>OZ014524.1:350627882-351858715 GCA_963966055.1 Lathyrus aphaca
GAATTCAACAATGCCACACTCTCTCATATGGGTTATCGATGGGATATCGAGCGTCGTTGCTACTATTTCTTTGAACGCAACACTCGAACCCGCATCTACAACTTTGACACTCCGACTGAACACATTTATGTTGAAGAACAAAGGGATGAAGAAATGGAAGAAGGTGAAAATCCTCCTAATGCGAATGCCAACACCGGTTGGGGTGAGTGGGTACCACAAAGGTGGTCTCCTACAAACTATGATCCCGCTCCCTCATCGGCTCCACCGACTTCATCCACTGCTGCTCCAGCCTATCTCACTGATATGTTTGCACAATTGGAAGTTGCAAACAATGCCCGGCATGAGGAAGCTCGTGCGTGGCATGTCCAGCAAACGGAATGGCATAAGGATCATCGTGAATGGCATGATGAGCATACTCGAATGTACCATAATCAACATTCCTGGCATACTGAATTGGTTAAGTGGCATCAAGTGTTCTATAATGAGATGTCTGGATTTATGGATGATTGTCGTTCGCACCCGGGGATTATGGAAAGGTTTCAAAGCACAGAAGTTCAGTGGCGTTTCAGGCGTTATGCTTTTATGGGGCAGAATCCAGATGAAATGCCTCCTCCACCTCCTCCTCCAAGCTTCCGTGACCCTGATCGAGATGATGCGGAGTCGTGCGGTGGCCATTTCCCTCATTGAAGCATTTCATTTTGCATTTCATCATTGTGTGTTGCTTAAGTTTCTTTGTTTTTCTTGTTTGAACAATTTATGGTTTGGTTTGGTTATGTAATTCGCAACTTTATTTGACAATTTCACTGCCTATGATTATGTAATTTGCTTTTGTTTAAACTGTTTGCGCTTTATGCTTCATTCTTTATGAGTGAACTTTGCTTCTGTATCTTAGTTCTGCTGTTTCTGTTTCTTCACCTATGACTCTTTCTTGCTGTTGACAAAGGGGGAGAAAAAGGCAAGTGTGAAAAGACAATGACAGGCACAAACTCAGGGGGAGTACTCTCTCACACTTCAAAAATTTTGTCATCATCAAAAAGGGGGAGTTTGTGAGCAACCTTAGTTTTTGATTGATTATAATTTTTAAGTGTTTGTGTTTGCTTCACATTAAGAAATATGCTTGCTTTAGTTTTGGTTCTTTTGTTTTTCAATGTTTTTGATCTTTTGGAAAAACACGCAAAATGAATCGATACATTCTAGCATGAATCGATTCATGCTGTTTGACGGTTTCTGGAAATTCGCAAAATGAATCGATTCATCTTATGATGTATCGATTCATGCTATTTAAATGGTTTTGTGTTTACAAAAATGATCAGTATGTATCGATTCATCAAAGCTTGAATCGATTCATTAATCTGTTATTTCTCTAACAAAATCTGCATACATATATGTGTTTTTGTTTCATTTAGTGTGAGACATCACAGAAAATCAGAGACAAATTTTACAGTGATTAAGCATTGAAGAACACATCAAGAAAGGGTTTTTGGGGTGTTGGAACTTCATTGTTGAGCAAGTTTGAAACCTAGAATCAAATTCATCTTCATCATCTTCTCAAAGATCTTAATTCAAGAACATCAACAAGGAAGTGTTTGTTGTCCTGTGAATTGAAGGCTTTCAAGATAACGTTCAGTGGTACGATCGGAGATCCAGCTGAGTTGAAGATTGATAGAAGGTTTTAAGGAAAAACCAGCTGGGTTTTCCTTCAAGAACGGGCGTGTTATTGAGGGTTTGTTAGTCACGTTTACAAGTCAGATTCAGCCGCAACGAGAGTTTTGGAAATCGGGGGATTTCGCAAATAGGTCGTGGAACCGGTGAATTGATTATATAACTTGCAGGGAATCTTGATTGGGCTCAGATCAAGTGAAGGTTGATACAATAGGAAGTTCTAGGTGTTTAGAATTCTGGTGTTTGTATTGCAACCTTGTAATCGACAGATTCAACAATTTTGATATAAGAGTTCTCAATTTCGATTTGAAATTGAGAGGGAGACGTACCCACACGCGAGGATGAACGTGGGGAACTTCCTTACCAAATCTCGGCGTATTGTATCTCTTCTCTATCTCTATTTACGTTTTAATTTGTTTTTCGATTCATTGGAAATAGCTTTAGTGATAGGTGCATTCAACTGTTTTACATATTGTGTGTTTAATCCTTTATCATCGCAATCGTAAATCCAACACGTTATCGCTTGTCTGGTCTTCTAGTGGCCGGTTCAGAATAGACGCTTGTATATTCGGGACCTTCATTTCCGTAATTCTTTGAAAACTCTGAAAAACGTTTTAAATCCTTGAAAACAAGGAGGTGATTCATTCACCCCCCCCTCTAGATCACTCGCCACAACGTCTAACAGGAACTCTTTAGGAATTCCAATAATATTTATGTCATCCACGTGAATATCTATTATAGCAAATTATTTTTTAGATATTCTCATAAAGTTACAAGGACATTTGAAGTTATTTGTATACCTCTCACATAACAAATATTCACCAATACAGTTATACCACATGTGTTTATACTTTCTTAGACCATAGAGTGACTTGTTCAATTTGATGAAGTAGTTTTCTAAAGACCCAAAATTATGTATCTCTAATATATTAGATCCTTTAGGGAGTTTCATGTAAATGTGACTATCAATTGAGCAAAACAAATATCTTGTTACAACACACATCCTGATCAAATTAAGCCATGCATATGCTACAAGGATAATTAAATATAAAAAAAATCAATTGTATCCATTACTAATGGATATGTTTCTTCAAAATAAATCTTAGGTCTTTGAAAAAATTATTGAGCAACAATCCAATTTTGGATCTCATAATTTCACCATTCTTATATTTCTTTTTCAAGAAAAACTCATTTATGTCCAAAAGTGAGTTCCTTGTAAAATTAGTTTAATTCTTCATCATTGGGATCTGTTCATTTTGATCAGTTTCACTTTGTCTAAAATCTATGATAAACTTTATCTCATGATCCTCGTTATCATTTATCATCTTATGTGCTATATTTTATACAAATACATTATTGATATTGACTTTTTTTTATTCTATCATATTTCGTTCTTCACATAATTTATAAAGAACACTTTAATTTCATAAATTTGTAGGTACTTGGTTAGTTCTTTTGAAACATTTTTTTATCAATGTACTTTTAGAGTTTTCATATCCTCACTTGATCATCTATAATTATATCTCTTTTCCTTGTAGATGAATATTAAAATTGGAACCAACTTATGTGTGGTTTCAATTCATTTGCAATATTATATTATCTAACTTGAGAATTTACTTAGCTTGTAGTATTAGAAGTTGAAAATCTGTTTTAAAAACTTTGCAAATGAGAAATATATTCAACTTCTAGTTCATATACTTTTATACTGTAACACCCCAAAATTTTCCCTCTTATTTGTTATCAACCTCGAGAAGTTTATGCTTCGTTCCCGCATCATTCCACATATCATTGAATCACATTTGAAATATAAATAAATAAATAAATCATGATCATTTGCATGTGCATGAGGCGTGTGATCATGCAAGACTGGCCAAGCATTGGAGCTCAAGAGAAATAACACTATAAAACATGATAGAATTTTGTGCTGATAATGTGTTATTATTTTTTTTGTAAGTAAGAATTATATTGATGAGAGAATCAAAGCACTCGAATCTGATTACAAAAGATACGAGACTCCGCTCAACAAAAAGGGAAATTACATACCAAATAAAACCTACGACAAATATAACATTGGGTTTTTGTTGAATTCATATAAGTTTCAATTGGGATAGGAAATTTCGCCGATAAGCGTCCATCTACATAAATAATATCATTTCTAAGAATGCATAAAACCCAACAAGTAGCCAACCACGCACTACCCTCTCTACCCGTTGTAAACACCCCAAATTTCCCTCACTAAGTTCACACCATGGCTTGTGATCTTTTCATTTGCATAAGTTCAATCATATCATATCATATTGCATTTTTGCTTCACTGCATTGGTTCAAAGTCATCTGCATCTAGGGTTTGTGATCTGAGCAATCCATGAGCTATCTGAGCCACTCCAAAGTTCTTCAATCATCTCAAGAGGGTCCATGTATTTTCAATCGTCATATTATATCCTCCCAAGATCAAGAAAGTCAGAAAATCACAAGAACTTGCAAGGCATGGAAGCAGAGCCAGGTTTGACTGCACAGATGACCTAAAATTAGGGTTTTGGTTTCAGAGGCCATAACTCCAAATTTTTTGGCCATTCTTGTCTCTATTGGTCTCAATATGTTATAAGGATCATACATACCAAGTTTGATGGGAAAATTCATTGTGGAAGTCATCTGATCACTGGGTAACTTCTTGAGCAAGTCAGAGCCAAATCAGGGCATCTGAGGCCCCCCAACATGAAACCAAAGTGGATTTTTCATCAAAATGAAGTTATATGGTCTTTATTTGATCATTGGAAAGCTTTGAAGTTCACAAATTTTAAGAAAAGTGGGCTAAACCAAAAGTTGCCAAATATGGAAATGACTTGTAATGTAAACTTTCCATTTTGGGAAAGTTTTTCTACCTCCTCTTTCTCAACCAAAAATGCTTCAAATGAAAAAAATTTGGTCATGAAAGTTGTAGATTGGATCATTCCCTTATCAAAAAGTACAAGAACAAGATCTAATTCATTTTGGAACTCAAGTTATGGCTTTCCAAAGTTGGGAAAAATCACATAAAATTCACTTTTGCACCAAAGAGGCATTGTGCAAAATGGAATGATAAGGCATTATAAAGACTTCAAATATGCACAAATACTTCACAACATCCTCATGTGACCTCTAAAGATCAGATTTGTGCTTTGAATCATATCATTCCATGCCATGAATTTCAAGTAATTCAAAAGGGGCCAAACTTCTTTAAAATTGCAAAATGGATCAAATCTCTTCAGCCACTTGTGCAAGCTACAAAATATGACTTCCATGGACCTCTTTAAAGCTAGCTGACTCGAGCCATACCCTTCTACCATGCCTAAACCAACCCATGCTTTCACTTACACAAAAGTTGACTTCTTGCATATTGAACCATACCAATCAACATAGGCCACCAACAACTCTCTGACCTATCAAGATTTGATATGTGTACCAAAGGAAAGCCATTTCACATAAGCTTGGAACCTGAATCCTCCCACAAGTCAGCATTCACCAAAACTCCCCTTTATGCATTTTCATTCGAAACTCATCACACAATCTACAAACATCAAAACAAACTCCATAGAACAACTCACCATGAACCACTGATCATTTCCCACCCATCATCTTGCCCTAAAAGCAGCCATATCAAAAACACGATTTCCCTCCCCCTTTGAACTGAACTGTATCAAACTCACAAACTAGCCACAAAACACTCTAACCAAGCATTAAAGCTTCATCAGGAGTTCAAGGGAATGGTTTGCGCAAAGAGAGGAGGCCTGAAAGTCCCAAACTGAGAAAGCTCAATCTCAGGTACCTTCTTGAAACATTTTTCCAGAATTTGTTTTCTTGGTTATAGAATGGTAGAGTGTGTTCCCCTGATCACAATGAGCTTTGAAATGTGAAAAATGGTTAAGATTCGAGTGTGTATGTGATAACGAGAAAAAGTATCGTTTTATTACTGTGTTTCAATGCCGTTTTATCGCACTTTATCGTTTTAACACCCGATTCCTCGAGTTTTCTTTGTCATTTTGCAGGTATATCAATTATAGAGCTAAATCATAAGCCACAAGTGAAATGAGCAAAAACAACCATGAAAAGAAGAATAAGAGAGGAATTCTGCATAATCTGCATTTTTTGTAATTGTCACGACAGTCACTTAGGAGTCACGATCGTGACACGCTAAAAGGAGCAGTCACGGTCGTCACCAATCCCTGACGACCGTGACGCACTGAATACAAGGGTAACGAGCGTGACACCCTTGTCACGAACATGACAAGGGGAATTTAGGTTTACTTGCTGAGAATTGGTCATGTACGTGTGCTACGTGAAGTCAATGTTTTCCTATTCTTCCGCAGACCCAGTAACTCAACTTCTCCCTGGATTTTCTCAGCAATTACGAAGCCCAAGGCATTAATTCAACTGCCAAGCCCAAAGTACAATCTCTATAAATAGCTTAGTTTCAAATAACAAATAAGAGAGTTTTATTTTAATTTTTTTCTTGCGGAAGCTCTGCCGTATTTCCATTGCACCCTAGTTCATTTATTTTTCTAGCATTTGTTCTGTTCTTGCTTTAGTTTTTTTTATATCCCAACCAAATCAAATAACAATTTCCAATATTAGGAAATTGTTATCATTTAATTTCTTTCAAAGCCTTCAACATTTCTTTTTGTAATTTTATTTCCGATTCCGGTCCGTACTCCGAGCTTTCCAGATTGTAGAAGAAGGAGTCTAACATTATATTTGTTATTCAGGTTTTTAATTAATTCGCATTTATATTAATGTTAAGAATTTATTTTTATTTCTTTATAATGCATATTTTATTTTGTATTCCTCTGTTTCTGCATCTGTCTAGTACAACAATCATGAGTAGCTAAACACTTTAGGCGGTATGTGATTAAAATCAACTGAATCGGTAAAATCAATTCTAGGCTTAAAATAATTAAGGACTTAAAATTCTGGCTGTGACTTTTTATAATAAAATAAATATTTTTGTTAAGAAAGTAAGGAAAGTGTAATAGGTTAGGTCGAGACCACGAGAGTGTGAGATTTCAACCAGATAGCTAAAGTTAGGCATTTAATTTAAACACAGCGAGAGCGCTTTAAAATGAATTAGACTTATTAAGTTTCCAAAAATTATTTCTAAACACTTATGTGCTAGCGAGAGAAGGCATAGGGTTTTAGGAGTGAGATCTGAGATAAGACCACGAGAGTGTGAGTTAAAGATATTTAAACTGATAACCTCTACAGAATAGATTAAGTGAACCATCCTTATAAGCCTAGATTAGATTGACCCGCCTAAGTTAGCATAATTACATACCGATCGCCTTATTATTATTTTATTAAACTAAAATTTAATTCCCGCCTTTAATCCTTAAAAACAACCAAAAATCGTGACAACCATTCACCTTAGCTAAACTAGTAAATCCTCTAGCACTAAGTAATCATAAAGTCCCTGTGGGATCGATAATCTTAAATATTACTTCGATAGGTTGTGCGCTTGCAGTTAAGATACCGCTAGACACATATTAGATCACGTCTTTAGCCCATCAAGTTTTTGGCGCCGTTGCCAGGGACCTTAATTTAGTTACTAGTGCACTTTAGAGTAGCATTGTCTAGACTAAGGTAACAACTATTTTCTTTTCTTAATCTAATTTCCCGAGTGTATGCCATGTACTCGCTCTCAAGGCGAAGACTTGCAACCTCTAATCCCAGAATCAGAACACTTCTTACACGTAAGAAGACGGATATTCGATTACGAACGAAATTACAACATTCCAGATCTTCAAATAGATCCACCTAAACCAGTCGGAACATCAAAGGAGGCAGAGATGGCTGAAGAACCGAATCACCCACTCAAATATTACGCTAGTCCTTTGCAAGCTGAACCGCATTCCAGCATTGCCGCACCGGCTATCAACCGAAACGATTTCGAGCTGAAACCTTCGCTGATATCAGCCGTGCAACAAAATCAATTCGCCAGAAATCCTACCGAGGATCCGAACCTTCATCTTTCGATATTTGTGCAGTACGCAGATACCGTAAAAGCCAATGGAGTTACCCAAGAAGCTATTAGTCTACGTCTTTTTCCTTTTTCACTTCGAGGCAGAGCGAGAGCCTGGCTTCAATCTCTACCCTCGAATTCAGTAACTACGTGGGAGGAACTAAAGAGAGTTTTCTTGACCAGATATTTCCCACCTAGCAAGACAGCTATGCTAAGAGCTCAGATCAACGGATTTAAGAAAAAGGAAAACGAATCACTTTTCGAAGCTTGGGAACGCTATAAAGATATGATGAGACTTTGTCCACATCATGGATTAGTAGAATGGATGGTCATCTATACCTTCTACAATGGACTTTTGTACAATACAAGAATGACAATTGACGCTGCCGCAGGCGGTGCACTAATGGACAAAGAATATAACGATGCTTATGCACTTATCGAGAGTATGGCTCAAAACCATTAGCAATGGGGAAGCGAGAGAGTCGCAACTGAGAAACCAACAAAAGGAGGTATGTACGAAGTAAGTAGTATGGACCAAGTCAATGCAAAGTTTGACAAACTAAACCAAAAGATCGACAACTTGGCCATGACACCAACAGCCACCGTGGCTGCAGTAACACCTAACTGTGAGTTATGTGGAGTTCCAGGACATGATGTCCCTGATTGTCAACTATTAACAGGAATTCCCACAGATCAAGTGAATTATGCTCAAGGAAACCCGTACTCAAACACATACAACCCAGGTTGGAAGAATCATCCGAACTTCTCCTATAAGAACAACAATGCTTTATACGCACCAGGTCAAGCACCAGCTACACCACCAGGATATCAAAAGACTGCTCCTAATGTCCCTAGAAAATCGAACCTTGAGTTGATGATGGAGAACTTCATAGCTAACCAATCTCAAACAAACAAGGACTTCTTGAACCAAAACATACACACTAGTGAGCAGATTAAGCAATTAGTGAGCAAGGTAGATGCATTAGCTACACATAACAAAATGCTTGAAACTCAGATTTCACAAGTAGCTCAACAACAAGCACCTACCGCTGCACCAGCTGGAGTATTTCCTGGACAACCTCAACCTAATCCGAAAGGACAGGCCAATGATGTGATATTAAGAAGTGGCAAGGAACTTGACGGACCTACCGATCATAGACTTGACAATCCAGCCATGTACCAAAAACCGGATAAACCGACTGAAATGGTGAATGAACCAGAAGAAAAGGAAGATAATAATCAAGAGGCAGTGGAGAAAGAAAAGCCTTATGTGCCTCCCCCACCCTATAAACCACCAATTCCGTACCCTCAGAGATTAACCAATTCCAAGACGATGGGCCAATTTAAAAAATTTGTTGAACTTCTGAAACAGTTGAATATTACTATTCCATTTACAGAAGCTATCACTCAAATGCCCTCGTATGCTAAGTTTTTAAAAGAAATCTTATCCAATAAGAAAAAGATAGAGGATAACGGAACCGTTACACTTACTGCTGAGTGTAGCACAATAATTCAGAATAATATGCCTCCTAAGCTAAAAGATCCAGGAAGTTTCTCTATACCCTGTGTAATAGGAAAATTCGTCATTGACAAAGCTCTATGCGATTTAGGAGCCAGTATCAGTGTTATGCCCTTAACGATTTGCAAAAGGCTAGACATGGGAGACCTAAGACCAACTAAAATGTCTGTTCAACTAGCCGATCGCTCTATTAAATATCCTGTAGGCATACTAGAAAACGTCCCAGTACGTATAGGAAAATTCTATATTCCTACTGATTACATAATCATGGACATCTCTGAAGACTCCACTACACCTATCATACTAGGAAGACCATTCTTAGCTACCGCCGGAGCTATAATAGACGTAAAGAAAGGAAAGCTAACCTTTGAAGTAGGTGAAGAGAAAGTTGAATATATTTTAACACAATTCTTACAATCACCAGCTATAGAGGATACATGCTATCTATTGGACATAATTGACGAATGTGTAAGAGAAATGGAAATGAAAGAAACTACCTATTCTGAAATTATGAAAATTCAAATCCCTCCGATTTTCGAAGATGATAATTGGCGTGAACCATATCAGGATGATAGTCTAAGCGAAAGTTTAGCGCTTACACCGGATCCCATGCCAAGTAAGAATAAACCTACATTAGGGTTAAAAACTTTACCTAAGAACCTAAGATACGAATTCTTAGACACTGAATGTACAAGACCAGTTATAGTCAATTCCAGTTTAGGAACAATTGAAACAATGAAACTTTTAGATGTCTTAAAGAAATATCCAATTGCATTAGGATATAACATATCTGATCTCAAAGGAATATGCCCTTCAATTTGTATGCATCGTATTCTGCTAGAAGAAGATTACAAAACCTCCAGAGAATCTCAAAGAAGAATTAACCCAATCCTTAGCAATATAGTAAAGGAAGAAGTTAAGAAACTACTAGATGCTGGAATAATATATCCAATCTCTGATAGTAAATGGGTTAGTCCAGTACATGTAGTACCAAAGAAAGGAGGTATCACTGTTGTGAAAAACGCTAAAGGCGAATCGATATCACAAAGAGTAGTGACAGGATATAGAGTGTGCATCGATTATCGTAAACTAAACAAAGCCACTCGAAAAGATCATTTTCCGCTACCTTTTATAGATCAAATGTTAGAACGATTAGCCAAGCATTCATATTTCTGTTATCTTGATGGTTACTCAGGATTTTTCCAAATCCCTATCCATCCAGATGATCAAGAGAAGACTACATTCACATGCCCTTATGGAACGTTCGCTTATAGACAAATGCCCTTTGGATTATGCAACGCTCCTGCAACCTTTCAAAGATGTATGATGTCAATCTTTGCAGATTTCATAGACAACATCATGGAAGTGTTCATGGACGACTTCTCTGTATGCGGGCAAAGTTTTGAAGGATGTTTATCAAATTTAGAAATGGTGTTAGAAAGATGTGTAAAAGTAAACCTCGTGCTTAACTGGGAGAAATGTCATTTTATGGTCAGAGAAGGAATCGTACTAGGATACGTTATATCTGACAAGGGAATTGAAGTTGATAAAGCTAAGATGGAAGTCATAAAAGATCTTCAACCCCCTAAAACCGTTCGAGAAATACGAAGCTTTTTAGGACACGCCGGTTTCTACCGACGATTCATCAAAGATTTCTCGAAAATCACTAAACCTCTTACCGGTTTATTAATGAAAGACACTGAGTTCATATTCAATGAAGATTGTCTTAAAGCATTCGAAACTCTAAAAACAGCCCTCATCATCGCACTAATCATGCAACCCCCTGACTGGGGATTACCTTTCGAAATCATGTGCGATGCGAGTGACTATGTTGTAGGCGCAGTTCTAGGCCAGAGGAAGGACAAGAAACTTCATGCGATTTACTATGCCAGTAGAACCTTAGATTCTGCTCAGATGAACTACGCCACTACTGAAAAAGAATTGTTAGCAGTTGTCTTTGCGCTTGACAAATTCCGTTCTTACCTAGTGGGAGCGAAAATAATCATTTACACAGACCACGCTGCTATCAGATATCTATTAACTAAGAAAGATGCTAAACCAAGACTCTTGAGATGGATTTTACTTGTACAAGAGTTTGATCTTGAAATAAAAGATAAGAAAGGTACTGAAAAACGTCGTAGCGGACCATTTATCTAGAATAGAAGGTATTAAACCCGAACAAGTGCCGATTAACGATGATTTTCCGTATGAACAGCTGATAGCACAAATAGGAAGCGACCCAGTTCAGTTAGACATAGATGAACCAGAACCCGTGGAAACAATCCAAACAACTATAGGAGTGCCATGGTACGCTGACATTGTCAACTACCTAGCTGCAGGAGCTCTTCCACCCGATTTAACCTATCAGCAGAAAAAGAAATTCTTTCACAATCTCAAACATTACTATTGGGATGAACCATTATTGTTCAAAAGAGGACCCGACGAAATCTTTCGTCGATGTATTCCCGAAGAAGAAATAGAAGATGTCATTGCTCATTTCCATTCATCTCCTTATGGTGGACATGCAAGCACTTCCAAGACTTGTGCAAAAATCTTACAAGCCGGCCTATTCTGGCCTAATTTATGGAAAGACGTCTACATCACTGTTATAAATTGCGATCGGTGTCAACGCACCGGTAATATTTCAAGAAGAGATGAAATGCCTCAAAAAGGAATATTATAAGTAGAAGTCTTTGACGTCTGGGGAATAGATTATATGGGACCATTCCCATCATCTTTCGGTAATAATTACATACTCGTAGTTGTCGATTATGTTTCAAAATGGATTGAGGCTATAGCTTCTCCTACAAATGACACACGAGTAGTAATCAAGCTTTTCAAGAATATAATCTTTCCAAGATTTGGTGTGCCTAGACTCGTCATAAGTGACGGTGGCTCGCACTTCATTTCAAAAATCTTTGACAAATTACTATCTAAGTATGGAGTCAGACACCGTGTAGCAACACCATAACATCCACAAACAAGTGGACATGTTGAAGTCTCGAATAGAGAAATTAAACAAATCTTAGAAAAGACTGTCGCCATATCTCGGAAAGATTGGTCATCTAAACTTAATGAAGCTTTATGGGCTTATAGGACAGCTTACAAGACACCCATAGGAACTACACCTTTCAAATTAGTATATGGAAAATCTTGTCATCTCCCGGTAGAACTAGAACACAAAGCATATTGGGCGATCAAAACCCTCAATATAAACTATAATGTTGCAGGAGAAAAGCAAATCCTCGATATTAACGAATTAGAAGAGTTAAGGTTAGATGCTTATGAGAATGCTAAGATATATAAAGAAAGAACTAAGAGATGGCACGATAAACGCCTATCTAGGAAAGAATTTAGTGTGGGAGACGTTGTACTCCTCTTTAATTCAAGACTTAGGCTCTTTCCTGGAAAACTAAAATCTAGATGGTCAGGACCCTTTGAAATAACTAGAGTGTTCCCGAGCAGAGCGATAGAAATTAAGGGTAGGAATAGTGAACCGTTCACAGTAAACGGACAACGTTTAAAACATTACCATAAAGTTGAAAACAGAGATTATGCAAATAGTCTAAGGCTTTTGGAGTTGTCCACTAATTTCCCTGATTAATCTACACCTAAGCATTACGTCAGGCTTTTGACGATAAAAACAGCGCTTAGTGGGAGGCAACCCATTTAATCATTTTATCATTTTCTCATTTATCATTTTATCATTTATCGTTATATTATTTTGTCCTTTTATTGTTTTATTGTTTTATTTCATTATTATTATTGCTTTTATTTATGCATTTATTTTCTTATTTTCCTTATTTTAATTTTTAAATAACTTTTACAGATTTTCTAAAGTCTTTTCCATTTTCCTTCTCCCCCTGATTTGTTTCCCCCATATTTACACTAACTATGACTAACCAACCGAGAAACATTATGGAAACCAAATTTAGAGGTAGGAACCAAAGAATGAAATTTGTAGAGTTATCACAGAGACCAATGGATTTGACTCTGTACCCGGATGATCTGACTATGGAAACCTTAGGTATACATGATAGCATCCTATACTTGTTTAACCAACTTGGATGGGAGAATGCACTGATAAAACAAAAGTTTGTGACTTACCGCGAGCTCACCCTTGAGTTCCTAAGCTCCTTAATTTACTTACCCGAGCGCGGTTTTGGATTCAGGAAAGGATTTATCAGTTTCCGACTATTCGGAATAGAATATGACTTTAACCATAGAGAACTAGCTGACTTATTAGGATTCCCTAGTGGACCCTTTGCTTTTACTACCACACAGGTAGAATTGATGGACATTGAGCTGGACTTCTTTTGGGGAACCTTAACCGAAAATTGCCATCCTGAGCCAAATAACATGAACAATGATGAGATACATAACCCTGCTATCCGCTATTTCCATAAGATCCTTGCCCACACCTTCTTTGGAAAAGAAGAAAACCTTACTGGAGTATCTAAAGATGAGATATTCATTATGTCATGTTGATCACACTAAATTTCACCGTGTTTCTGACTCCGATTTCGCATGCATTCTTAGCTTTTATTGTTGTTTTGTTATGTTATTACTTTGTTTTCTTATGTTTTCAGGTTTTTATAATAATCGGGGCTTGAATCGAGAAAAGGAGCGAAAAAGGAGTGAAAACGGACGAAAACCTAGAAATTCAGCGTTTTGCACTTACGACACCCACCGTGGCGGGCGCCATGGGGTTAGCCATGACGTGGCCACGTCTCAAGACCACTCCACAACTACCAAGACCCACGATCCCCACTCTCTCATCCCCTGTAGACACCATGGCGGGCGCCATGACCTTGTGGCGGGCGCCACAAGGCAAAAATCAGTAACCTCCACTTTTTAGTGGAGGGGCATCCCGGTCTTTTCATGCTTTCAGTTTTCCTATAAATAGGACCTTAGATTTTTGTTTTTCATCATCCAAAATTAGATTTCTCTAGGCATATATCAGTTTCAAAGCAGTTGCCATTCCACATCGGGGTGTTTCTGCAATCGAGTGATCGAGTCTGTAATCTGTCTGTGTGATCGAGTTTTGGAGCACTCTGGAGGAAGTTAATCCTGCCGCCATTTTAATTCCAGTTCGTATTTTACTTTTCTGCATTGCTTTACTTTCATTTATTTCTCGCACTGCTTTACTTTATTTATTATCCGCACTCGCACTTTACTTTATTTATTTCCCGCACTCGCTTTACTTTCGTTTATTACCCGCACTCGCTTTAAATTCCTTTATTTCTCGCACTCGCTTTAAATTACTTTATTTCTCGCACTTGCACTAAATTCATTTACTTTCCGCACTCGCACTAAATTACTTTTATGAAAAATTATAAAAAGAATCTTTACTTTATCATGTCTAACTAATTCCATAAAGGTTAGAATGTAAGGATCGTAATTGAACCAGTAATCAGTATAATTGTTCGTGGAAACACCTAAAGGCTATTTTATCTTTCAATTCAAGTAATTGTTTTTAACTATTTCAAAAACAGCCAAAAGCACTTTGTATAGTTCATTAGGAGTTTTTAGATTAAAAAGAAAAGAGATTTTAAAACGATTTTCGGACGCATTATGAGATTTAGAGTCTGGTTCATAAGAACCTCTTTTTACTAAGAAGTCCAGGTTAAAATACTTTTCAACTTAGTTAAGATACTACATTTCTTAAAAATAGGTTTACTACTCTAACGCAGTACGCACCTTTTTATCCATGACAATAGGAGGGGTTGATTAGAGAGTACAACTCGGTTCTGAATACGCGAAAGCGACAGTTCCTGTTAAATTAGTTCTTTTCAAAGGAGAAAACATTGCCCATAAGTAGTTCCATTAACAAGTACTGGATTATCATTGATTACGTGAATTACATTCGAGCCTGTCTTTTATTTATTGTTTAAAATTATAATTTTAGTTACCATTGCACCCTTACTAAAACCCTTATATTTAGTTGCCTTAGATACACACCATAACAACAGGTACGATAGATTGACACTTGGTCTCTGTGGATTCGACAATCTTTTATATTACTCTGACGTGTTCGTACACTTGCGAAAAACACGCACCAAGTTTTTGGCGCCGTTGCCGGGGACTAATTTCGTCAAATTTCATTACCCTGTAGTTATACCGTTTAGACTAAGGTTGTTACCCACCGGTCAATGCGAAAGACTCGCAGTGCCGGAAGTTTAGTAGACCCTCTAGCTGAACCTGAACGTTACGCTCGCGCACGTTTGTTTTTCCATAGGAATAGGAGAGCTATGGCCGAAGATCAAAACCGAAGACCTCTTAAGGACTTCGCCCAACCATCAAACGAGGAACCTAGTTCCAGTATAGTAAACCCCGCTATCCCAGCCAATAATTTTGAACTTAAACAATCCCTGCTGCAATTAGTGCAACAGAGACAATTCACAGGTCTCGCTACTGATAACCCGAACCAACATTTAAAAAACTTTCTTCAGTTAGCAGACACCTTTAAAACCAATGGAGCTTCTCCTGAGGCGATACGCTTAAGATTATTTCCCTTTTCCCTCAGAGATAAAGCTCTATCATGGTTAGATTCCCTTCCACCCAATTCAATAACAACTTGGGATGACCTTAGAAAAGTTTTCCTTGCTAGATATTTTCCCCCAAGTAAGACAGCTCTTCTTCGAAACCTAATAACTAGATTTACCCAACACCAAGGAGAGTCGTTGTTCGAAGCTTGGGAGAGATATAAAGAACTATTAAGAGCATGCCCACATCATGGCTTAGAAAATTGGCTAATCATCCAAACCTTCTATAATGGACTTCATTATAACACTAAAATGACCATCGACGCCGCCGCTGGTGTTACCCTGAAGCTAGTGCCCTTATCGAGGATATGGCCCAAAACCATCAATCACGGGGAGTAGAACGAGCGACAGTGGAAAAGAAGGAAGCCCAAGGAGGAATACATGAGCTAAGCTCTATAGACATGATGCAGGCTAAAATGGACGCGTTGGCCCTTAAGGTCGAACATATGTGTACAACTCCGAATACTGTAGCTGCAGTTTCGCCGAATTGTGAGATATGTGGAACGCAAGGACACCAATCCGCCGAATGCAATCTGTTGAATGAAACCAACACTGAGCAAGTTAACTATACCCAAGGGAACCCATTTTCAAACACATATAACCCTGGATGGAGGAATCACCCAAACTTCTCCTACAAAAATAATAACCCTATTCAAAATACCGCACCTCCGAGACAACAAGGTTACCAAGCCCCGAGAACAAATCAACCTATGCAACCTGTACCACCAAGCCCGAGCTTTGATGAAGTTGTAAAAGATTTTATCGTTGCTCAAAAACAAAAAAACAAAGAGTTCATGAACCAAAACATCCATGTTAACGAACTAATTACCCAGTTAGGAACCAAGGTTGATCAAATCATTACTCATAATAAGATGCTTGAAACCCAGATCTCTTAGGTAGCGTTAAACCAAGCCCCACAGACTACACCTGGAGGACAGTTCCCTGGACAACCTCAACAAAACCCGAAAGGGAAAGCAAATGCCATTACTCTACGAAGTGGAACCGCTTATAAGGAACCTTTGAACCCTAGATTAAGTGAGCCCGAAACTTCTGAGAGGAATGAGGAAAAGGAACCAGAGAAGCCTGAAACCCCGGAAAGTCAAGAAAAAGGAGAAGAACCTAAAAATAAAACCTATATACCACCACCGCCATACAAACCACCAATACCATACCCTCACAGATTAAAGAAAACCCAAATCGATAATCAATATCAAAAATTCGTTAAGGTTATAGAAAAACTTCACGTAGAAATCCCCTTTACAGAAGCCATCACCCAAATACCTTCTTACGCTAAGTTTCTCAAAGACATACTTACAAATAAACGTAGACTTGAAGATCCGAAACCCGTGGAATGTAATTCTATTTCCGAAAATAGGTTAGCAAAGAAAGATAAAGATCCCGGAAATTTTTCCATTCCTTGTATTTTGGGAAATCATGTCATCGAAAAAGCTTTTCTAGACTTAGGAGCTAGTGTGAGCTTAATGCCTTTAGCAGTTTGTGAGAGATTAAACTTAGGAGAATTACAACCTACTAAGATGTCACTTCAATTAGCCGATAGATCCGTTAAATACCCTATAGGCATACTTGAAGACGTCCCTGTTAGGATAGGTCAGCTGTTTATACCTACTGATTTTGTCGTCATGGACATTAAAGAAGATGACGACATACCAATCCTCCTAGGTAGACCATTCTTATCGACTGCTGGAGCCGTAATAGATGTTAAAAAAGGAAAACTAACTTTTGAGGTAGGTGACGAGAAGATAGAATTTATATTGTCAAAATTTCTTATGGCACCTGTGATAGGAGATGCTTGTTATGCCTTAGATATCATCGAAGAATGCATTAGGGAATTAGAACAAGAAGAAGAAATTGAATCTATAAAATTGCCATCAACCCTTATTCTGGAAGATGACAATTATAAAAGACCCTACATTGATGATAACCTTCACGAATGTTTATCTCTTACCCCAGATCCTATGCCTTGCCCTATGAAACCGACCGTAAAACTTAAGGAACTGCCTAAAAACCTGAGATATGAATTTCTCGATGAAGATATGAACCGTCCAGTTATAGTCAGTGCTACCTTAAACCAAGAAGAAACCGATCAATTATTAGAAGTTTTACGTAGGTATCCCTCAGCCTTAGGATATAAGATCTCTGATCTAAAAGGAATAAGCCCATCCGTATGCATGCATCGGATTTTGCTTGAAGAAGATTCAAAACCTTCCAGAGAACACCAACGAAGAATAAATCCTATAATGAGTACTGTAGTTAAGACTGAAGTTCTTAAGTTACTAGAGGCAGGTATAATATATCAGATCTCGGACAGTAAATGGGTGAGTCCTGTGCATGTAGTACCTAAAAAGGGAGGCATCACGGTCGTGCAAAACGAGAAGGGCGAACCTGTAGCAAAAAGAACCGATGGAGGTTGGCGTATGTGCATAGATTATAGAAAATTAAATAAAGCAACTAGGAAGGAACATTTCCCATTACCATTCATAGACCAAATGTTGGAGCGCCTAGCCAGACACTCTTACTTTTGTTACCTAGATGGATATTCAGGATTCTTCCAAATACCTATTCACCCCGAAGATCAAGAAAAAACTACCTTTACATGCCCAGTTGGAACCTTTTCCTATAGAAGAATGCATTTTGGACTTTGTAATGCTCCTGCAACTTTCCAACGCTGCATGATGTCTATCTTTGCTGATTATTTAGATGGAATTATGGAAGTATTTATGGACGATTTCTCAGTTTGTGGATCAGATTTCAAAAATTGTCTTATCAACCTTGAGAAAATCCTGGAGAGATGTGTGGAGGTAAACCTTGTGCTAAATTGGGAAAAATGTCATTTCATGGTCACCAAAGGGATTGTTTTAGGACATATAGTTTCCGAAAAAGGTATAGAGGTAGATAAAGCAAAAATAGAAGTCATAGAGAATCTAAAACCGCCGAAGACTATCAGGGAGATAAGAAGTTTTCTTGGACATGCCGGATTTTACCGACGTTTTATCAAGGATTTCTCCAAAATAACAAAGCCCTTAACTGGTCTTTTAATGAAAGATGCTGAATTTATCTTCGATGAAAAATGTACTGAAGCATTTAATCTTCTGAAGCAAGCTCTGATTTCAGCACCTATAATGAAACCCCCTGATTGGTCAGAACCGTTTGAGATAATGTGTGACGCCAGTGATTATGCTGTTGGAGCCGTTCTAGGTCAAAGAAAAGACAAAAAGTTACATGTGATTTATTATGCCAGTAGAACCCTAGACGTTGCACAGCTCAACTACACAACAACCGAAAAAGAGCTCCTAGTTGTAGTTTTTGCAATAGACAAATTTAGATCTTATCTAGTAGGAGCCAAGATCATAGTTTATATCGACCATGCTGCCATTCGTTACTTACTAAGCAAAAAGGATGCCAAGCCTAGGTTACTTCGATGGATTCTATTACTGCAAGAGTTTGATTTGGATATCCGTGATAAGAAAGGAACTGATAATGTGGTAGCTGATCACCTATCTAGGCTAGAATACCTGAAACCTGACTCAGTACCCATAAATGACGATTTTGCCTATGATAGACTGATAGCCCAACTAGAAACCATTGAAGATGATAACCCAGACCCACATGAGTATTTTCATAAATCCTTAGCTATAAGTAATGTACCTTGGTATGCAGACTTTGTTAATTACCTAGCCACTGACATCATACCCCCTGATCTAAACTACCACCGGAAGAAGAAGTTCTATAGTGATGTGAGAAAATTCTATTGGGACGAACCATTTCTTTTCAAGAGAGGTAAAGATGGCATTTTCCGCCGTTGTGTTCCAGAAGAAGAGGTAAATAATATAATTGAGCATTGTCACTCTGCACCCTATGGTGGACATGCAAGCACATCTAAGACCTACGCCAAGATTCTTCAAGCTGGCCTATTCTGGCCTACTATGTGGCGTGATGTCCATGTTTTCATCGTCAAGTGTGACAGATGCCAACGCACAGGAAATATTTCAAGACGTAATGAAATGCCGTTAAGAAATATCCAAGAAGTAGAACTCTTCGACGTATGGGGTATAGACTTTATGGGACCGTTCCCACCATCTTTTGGAAATCAGTACATCTTAGTAGCCGTTGACTACGTGTCTAAATGGATTGAAGCTATCGCCGCACCCACAAACGACACCAGGGTAGTCATCAAATTATTCAAAAATTATATATTTCCCAGGTTTGGAACACCCCGTTTAGTCATAAGTGATGGAGGATCACACTTTATATCGAGAATATTTGATAAACTTTTAAGCAAGTTGTAGACACCCTAAATTTGCCCTCTGGCTTTTGTATCTTTTTCTGCTTCTCGTTTTCATATCATACGCATTTTGCATACCATTTGCATAGTCTCCTAAGACATGGGATCACATTTTCTGAAGAAATTAGGGTTTTCACATCCTATTTGCGGATTATCAGAGGAATTCAACGCCTTGGCTTTGCAGTCGTCAATGACGTCATATTTTTAGACTCCTATTACTGAATTAGGGTTTATTTCCCTGGTTTAGTGTTCTTCAAGGATTTCATGTATGCAAGGACTATTCAATGTGCATCTGGCATATCATCAGGATATTTTCTTCTTCTTCAAGTTACACGGATATTTTTGTCTTCTCAGCATCTCAGGCTGTCTTCATTCTCAAATAACTTTCAAGAAGTATGTGTCTCGGGTTGAGTTAAGGAGGTCATCAAGTTCAATAACCCAGTCAAGATTTATAAGTGATTCAGATGGTTGTTGTTTCAATTGCAAATTGTTCTGTGGCAGTCGTGTTTATTTCATCTGAGGCGTGTGGGAGTTGGTATAAATTTGGTGTTGGATTAAACTCAGGTGTATTGTGCATCAGTGGCCTTTGATTTAGTTCATGTCCAAATTAACACATACCCGTAATTTCCGTCATTTCCAAACCACTTTTCATGTCCTAATTCACAACGATTTCACCATGTCCATATTTTCGGTTATCCGAATGTCCATTTCATTAACCGTACATTTTACCATATCATGTTTCGTTTTATTTTAAAATTTTTGTTTCGATTCTTAGATTAGAAGGACCGTCTCGTTTTAATCATTTTTAATCTATACTTTAGAGTTTGATTCATTTTTTAGAATTTATTTATCTCCTCTCATTTTATAAATTATTCTTTTATGTTTAGGTAAATAATCCATTTTAATTAGACTTAGAATTTGTTTAATTTTACTAGATAACTTTAGAATTTTAATTTAACATTAGGCTAAGAATTGGTTTTAAAAAAACTTAGATTTTTTATTAACTAGTCCTTATTCAGTTAAACTTGATTTTTCAACTTAAGATTAATTTCGAGTTTCAATTTATAATTTCAGTTTAAATTTAATTTTTGTTTATAACTTTTGTTAGTTAGTTTTTATTATTTTATTATTTATTTTTATTTAGATTTGTTACAAAGTTTGATTATTATTTGAATCAAATATTTGGTTGATTTTAAAAGGCATTTAGTCCATATGTGACTAGTTGGCAAACTTGATTCACAATCCCCACAACAACTTTGCCTAGCCAACAAACTTCAGGCCAGTTAGCAGCTTTCCGTAGGCAGGCCCCCTTCAGCTGCCTTCACATCAGCTAACAAAGCCTGTCCAGCCCCATATCACTTGCCGCAAACCTACACCAAAAGTTGACAGAAACAGGTCAAAAGAAAGCTGCTAAAGGACAACACAGCAGAACACAACCAAAGTGGATCCTCTTAATCTTCAAAAAAAATCAACAATAACAAAAAAACTTCATTCTTCCAAGGACACTCATGACAATGCGTTGCGGATTTCTCCCTCAATACACACCTGCACGCACACAAACAACAAATCAACAACATCATACCGTAACACTATCATCTTCAATCCGTTTTCACTTAAACCTTCATCACACATCCCTCACTCTCTTTAACAAAAACGACACCCGTGTTCGGATCTCATCCCTCAAATCACCGCCCTTGTCTCTGTTCCATAACACATCTTACAACAACTTCACGTTGTTCATCAACAGATCAACAACCTCCGCCATAACCGAACAACTTCAAGCTGACCCCCCCCCCCCCCTTCAACGAACTCTCCTATCCATCAAACCTTTAAACTTTGACCTCTCCTTCATCAACAACAAGAACAAAACACACATCAACAACAACACAATACAGATCGAAGAAAACAGATCCATCACAGAAAGTCAGAGAAGAAAGAGATGAAATAGAGAGAAGAGCGGAGAGATCTAGACCAGAAGAAGTTCAGAATCACCGCGAGCAAGTCAAAGATGAGGGTGAAATCTTCGTATCCGCGCAAGCCAAGGTGACGAGGGTGAATTTGGCGCCGTCGTTTGTTGAAGATGAAGCCGACGAAGTTGAAACCGTCGTCGTTTGGGGAACAAGGCCCTGGATTTTGAAGAAGACGAAGAGTGATGAAGGTCCTTGAAAGAGAGCGCGGCGGCGATCTTGCTTTTCCCGTGAAGAAGAAGCGAATCTCATGTTGACCTGAGTTTTTCCTCTTTTTGTGCTTGCTTTATGTTAACCTTATTTTCGTTTTGCATATATTAAATATCATTTTTTTTTTATTATTATGTTATTTATATTATTAAAATCTTCTTGTGACCATTGTTAAAAGACAGCACATAGCCTACTGATTTGCTTATGACCTTGCCACCTATCCCAACGCCAACCCCTTTTTCTTTTGTTTTACTTCTTTTCCATTTTTTTGTTTCTTAAGTTAACCTTTAATTTTCTTTTTTCTTGATTGTTTATTGTTTGGTGCAATTGGGCTTGAAGGCCCTAAGGTCCGTCTATTTTTTCCTTCCAGTACCCTTTCCTGCGAACAACACCTCCCCTTGTTTTCCATTTTTCTTTCTTTCTCATCTTTTTCTTTATGACAATTATAATTAATGTTAAACTTTAGTTTTGTATACATCTGATTTTGTTAAAAATAATAGAAGTTTTTTTAGTTAGTATTAGTAAAGTTTAGAGATTTTATTTTAGAATATTAGTTTAGATTTTAAATCTTAATTAATTTTGTTTTGTTTTCATTGTTAATCTTGATTAGTTTAGGTTTTATTGTTACTAATTTTTGTTTATATCTATTTGAATTGTGATTGAACTTTGTGGATTTTAATTGTTTTTGTAGTTAACTCTGAGTAGAATTTTGATTGACTTCCTTTTATTTAAGTTCTTTCTAACTTTTTTGATTATCTTGTTAGTAGTGTGAATTTCGGCATAGTTGATCGTGAACGTGATTTTGACTGTCGAGCACCCGAGACTTAATGGACTGAACATGTGAAACTCCTGACATCTTTCTTGATATTTCTTCTTGCGCTTATTGAAGAGGCGACGGACCTTCTCCGTTAGGTACCGCTATGGCCCGATTTTAATTACTGCATGTTGTTGCATCTGGAAGTCCTACTGGTGTAGGCTCTGTTTGTGCATTCCTTATCTTCATCTTATCTCCATATCGCATTCTCATCTTATTTCTCCTTATTTTATTTATATTTCATCTAACTCATCCTATTTCATTTTTCATTCATATTCATCTTGATTCATTTTCCTCATCCTCTTCTCTTATCCATTCTCGATTCGAAGTGTGCTTAGGCTACCATGGAGCTTCTCCTTTCATCTTTCTCTTCTTCTTTCTTTCTTCTTTAGGATAGTGAACCTCACAAACCCTAGGGCCATCCGAGCATGTGAATATTAGGATTAGACTTTTCCCACTTAGATTTTTACCTTTGTGTCATCCCTTTGTCTTCTCTTCTCACCTCATAATCAGAGACTAAACCCTAAAGGCTTTAAGACTTTGTGATTAAGATTATGCCTGCATCCTTCTCTTAGGATGGAGTGTATAACTTTAATCCTAAGTATTAAACCCTTAAGGTGTTTAAATCTCTTAATCAATCCATCTAATAATCATCAAGACATCACTTGTAACTTGGGCCTTGCATTAGGGTTCTAATTCTTCCTTAAGTGGTTAAGAAGGACTAACCCTAGTGTTAATGGACAAGTCCCTCTCAAGTTGTCTTACAAACAATAAAATTCACTTCATCATCATCATTAATCTAAAATCCATTTAATAAAGGCTTGTTTTGTCATGGGTTTAATCCCTAATCATGGATTAAGTTGAGGAGTCTTCCTCAGCTTAAACATTCTCATCTATTATCCTTCTTTTAGGATGGTGTAATGAGTCTGTTAAATCCTTGATTATGGCTTAACCTCATTACTCAACACTAAACAAAAACCACAAAAACATCTAAATAATCACAAGTAGGTTAATGATCTTAATCCTATACCAAAGGTGATTAAGTGTGAGAATCTGACTTCACACTTAAGGTATTCTCATTACCCCTAATCAGAGGGAAGATGTGATGAGTTTACTAACCCATTGGTTTAGACTTAAGCTCATTACCCTATGACAAACCTCCAAAAAGCAATAAAAGACTGAAAACTCAAAAACAAACAATAATCGTCTCCTCCGGGATTCTCTTCTCATCATCCTCATTCACAATCGAGAACTTGCTTCTTCCGTCTAATGCAAGACAGTAAGCACCTGAGCCAGACAGGTCACACACTTGAGCATTGGCAAGTAAGCAGTTCACAAGTCAATTCATCTTTCAGTCTCTTTGGGTCGAACTACGGTGTTCTGACTTCCTCATTGCACGAGAGGATACGTAGGCATAACTTAACAGTTATCGAACAAAAGTCTTTGTATATTCCCCCTCTTTCCAGCCTTATTCTTTAAGCCTCATGATCTTGAGCATTTCACTCCTGTTCTTACACTGACACCATACATTTATACACTTTACATTTCCTTTACACTGACACCTGTACATTTTGCCTTCCAGCCCTTTTGCACACAAATTGCACTGACACTACCCCTTTAAAACACAGATCTTTTAAGCGTGGATCCCGTCGAGTACGACGGACAATCTGGGTGCTAATACCTTCCCAGGTTGTAACCAACCCCCTTTCTCAGTCTCTCTGGTTCGCAAACCGTCTTATCTATCTTTTCTAGGTTTATGCAGCATTACCTTTCCTCCGGGATAAAAATGCCTAGCTGGCGACTCTATTCATTCTCCAGTGAGTTCACGGCTGTGTGTTCTCACTATTCCCTTCGCCGACCGTTCGCGCTTGTACCTGGATGCAAATCTTCGGGAGCGACAGCTTGGCGACTCTGCTTGGGAATCCTTATACTGCAACCAGGGCTTCTGGTTCTTTTTGTGGGTTCCTCCTAGCGCTTGCTTGATTTGTGTTTACTGGGGTGTTATGTGCTTATTTGTGTTTGTATCTTTGAACTTACTTTTGCTTTATGTACAGTTGTTTTATTGCTTTCTTTACAGCTTTACATATATCATATTGTCATACTGTGCTGCTGGCTGGATCTGTTTGCTTTGGTGGGTGGGTGTTCATTGAGAGTTAAGGCCCTATACCTAGGACCTGAGTGACACCTAGGCTAGAGTGAATCATATTCTTTCCCATTCCATTTCGGTCTGGTGCGGGAATATGAAACACGGTTCAGATGTGGGTTTCTTCTTGAGAACTCTGTGTTGCAGATTTCCTGCAATGCTAGGGCTATCTGGGAAGCCTGCTAAGTCTGGATGACCTTTAGTATTGACCTTCAGAAACTGAGGAGAATTAGAGGAGGAACTTTTATGGTTATTGTAAACACTGTACCTCCGGGTTGGAAGTGTTTACACTTCCCATAACTCATCCAAGTCTGAGGATCTTTGTTTTAGAACACCACCTGTGAGGGGGTTGGGCTGTTTACAGGTTTGCAGGAACCCTTGACCTCAACATACCCTCATTACAGTACAATTGTTTGATCCGGTCACTATGACCCTGAAGTTATTGACCTCTGGTTTTCAGTTACTATTTTGGGTTATTATTCAGAGATCTTGTGGTTACAGACACTTGATTCTTGACAGTATTCCAGATCCCAGGCAGTTTCCAGCTGTGATCCCATGTCTTTGCATCTTTTGCATCATCATTTTGCATTTGCATCTGCATTGCATTTTCCTCCTCCAGAGAGCTCATCCTTCCTTTTTGTCCATGACCAGCCAGCTGATTTCCCGGTACTCAGTTTGAACAAGCGGTAACAGTTAGAAGACGACAGGGTGTGTGAAGCTGGATTGAGCAGTGTCAAGAAGTAAAGGGTCAGTTTGAAAGCCGTCAGTAGCCATGTCAGAGAACAACAGTCAGAATGTTGAGTTTCCACCTGGTTTCACTTCGATGATCAATCCTCTGTATGGTCTATCTCCTGATGAAGATCTTCCACAAGTGAACAATCTTGCTCAAGCTCAACCTGTACAGACCCCGATCGTGAATCAGGATGTACCTGAACCATCTGTTGTCCGTGGTGGACCTTCATCTTCTTCTGATACTACAAACTATCAGAGCTTTGCCTTCCCTATGCCAGACTTCCAAGGGGCAATCCCTCTTGTGAAAACCAAGGATCCACGAGCTATTGATCTTGCTGAAAGATTTCGTGTGTTGGACGAGCGACTCAAAGCCTTAGCGGATCCTGATGCCTTCGGTTTTGATGCTCTAAACATGTGTTTGGTGCCTGGTCTTGTCATTCCTCCAGATTTCAAAACTCCGAAGTTTGAGAAATACACTGGTGTCAGTTGCCCGAAGCGTCATTTGGTGATGTTCTGTAGAAAAATGACTTCTCATGCCCGCAATGATGAGCTGATGATTCACTGTTTTCAGGACAGTTTAAGTGGGGCATCTTTAAGTTGGTACATGGATTTGGAAAGCAGTCATATTCGATCTTGGAATGATTTATCCAGAGCTTTCGTAAAGCAATACCAGTACAATATGGACGTGGCGCCCAATCGCACGCACTTGCAGAGCCTATCCCAGAGGAGTGGTGAATCTTTCAGAGAATATGCACAGCGGTGGAGAGAATTGGCAGCCCAAGTGCAACCACCACTTTCAGACAGAGAATTAATTGACCTGTTCATGGGCACCTTGCAGGGCCTATACTTGGAAAGAATGAGTAGCATCGGGATGACAAGCTTCTCTGATTTGATGATAGTTGGAGTACGCATTGAGAGCCTGCTCAAAAGTGGAAAGATCCAGGACTTTTCGAATATCCCAGCTAGTGAAGGTGGGTCTGTTGTTAGCTCCCAAGAGGAAGAATGGAATGACGTCAGTGCAGTCATGGCCAATGTTGCATATTCTGGACCAGCATCTTCTCAGAGATCATCTTTTCCTGAAACTGATTACCCTTATGGGCATTCAGCAATGCTCAGAGCACCATATCAGAAACCTTGGACTCCTCCTCGTCCAAATCTGCAAGCTCATGGTCGAAGACCTCAGAATCAACTTCAGAGCCAGCCTAGGCCTCGCAACAATCTGGAAAGGAGGATTGCTCCTCTTCATCCAGTCCCCATGGCATACAGTGAACTCTTGCCGCATCTAATTCAGAGCTCTTTGGTGGTTCCGAAGCTTCTCAAGCCGTTACCAGGGCCATACCCTCCAGGGTACAATCCTCATGAGCAGTGCGGGTATCATGGTGGATCGATTGGGCATTCAACTGAAGATTGCAAAGCTTTTCAAGCCAGAGTACAACAGTTGATCGACAAGGGTTACATCTCCTTTCCAGAAGGAAGCTCGGTTGTGCACGTCAACCTTTCACCTGATTGAGTTCAAAGACTTCAGAAGAAGCGTATCTTGATTTCAGTGGCTCAGACAACAGTATGTCAGCAGAGTTGGTGATCATTGTATCCTTTTATCATTTGCATTGTAGTTTCTTTCCTGTTAGCAGCTACTTGTCTTTTAAGCATTGTTATTTTAAATGGTAATGTTAATGTAGTGATCTTGCACTTTTGAATCAATTATGTCGCATTCGCTCATTTTTTCTTTCCTTGCATCAAAAACGAAAAACAAAAAAATTTGCATCCATATACCTCCCATCTATGTCACTGTTGTTTAGCAGGTTTGAGGGAGGATGATGACAACTGAATACCCATAACTGTTGAAGGTATGCTTTCAGAGTAGAACCTGCTGACGATGTACAGGCATTGTTTCAATTCCCAAACACCGGAGATATAAGGGAGATGAACCCTCGTCAACCCCTTTGAGCCTCGAAGTAGGAGTTTCTTTTCTAAACAAAAAAAAAAACCCTCACATTCAACCCGGGGCAGGGTAGTTATCAGTTAATTTGACCGAGCGTTCAAATTTCCAAAGGAGTGTGCATCCGAGGATCCATTACCTTTATTCATTACACCTCAAGAGGTCAAGGGACGTGAAACCACAATGGTTATCCCTCACCAACAAAGGAATGAGGCAGTCAACCCTTTCAGCAAGTCATGACAAGCCAGTGTCACACGATTTGTTCAACAAAAAAAAAAAAAAGAAATAAAGCCCGCTAAGTCAAAAAAATGTGTGAAAACATAGGACTTAGGCAAAAGTTAGGGCATCCCGCTGGACTTCAAAATCGGAAAATTCAAAAAAAGAACCAGTCCAGGCAAAAGTCAGGGAATAAAAATCTGAAAAAGATATATTCCATAAGAACAAAGTCGTGTGACCAGACACAAAGTCAGAATGGGTGACTGTTACTCCAAGAAACCTCATTGGTGTGTAAACCATCAACGTCATTGGTTCCTCAATCATTACAAAACCCTTGTGAGAAGCGAGCGCTTAAGTCGAATTAGCTGAATATAGGACCGGAGAACATCAAGGAGAATGGGTGGGCACAAATAAAATTTGAACCATAAATCCTTCTTTCTAAAACCGTGAACCAGACTACGTCATAACCCTTGAAAGTCCTAACTGAATCGGGTTCAATTATGAAAGCATATTACGACAAGGTTGCGTAAACTGACTCCTAAAGGTTTGCTAATCCAACACTACGTTTGGACTAATCGTCCATTCGTCACACACTGTCACAGCATCAAAATAAATAAATTTTCAAGAAAAAACTTGCATGTGTACTGCATTAAAATTACCATTTGCAAATGAACAATTTTAATTGCAAGTCAGTCTGTGACACCAGGGAAGTTCCTACAAAGAGCAATCGCGAGGAGAGTTGATCATTCAACAATGATGACCAGAATCAAGAGCATCGTGTTAGCCTATGAATCAGGGGCATGTTATCCGGTGGTTTTGTTGACCAAGGAATCTGTCAGGGTAAAGAGAGTTCCCAAGCATCAGTTGATCAAGGAACGTCATTCAAAGTCAGTTGATCAGAGCTGAGTCTACCAAGCAGGGGCAGGCCGCCCTATTTTTCTGTGAACCAAGGATGAATTCTTCCAATGCTCAGTCAGAATGAGTCAAGTCGCTTCCACGCTCATACCGGGGCAAAATACTTCCAGAGATCACTAAGTGCAACTCTCCTCGAGAGAACATCCAGGTCCGCCGTTCCAGGGTTTGAATAATCAGCAACAGTCTGTTCAGAGACTCGCCCAACAGGGGCAAACTTTAGCTATGCAGAGCAAGTATCAGTAATCTCAGAGTTCAAGACGAGTGTCGGGAAATCATGCTACCCACCGCCTTTGTCACCCTTCTCAACCAAAAGCCTTGTCACTAAGACCTTTCTTCCCACCTCGGGAGTTTTTCTAGCTTTTCATAATCATTGCATAAATCATTTGCATATGTTATTCATGTCGCTTCGCTCGAGCATATAGAGCATATGCATCATATTTGCATTGAGCATAACCTCCCCAAGCATCAATCTCACATCCAGGGCCTCGTAACCCCAGCTTACAAACCATTTCAAAGCCCAGTTCCCGTCTGGCAAACCTTTTCAAAGTCCAGTTCTCGTCTGGCAAACCCTTTTAAAGTCTGGTCCTCGTCTGGCAGACAAACCCAAAGTCCAGTTCTCGTCTGGCAAACCCATTTCAAATACCAGTTCTCGTCTGGTAGGCGAATCTTTTAACCAGTTCTCGTCTGGTCACCTTTTCATTCAACCCATTGAACGCCAGTTCTCGTCTGGTAGTCATTCTTGTTTCAGAGTCAATTCCCGTTTGACAATGAACCCCAAGTAGTCAGTTCTCGTCTGACGACTTATTCTTTGCCCATCAGTTCTCGTCTGTTGGCCTACCTTCAATAAACCAGTTCTCGTCTGGTAATTCACCTTCAAAAGTCCAATTGCTTGGCAACCAAAAAAGATATATATATATATATATCAACCTGGCCCTAGCACCCAACCATCCTTGTTTCATATCCTTGGCATTGAGCATGTGTCTGCATTGTACATCATTTGCATTGCATCTTCATACCGCATGGTTTCTGTTTTAGCTCTGATGTGGGGCAAGAATCGTTTTAAGACGTAATCCGGGGCAGTTATCTCAAGATCTGGTGAATTTCTGCGAGAGTTTGAAGACACTGGGGCAATTCTGGATGCCAAGTCTTCTGTAAAATCCTCTGAAGACGATCTTTCTATGGATGATGCAGTATGGTACAATTTGAAGAGTTAAGGGGATGCTTGGTCACTCTGGATGATCAGTAATGCTTTTGTTGAGCTCAGAAGTTTGAAGCACTGTGTTAATTCTCAGGGAATGTCTGGTATTTATTTTACCAGCAGGGCATGGGAAGTTTATTTCTTCCCCGAGCATAAAGATCTTCTCTCAGCCGACAAGATTCCCTCAGAGGAGTTAGTTATTCGCATTCAGCCAAAGCCAATTTTCATTGGCATATCTTCCCAGCACAGTCGTCATACTATACTTGGGGGCGTATTTTGACTTACTTGATTCTCCAGCAAAGTCTCTCCTCAGCAGAGCATTGCAAAATCTTTCCTCAACCATGCCAAAGGGTTGACACATCCCCAGCTGAGTTGGAACAGCGATATCCCCAACAGAATTTCAAGGCTAATTGAATCGTTCTCGTCCCCAAGTGGACTTATCCTTCCACAGTGAAGTTTTCCCAACAGGCAGCCGAAGGCCTCGTTTCCCCACAAAGTTAGAATTATCAGAATTCCCTCCTCAGCAGGATTGTGTGATCAAGCATCTTCCCTAGCCAAGTCTAAATATGATCTTTCCCCATAGAGTCATCGGGATTCTCATTTCCAAGGGATTTCCCCAGCAGAGCAAGAAGAAATTCTCCCCAGTGGAGTCAGAGCAGGATGATCAGATCCTCAGCGGATATTCAAAGCAGTTAAACGAAGTATACTTCACGCAGAGTCGTCTTTCCTCCAGTGAAAACCTCTCCAACAAGCATCAGGTTGCCAACACTTCATTCCCATCAGAGTTAAAAGCTTTCAACCCGTCAGCAGTATGCAAAATGCTTCCCAAATTCTCCAACAGAGAGCTAAAGCTAAAACAATTGCCTCACATTCACAAACATCAGTATATACTCCTTGTGGCACCCGTCCGTGTCATATCCCCAGCAGAAAGCCAAAGTGTCCTCTTTGCACTCACAGATACATGTATATATAACTTCCTTGACACCCGTCCGTGTCACTTTCCCCAGCACAATTACATATACACTTTGTACATCAGATACTTGTTTATACTATACCCTTCTCCTCTTGACACTCGTCCGTGTCACTCTCCCCAGCAGATAAACACTCATCTATACAATACTCATACTCACTGCTCATGTTACACTTATACAGATACTCGTCCGTATCTTGTATATACCATTTATATCCCCACAGATTCAACACTAGTCCTTGTTCTTTGTTAACCAGTTGGTACTCGTCCGTACCATCATCTCAGAATATGCGTCAAGTGTTTGTTTCTACATGATACTCGTCCGTATCGTAGTCTTAAGGATGCTCGTCCGCATCTTTAATCCATACACTGTGTCAAACACTTATGTCTTCTTGAATATAGACACTCGTCTGTGTTTACTATTCCCCAGAAGAGTTCTTTCAGATTCAACACTCGTCCGTGTTCTCTGTTAACCATTTGGTACTCGTCCGTATCATCATCTTTGAGCAGGTGTCAGTTTGTTTCTACCCGATACTCGTCCGTATCGTAGTCTTAAGGATGCTCGTCCGCATCTTTAATCTATACACAAACATCTAAACGCTTATACCTTTTGTTTCTTGGATATAAACACTCGTCCGTGTTTACTATTCCCCAGTAGATCACCAACAAATTTTCTTTTTATCTAACACTCGTCCTGTGTTATGACACCTTTGAGAGCAGCCGTACCCTGCTGAGTGGTCGTCCTCCACTTCTTGATGGTCGTCCTCCATCATGCTCATCCGATGGCCGTCCCCATCGTTGATATTTTAGCAGCCGTCCCCTGCTAGGTGGTCGTCCTCCACCTTTTGATGATCGTTCCTTCATCACTTTATCCAATGGCCGTCCCCATTGGTGATTTTGGTTATCTGACACTCGTCCTGTGTTATGATAAACCTTGAGAGCAGCCGTCCCCTGCTGAGTGGTCGTCCTCCACTTCTTGATGGTCGTCCTCCATCATGCTCATCCGATGGCCGTCCCCATCGTTGACCTTTTATCCGGCACTCGTCCTGTGTCGCGATATTTTCGGCAGCCGTACCCTGCCAGGTGGTCGTCCTCCACCTTTGATGGCCGTCCCCATCATATTTCTTTTATCCCCAACAGAGCAGCCGTCCCCTGCTAGGTGATCGTCCTTCACTTTTGATGACCGTACCTCATCATCTGTTTATTTCATTTATTCTTTAACCCGATGGCCGTCCCCATCGTGGTCCCTTTTCCTTTTCCTGATGATCATCCTTCATCAGTTTAGCCCGATGGCCGTCCCCATCGTTGGTTACTTTGCTTTATGAACTTGATGGTCGTCCCCGTCATGATTCGTTAATTACCAGAGAATCTTACAGCTTTACTTGATGGCCGTCCCCATCATAATACCTTTTATCCCCAGCATGTCGGCCGTCCCCGTCATTGCTTTATTTTCCGCACTTTTCCCAGCATGTCGGCCGTCCCCGTCATTGCTCTTTACCCAGCAGTCGTCCTCTGCTCGACGGTCGTCCTCCGTCGCCCATGCTTTACAATATACTTTACTTTTCTTTTACAATCTATATCCCTTTTCTCCTTCATTCTGTGAGTGCAAATTTCGGGGTCTTTTTGGTATTCAATCACTGTTTATCTTGAACGTCTAATAGCCGTTGCTCTCATCCTTTTCAGATTAACAGTTGCTTGAATAGGGGCAGCTGTAGACACCCTAAATTTGCCCTCTGGCTTTTGTATCTTTTTCTGCTTCTCGTTTTCATATCATACGCATTTTGCATACCATTTGCATAGTCTCCTAAGACATGGGATCACATTTTCTGAAGAAATTAGGGTTTTCACATCCTATTTGCGGATTATCAGAGGAATTCAACGCCTTGGCTTTGCAGTCGTCAATGACGTCATATTTTTAGACTCCTATTACTGAATTAGGGTTTATTTCCCTGGTTTAGTGTTCTTCAAGGATTTCATGTATGCAAGGACTATTCAATGTGCATCTAGCATATCATCAGGATATTTTCTTCTTCTTCAAGTTACACGGATATTTTTGTCTTCTCAGCATCTCAGGCTGTCTTCATTCTCAAATAACTATCAAGAAGTATGTGTCTCGGGTTGAGTTAAGGAGGTCATCAAGTTCAATAACCCAGTCAAGATTTATAAGTGATTCAGATGGTTGTTGTTTCAATTGCAAATTGTTCTGTGGCAGTCGTGTTTATTTCATCTGAGGCGTGTGGGAGTTGGTATAAATTTGGTGTTGGATTAAACTCAGGTGTATTGTGCATCAGTGGCCTTTGATTTAGTTCATGTCCAAATTAACACATACCCGTAATTTCCGTCATTTCCAAACCACTTTTCATGTCCTAATTCACAACGATTTCACCATGTCCATATTTTCGGTTATCCGAATGTCCATTTCATTAACCGTACATTTTACCATATCATGTTTCGTTTTATTTTAAAATTTTTGTTTCGATTCTTAGATTAGAAGGACCGTCTCTTTTTAATCATTTTTAATCTATACTTTAGAGTTTGATTCATTTTTTAGAATTTATTTATCTCATCTCATTTTATAAATTATTCTTTTATGTTTAGGTAAATAATCCATTTTAATTAGACTTAGAATTTGTTTAATTTTACTAGATAACTTTAGAATTTTAATTTAACATTAGGCTAAGAATTGGTTTTAAAAAAACTTAGATTTTTTATTAACTAGTCCTTATTCAGTTAAACTTGATTTTTCAACTTAAGATTAATTTCGAGTTTCAATTTATAATTTCAGTTTAAATTTAATTTTTGTTTATAACTTTTGTTAGTTAGTTTTTATTATTTTATTATTTATTTTTATTTAGATTTGTTACAAAGTTTGATTATTATTTGAATCAAATATTTGGTTGATTTTAAAAGGCATTTAGTCCATATGTGACTAGTTGGCAAACTTGATTCACAATCCCCACAACAACTTTGCCTAGCCAACAAACTTCAGGCCAGTTAGCAGCTTTCCGTAGGCAGGCCCCCTTCAGCTGCCTTCACATCAGCTAACAAAGCCTATCCAGCCCCATATCACTTGCCGCAAACCTACACCAAAAGTTGACAGAAACAGGTCAAAAGAAAGCTGCTAAAGGACAACACAGCAGAACACAACCAAAGTGGATCCTCTTAATCTTCAAAAAAAATCAACAATAACAAAAAAACTTCATTCTTCCAAGGACACTCATGACAATGCGTTGCGGATTTCTCCCTCAATACACACCTGCACGCACACAAACAACAAATCAACAACATCATACCGCAACACTATCATCTTCAATCCGTTTTCACTTAAACCTTCATCACACATCCCTCACTCTCTTTAACAAAAACGACACCCGTGTTCGGATCTCATCCCTCAAATCACCGCCCTTGTCTCTGTTCCATAACACATCTTACAACAACTTCACGTTGTTCATCAACAGATCAACAACCTCCGCCATAACCGAACAACTTCAAGCTGACCCCCCCCCCTTCAACGAACTCTCCTATCCATCAAACCTTTAAACTTTGACCTCTCCTTCATCAACAACAAGAACAAAACACACATCAACAACAACACAATACAGATCGAAGAAAACAGATCCATCACAGAAAGTCAGAGAAGAAAGAGATGAAATAGAGAGAAGAGCGGAGAGATCTAGACCAGAAGAAGTTCAGAATCACCGCGAGCAAGTCAAAGATGAGGGTGAAATCTTCGTATCCGCGCAAGCCAAGGTGACGAGGGTGAATTTGGCGCCGTCGTTTGTTGAAGATGAAGCCGACGAAGTTGAAACCGTCGTCGTTTGGGGAACAAGGCCCTGGATTTTGAAGAAGACGAAGAGTGATGAAGGTCCTTGAAAGAGAGCGCGGCGGCGATCTTGCTTTTCCCGTGAAGAAGAAGCGAATCTCATGTTGACCTGAGTTTTTCCTCTTTTTGTGCTTGCTTTATGTTAACCTTATTTTCGTTTTGCATATATTAAATATCATTTTTTTTTTATTATTATGTTATTTATATTATTAAAATCTTCTTGTGACCATTGTTAAAAGATAGCACATAGCCTACTGATTTGCTTATGACCTTGCCACCTATCCCAACGCCAACCCCTTTTTCTTTTGTTTTACTTCTTTTCCATTTTTTTGTTTCTTAAATTAACCTTTAATTTTCTTTTTTCTTGATTGTTTATTGTTTGGTGCAATTGGGCTTGAAGGCCCTAAGGTCCGTCTATTTTTTCCTTCCAGTACCCTTTCCTGCGAACAACACCTCCCCTTGTTTTCCATTTTTCTTTCTTTCTCATCTTTTTCTTTATGACAATTATAATTAATGTTAAACTTTAGTTTTGTATACATCTGATTTTGTTAAAAATAATAGAAGTTTTTTTAGTTAGTATTAGTAAAGTTTAGAGATTTTATTTTAGAATATTAGTTTAGATTTTAAATCTTAATTAATTTTGTTTTGTTTTCATTGTTAATCTTGATTAGTTTAGGTTTTATTGTTACTAATTTTTGTTTATATCTATTTGAATTGTGATTGAACTTTGTGGATTTTAATTGTTTTTGTAGTTAACTCTGAGTAGAATTTTGATTGACTTCCTTTTATTTAAGTTCTTTCTAACTTTTTTGATTATCTTGTTAGTAGTGTGAATTTCGGCATAGTTGATCGTGAACGTGATTTTGACTGTCGAGCACCCGAGACTTAATGGACTGAACATGTGAAACTCCTGACATCTTTCTTGATATTTCTTCTTGCGCTTATTGAAGAGGCGACGGACCTTCTCCGTTAGGTACCGCTATGGCCCGATTTTAATTACTGCATGTTGTTGCATCTGGAAGTCCTACTGGTGTAGGCTCTGTTTGTGCATTCCTTATCTTCATCTTATCTCCATATCGCATTCTCATCTTATTTCTCCTTATTTTATTTATATTTCATCTAACTCATCCTATTTCATTTTTCATTCATATTCATCTTGATTCATTTTCCTCATCCTCTTCTCTTATCCATTCTCGATTCGAAGTGTGCTTAGGCTACCATGGAGCTTCTCCTTTCATCTTTCTCTTCTTCTTTCTTTTTTCTTTAGGATAGTGAACCTCACAAACCCTAGGGCCATCCGAGCATGTGAATATTAGGATTAGACTTTTCCCACTTAGATTTTTACCTTTGTGTCATCCCTTTGTCTTCTCTTCTCACCTCATAATCAGAGACTAAACCCTAAAGGCTTTAAGACTTTGTGATTAAGATTATGCCTGCATCCTTCTCTTAGGATGGAGTGTATAACTTTAATCCTAAGTATTAAACCCTTAAGGTGTTTAAATCTCTTAATCAATCCATCTAATAATCATCAAGACATCACTTGTAACTTGGGCCTTGCATTAGGGTTCTAATTCTTCCTTAAGTGGTTAAGAAGGACTAACCCTAGTGTTAATGGACAAGTCCCTCTCAAGTTGTCTTACAAACAATAAAATTCACTTCATCATCATCATTAATCTAAAATCCATTTAATAAAGGCTTGTTTTGTCATGGGTTTAATCCCTAATCATGGATTAAGTTGAGGAGTCTTCCTCAGCTTAAACATTCTCATCTATTATCCTTCTTTTAGGATGGTGTAATGAGTCTGTTAAATCCTTGATTATGGCTTAACCTCATTACTCAACACTAAACAAAAACCACAAAAACATCTAAATAATCACAAGTAGGTTAATGATCTTAATCCTATACCAAAGGTGATTAAGTGTGAGAATCTGACTTCACACTTAAGGTATTCTCATTACCCCTAATCAGAGGGAAGATGTGATGAGTTTACTAACCCATTGGTTTAGACTTAAGCTCATTACCCTATGACAAACCTCCAAAAAGCAATAAAAGACTGAAAACTCAAAAACAAACAATAATCGTCTCCTCCGGGATTCTCTTCTCATCATCCTCATTCACAATCGAGAACTTGCTTCTTCCGTCTAATGCAAGACAGTAAGCACCTGAGCCAGACAGGTCACACACTTGAGCATTGGCAAGTAAGCAGTTCACAAGTCAATTCATCTTTCAGTCTCTTTGGGTCGAACTACGGTGTTCTGACTTCCTCATTGCACGAGAGGATACGTAGGCATAACTTAACAGTTATCGAACAAAAGTCTTTGTATATTCCCCCTCTTTCCAGCCTTATTCTTTAAGCCTCATGATCTTGAGCATTTCACTCCTGTTCTTACACTGACACCATACATTTATACACTTTACATTTCCTTTACACTGACACCTGTACATTTTGCCTTCCAGCCCTTTTGCACACAAATTGCACTGACACTACCCCTTTAAAACACAGATCTTTTAAGCGTGGATCCCGTCGAGTACGACGGACAATCTGGGTGCTAATACCTTCCCAGGTTGTAACCAACCCCCTTTCTCAGTCTCTCTGGTTCGCAAACCGTCTTATCTATCTTTTCTAGGTTTATGCAGCATTACCTTTCCTCCGGGATAAAAATGCCTAGCTGGCGACTCTATTCATTCTCCAGTGAGTTCACGGCTGTGTGTTCTCACTGTTCCCTTCGCCGACCGTTCGCGCTTGTACCTGGATGCAAATCTTCGGGAGCGACACAAGTATGGAGTTAAGCATAGAGTAGCAACACCATACCACCCACAGACCAATGGACAAGTGGAAGTATCTAATAGGGAGATAAAACAAATCCTCGAGAAGACTGTCTCTATATCTAGAAAGGATTGGTCACAGAAACTTCAAGAAGCATTATGGGCCTATAAAACCGCTTTCAAAACTCCTATAGGAACAACCCCTTATCAACTGGTCTATCGAAAATCATGTCACTTACCATTTGAATTGGAGCATAAGGCCTATTGGGCCATCAAAACTTTGAATTTGGATTACTTGACCGCTGGTGAGAAACGTATCCTTGATATCCACAAATTAGAAGAGCTCAGACAATCTGCCTACGAAAATGCCATCATATACAAAGAAAGAACAAAAGCTTGGCATGACAAAAGAATCATAAGAAGAGACTTCAAAATAGGCGATCCTGTTCTCCTGTTCGATTCTAGGTTACGACTTTTTCCAGGAAAACTTCGTTCGAGATGGACTGGCCCTTTCGAAGTATCTAAGATCCTAAGATTCGGTGCTATTGAAATCAAGAACCAGACATGTAAACCGTTCATCGTCAGTGGACAGAGGTTGAAGCCCTACGAAGGAGGTGACATCCCAACAACATACACCTGCCATACTCTGAGTGATCCACCATATCCTTCCAATGATGTTTAAATATCGGTCGTTGAGCTAATGACGTTAAACAAGCGCTGCATGGGAGGCAACCCATGGTTTTTTATGTACTTTTTATTTATTTATTTTTCAATTTGTTTATATTATTATTATTATGTCAGGACTAATGATTGAATGTTTTATGTGCTTTCAGGACTTGTTTGCTAACCTTGTACAGAATGCAGAACCCTGATGACATGCACGTGGCCTTTAGAGACGATGCACAGAGAGAGCGTTACCATGTCCACATGAGACGCCCTATGGCTCCTACCAGGTACCCTGACCATGACTGCATGGATGCCTTGGGGATAGAGCCAAGCGTCAGATTTTTATGCCATCAACTCCACTGGGGCCAGTTTGACTACAGGAACAACACTTATAGGAACTTGACTCTTGAGTTCCTCAGCTCGTTTCATCATGACCCTTGGGCTGGACCCGATGGACTCGCTGTTTTCAGGTTGTTCGGGATTGACTACTCATTCTCTCACAAAGAGTTTGGTGATTTACTAGGTTTCCAGACTACTCCTGATGCTATTCCAGAGACACCGATGGGGTATTTTATGAGATGAGAAGTGGAAAAGTTTTGGACTAAAATATCAGGTGGAGGGAGCCAAGATCCTTCTACCCAGTTTTCTCAGGTAATCCACAACCCTGCATTGAGGTACTTCCAGATGATTCTAGCACATTCTTTCCTAGGTTTGCCAGATACAGAGACCCTGCTAAGTGAAGAGGAGATTTTCCTACTGTTTTGTGCGACTCAGTCTCGCTCAGTTGCTTGTGGCAACTTTCTGTTGAAGGGCCTTGCTAGTGTTGCCAGATCATCCGTAGGCATCATACATGTCGGTGGGATTGTTACACAGATAGCTACTGCATTGGGTTTGTCTCGCAAGTTATTGCACCTCAGGACCTTCTGCTGCTACACCACCCTGGATATTGATTTTTGTCTTGATAGAGGACTGATTAGGAGGGCTTCTTTTGAGCCTAACATGTTTAGATTGCTGATCGACGGCGAAGCGATACACTATTTTACATTACCAGATCCGCTGATGACCAGTGTCCATGATCCTGAAAACTGGAGTTATGCTCTAGAGGGTTATGGAGAAATTGTCGAAGAGCCAAAATCGCCTCCCGCCGCTGAGTACACTCCTACACCTCTTACTCCCCGAATCACTGTTATGTCTAACAATATGTCTCTGCAGCCACCTGACCTACAAACACAGATTTACGAGCTCCGTAAGGAGACTGCCCTGCTCAAGCAGGAAGTGGCAGACTTAGAGTTACAGATGCAGGTTTCTGATCTCACTCATGCCTCAGAGGCCGATGCTCTATATCAGGCGATTGAAGAGCTTCGGAGGGAGATAGCTGAGATTCGTGGATCAAGCCAGGAAAAGAAGCCTACCACATGACTCATTCTACACTGACAGCGCTACCCTAGTATTTAATTTCCTTTTATATGCTTTATTTTATTTATCGCATTTCCAGACATATTTTACTTTATTGCAGCTTTTATATTTTCATGTACTTTGAATTCCTCCTATATATACATATTATGCACTAATGTTAATTTTTCTTTTTCTTTTTTGATTTTTAATTATTTTATTTTTGTCGTGTAAAGAAAAAAAATATAAGACAAAAATATCTTCATTTTTGTCTTCACAAAAAAAAATATATGCAAGCCTCATGCCTTGAAAAGAAGAAGAAAACGCTATCCAGACAAGGTAAATGCCAGAGAACTCCTATTTTTGCAAGGATGCCTCACTAGAACCCACATCAATCCGGTCCCGTTTATGCTTGCCCACATGACTTTATTTACTAATAAAACATGACCGATTGTTTTTGGAGGGCTTGTTACGTCTATTGCTCGGGCTCTTGGCCTGAACGATGAGATAGCTACGCTTGAACCACTACCTCCTCGCACAATTAATTTAAAATTTCTGAAAGACATGAAATTATGCCGAACGAGGAGAGAAGGTGGTTATGAGTTGATGGTTCATGGGGTAGCTATCCCATCTGTTGCTTTACCATGCAGTAGACGTACTGATGTACGTGATGAAAGGAACTGGACCTATGATCTTAATGATCCACGTGTTTTGGGTCCACTTCCTCCTAATATTCCCGATGGGGAGGCACATGACACTGATGAAGAGTATGATCGGAGAGAGCAGTCTCCCATCCCTCACATGTCCCCCCATTGTCCTTCACAGTCACACACTGCACCATCTTCCTCTAACCCTGTTGCAGGTACTGCTCCTGGATTCTATGTCACCGAGGAGATGTGGCGTGATATGACAGCTAGAGAAGAAAGGCGTGATGGCCTTCTCTCTACTATTTCACAACAACTGACGGACAACATGAGCTTCATTAGAGCAGAACCGTCAGAGAGAGTTCAACAGCCGGCACTACCAGCTTGTAGAGGCCACTCAAGGTTCCATCTTAGGTAACCTTCGAGAGGTCCGGAGTGCTCAGGCTGCTTTATCAGCACGACTCGACCGGAGGGACCAGCATCGTAGTAGATCGCGTCGTTCCAGACCATCACAGCAGGACGGCGAGGGCACCAATGCTCCTCCTTGTCGCTCCCGACAAATGACACCGGATCAGATGAAGGTACAGACGCGAACGGTCGGCGAAAGGAACAGTGAGAACACACAGCCGTGAACTCACTGGAGAATGAATAGAGTCGCCAGCTAGGCATTTTTATCCCGAAGGAAAGGCAATGCTGCATAAGCCTAGAAAGAGATGGATAAGACGGTTTGCGAACCAGAGAGACTGAGAAAGGGGGTTGGTTACAACCTGGGAAGGTATTAGCACCCAGATTGTTCGTCGTACTCGACGGGATCCACGCTTAAAAGATTTGTGTTATAAAGGGGTAGTGTCAGTGCAATCTGTGTGCAAAAGGGCTGGAAGAGATGTACAGGTGTCAGTGTAAAAGGAGTGAAGTGTGATATATACAGTGTCAGTGTGAGAACTGGAATAAGATGCTCAAGATCATGAGGCTAAAGAATAAGGCTAGAAGAGGGGGAATGAACAGAGACTTTTGTTCGATAACCATTAAGTTATGCCTACGTATCCTCTCGTGCAATGAGGAAGTCAGAACACCGTAGTTCGACCCAAAGAGACTGAAAGGTGAATTGACTTGTGAACTGCTTACTTGCCTATGCTCAAGTGTATGATCTGTCTGGCACAGATGCTGACTGTCTTGCATTAGACGGAAGAAGCAAGTTCTCGATTGTGAGTGAAGATGATGAGAAAAGAATCCCGGAGGAGACGATTATTGTTTGTTTTTGAGTTTTCAGTCTTTTATTGCTTTTTGGAGTTTGTCATAGGATAATGAGCTTAAGTCTAAACCAATGGGTTAGTAAACTCATCACATCTTCCCTCTGATTAGGGGTAATGAGAATACCTTAAGTGTGAAGTCAGATTCTCACACTTAATCACCTTCGGTGTAGGATTAAGATCATTAACCTACTTGTGATTATTTAGATGTTTTTGGTGATTTTGTTTAGTGTTGAGTAATGAGATTAAGCCATAATCAGGGATTAAACAGACTCATTACACCATCCTAAAAGAAGGATAATAGATGAGAATGTTTAAGCTGAGGAAGACTCCTCAACTTAATCCATGATTAGGGATTAAACCCATGACAAAACAAGCCTTTATTAAGTGGATTTTAGATTAATGATATGATGATGAAGTGATTTTTATGGTTTGTAAGACAACTTGAGGGGGACTTGTCCATTAACACTAGGGTTAGTCCTTCTTAACCACTTAAGGAAGAATTAGAACCCTAATGCAAGGCCCAAGTTACAAGTGTGATGTCTTGATACTTATTAAGTGAATTGATTAAGAGATTTAAACACATAAAGGGTTCAACACTTAGGATTAAAGTTATACACTCCATCCTAAGAGAAGGATGCAGGCATAAGCTTAATCACAAAGTCTTAAAGCCTTTAGGGTTTAGTCCCTGATTAATGAGGTGAGAAGAGAAGACTCAAAGAGAGACACAAAAGTAAAACTATGGGGGGACTAATCAAAACCCTAATTCATTGTCATGCTTGGTTGGTCCTAAGGTTTGTGAGGTTTTCAAGGACAATCTTCAGAGGAGCCACCAGGAAGCAGATGAACAGGATTAAGAGAAGCAAAGTGACTTGCTTCATTCAAGAAGTCAAGTCACTTGAAGAAAGAAAGTGGGATGAAGAAGAATGAGCAAGCTCAAACTCAAACACATATAAGAATGCAGCAATGGATGCAAGAGAGATGAAAAGAAAAGTTATGAGAAGTGAAGGCAAATCCACTTCTCAAGTTTACTTACCACCTGAAATGTTAGAAAGAAATGCAATGTAATGCAAGATGAGATGAAATGATATGATGCAAAGCAAAACCAGAAGCATGTTGATGATGATTATGATGTTATGAGGTGCTGCAAACATGAGGCAAAGCAATGGGGATGTTCATACAAGCTTATGAATGCAAATGATGCAAGCTAAGGAGCATGAACCAGCATGAAAAGTTATGAATCATACAAGACAAATGACATGGAAAATATGTAATGCAATGATCAAAGATGCTTTATACATGTCTTAAGATGTCAAATGAATCATGAGAATGCACAAAATGCAAAGACAAGTCATGTCATGCAAGGAAATGCAAGAGGGATGCAAGAGAAAGCCCAAATTAGGGTTTATGGATCAAACATCCAACACAAACCAAAAACAGAAGCAAAACCCTAAAGTAAAAATGGAAAATGGCACTCAAAGAAACCCTAGGCCTATAATGAACCACTGCCCAAAGGGGAGCTCTCAACTCTCAACCAAACTCAAGTTATGATTTTTGCAAGTTATTAGGGTTTTTTAGGGTTCTTAACAAAACAAATGCCAAACAATTTGAAAATGCAAGAACAAATCATGGCCTTTTTATCCTAGAAACTACATGTTAAACACAAGACAAAGCAAAAAGAATCAATGTCACAACCTTCACCAATAGGCAGAAATGAATTTTTGAATCCATGATCAAAATAATGCATAAAAAATGATTTAATTCAATGAAAAATTCTTAAAATGCATCAAGATCAAAAAAGAAATTTGGTTTGAAGGTTGGACAATGTTTCTAAATGTCTTAGAACATTTCATGAATTTTTTGGTGATTTTTAAATACTTAAAAGTATTTTTAATAAATTAATTTTCATTAATCAATTAAAAATAATATTTTAAATATTTAAAAATACTTTTTAATGATAAAAATAAAAAAATAAAAATATTTTTGGGTCTTAAAAATTATTGAAACTCATGAGAAAAAGTTTCATAATTTTTAGACATTTTTTACTATTTTTAATAAATGGTGCAAATAAAATGAAAAGAAATTAAAATAAATTGAGAAAAATGGGAAGTATGCTCAATGAAGCGTCCAGATTGAATCTGGGCTTGGGAGGTTTGACCTGGCGCGCATCTGGACGGCCCAGGTTCAAACTTCCCTAAACTCAATTAATCAAATAATTAACATTTAAATAAATACGGATTAGGGCTAATGATCAGATCTCCACCATTCACTGCACGCGGGAAAAGAGAATCGCACGGCCTACATTCAAACTTGCCCCTAAACCCTAATTAACTCATTAATTACTTTCAGGCTGCCGGAGAAGACTTCCGGTCGTCTTCTCCGGCCAGCATCTCCCCTGAAAATCCCCAAAACCCCAAAAACCTAACTAAAATGAAATCTAAGAATTGGGAAATGATCCCCACTCACTCACGAATCAAAACCCTCACTTAAAACAAATTTATTCTTCCTAACAAGGCTGAATCGAAGCAAGAAAGAATTAGGGCACGCAAGTTTCAGAAAGCAATTAAATTCTCATTTCATCACCATTTCAAAAACTAAAAGCATCAGGATGATCAGTGAATCATGAGGAACAAGTTTGTAACAAGAAAAACAACTTCTGGAAAAATTATTTTCGAGCTACCTGAGATTTGGAGCTTTCAGTTTGGGAACTTTCTGGCCCTCTCTTTATGTGCAATCTGCTCCTTAGAACCCCTTGATGATGTTTGAATGCTCAAAATGAGTTTGTGCTGGCTGGATAATGAGTTTCGAAAGGAACTGCTTCAAGCTCAGTCAACAATGGCTATGGTGATTCTGGAGGTTTCAGGCCATGGTGAGTGATGGTTTGTGATCCTGAGGATGAATGGAGAAGGTCTGTGGTGTTTGTTTGGATGTTTGTGGCTTGTGGGGAGAGATTCGATAGAAAATGCAGGCTGAGGTGAAGAATGGTTATGGAGTATTCAGGCTTGTTTCAGGCTTGAGCTTTGGTGGTTTCTTGTCTATGAAGTGTGTTGAGTTGGATGATGAAGAAAGTTTGAGTGTTTTCAGGCTGTGGAGAGAAATTCGAAGGAACTTGCAAAAGGGGAGTGTTTTGTGTATGTTGTGAATGAATGAGTTTCAGCCTTGCTTGCCCTTATGCTTTGCTTGCAAATTGTCCACATAACTCTCTCTCATTGGTCAGTTGATTTGACATGTGCTTTATTGATTGGTAAGGCAACTTTTGCAAAAAGTCAAATAATGTGTAAGAGAAACATGGCTCATGATCTTGGCAAGTACATGGCATGGGCTGCGCAGCAAAGGGTGAGGTGAGAGGCTAGCCAAAGTCAGCATCCAATGTCATAGTTTGTAGGAAGTGAAATGAGTGGTTTTGCAACTTGTTGCTTTATGGTTCCCATGAAAGAAAATCTTGTTACATGAACCAAAACATGAGCAAACTTGATCCAATTCTGATTTTTAGGACTTAGAGAATGTTTGTGTAATGGTTTGAAATGAATTAGAGGTCACATGATGCATTGGTTCAAGGTTTTGCAAAATTTCCATTTGGTGCATAACTTGAATTTTAGTGATTTTAGCCAACTTTGCATTGCCATAACTTTTGACCCAAGAAGAGTTTGATCATGTTCTTGTACTTTTTGAAAAGGGAAAGATGAGATCTACAACTTTCATGACCAAAGTTTTTCCATTTGAAGCATTTTTGGATCAAGAATCAAGGCTTGAAAAATGACCTAAAATGAAGCATTCTTGAAAAGTCAACTATGCCCAAAAAGTCAACATTTGCAAAAACCCTAAATTCTTGATTTCCATGCACTTCAACCCTCTTCCATGATCAAATAAGGATCATATACACTCAAAATGATGAAGATCACCCCTTGGTTGGGTCATTGGGGGCCTCAGATGCCCTGATTTTGCACTGACTTGTCTGAAAAGTCAACTCTTGATCAGATGACTTCCCCATGGAATTTCTTCATGAAAATTGATATGCATACTCCCTATACCATATAGAGATCAATGAAAACAAGAATGACCAACAAATTTGGAGTTATGGCCTTTGAGACCAAAACCCTAATTTTCAGTCAACTGTGCAGTTCAACCTGGCTCTGCATCCACTCAAACCCTAGTTCTTGTGATTCCTCTGCAACTTTGACTTTGAGGAGATGGAATATGATATAAGAACACACATGGACCCCTTTGAGTTGATTGGTTGCCTTTGGGGTGCCTCAAGAAGCTCTGGGATTGCTCAGATCACAAACCCTAGGTGCAGATGCCTTAGAAACTATCCAGTGAATCAAAAATGAGATGTGAGATGACATGATTATGTTTATGCATATGAGGATGATCACAAGCCATGGTGTGAATGGGTGAGGGCAAATTTGGGGTGTTTACAGCTGCCCCTATTCAAACATGAGTTAGCTGTGCAGGTTGTAAGCGACGGCTTAACAGGCAAACAAAATAACTTGTGGTTGAATACCAAAGACAGTCCAAAATTTGCACTCACGGGAATGAAGAAGAAAAGGGATATAGATTGTGACAGAAAAAATAAAATATATCGTAAAGTATGGGCGACGGAGGACGACCGTCGAGCAGAGGACGACTGCTGGGTAAGGTGGTATGTGAAGCAAAGCGATGACGGGGACGGCCGACATGCTGGGATAAATGTGTGGAACGAAGCGATGACGGGGACGGCCGATATGCTGGGGATAAAAAGAGTAAAGCTAAGACGGGGACGGCCGACTAGCTGGGGAAAAACAAGAAATCATGATGGGGACGACCATCAAGATAAAGTTATAAAATTCTCTGGGGATTAATGAAACATGACGGGGACGGCCATCAAGTTCATAAAGGTCAAGTTACCAACGATGGGGACGGCCATCGGGCTAAAAAGGAAAAGGGACCACGACGGGGACGGCCATCGGGTTAAAGAATAAATGAAATAAACAGTTGATGGGGTACGGCCATCAAAGGTGAAGGACGATCACCTAGCAGGGGACGGCTGCTCTGTTGGGGATAAAAGAAATATGATGGGGACGGCCATCAAAGGTGGAGGACGACCACCTGGCAGGGTACGGCTGCCGAAAATATCAACGATGGGGACGGCCATCGGATAGAAAAGGTCAACGATGGGGACGGCCATCGGACGAGCATGATGGAGGACGACCATCAAGAAGTGGAGGACGACCACTCAGCAGGGGACGGCTGCTCTCGGGGTTTATCATAACACAGGACGAGTGTTAGATAACCAAAATCAACAATGGGGACGGCCATTGGATAAAGTGATGAAGGACGATCATCAAAAGGTGGAGGACGACCACCTAGCAGGGGACGGCTGCTAAAATCAACGATGGGGACGGCCATCGGATGAGCATGATGGAGGACGACCATCAAGAAGTGGAGGACGACCACTCAGCAGGGTACGGCTGCTCTCAGAGGTATCATAACACAGGACGAGTGTTAGATAAAAAGAAAATTTGTTGGTGATCTACTGGGGATAATGTAAACACGGACGAGCGTTTACACCCAAGAAACAAAAGGTATAAGTGTTTGGTATTGTGTACAGCTTAAAGATGCGGACGAGCATCCTTAAGACTATGATACGGACGAGTATCATGCAGAAACAAACTGACACATGTTCAGAGATGATGATACGGACGAGTATCAACTGGTTAACAAAGAACAACGGACGAGTGTTGCATCTGAAAGGACTCTTCTGGGGAATAATAGACACGGACGAATATCTATATTCACGAAGACCTAAGAATTTGACACGGTGTATGGATTAAAGATGCGGACGAGCATCCTTAAGACTATGATACGGGCGAGTATCATGTAGAAACAAACGCTAGACGCAATGTTCTGAGATGATGGTACGGACGAGTACCAACTGGTTAACAAAGAACAAGGACTACTGTCGGATCTGCGGGGATATGAGTGATGATGTATACAAGATACGGACGGGTATCTGTATAAGTGTACCATGAGTAGGGAGCATTGTATTGTATAGATGAGTGTTTCAACTGCTGGGGAGAGTGACACGGACGAGTGTCAAGAGAGAAAAGCATAATATGAACAAGTATCTGCTATACAAAGTCTAGGCGACTGCGCTGGGGATATGACACGGACGGGTGTCAGGGAAGTGTATATAAGTATATGTGAGTGCAAAGAGGATGTCTTTGGGCTTTCTGCTGGGATATGACACGGACGGGTGTCAGGACGTATCTGTAATGAGGGTGATTTGTTTGTAAAGGGTGTTCAGGCGACTTTACTGGGGAAAGATGACACGGACGGGTGCCAAAAGGTGTATATACGGGTGTTTGTGATTGTGGGGCAACTGCTTTTGCTGGGACTCTGATGGGGACTCTTGGGGAAAGTAATTTGTATTCACAAGCGTTCAATTCACAACATGACTTATGATTATGCTATGCATTTGATTTTTGCCGTAATGCTCCGTATTAGACGGAATGCTACGCTCTGGGGGGTGAATATGATGCGGATGCCACGATTATGCAAAGGGGCACAGATCCGGGATTCGGATCCCGTTGCTGTGAAAATCTCGGATTGATCTGCTTGAAGTGAACATCCCAGCTGGGGATGAGATCATTGGTAGATCTAATGAGGTATCTGCTTGGGGATATATGTCACTGGTTGACATAACCTTGATAATACGGGACCCAGCTGGGGTTTGTAGAAGCTTTATGTACTCTGTTGTGACTTCTCCGTGCGTTGCTCTTCTGAATAAAGGCTTGAAGCTCTGTGGGGAGATGATTCCCTGATTCCTGTATTCTGTTGAGGAAGAATGGCCACTCGGCTGGGGAAGCGAGAGGCAACTCAGCTGGGGAGAGCAACAAGAGGCAACTCAGCTGGGGATATAGCATCTCGGATGCTGAGATTTAGTGTATGCTGATTTGGCAGCTCCGCTGGGGAAATGGGCACCTTCTAGTGCCAGGTGGAAGATAAACCGAGTTGATAATGATTCACCTACTTGCTGAGACGTAACCTGCATGCCCCAGGTTGCGTTCTGGATACCTGCAATCCTGCAAAGATAATGGAACGTACAAAAGGTCCCGAGGTATCCCTCACTGGATTCCGTCATAGGAGTCAAGTACTTTCGAGAATAATCACATTCCCTGTAAGCATGTGTTTTTATTTTTAGAGAAAGGCATCTGTACTTATGCAATTGTATTTTTAGAGATATCAGACGACTCTTTGCAAAACATAAATGTAAAAACGAGACATGACTGAAAATCTGATTTTATTAATTCACGTGCCCTGAATTGGCAAGATACAGTCAGGGAAACAAATCTCCTGAAATGAGGAAATTGTTACAAATTGAGAAATAAAGTGCTGGCGGTGTTGACGACGCTTTGAGGAGCTTCCTCTCCTGCTATGACTCGTATGACAATGACGTTCTTCTCGGCTTGCTTTCTGGAGAGAGTTGATTCTGATTGACGCTTGATCCTTTGGAAGCTTACCAAGTTGTAGGTGATACAGACGAATTCAGAATGCAGTTGTTCGCTTATTCCCTTATTTTGCATGGATCGCCCTTTTGGGTTTTCAATCCATCGGGATACCCATTTTTGCCTGAGCTGTCCAATGCGGCTTTTCAACTCAGCGGGTGTACATTTTTGTTTATTTTCCCTTATTTTTGCCCGAGTCTTTTATTCTGTTTTTGACTCGCCGGGATGCCCTATTTTTGCCTGGACTTACATTCTGTTTTTATGTCCAGCGGGTCATTTTATGCGAAGTATTTTTTTACTGCATCTGAATTCACAGGGGACGGGAAATCTTCACCATCCATGGTGCTGAGCATCAGTGCTCCACCGGAGAAAACTTTCTTTACAACGAATGGTCCTTCATAATTTGGAGTCCATTTGCCCCTGTAGTCTGTATGAGGAGGGAGGATTCTTTTCAGCACAAGATCTCCTACTTGGTACTCTCGGTGCCTGACTTTCTGATCGAAGGCTTTCTTCATTCTCTTCTGATATAACTGCCCATGGCAGATTGCAGCCAATCTTTTCTCTTCGATCAGACTCAGTTGTTCGAATCGGGACCGTACCCATTCTGCTTCACTCAGTTTAACATCCATCAATACCCGTAGAGAGGGTAATTCAACTTCAACAGGTAGGACCGCTTCCATACCATATATAAGTTGATACGGTGTTGCCCCAGTGGATGTTCTGATTGATGTGCGGTACCCATGCAAGGCAAATGGTAGCATTTCGTGCCAGTCTTTGTAAGTGACTACCATCTTTTGCACAATCTTCTTGATATTCTTATTTGCCGCCTCAACAGCGCCGTTCATCTTTGGCCTGTAAGGAGAAGAATTGTGATGTTGGATCTTGAAGTCCCGGCACAGCTCTGCCATCATTTTGTTGTTTAAATTGGAACCATTATCAGTAATGATTCGCTCGGGCACTCCGTACCGACAGATGATATCTCTTTTCAGAAATCTGGCTACCACTTGTCTTGTAACATTCGCATATGAGGCTGCTTCAACCCACTTGGTGAAATAGTCGATGGCGACCAGGATGAATCTGTGGCCGTTTGAAGCAGTTGGCTCAATCTTGCCAATCATATCAATGCCCCACATAGCAAAGGGCCAGGGTGAAGACATGATGTTCAAAGGATTGGGAGGCACATGTACCTTGTCTGCGTAAATCTGGCATTTATGACATTTCCTGGCATAGGCACAACAGTCTGCATCCATTGTGATCCAGTAATAGCCTGATCTTAACAACTTTTTAGCCATGGCGTGCCCTCCAGCATGGGTACCAAAAGATCCTTCGTGCACTTCATGCATCAACAAATCTGCTTCCGTCTTGTCAACACATCTGAGGAGTACCATGTCAAAGTTCCTCTTGTATAAAGACCCATCAGCATTCAGAAAGAAACTACCAGCAAGCCTTCTCAAAGTCTTCTTGTCATTGGAAGATGCCCCAGGTGGGTATGTCTGATCCTCCAAGAAGCACTTAATGTCGTGGAACCAAGGCTTATCATCTTTCACAACATCCGCTGCAAATACATATGCCGGTCTATCAAGTCTTGATACTGAAATCTGAGGTACAAAGTTAGCCGTTTGAACTTTGATCATGGATGAAATGGTAGCAAGGGCATCTGCAAACTGATTCTCGTCTCGAGGGATATACTCAAGCTTGACTGTTGTGAAGAAAGTCAGTAACCTTCTTGTATAATCCCTGTAAGGTATCAGATGATCTTGGTGGGTGTACCATTTCCCGTTGGTTTGATTGACTACCAAAGCTGAATCTCCGAATACGGTCAATGTCTTGATCCTGAGGTCAATGGCTTCCTCAAGACCCATAATGCAAGCTTCGTATTCAGCTTCGTTGTTAGTGCAGTTGAAAGTGAGTTTTGCCGAGAAAGGCATGTGAACCCCCTTTGGTGAAATGAGTACTGCACCAACACCACGGCCATTCATGTTAACAGCCCCATCAAACATCATAGTCCATTCTTCTTCCGGGTTGGGCCCTTCAGTGTGAACAGGCTCTTCATGATCTTTCGCTTTAATGAACATGATGTCTTCATCAGGGAAGTCAAACCTCATAGGCTGGTAGTTATCAATGGGTTGCTCAGCAAGATATTCAGATAGTACACTGCCCTTGATGGCTTTCTGAGATGTGTACTGTATGTCGTATTCTGTGAGAATCATTTGCCATCTTGCAACCCGTCCGGTAAGAGCTGGCTTCTCGAAAATGTACTTAACTGGATCCATTTTTGAGATTAATAAGGTAGTGTGGGTCAACATATACTGCCTTAGTCGGCGAGCAGCCCACGCTAAAGCACAGCAAGTTTTCTCGAGCAGTGAATAACGTTGTTCACAGTCGGTAAACTTTTTGCTTAGGTAGTATATTGCATACTCTTTTCGACCAGACTCGTCATGCTGGCCCAGCACACAACCCATCGACTCTTCTAATACTGTCAAGTACATTATCAGAGGTCTTCCTTCAACTGGAGGCATAAGGATTGGAGGTTCTTGCAGATATTCCTTGATCTTGTCAAAAGCCTTCTGGCAATCTTCGTTCCACCTGACCGTCTGTTCTTTTCTTAGCAGCTTGAACAAGGGTTCACAGGTTGCCGTGAGGTGAGATATGAACCTTGAAATGTAGTTCAATCGACCTAAGAACCCTCGAACTTCTTTCTCAGTTTTCGGTGCAGGCATTTCTTGTATAGCCTTGACTTTATCAGGGTCAACCTCAATCCCCTTCTCGCTTACAATAAAGCCCAGCAATTTACCGGATCGCACCCCGAATGTGCATTTGTTGGGGTTCAGCTTCAATTGATACTTCCTCAGACGCTTGAATAACTTGAGCAGATTCACCAGGTGATCTTCCTCTGTAAGGGACTTGGCGATCATACCATCCACATAACACTCTATTTCCTTATGGATCATATCGTGGAATAATGTCACCATAGCCCGTTGATATGTTGCACCAGCATTCTTCAGTCCGAATGGCATCACTTTGTAACAGAACGTTCCCCAAGGTGTAATGAATGTTGTCTTCTCCATGTCTTCAGGTGACATCTTGATCTGATTATATCCTGAAAATCCATCCATGAAGGAGAATACCGAGAACTGAGCCGTGTTATCCACCAATACATCAATGTGAGGTAATGGGAAGTCATCTTTCGGGCTGGCTCTGTTCAGATCCCGGTAGTCAACACACATTCTTACTTTGCCATCCTTCTTAGGCACAGGCACAATATTAGAAACCCACGGCGGGTAGCTAGTCACAGCAAGGAACCCGGCGTCCCATTGCTTTTGTACCTCTTCTTTGATTTTCATAGCCATGTCTGGGCGAGTTCGGCGCAACTTCTGTTTAACTGGCGGGCATTCTTCCCTCAGAGGCAGCTTGTGCACAACAATGTCGGTTTCCAACCCTGGCATATCTTGATACGACCAAGCAAACACATCAACATACTCTTGAAGCAGATCTGTCAGTTGTCTCTTCACCGAGTCTTGCAGGCAGGCCCCGATTTTAACCTCTTTCACGTTTTCGTCAGTACCAAGATTAATCACTTCAATCTCCTCCTGATGAGGAGTAATAACCTTTTCCTCCTGTCTCAACAACCTGGCTAGCTCTTCAGGAAGCTCATATTCTTCATCAACCCCTTCATCAGCTTGATTGATTGGATTGTCAAAGTCATACGATGTCATAGCCGTGCTGTTGTCGGTGCTGTCTGGAAGGCACACTCTGCAAGGGTTAAGTTTGTTCATTTTAGTGATTGATTTTAATCTTGCTTTTAGAAAAAAGTGAAATGAAGTTATCATTTTGAAAACACCGCCATTTATTTTTGTACAAAAAGAAAAATGGAAAAACAGTGTGCAGAAAAGAAAAAGACTCGTTTGCAAAAAGATGTCTGATATTTCATTAATTTAATCTTGTTTGCACAAAAGTACAGATGGCCCTGGTTACAAAATGAGTCTTGTCATCTTGGGCAAGATGCAAGACTTGGATGCATGCTATAAAAATACAGGAAATAATAATTACTCTGCATGAGTAACTCTTATAATTTCCTGGGAAGACCAGTTCGAGACACTGCTCCCCGGGATCTTCGGACGAATCCAATTCTCCAGATTGCGTTCCTCTTCCAGCTCGTCTTCCAGACAGTTGATAGCATCAGGGGTAAGCATCCCCCCACTGACAAAACCAGGCTCTGCAGCAGCCTTTGCTTGATGTTGAGTTGGTTTGTAACCCAACCCAAATTTGTCCTTCTTCTCCTCCACAGCTAAGACCTTGCCCCAGCCTAGGGCAGTTCCTTCTTCAACAACCTTCCGGGCTTGTTGGTAAGATGACATTGGAGTACCAGATACAGCAGATGCTTCATTGACATTCAAGGCTTCAAAACCTTGGCTCATTGTTTCATGGATCTCTCCATCCATCTCAATGTATTTATAAGTAGCCAGATGGCTAACAAAAATGTCCTCCTCTCCACAGATTGTGACAACTTGACCTTCCCACTCAAATTTTAACTTTTGGTGAAGGGTAGACGTTATTGCGCCAGCGGCGTGAATCCAGGGTCTACCCAACAAACAGCTGTAGGCGGGCTGAATGTCCATCACATAAAAGATAGTTTTAAAGGTCTGTGGGCCAATTGTCACGGGCAGCTCAATCTCTCCCAGAACCGATCTCTTAGAACCATCAAAGGCTCTCACCACCAGGTTGCTGGGTCTCAATGCCAATCCATCATATTCAAGCTTCACCAGAGCCTTCTTTGGTAAGACATTCAGGGAAGAACCTGTGTCCACCAGCACATGAGAAAGGACAGCTCCTTTGCATTCCATGGTTATGTGCAAGGCTTTGTTGTGATTGCGGCCATCCGCTGTCAAGTCAGAATTGGTAAACCCTAGCCCATTGCTAGCAGTAACGTTTCCAACCACGGTTTCCAATTGGTTGACAGTAATCTCCTCAGGCACGTAAGCTGCGTGCAGGACTTTAAGTAGTGCATTCCGATGGGCTTCGGAGCACATAAGCAGTGAGAGGATGGAGATTTTGGATGGCGTCTGGTGAAGTTGATCCACAATTTTATAGTCACTCTTTTTGATGATTCGCATAAACTCATCAACTTCCTGGTCAAATGGAGTCTTCAGGGCTTCTTTGGCAGCTGGATCTTCCTGCACCGGGCCTTTACCCTTTGCCTTGGCAGCAGCTTCTGCTTCGGCTGTAGGTCTTTGAACTTGTGAAGCAAAGAGACGTCCGCTTCGGGTGAAGCCTCCGCCTCCCCCCACATTATCTACTTGTGGTGCAGGTGCTGGTGTTTCAAGAGTGATTCTTTTTCCTTCACAATACAAGTCAGAGCCATAGTGCCAGGGGATGGCCCTATTGCTTTCATATGGTACTGGTCCAGGCACCGTGACAGTGACTGGACTGATTGCTGCTGCTGAAGGGACTGTTATTGTTTGTGGATCATAAAAGATTGTAACTGGTGCTCTGGCGGGAGCAGCACCTTCTGAATGGTAGGCGGAGTTATTTTCAGGATCGTAGAATATGGTAACAGTGGAGACATCTTCATGATTGATTGCTGGTGTTGTAGGAGGTACTGTTGGAAGGACTGTTGTTGTTGCTGATGGAGAGTCGAAATGGAATGAAGCTGAAGTTGTAGCAGGAGAAACTGTTGAAAACTGATCATTTGGGAGAACTGATGAAGTACCTGTTGATGCTGCTGATGAATTGTCGGGAACAATAGTTGTTGCATTTGTAGGAGGATCTGAAACCGTTGCTGATGAAGTTGCCGGATTTGTCGGGAATGATGTAGTGATCTGTAGCAGGCCACTCTGAATAAGGCTGTCAATGCCATTCCTCAGGTCCTCGCACCCATTCCATGAAATATTGCAATAGGGACATCCTAGTTCACACCCCGGAAATATATTGTTTTCACGAAGCTGAGCTTTGATTTCCACCAATGGTGTCCTGATCTGATCCACACTGGTTATTAAATAAGACGGTTGGTCTTCTTCAATAGCGTTAATTCGAGGACCACCATGGTTCGGCATTGGGTTTTTATTGACATTGGGCGGAGGCGCAAAATTCAGAGCCTTGGAGTCTACCAAGTCTTGTACCTTCATATGCAGAGCCCTGCATTTTTCTGTACTGGGACCAGGTGCGTTGGAATGAAAAGCACACCTAGCATTGGAGTCATAGTTCCTTGGTAGACTGTTGGGATCCGGAGGTGCCAACGTTCTTAGCTCAACCAGGTTGAGTTTCAGAAGTTGTGGCAGCAAGGCAGCATACGGCATTGGGATCGGGTCGATCACTCGGTTAGCTTGGGATGGCCTCTGTTGGAATGGCCTCTGTTGATTGTTGTTGTTGGAGTTGTTGTTGTTGAAGTTCCTTGGAGGATACTGATTCTGCTGATACTGAGGTTGTTGTTGGAAGTTTTGTTGAGGAGGTTGATAGACTGGCTGAGGATGAGCTGGAGCAGGGATAGTGACTGCTGCTATTGACCTTTGAACATATTGGGGCCTACCCCTGTTGGTGTGAATGGCATTGGTCTCGCCAGTTCTTCTCGGGCCTGCAAAAGGCTTTCTTGTACTACTGGACGAGCTTGCACCGTTGTCTGAGATCTTTCCCATTTTTAACAGGCTTTCAATTCTCTCCCCAGCTATGACAACATCTGCGAAGCTAGTGGAAGAGAAAGCAGCCAACCTGTCAATATACGTTCCCTGAAGAGTGTTCATAAACATGTCTGCCATTTCTCTCTCGGACATTGGTGGTTGAACAGCGGCAGCCAGTTGCCTCCATCTTTGGGCGTACTCTCGGAAACTCTCCCTCGAAGACTGTGACATTCCCATTAGGAGGGTCCTGTTGGGTGCCATATCTAGATTATACTGATACTGTCTGATGAAGGCTTCTGCCAGGTCCTTCCAGCATCTTATAGTTGCTCTTGTCAGATGGGAATACCATTCCCTAGAAGCTCCAGTCAAGCTATCTTCGAAGTAAAACATCCAAAGTTTCTCATCCATTGTATAGGCCTTCAGCCTTCCCAGAAATGATTGCAAATGAGTCCGGGGGCATGAAGTCCCATTATACTTTTCGAAACAAGGAGGCTTGAACTTGTGGGGGATCCTGACCCCTTCTACCAAACCCATGTCCATGACGTCGAACCCTAAAGAGTTTTGAGACTCCAGTGATCTCAACTTCTCAGCTATTTCTTCCAATCGTCTATCATAAGTTTCCTCTCCGGCACCCATTACTGTATACTGGTCTTCCTGAGGATCTTCTTGAAGTACTCTGGCTGCAGTGGCCGTGCCTTGAACGTTTGCAGGAATGTTAATCTCAGGATGAAAATGTGGGCCAAACACAGGGGGGGTAACATGTGGTTGCACCCTTTCATTATTACTGGTGCCTGCAGTTCCTACATGAGGCTCCTCTTGATTTTGCCTCTCCACCATGGCCCTCAGTCTCTCCTGGCTCTGAGCCATGTTGTTCATAACTTCCATGAACTGCGTCATCTGCGTTCTCATCTCTAACCTTTCGTTAGCCATCTGGTTTCTGACCTCCGAAAGGTCCTGCTGCATCTGATCCATCTGAATTCCCGGAAGGTTGTTTCTAGTTGGGTACCTGTGAGGCCTGTTGAGAGGAAATACCCGGCGGCGAGCAATAATTCCTGTGTATCACAACAGAGGTTAGCAACAACAAAACAAAAACCTACAAAACAAACAGAGGGTTAGTATGCAATGCAATTATGCTTATTTGCTCTCAAGGTATCCGGTTTGGCCTTCGGTTTTGACCCTTCCAGACCCTTGAAGATGATGCTGTTGAAGTTGCTTTTGAAGTAACCCAGATGGAAACTAACACAAATATATTACAAAAGTGAAATAATACAATTTGTTCATTTTACAACACAAGCCCTCAAAGGGGTCAAAATACATCACAAAAAACAAAAGTACATGGAAAAGGAACAACAACAAGCAAATGATCAAACTCCAAGGCCAAACTCATCCTCACGAACTTCCTTGAGAAGTGCTTCGGTCACAGGATCAGCCGGATGCTCCGTGAGACTTCTGATGAGAAGGTTTCTTGTTGCAACAGCTGCAGTCAACTTCTTATTCTGACTTTGGTCTTTAGACCTCTTCAATCCTGCTTTGATTTTCAGCTCTGATATTTCCTCCTGGGCTGCTGCCAGGGCTTTTTCCATCTGCTCCAACTTGTCCTGAACTCTCTTGTCTTCTAGAGTACGGGCCTCAGTGATCCGGACCCACCTGGCCTGACTCTCTTTCAAATACAAGTCTGTTCTGGCTCTTTGGAACTGGGCTTCTTTACAAGCATTCTTCAGAATCTGTTCACCAGCTTTGGACTTGTTGATATACTCCCCAGACTTCTCAATCTTGGTCAAGTGTTCTACTCTCAACTTCTCCAATCTCTCAATCTCCCTCACACCTTCACTCCTCTCCCGGAGGGTCTTCTGCAAGGCTTGAGTTAACTTCTCATTTCTTTCCTTCAGGCTTTCAAACTCCTCCAAACTGATAGTGGCAGGGGGTGGTGCTGAAGATGACTCAGGCATGTCTTCTATGGTAAAGGGCATTCCAGAGAATTGGGCCCTAGCACGGGACCACTCATAATATTGGACTGATGCCACATTATTGCACTTCCCCAGAATGGTGATTCCCTTAGTCTGAACATTATCCCAGGCCCAGGCAGCCTGTCTAACAGTTGCCAGACTAATCTTGTTCTCACAGTAGAGGGTCTCAACCAAATCTTGTTCCCTGGGAGTATGGACCAGTGCATAGCCTAATTGCCTTCTGAACAGCAGAGGGTTGTAGTTGATACTTCCCTTAACTCCTATCAAAGGCACATTGGGAAAGTGCCCACAGCTGGTGATCATATCTCTGCCCTTGGTGCTCTGAGTACACCATCTGATATCTGCTGAAGTGAGAGTAGTGAGCCTCTTAGCCCAGTTACTTTGCTGATGAGGATTTAGAAATGCATCCGTCCTGGGTAGATGCCTGAGAAGCCAAGCATGGAATAATGGAGCACAAATCCTTACTAATCTTCCCCTCTGCTTCTCATTTCTCTGATGGACTGAGTAATAGAGATCACCCAGTAAAGTTGGCACTGGGTTCTTCAGGATGAACAAGTGGATTGCATTCTTGCTAATGAAACGGGGCTCATCTGCAAACAGCACAATTCCATATACACTTAAGGCCAACAGAGCACAAACAGCTTTCCACTCCCCCAGGGAGGCCTTCAAACTAGCTTGAGAAATCAGGAAGTCCAGATGAAAACCAGGGATTCCAGCTTTGGAGGTCATATGCTGTTCAATCAAAACAGACTCCAGGTACAAAGCTTTTGCTACCTCTCCATTGCTAGGAAAGACCATTTCAGGGTTGAATGGGATTTCTCTTTTGATGGGCAGACCAGTCAATGATGAGTATTCTTCCAGAAGAGGCCCCAACTGAAAGTCTTGAAAGGTGAAACATCTCAATGGAGGATCATAAAACTGAATGCAGGTGTGGATGAGGCTTCTCTGAGAAGGGTCCAGATCCATAACCATGTCCAGTATATCTCCAAAACTCTCCCTGAACAAGGGTATGTGATCTGGAGTGATCAGGGTTTGGATCCTCCTGATGTCTGATAAGTCTGGTTGGAAGAAATGATAGGTGATGTTGCTTTTCTTTGGAGCCATGATGCTGAGGGCTGAGTAGGATAAGTGCTGATGAAGATGCTGAGGAGTGGGCCACTGGCTGGCTAGTGCAAGTAACTGAAGTATGGCTGGCAGCTGAAGCAAGTGCTGGTGGAGATAGGTCAAAATTGCAGATGGGGTCAAAACCAAAACCAGATGAGAAATGGATACCCTGAAACACAAATAAGCACATGTTAATATGATGCAATGAGTATGTATGCAAAATGAAATGCAAGGGTTTGTGACTGAGCTGGATCTGATTAACTGCCTTGGTATAGATCCATGTGTGTTCAAGAAATCCAGGTGGAGGTCTAAAGATCCAGTAACCAGGGTGGGGGGACTCAAATAAAGAGCCACATGTCCAGGGTTTAGAATCACAAGAACTATCCAACATGGAGCATTCTTAACAAAGTCAAAGTAACAGGGTATTCTGAGGTCAAGGTACCTGCAAACCTGTAAACAGCCCGACCCCCTCACAGGTGGTGATCTAGAACAAGGATCCTCAGACTTGGATCAGTTATGAGAAGTGTAAACACTTCTAACCCGGAGGTACAGTGTTTACAATAACCATAACAATTCCTCCTCTAATTCACCTCAGTTTCTGAAGGTCAATACTAAAAGGTCATCCAGACTTAACAGGCTTCCCAGATAGCCCTAGCATTGCAGGAAATCTGCAACACAGAGTTCTCAAGAAGAAACCCATATCTGAACCGTGTTTCATATTCCCGCACCAGACCGAAATGGAATGGGAAAGAATATGATTCACTCTAGCCTAGGTGTCACTCAGGTCCCAGGTATAGGACCTTAACTCTCAATGGAACACCCACCCACCAAAACAAAAACCAAATCCAGCCAGCAACAACGACAGTATGAAAAATATAAAGCTATAAAGAAAGCAATAAATCAACTGTACATAAAGCAATAAACAAAATACAAATATACAAACACAAATAAGCACATAACACCCCAGTAAACACAAGTCAATCAAGCGCTAGGAGGAACCCACAAAAAGAACCAGAAGCCCTGATTGCAATATAAGGGTCCCCAGCAGAGTCGCCAAGCTGTCGCTCCCGACAAATGACACCGGATCAGATGAAGGTACAGACGCGAACGGTCGGCGAAAGGAACAGTGAGAACACACAGCCCTAATTCATTGTCATGCTTGGTTGGTCCTAAGGTTTGTGAGGTTTTCAAGGACAATCTTCAGAGGAGCCACCAGGAAGCAGATGAACAGGATTAAGAGAAGCAAAGTGACTTGCTTCATTCAAGAAGTCAAGTCACTGGAAGAAAGAAAGTGGGATGAAGAAGAATGAGCAAGCTCAAACTCAAACACATATAAGAATGCAGCAATGGATGCAAGAGAGATGAAAAGAAAAGTTATGAGAAGTGAAGGCAAATCCACTTCTCAAGTTTACTTACCACCTGAAATGTTAGAAAGAAATGCAATGTAATGCAAGATGAGATGAAATGATATGATGCAAAGCAAAACCAGAAGCATGTTGATGATGATTATGATGTTATGAGGTGCTGCAAACATGAGGCAAAGCAATGGGGATGTTCATACAAGCTTATGAATGCAAATGATGCAAGCTAAGGAGCATGAACCAGCATGAAAAGTTATGAATCATACAAGACAAATGACATGGCAAATATGTAATGCAATGATCAAAGATGCTTTATACATGTCTTAAGATGTCAAATGAATCATGAGAATGCACAAAATGCAAAGACAAGTCATGTCATGCAAGGAAATGCAAGAGGGATGCAAGAGAAAGCCCAAATTAGGGTTTATGGATCAAACATCCAACACAAACCAAAAACAGAAGCAAAACCCTAAAGTAAAAATGGAAAATGGCACTCAAAGAAACCCTAGGCCTATAATGAACCACTGCCCAAAGGGGAGCTCTCAACTCTCAACCAAACTCAAGTTATGATTTTTGCAAGTTATTAGGGTTTTTTAGGGTTCTTAACAAAACAAATGCCAAACAATTTGAAAATGCAAGAACAAATCATGGCCTTTTTATCCTAGAAACTACATGTTAAACACAAGACAAAGCAAAAAGAATCAATGTCACAACCTTCACCAATAGGCAGAAATGAATTTTTGAATCCATGATCAAAATAATGCATAAAAAATGATTTAATTCAATGAAAAATTCTTAAAATGCATCAAGATCAAAAAAGAAATTTGGTTTGAAGGTTGGACAATGTTTCTAAATGTCTTAGAACATTTCATGAATTTTTTGGTGATTTTTAAATACTTAAAAGTATTTTTAATAAATTAATTTTCATTAATCAATTAAAAATAATCTTTTAAATATTTAAAAATACTTTTTAATGATAAAAATAAAAAAATAAAAATATTTTTGGGTCTTAAAAATTATTGAAACTCATGAGAAAAAGTTTCATAATTTTTAGACATTTTTTACTATTTTTAATAAATGGTGCAAATAAAATGAAAAGAAATTAAAATAAATTGAGAAAAATGGGAAGTATGCTCAATGAAGCGTCCAGATTGAATCTGGGCTTGGGAGGTTTGACCTGGCGCGCATCTGGACGGCCCAGGTTCAAACTTCCCTAAACTCAATTAATCAAATAATTAACATTTAAATAAATACGGATTAGGGCTAATGATCAGATCTCCACCATTCACTGCACGCGGGAAAAGAGAATCGCACGACCTACATTCAAACTTGCCCCTAAACCCTAATTAACTCATTAATTACTTTCAGGCTGCCGGAGAAGACTTCCGGTCGTCTTCTCCGACCAGCATCTCCCCTGAAAATCCCCAAAACCCCAAAAACCTAACTAAAATGAAATCTAAGAATTGGGAAATGATCCCCACTCACTCACGAATCAAAACCCTCACTTAAACAAATTTATTCTTCCTAACAAGGCTGAATCGAAGCAAGAAAGAATTAGGGCACGCAAGTTTCAGAAAGCAATTAAATTCTCATTTCATCACCATTTCAAAAACTAAAAGCATCAGGATGATCAGTGAATCATGAGGAACAAGTTTGTAACAAGAAAAACAACTTCTGGAAAAATTATTTTCGAGCTACCTGAGATTTGGAGCTTTCAGTTTGGGAACTTTCTGGCCCTCTCTTTATGTGCAATCTGCTCCTTAGAACCCCTTGATGATGTTTGAATGCTCAAAATGAGTTTGTGCTGGCTGGATAATGAGTTTCGAAAGGAACTGCTTCAAGCTCAGTCAACAATGGCTATGGTGATTCTGGAGGTTTCAGGCCATGGTGAGTGATGGTTTGTGATCCTGAGGATGAATGGAGAAGGTCTGTGGTGTTTGTTTGGATGTTTGTGGCTTGTGGGGAGAGATTCGATAGAAAATGCAGGCTGAGGTGAAGAATGGTTATGGAGTATTCAGGCTTGTTTCAGGCTTGAGCTTTGGTGGTTTCTTGTCTATGAAGTGTGTTGAGTTGGATGATGAAGAAAGTTTGAGTGTTTTCAGGCTGTGGAGAGAAATTCGAAGGAACTTGCAAAAGGGGAGTGTTTTGTGTATGTTGTGAATGAATGAGTTTCAGCCTTGCTTGCCCTTATGCTTTGCTTGCAAATTGTCCACATAACTCTCTCTCATTGGTCAGTTGATTTGACATGTGCTTTATTGATTGGTAAGGCAACTTTTGCAAAAAGTCAAATAATGTGTAAGAGAAGCATGGCTCATGATCTTGGCAAGTACATGGCATGGGCTGCGCAGCAAAGGGTGAGGTGAGAGGCTAGCCAAAGTCAGCATCCAATGTCATAGTTTGTAGGAAGTGAAATGAGTGGTTTTGCAACTTGTTGCTTTATGGTTCCCATGAAAGAAAATCTTGTTACATGAACCAAAACATGAGCAAACTTGATCCAATTCTGATTTTTAGGACTTAGAGAATGTTTGTGTAATGGTTTGAAATGAATTAGAGGTCACATGATGCATTGGTTCAAGGTTTTGCAAAATTTCCATTTGGTGCATAACTTGAATTTTAGTGATTTTAGCCAACTTTGCATTGCCATAACTTTTGACCCAAGAAGAGTTTGATCATGTTCTTGTACTTTTTTAAAAGGGAAAGATGAGATCTACAACTTTCATGACCAAAGTTTTTCCATTTGAAGCATTTTTGGATCAAGAATCAAGGCTTGAAAAATGACCTAAAATGAAGCATTCTTGAAAAGTCAACTATGCCCAAAAAGTCAACATTTGCAAAAACCCTAAATTCTTGATTTCCATGCACTTCAACCCTATTCCATGATCAAATAAGGATCATATACACTCAAAATGATGAAGATCACCCCTTGGTTGGGTCATTGGGGGCCTCAGATGCCCTGATTTTGCACTGACTTGTCTGAAAAGTCAACTCTTGATCAGATGACTTCCCCATGGAATTTCTTCATGAAAATTGATATGCATACTCCCTATACCATATAGAGATCAATGAAAACAAGAATGACCAACAAATTTGGAGTTATGGCCTTTGAGACCAAAACCCTAATTTTCAGTCAACTGTGCAGTTCAACCTGGCTCTGCATCCACTCAAACCCTAGTTCTTGTGATTCCTCTGCAACTTTGACTTTGAGGAGATGGAATATGATATAAGAACACACATGGACCCCTTTGAGTTGATTGGTTGCCTTTGGGGTGCCTCAAGAAGCTCTGGGATTGCTCAGATCACAAACCCTAGGTGCAGATGCCTTAGAAACTATCCAGTGAATCAAAAATGAGATGTGAGATGACATGATTATGTTTATGCATATGAGGATGATCACAAGCCATGGTGTGAATGGGTGAGGGCAAATTTGGGGTGTTTACACTCCTCAGTAGTCTTTTTTCAGGTTACCCTCCTTATCTTATTTCGAAACATTGGGGACAATGTTCGATTTAAGTGTGGGAGGGGATTTTATTGCTTTCTGTCATTTCCCTTTTTAGTTAATTATTTCCTTTCAGTTATTTCCCTTTTCAGTAATTTATTTTTCTTAGATAATGCATGAGTCTGACGAGTCACCAGTATAGTGTATTTTTAGTTCATCTTCATTTTTTCCCATTTCCTTAGCCTTACCAGAAAAATTTTAAAAAGAAAATAATGTTGTTTCACATGTTTTTTGGGCTTTGAGACAGGTTTAGATTAGGATGTGGTGACTTTGGTCAACTTTTTGAAACATTAGAACCATTTTAGCACCATAGACCTCTTGAATATAGGAATCACTCCTAAAACCCACCACCATGGCCTTTATTATCATTTAAAAAATTGTCCTAAGTAGTTTATTTTAGCAGTCAGCTCCGGCCTAAGCATGCTCTACGTAGGGGGCCGATGAACATAAGTGAATGATCCAGTGCTAATAAAAAAAAGAAAAAAAGGAAAACTCTGGTATAGGTGACCCTCACAAAGTCATTTAAACCGAAAAAAAGAGAAGAAAAAAAATTTTGCCACAAAAAGAAAAAAAAAATTGTAAGTCACCTATTGTTAGTTGGTTCAGAGGTATCTAGCACTGAACTTGGTAGGGCGGATTACGATCCGATCCCCCGCAGCTACATCTAGGCGGAATAAAAACAGGTTTACACATGCTTATGTGCCAGAAACCTTATGTTATGGATCAGAATCGCTAACCGGTCACTCTACTATGAAGCATGTACGGATAACGGGCTTAATGTGATTGCGCCTGAATGAAAAGGACACACAAAAAGATGAGAAGATAGGCCTAGGTATTGTGGGATGATATGGAGTGGTTAATATAGGATTGAAGTTTGTGTTTGTGTTACTATGGTACCCTTGGTTCACTTAGTTAGTACCTGTCACTGCAAGCTGACTTGAACTTATAAGCCCTTTAGCCCAAAGACACGTGTTGACACCATATTTTCTTAAGCTTTAATGTTTGCTTAAGGACAAGCAAAGGTTTAAGTGTGGGAGAATTTGATCACACTAAATTTCACCGTGTTTCTGACTCCGATTTCGCATGCATTCTTAGCTTTTATTGTTGTTTTGTTATGTTATTACTTTGTTTTCTTATGTTTTCATGTTTTTATAATAATCGGGGCTTGAATCGAGAAAAGGAGCGAAAAAGGAGTGAAAACGGACGAAAACCTAGAAATTCAGCGTTTTGCACTTACGACACCCACCGTGGCGGGCGCCATGGGGTTAGCCATGACGTGGCCACGTCTCAAGACCACTCCACAACTTCCAAGACCCACGATCCCCACTCTCTCATCCCCTGTAGACACCATGGCGGGCACCATGACCTTGTGGCGGGCGCCACAAGGCAAGAATCAGTAACCTCCACTTTTTAGTGGAGGGGCATCCCGGTCTTTTCATGCTTTCAGTTTTCCTATAAATAGGACCTTAGATTTTCGTTTTTCATCATCCAAAATTAGATTTCTCTAGGCATATATCAGTTTCAAAGCAGTTGCCATTCCACATCGGGGTGTTTCTGCAATCGAGTGATCGAGTCTGTAATCTGTCTGTGTGATCGAGTTTTGGAGCACTCTGGAGGAAGTTAATCCTGCCGCCATTTTAATTCCAGTTCGTATTTTACTTTTCTGCATTGCTTTACTTTCATTTATTTCTCGCACTGCTTTACTTTATTTATTATCCGCACTCGCACTTTACTTTATTTATTTCCCGCACTCGCTTTACTTTCGTTTATTACCCGCACTCGCTTTAAATTCCTTTATTTCTCGCACTCGCTTTAAATTACTTTATTTCTCGCACTCGCACTAAATTCATTTACTTTCCGCACTCGCACTAAATTACTTTTATGAAAAATTATAAAAAGAATCTTTACCTTATCATGTCTAACTAATTCCATAAAGGTTAGAATGTAAGGATCGTAATTGAACCAGTAATCAGTATAATTGTTCGTGGAAACACCTAAGGGCTATTTTATCTTTCAATTCAAGTAATTGTTTTTAACTATTTCAAAAACAGCCAAAAGCACTTTGTATAGTTCATTAGGAGTTTTTAGATTAAAAAGAAAAGAGATTTTAAAACGATTTTCGGACGCGTTATGAGATTTAGAGTCTGGTTCATAAGAACCTCTTTTTACTAAGAAGTCCAGGTTAAAATACTTTTCAACTTAGTTAAGATACTACATTTCTTAAAAATAGGTTTACTACTCTAACGCAGTACGCACCTTTTTATCCGTGACAATAGGAGGGGTTGATTAGAGAGTACAACTCGGTTCTGAATACGCGAAAGCGACAGTTCCTGTTAAATTAGTTCTTTTCAAAGGAGAAAACATTGCCCATAAGTAGTTCCATTAACAAGTACTGGATTATCATTGATTACGTGAATTACATTCGAGCCTGTCTTTTATTTATTGTTTAAAATTATAATTTTAGTTACCATTGCACCCTTACTAAAACCCTTATATTTAGTTGCCTTAGATACACACCATAACAACAGGTACGATAGATTGACACTTGGTCTCTGTGGATTCGACAATCTTTTATATTACTCTGACGTGTTCGTACACTTGCGAAAAACACACACCACATGTCTGACTAATGGACAGCCAGTTAATGGTGTGCCTTTCATGATGCAAACCTTCACCCGAATCCAAGAAGAACCTGATCTACCCATTTTGGTGGGAGGTCTTGTCACCATGATTGCTGATGCCTTAGGACTTAGATACCAATTACACAGGTGTAACCGCTTAGGTACCATCCGTCCTATGAATCTTAACTTTTGCTTTAACCGCCATATCATAAGAAATTTAGGACAACCACCTTACGAGTACCTAATCAGGAATGAAGTAGTAACCCTGTTCACACTACCAAACCATGCTAGAGTCAGTGTTCATAATAAATATAATTGGCTTTATGAGCTTACCCCTCCTGACTATCCATCCACTCCCGAAACACCACAATCTTACAAGATAAAGGATGATATAATGACCGATGTAGAAAGTGACCCTGAGACACCTCCTGGTTACCATGACATTGCACACACTGATGAAGTGATTGAAACCCCTGAAGTAAATCAAGTAGAATATGCTGACAACTTGAAGAAAATTATGAATACTCTTGAAGTTTACCAAGCCGATATTAATACTGTTAAAGATGAGATTAAAAGCATGTGATTGGACGTTATAGGTTTAACTGACATAACGTGTGAGCAATTCTACCACCTAAACTCCGCAATTGAAGATTTGAAGAAGCACTTTTGAAAATGCTGTAGTGATCTGACTTATTTTACTTCCTGTTTTTGTTTCTAGTTAGTTTTAACATTTCGCAAACATTTTCGTACCTTATTTTTATTAATGTAATTTTCCTTAAATTATCTCAAAAGCAAAGCACTTCTAGTTTTACCATTTTCCAATTTAATCAATTTCTATGATTTCTATTAGTTACTGTTATATTTAAATTGATTAATATTTTTATTTCTCGTGTGATGAAATTTGCTCTAAATTATGTTGATCTAAAAATATTATATATTGTTTGTGTTGGAAATAAAATGAGAAGTGATAATAAAAAGAAAAATTGTATTGAACGTGTGAGATAATGCATTATGTGAAGAAAATATTATAAGATTTTAATCCCTCACGGTCGTCATCCATCTCTCACGATCGTGACAAGCTAATTAGCGCGTCACGACCGTCATCAAACCCTCACGAACGTGACGATCCCTGTTATACGAATTCTGAGAAACATAACTGTTCTTCTTCGCAGGAACCTCTTTTCCACTTCCACAAAAATTAGAAACCCCCCATTATCTCCTCACCATCCGTAACCTCCCATTACCCTAAATAAATTCCATTAACCTCTCCATTATTTCCAAACCTCTCACATTCACTTCTTTCACTATAATCAGAACCAATTTCTTCACATTTTTCATTTTTCTCACAAAACTCAAAAACCTCTCATCTCTCAATCCCGTACCTTGCATGCAATGGAAGAAATTCAATTTAGAGATGGTGAACATGGAGAAAATCAAAGACAAAAGTTCATCAGGTTTCAGAACCGTGGCGTTCAATCCACTCGGTATGTCGACACTGACTGCTTTAGGGAGTTGGGACTTCTCAACGGCGTGAAGCTCCTGCTTAGGAAGGTTGGTTTGTGGCACTTGTGCAGTCAACCACAGCCGACATTCGAGCTCCTCACATTGGAATTTCTGAGTTCGTTTCAATATATTACACCTCCCGGTTCACAAAGTCAACTCACCGGCATTGTTAAGTTCAGAATGCTCGGTCGAGAGTTCGAAGTTACACAAACAAGGATCGCCGAACTGTTAAGTTTCGATCACGGCGACGATGCTCATCTCCGCGTGCCGGACAACTTCAGCGAAACCGCTTTCACCTTATGGCACGACATCACCAACACCCGTGCTACTGCCTTTCAGAGCCTGAATGCTACCCATATCCATAACCCGGCGATCCGATACTTCCATCGCATCATCTACAATACCATTTTTGCAAGAGAGAGCAATCACAAGCTTAACTCCAAGGAGCTCTTGTTCTTGCACTGCGCCTTAAATGACGAGCGCATCAATGTTGCCCCATTCCTGTTGTCCCATATCCAGTCCTTAGCGCAAAGAGGTGCAACCCCCTTCTACATAGGCGGGATTGTCACCACCCTCGCCATTCAGCTGGAGCTTGGTGACTTGATTATCCAATTGCCTCGTAGAGCCGCAGAGTTGCTTACAAAGAACTATTGCAGGTCGGCCCACTTGATTTCTCAGAGAGAGGATGGCAGGTTCAGCCCTGTTATCCAAGGCATTGTTTATCACCACATCACCTTGCCGTGCCGTGACTGCATCGATCCGTCCAACCGAGCCAACTGGCTATTTGCTTTACCGGATGCTGCCGGCCACACCCCCATTATTGATGAGCAGGTCGATCCACCAGTGGACGAGATGCAAGACACCATGGATGCAGTTGAGCCTGTACAGGACATTCTTGAGTCCTCCACCCGACAGCCACCTGCACAAGAATTCACACTTGAAGACGTCCTCCGTGCGATTCATCAGCAAAATCAGATGAATGCCGCACTAGAGCGAAGGCAAAAAGAGCAACATGATGCACTACTTTTAGCTGTTGCCACCAACCAGAGGACGACTGATGAGAAGCTTGGAGAGATCTTTAGCGAGCTAGAGGCTTTGCGTATTGATATCACTGCTCTCACCGGCACCGATTCTGATCTTGAAGCGACTCCGACCAGACGCTCCCGCACCAGAAGCCGAGGCCGTGGTCATCAGCAACCTTAGTTTTAGTTTTTGTTTATGTTTTTCCATCTCTGTTGTTTGTAATGTATTTTACCCGCTATTATATCACAACATTGGGGACAATGTCTGATATAGTGTGGGAGAGATACCTTTCCTTTTTCCGCATTTCCCTTTCCGCACTTTCCATTCCGTTGTATTTCCCTTTCGTATTTTAATGAAACAAAGTAATATTTGTGTTATTTCTTTAGTTTCGAATTTTCCCCGTTTATTTAGCCATACCGAAAAAAAATTTTAATTTTATCTTCGCATTACCCGACTTATCTATGAAATCATAGCTAGGAAGCTGAGAACGATTCAACAAGATCAATACAGTCTTGACACCTTAGACTTCCTACTTAAGCATTCCGTTCCGATAATTGTTACGACTACACCTTAAGTTTCAGTTCAAAAGTAACCCCTAGTAGTTTATACTAGTAGTCAGCACCGTCTGAACACAAACCACGTGGGGAGCCGATGAACATAAGTGTTTGATGCCTAAATCTATAATGATCCTTCATATCTCGATACCAATAAAAAGAAATTGCACCAAAGTACACGGTCGCATTATAAGAAACGAGAAATATGAGAAGGAGTCCATTGCGGGTTGGTTCAGAGGTACCTGGTTCTGAACTTGGTAGGGCGTGCTACGACTCGATCCCCCACAACCTCCAAATCGGATAATATATGTAGGGGTGCCACATTCGTGTACCAGACCCCGTGCTTATAAAGAATCAAAGTCACTAACCAGCTACTCCATTACGTGCGTGCTAAGGAAAAGGGCTTAATGTGATTGCGCTAGAATGAAACCGGGTGAAATAAGATCGAAAGACTCTAGGTGGAATCGTAACGCAATTACCGAATGTTTCGTTTAACGGGAAGTCGAAGACTTAGCTTGTTGCTTGTGTCATTAGTGTAACGTTAGTGTTTTATTCTAGTACCGGTTTATCTAGCAAAACAATTCCTCGTATGGTTTGTTATGTGTGTGCGTCGATGAAAACCTGTCCGATCATTTTTCAACCGACTATTTGCTTGAGGACAAGCAAAGGTTTAAGTTTGGGGAAGTTTGATAACGAGAAAAAGTATCGTTTTATTACTATGTTTCAATGCCGTTTTATCGCACTTTTATCATTTGAACACCCGATTCCTCGAGTTTTCTTTGTCATTTTGCAGGTATATCAATTATAGAGCTAAATCATAAGCCACAAGTGAAATGAGCAAAAACAACCATGAAAAGAAGAAGAAGAGAGGAATTCTGCATAATCTGCATTTTTTGTAATTGTCACGACAGTCACTTAGGAGTCACGACCGTGACACGCTAAAAGGAGCAGTCACGGTCGTCACCAATCCCTCACGACCGTGACGCGCTGAATACAAGGGTAACGAGCGTGACACCCTTGTCACGAACATGACAAGGGGAATTTAGGTTTACTTGCTGAGAATTGGTCATGTACGTGTGCTACGTGAAGTCAATGTTTTCCTATTCTTCCGCAGACCCAGTAACTCAACTTCTCCCTGGATTTTCTCAGCAATTACGAAGCCCAAGGCATTAATTCAACTGCCAAGCCCAAAGTACAATCTCTATAAATAACTTAGTTTCAAAGAACAAATAAGAGAGTTTTATTTTAATTTTTTTCTTGCGGAAGCTCTGCCGTATTTCCATTGCACCCTAGTTCATTTATTTTTCCAGCATTTGTTCTGTTCTTGCTTTAGTTTTTTTTATATCCCAACCAAATCAAATAACAATTTCCAACATTAGGAAATTGTTATCATTTAATTTCTTTCAAAGCCTTCAGCATTTCTTTTTGTAATTTTATTTCCGATTCCGGTCCGTACTCCGAGCTTGCCAGATTGTGGAAGAAGGAGTCTAACATTATATTTGTTATTCAGGTTTTAAATTAATTCGCATTTATATTAATGTTAAGAATTTATTTTTATTTCTTTATAATGCATATTTTATTTTGTATTCCTCTGTTTCTGCATCTGTCTGGTACAACAATCATGAGTAGCTAAACACTTTAGGCGGTATGTGATTAAAATCAACTGAATCGGTAAAATCAATTCAAGGCTTAAAATAATTAAGAACTTAAAATTCTGGCTGTGACTTTTTATAATAAAATCAATCTTTTTGTTACGAGAGTAAGGAAAGTGTAATAGGTTAGGTCGAGACCACGAGAGTGTGAGATTTTAACCAGATAGCTAAAGTTAGGCATTTAATTTAAACACAGCGAGAGCGCTTTAAATGAATTAGACTTATTAAGTTTCCAAAAATTATTTCTAAACACTTATGGGCTAGCGAGAGCAGGCATAGGGCTTTAGGAGTGAGATCTGAGATAAGACCACGAGAGTGTGAGTTAAAGATATTTAAACTGATAACCTCTACAGAATAAATTAAGTGAACCATCCTTATAAGCCTATATTAGATTGACCCGCCTAAGTTAGCATAATTACATACCGACCGCCTTATTATTATTTTATTAAACTAAAATTTAATTCCCGCCTTTAATCCTTAAAAACAACCAAAAATCGTGACAACCATTCACCTTAGCTAAACTAGTAAATCCTCTAGCACTAAGTAATCATAAAGTCCCTGTGGGATCGATAATCTTAAATATTACTTCGATAGGCTGTGCGCTTGCAGTTAAGATATCGCTAGACACATATTAGATCATGTCTTTAGCCCATCAGTATGTATGCTCTGAATTTTTTTTCATTTTTATGTTTGTGTTCGAATCTTGATTTTGAGGCAAAATAAATGAGATTGGTTGCTGGATTATGGTTTGTTGTTGGTCATTGATTGTTTCTGGAGATTTTGGTACATTTTCATTGAGTATTGAGAGAGTTAGAAAAATGGCTCATCGGAGAAGACGACCGGAACCACTGTTCCGGCCGTCTGAGAGTCATTAACCCTAATTATGGTTTAAGCCCAGTTTTGAATGTGGAGCGTTAGATGGCCCTTCCCGCGTGCGGACCAACGGCCCAGATGTGTTGTTTAAGCCCTAATCAGGATTAGTTATGATTAATTAGGTTTAAGAACTTTAAAATTCCAGTTTCAATCCCAGCCGTCCCTTAACGTGCGCAGTCTTTCCCTCCACCCCAGCTTTGAATGCCAGCCCTCAGATCAACATACTTTCTCCTTTTAATTGCATTTTATTGTATTTTCTTTGCACATTTATTTTAAAATATCAAAAACCATCCAAAAATTCTCATTTTTTGCATCATGGCTTTAAATATTTTTCTCATTCTGAAAATATTTTTATTTTTATTTTTTGCATTAAAAATTATTTTTAAATCATTTAAATGATTATTTTTAATTAATTAATGAAAATTAATTATTTAAAAATACATTTAAGTATTTAAAAATCCCAAAAAATTCAGAGAACATTTTCAAACATTTAGAAACATTTACAAACTCACAAAACAAATTTCTTTTCGGTTTTGATCACACTTTGACAATTTTCATTTGAATTAGGGTTCTTTAATTTGAATATTTTTAACCCTAACTTCAAAAATTCATAACTTTTGATCCAAGTTGAGTTTGTGAATGGTTCTTTTTGCATTGTGTTATGCATACTTTCAAGCATCTAAAAACATTTTTGCTTCATTTTTATAATGCATTTTTAATTTGTTTGGCATTTTCCCTTTAGGATCACCATTAAAACCTTAGAAACTTAGAAAAATCATAAGCCCCTTAGGGTTTAGCTTTTGTCCTTCCCCTTTGGGCAGTGAACTTGTATAGGTTTAGGGTCCCTTTGAGTCCATTTTCAATTTTTTATCTTAACATTTGCTTCTGATTTTGATTTTTGCATCTCATGTTATGCACAAACCCTAATTTGCATCTTCATTTGCATCCATCTTACATAAGTTTGCATACATGTACTTGCCATGACATTTTGTGCATCCAAATGACATATAAGACATCTTAGGACATATTGAAATCATGCTTGATCATTGCATCATCCATTTTCCATGTTTTTGCTTTCATTTCATTTCATGTGCATTCATGAACTTTCATGCTTCTCAAATGCCTCATTTGCATTCCCATCCTTTGTATGATCATCCCCATCTCATGACATATATTTATGCCATCTCTTTGCTTCATTAGCATCATGAACATGCTTCTGACTTTGGCTTGCATCCTTGCATTTCATTTCATTTTAATTTCTTTTCATTTCCTTTTGCTAACTTTTCAGGTGGTAAGTGTTTGAGAAGTGAATTTTCCTTCACCTCTCATAATCTCTTCTTATCCCTCTTATGCATCTTTGCTGCATTTTGTATGTGTATTAGAGTGAGCTTGCTCATTCATGCTCCTTCCTCACTTTCTTTCTTCAAGCAACTTATCTTCTTGAGTGAAGTAAGTTGACTTGCATCTTTCTGCTTCTCCTTCCTTCATCCTGCTTCTTCCTGGGTTTGCTTTTCCTTGAAGATCTTCTTGCAAACCTCATAAACCCTAGGAATACCCAAGCATGATCACAATTAGGGTTTGATTAGTCCCCTCATTAGTTTTACCTTTGTGTCATCTTTGTGTCTCCTTTTCTCATCTCTTAATCAAGGACTAAACCTTAATGGTTTTAAGGCTTTGTGATTAGGGTTATGCCTGCATCCTTCTATTAGGATGGAGTGTATAACTTTAATAATAAGTATTAAACCCTTAATGTGTTTAAATCCTTTAATCAATCCATCTAATAAATCACTAAGACATCAAGCTTGTAACTTGGGCCTTGCATTAGGGTTCTAATTCTTCCTTAATTGGTTAAGAAGGACTAACCCTAGTGTTAATGGACAAGTCCCCCTCAAGTTGTCTTACAAACCATAAAATCCATTTATTAATCCTATCATTAACTAAAATCCACCTTAATAAATGCTTTGTTATGTCATGAGGTTAATCCCTAATCATGGATTAAGTTGAGGAGCCTTCCTCAGCTTAAATGCTCTCATCTATTATCCTTATATTAGGGGTGTAATGGGTCCATTAAATCCTTGATTATGGCTTAAACTCATTACTTAACACCAAAAAAAAACTCCAAAAACATCTAAATAATTGCAAGTAGGTTAATGATCTTAATCCTACATCATGGTGATTAAGTGTGAGGTGTTTACTTCATACTTAAGGTATTATCATTACCCCTAATCAGAGGGAAGACGTGATGAGTTTCCTAACCCTTGGTTTAGGCTAAAGCTCATTTTCTTATGACAAACTCAAAAAGCAATAAAAGATTGAAAACATAAAAAACAAACAATAATCGTCTCCTTCGGGATTCTTTTCTTATCTCATTCACTCATAAACGAGAACTCGCTTCTTCCGTCTAATGCAAGACAGTTTGCACCTGAGCCAGACAGGTCATACACTTGAGCATAGACAAGTAAGAAGTTCACAAGTCAATTTACCTTTCAGCCTCTTTGAGTCGAACTACGGTGTTCTGACTTCCTCATTGCACGAGAGGATACGTAGGCATAACTTAACTGTTATCGAACAAAAGTCTTTGTATACTCCCCCTCTTCCAGTATTATTCTTTAAGAATCATTGTCTTGGGCTTCACATTCTTTTCTTACATTGACACTCCTTTTATTCACTTCACATTTCCTTTGCACTGACACTTGCATTCTTTTCTAGCTTTTGCACACAGAATAGCACTGACACTACCCCTTTAAGTACAAACTTTCAAGCGTGGATCCCGTCGAGTACGACGGACAATCTGGGTGCTAATACCTTCCCAGGTTGTAACCAACCCCCTTTCTCAGTTTCTCTAGTTCGCGACCGTCTTATCCATATCTTTCTAGGTTTATGCAGCATTACCTTTCCTTCGGGATAAAAATGCCTAGCTGGCGACTCTCTTCACTTCATTTCATTTCTACTTTTGCCGACCGTTCGCGCTTGTACCGGGATGCAAATCTTTGGGAGCGACAGCTTGGCGACTCTGCTGGGGATCCTTATATTGCAACCAGGGCTTCTGGTTCTTTTTGTGGGTTCCTCCTAGCGCTTGTTTGATCTGTGTTTACTGGGGTGTTATGTGCTAATTGTGTTTATTATTTTCTTTATTTATTGCTTTATGTACAACTTTATTTATGGCTTTCTTTACAGTTTTGCATATTTCATACTGTCATTTGCTGGATCTGGTTTTCTGTTTTGGTGGGTGGGGTTCCATTGAGAGTTTAAGGTCCTATACCTGGCACCTGAGTGACACCTAGGCTAGAGTGGCTCATGTTCTTTTCAATTCCATTTCGGTCTGGTGCGGGAATATGAAACACGGTTCAGACGTGGGTTTCTTCTTGAGAACTCTGTGCTACAAATTTCCTGTAGTGCTAGGGCTATCTGGGAAGCCTGCTAAGTCTGGATGACCTTTATTATGACCTTCAGAAGCTGAGGTGAATTAGAGGAGGATCCTTTATGGTTATTGTAAACACTGTACCTCCGGGTTAGAAGTGTTTACACTTCTCATAACTGATCCAAGTCTGAGGTTCTTTGTTCTAGAACATTAGATGTGAGGGGGTTGGGTTGTTTACAGGTTTGCAGGAACCCTTGGCCACATCATACCCTGTTATTGTTTTGTTTAAGAGTACTCCACTTTGGACAGTTCTTGTGATTAAACATGGACGTGTGACTCTTTATTTGAGTCCCCCACCCTGGTTACTGGATTTCTAAGCCTCCATCTGAACCTTTGAACATACATGGACTTTACGACAAAACAGATAATCAGATCTAGCTCTTGATCACAAACCCTTGCATATCATTTGCATATATCATCATTGCATCATTTGACATTTGTTTATTTTCTTTTCAGGGTATCCACCTCATTATATCTTGTTTTTGGTTTTGACCCCTTCTTCTGCATAGACCTTTGCTTCAGCTATCCTCATCAGTTATCTGCTTCAGTCATCTCCATCCTCACCAGCACCAGTCTGCCAGTGGGTCATTTCCAGTTTCAGTCTGTGATCTTCATCAGCATTTGCCTTCAGTTTCTTCAGCAGCACTCATGGCTGCTCCCAGGAAGAGCAACATATCTTACCACCTTTTTGAGCCTGTACTGACTGGTATCGGGTAGATCCAGTCACTCATCACACCTGACCACATCCCATTGTTTAGAGAGCACTATGGGGGTATCTTGGATATGGTTATGGATCTTGATTCTTCTCAGAGAAGCATGATCCACACATGCTTGCAGTTTTATGACCCTCCATTGAGATGCTTCACCTTTCCAGACTTTCAGATAGGGCCTCTGTTGGAAGAGTTTTCTTTGTTGATTGGAGTACCTGTCAGAGGAGGGATCCCCTTCAACCCAGAGATGGCTGATCCAAGAAGTGAAGAGATAGCAAGGGCATTGTATTTGGAGCCTGCCCTTATTGAGCAAAGCATGACAAAAAAAGCTGGGATCCCTGGTTTGCATCTAGATTTCTTGATTTCTCAGGCCATCCTAAAGGTTTCATTGGGGGAGTGGAGAGCAGTCTGTGCACTCTTAGCCCTCAGCATATATGGGGATATATTGTATGCAGATTAGCCCAAATTTGTCAGTAAGAATGCCATCCATTTGTTTCTTCTGAAGAACCTAGTGCCTACATTGCTAGGAGATTTTTACTATTCCATCCAGCAGAGGAATGAGAAACAAAGGGGGAAGTTGGTTAGATGTTGTGCTCCTTTGTTTCATTCTTGGCTACTCAGACACCTGCCTAAGTCAGATGCTTTCTTGAACCCACACCAGCAGAAGAATTGGGCTAAGAGGTTCATTGCATTAACTTCAGATGATATCAGATGGTGCACCCAGAGCACCAATGGCAAGGAAATTATCACCAGTTGTGGGCAATACCCAAATGTGCCTCTGATAGGAGTAAAGGGTTGCATCAACTACAACCCCTTACTGTTTAAGAGAAAATTGGGATATGACTTGGTTCACCCTCCCAGAGGACAGGATTTAGCTGAGACCCTATATTGTGAAATTCAACCTAACTCAGCTGTTGTCAGACAAGCATCCTGGGCTTGGGACAACATCCAGACAAAAGGGGTAGCTATTCTTGGAAGATGTAACAATGTTGCTTTAGCTCACTACACAGACCGGTCCCGTACTAGGGCTCAGATTACCAAAATGCCTTTTACCTTGGAAGACATACCTAGACCATCTACAATACAGCTTGCAGCAACAGTTAGCCTGGAGGAATTTGAAAAGTTGAAAGAAAGGAATGAGCAGCTATCCCAGGCCTTGAAGAAGACTCTTTCGGAAAGAAGTGATGGTCGCCTGGACATTGAGAGATTGTAAAAGCTCAGGGTTGAGCACCTTGCCAAAATTGAAAAGACAGAAGACTACATAAGGAAGGCAAGGGCTGGGGAACAGATATTGAAGAATGCCTGCAAGGAGGCCAAGATTCAGAAAGCTAGGGCTGAGCACTATCTGCAGGAAAGCCAGGCTAGGTGGGTCAGGATCATCGAAGCCCGTACACAAGAAGACCAGAGGACTCAAGCCAAGATTGAACAACTGGAGGCCAATGAGAAGAAGCAACAGGAAACTTTGTTGGCTTCACAGAAGGAGATATCAGAATTGAAGCTCAGAGCAGGGTTAAGGAGATCAAAAGACCAGGACAGGCATAAGAAGCTAACTACTGCCATTGCTACTATGAACCTCCTCATTAGGACGATTACAGAGCACCCAGCTGGTCCGGTGACTGAGGTACTCCTGAAGGAGGTCAGGGAAGATGATTATGGATTGGATGTCTGATTCCTCTTTGCTTGTTGTTCTTTCCTTTGATGTAATTTTCCTTTTGTTGTATTTTTGACCCTCCATAGGCATGTATTGTAAAACAGACTTTGTATTTTTCATCATTTGTAATATATTAGGTTTGTTTCCATTGGGTTTCTTTTCTCAACAAACATCAAGCATCTTCCTCAAGGTCTGGAAAGGTCAAAACCAAGAACCAAACCGGATACCTTGGAAAACAAATAAGCATATTGCATTGCATACTGACCTTTTTCTTTGTTTTGTAGGTTCTGTTTATTATTCTTGTTTCTAACTTTGTTGTGATCTCATGAAACATTGCTCGTTGCCGAGTGTTCCCTGTCAACCGCACGCACCGGTACCCTACTCGTAACAACCTTCCCGGCATTCAAATGGAGCAAGTACAGCAGGACCTGAATGAGGTCAGAAATCAGATGGCAAACGAGAGAGTAGAGATGAGAAACCAGATGTCTCAATTTATGGATGTCATGACTGGCTTAGCCCAGAGTCAAGAAAGACTGAGAGAGCTGGTGGAAAGGCAAACACCTGAGGAGCCTCATCTTGGAACAGGGGAACCATCAACAATGAACGGGGGCAACCTCGTATTGACCCACCAGAATATGGACCCCATCTGAATCTAGAAGTTAACATCCCGAGGAATGTTCAAGGTAATACTGCTGGGGGCAGAATCCTGCAAGAAGATCCCCAAGAGGAACAATTTACTGTTATTGGGGCTGGAGATGAGGTATATGATATGAGATTGGATGAGATTGCTGAAAAGTTAAGATCTTTGGAATCTCATAATTCTTTGGGTTTTGACGTGATGGATATGGGATTGGTAGATGGGGTGAGGATTCCCCACAAATTCAAACCCCCTTGCTTTGTGAAGTATAATGGTACCTCCTGTCCACGTACTCATCTGCAATCTTTCTTGGGAAGGCTTAAGGCTTATACCATGGATGAGAAGTTATGAATGTTCTACTTTGAGGACAGTCTGACTGGAGCTTCAAGAGAATGGTATTCGCATTTGACAAGGGCCACCATAAGGTGTTGGAAGGATTTGGCTGAGGCTTTCATCCGACAATATCAGTACAACCTAGACATGGCTCCAAATAGAACTCTTCTAATGGGCATTTCTCAGTCTTCTAGAGAGAGCTTCCGGGATTATGCTCAGAGATGGAGACAGCTTACTGCTGCTGTCCAGCCACCCATGTCAGAAAGAGAAATGGCTAACATGTTCATGAACACCTTGCAAGGGACTTATATTGATAGGCTTGCTGCTTTCTCCTCTACCAGTTTTGCTGATGTAGTTATAGCTGGTGAGATAATTGAAAGTCCTTTGAAGATGGACAAAATCTCCGACAATGGTGCAAGTTCCTCCAACAACCCCAAAAAACCCTTTGCAGGACCCCGAAGGACGGGTGAAACTAATGCCATCCATGCAGGCTGGGGCAGGCCCCAATATTCTCACAGGTCAGTAGCAGTTGTTACCATCCCAGCTCCAGTTCCACAACAACCCTTATATCCTCAACAACAACAACATCACTATCAGCAACCATCTCATTTTCCGCAACAAAGAACCTACAACAACAATAGCAACCAACAACAGCGTCCCTTCCAACAAAGGCCATCTCAGGCAAATAGGGTAATTGACCCTATCCCTATGCCTTATGCTGCTTTATTGCCACAACTCCTGAAGCTCAACCTGGTTGAGTTAAGGACGTTTGCACCACCAGATCCTCTCAATCTCCCAAAGAATTATGATGTCAACGCCAGGTGTGCCTTTCACTCCAATGCACCTGGTCACAATACTGAGAAATGCAGAGCATTACAGAAGAAGGTTCAGGATTTGGTCGATTCCAAAGCTCTCAATTTCACACCTCCTCCGAACGTTAACAGAAATCCTATGCCTAATCATGGTGGGCCTAGGATTAATGCCATTGAAGACGACCAACCATCTACACTAATTGATAATGTTGCACAGATTCAAACACCACTGGCTGAAGTCAAAATTCAACTTTTAAGGTGCCAAGTGTTCCCGGGCTAGGGGGCCTGCTGTGAATTGTGCAAGACTGCTATAAATGGTTGTGAGAAGCTAAGGTTTGGCATAGATGGCCTCATCAAGGATGGAATCTTGCAAATTACTTCAACAATTCCTTTAGAAACTCTTGTTTCAACAACAATGGATTCTCCTACAACACCAACAATCCTTCTTTCAACAGATTCTCCTACAACATCAACAACAATCATTCCTACTGATTCATCAACAACACCAGCAGTTACCCCGTCCATCATTTCAACAAGTCAAAATTCAACAATTGTTTCTTCTACACCATCAACATCCATTTTTTCAACAAAATCTTCTACAACGCCAGCAAAAATTAACGAAGATGTCTCAACAATTACAATCTACTATGACCCATCAAATGTTCCTCCCAGCAGCAATTTCCAACAACAAACTGTGACACCTCCTGCCAGATCTCCGATCACTATTTACTATGATCCGCACACCATTATAGTACCTTCCTCTGCAGCAATCAGCCCAGTTACCATTACGGTACCTGGGCTTGTTCCTTATGAAAGCAGTAATGCCATACCCTGGCACTACGACTCTGATCTCTACTACAATGGGGAGAAAATCACTCTGGATTCATCAACCTCTTCACCACAAATTGACAATGTTGGGGGAGGCGGAGGCTTCACTAGAAGCGGACGCCTTTTTGCCTCACAAACACAAAGACCTAATGCTGAAGCAGAAGCTGCTGCCAAGGCAAAATGAAAGAATGTGGTATCAGAAGAGCCAACTGCCAAAGACACTCAGAAGACATCTTTTGAACAGGATGTAGACGAGTTCATGAGAATCATAAAAAGGAGTGATTACAAGGTGGTGGACCAGCTTCACCAAACGCCCTCCAAAATCTCCATATTATCACTATTAATGTGTTCTGAAGCTCACAGGAATGCATTGTTAAAGGTCCTGCATGCAACATACGTGCCGAAGGAGATTACTGTTAATCAGTTAGAAACCGTGGTTGCAAATGTCAATACCAGTCATGAACTGGGCTTTACAAACGCTGATTTAATAACGGAGGGGCGCAACCATAACAAGGCTTTGCATATCACCTTGGAATGCAAAGGTGCCGTTCTATCTCATGTACTGGTGGACACTGGGTCATCACTCAATGTTCTACCAAAGAAAGCCTTAGTGTAGCTGGAGTATGATGGCTTGGCATTACGCCCGAGTAGTTTGGTGGTGAGAGAATTTGACGGCTCTAAAAGATCAGTGCTTGGGGAGATTGATCTGGCTGTGTTGATTGGCCCGAAAACCTTCAAAACTACCTTCTTTGTGATGGACATACAACCGGCCTACAGTTGTCTGTTGGGTAGACCCTGGATCCACGCCGCTGGTGCTGTTACGTCTACCCTTCACCAGAAGTTAAAATTCGAGTGGGAAGGCCAAATCATCACCATCTGTGGGGAGGAGGACATCTTTGTTAGCCAGCTGGCTACGTATAAGTACATAGAAATGGATGGGGAGATCCATGAGACCATGAGTCAAGGGTTTGAAGCCCTTAATATTAATGAAGCATCTGCTGTGTCTGGGACTTCCATCACATCATATCAACAGGCCCGAAATGTTGTTGAAGAGGGTACCACTCAAGGCTGGGGCAAGTTGCTGCCAGTTGAAAAGAAAGAAGACCAATTCAGGTTGGGTTACAGACCAACTCGGCAAGATCAACCAGAGGCTGCAATGGAGCCCAAATTTGTCAGCGGGGGAATGCTCACCCCGGATACTGTGAACAGTTTGGAAGATGAGGAAGAAGACGAACGCAACCTGGAAAACTGGATACGTCCAAGGATCCCGGGGAACCAAGTCTCAAACTGGTCTTCCCAGGAAATTATAAGAGTTACTCCTGCAGAGTAATTATTATTTCCTGTCTTTAAGCATGCATCAAGTCTTGCGTCTTGCCCAAGATGCCAGGGCTCATTTTGTAATCGGGCCATCTTGTATTTTGTGCAAACTATCAATTTATGAATGTCAGGACATCTTTTGCAAATGAGTCTTTTCTTTTCCGCTCACTGTTTTTCATTCTTTATTTTTTTGTACAAAAATAAAATGGCAATGTTTTTCAAAATAATAACTTCATTTTCACTTTTTCTAAACAAGATAAAACTGATCACTAAAATGAACAAATCTAAACCTTGCAGAGAGTGCCCTCCAGACTGCACCGACAACGACACTGCTATGACTTCCTATGACTTCGACAATCCGATTAATCAAGCCTATGAAGGGGTTGAAGAAGATTATGAGCTACCCGAAGAGCTAGCCAGGTTGTTAAGGCAAGACGAGAAGTTTATTACTCCTCATCAGGAGGAAGTTGAGACGGTTAATATTGGTACAGAAGAAGACTTGAAAGAAGTTAAGATCGGGGCCCGTCTGCAAGATTCAGTGAAAGAGCGACTTATTGACATGCTTCGGGAGTATGTGGATGTTTTTGCTTGGTCTTATCAGGACATGCCAGGTCTGGATACCGACAATGTTATGCACAAGCTGCCTCTAAAGGAAGACTGTCCTCCAGTAAAACAGAAACTGCACCGTACTCGTCCAGATATGGCCATGAAGATAAAAGAAGAGGTACAAAAACAGTGGGACACCGATTTCCTTGCTGTAACTAGCTACCCGCCGTGGGTTGCTAACATTGTACCTGTGCCTAAGAAGGATGGCAAAGTGAGGATGTGCGTGGATTACCGGGATCTGAACAGAGCCAGCCCGAAGGATGACTTCCCATTACCTCACATTGATGTATTGGTCGACAATACGGCTCAGTTCTCGGTGTTCTCCTTCATGGACGTATTTTCAGGATATAATCAGATCAAGATGTCACCTGAAGACATGGAGAAGACAACTTTCATCACACCCTGGGGAACATTCTGTTATAAGGTAATGCCATTCAGACTGAAGAATGCTGGTGCCACTTATCAACAGGCTATGGTGACATTATTCCACGACATGATCCATAAAGAAATTGAATGTTATGTGGATGACATGATTGCCAAGTCCCTCACAGAAGAAGACCACCTGGTGAATCTTTTGAAGTTATTCAAGCGTCTGAGGAAGTACCAATTGAAGTTAAACCCCGACAAATGCACATTTGGGGTGCAATCTGGTAAGCTGCTGGGATTTATTGTAAGTGAGAAAGGGATTGAAGTTGACCCTGATAAAGTCAAAGCCATTCAAGAAATGTCTGCACCGAAGACTGAAAAAGAAGTTCGAGGGTTCCTAGGTAGATTGAACTACATTTCACAGTTCATATCTCACCTTACAACAACCTATGAGCCCTTGTTCAAGCTATTAAGAAAAGAACAAACAATCAGGTGGAATGAAGACTGCCAAAGGGCTTTTGACAAAATCAAGGAATACTTGCAAGAGCCTCCGATCCTTATGCCTCCAATTGAAGGAAGACCTCTGATAATGTACTTGACAATATTAGAAGAGTCAATGGGGTGTATGTTGGGCCAGTATGACGAGTCTGGTCGAAAAGAGTATGCAATATACTACCTAAGCAAAAAGTTTACCGACTGTGAACAACGTTATTCACTGCTCGAGAAAACTTGTTGTGCTTTAGCGTGGGCTTCTCGCCGACTAAGGCAGTATATGTTGACCCACACTACCTTGTTGATCTCAAATATGGATCCATTCAAGTATATATTTGAGAAGACAGCACTTACCGGACGGGTTGCAAGATGGAAAATGATTCTGACAGAATATGACATTCAGTACACATCTCAAAAGGCCATCAAAGGAAGTGTACTGTCTGACTATCTGGCTGAGCAACCCATTGATGATTACCAGCCTATGAGATTTGACTTCCCTGATGAAGACATCATGTTCATAAAAGCAAAAGATCATGAAGAGCCTGTTCACACTGAAGGGCCTGACCCAGAAGAAGAATGGACAATGATGTTTGATGGGGCTGTTAATATGAATGGTCGTGGTGTTGGTGCAGTACTCATTACACCTAAGGGAGTTCACATGCCTTTCTCGTCAAAGCTCACTTTTAACTGCACTAACAACGAAGCTGAATACTAAGCTTGTATCATGGGTCTTGAGGAAGCCATTGACCTCAGGATCAAGACTTTAACTGTATTCGGAGATTCAGCTCTGGTAATCAATCAAACCAACGAAAAGTGGTATACTCACCAGGAGCATCTGATACCTTATCGGGATTATACGAGGAGATTACTGACTTTCTTCACCACAGTCAAGCTTGAGTATATCCCTCGGGACGAAAATCAGTTTGCAGATGCTCTGGCTACCATTTCATCCATGATCAAAGTTCAAGCTACCAACTTTGTGCCTCGGATTTCAGTATCCAGACTTGACAGACCAGCATACGTATTCTCAGTAGACCTTGCCAAAGATGATAAGCCTTGGTTCTATGACATCAAATGCTTCTTGGAGGATCAAACATACCCACATGGGGCATCTTCCAATGACAAGAAGACATTAAGAAGGCTGGCTGGTAGTTTCTTCCTGAATGCTGATGGTTCCTTGTACAAGAGAAACTTTGATATGGTACTTCTCAGATGCGTTGATAAGACAGAGGCAGACTTGTTGATGCACGAGGTGCACGAAGGATCTATTGGTACCCATGCTGGAGGACATGCAATGGCTTAGAAATTGCTGCGGTCAGGTTACTACTGGATCACAATGGATGCAGACTGTTGTGCTTATGCCAGAAAGTGCCACAAATGCCAGATTTATGCAGATAAAGTGCATGTGCCTCCGAATCCTTTGAATGTGATGTCTTCATCGTGGCCCTCTGCCATGTGGGGCATTGATATGATTTGAAAGATCGAGCCGACTGCTTCAAATGGCCACGGGTTCATCCTGGTTGCCATTGACTATTTTACCAAGTGGGTTGAAGCAGCTTCGTATGCAAATGTCACCAGGCAAGTGGTAGCCCGATTCCTAAAGAGAGACATCATTTGTCGGTATGGAGTTCCCGAGCGAATCATTACTGATAATGGTTCCAATTTGAACAACAAAATGATGGAAGAACTGTGCCGGGATTTCAAAATCCAACACCACAATTCTTCTCCCTACAGGCCAAAGATGAATGGCACTGTTGAGGCAGCTAACAAGAATATCAAGAAGATTGTGCAAAAGATGGTGGTCACCTACAAAGATTGGCACGAAATGTTACCATTTGCTTTGCATGGGTACCGTACCTCAATCAGAACATCCACTGGGGCAACACCGTATCAGCTTGTGTATGGTATGGAGGCAGTCCTACCTGTTGAAGTTGAACTACCCTCCTTGCGAGTACTGATGGATGTCAAGTTGAATGAAGCAGAATAGGTCTGATCCTGGTACGGACAACTGAGTCTGATCGAAGAGAAGAGATTAGCTGCAATTTGTCATGCGCAGTTATATCAGAAGAGAATGAAGAAAGCCTTCGATCAGAAAGTCAGGCTTCGAGAATACCAAGTAGGAGATCTTGTTCTGAAAAGACTCATTCCTCCTCATACAGACCACAGGGGCAAGTGGTCTCCGAATTACGATGGTCCGTTCATAGTGAAGAAAGTTTTCTCTGGCGGAGCACTGATGCTCACTACTATGGATGGTGAAGATTTCTTATCCCCTGTAAATTCAGATGCAGTTAAAAAATACTTCGCATAAAATGACCCGCTGGACATAAAAACAGAATGTGAAGTCCAGGAAAAAATAGGGCATCCCGGTGAGTCAAAAACAGAATAAAAGACTCGGGAAAAAATAAGGGAAAATAAAAAGAAAAAATGTACAACCGCTGAGTTGAAAAGCCGCATTGGACAGCTCAGGCAAAAATGGGTATCCCGGTGGATTGAAAACCCGAAAGGGCGATCCACGCAAAATAAGGGAATAAGCAAACAACTGCATTCTGAATTCGTCTGTATCACTTACAACAAGGCAAGCTTCGGAAGGTCGGAGCATAGATCAGAATCAGCCTTCTTCGGAAAGCAAGATAAAAAGAACGTCAATGTCATACTAGTCATATCAAAAGGGAAGCTCACTAAAGCGTCGTCAACATTGCCAGCACCTTTTTTGTTTCTCAATTTGTAACAATCTCCTCATTTCAGGGCATTTGTTTCTTTGACTGTACTTGCCAACTCAGGGCACACCAATTAATAAAAACAAATTTTCAGTCACACTTCGTCTTGTACATTTTATTTTATTTGCAAAAATGTCTGATATCCTTGATATAGTAGTTGCATAAATACAGATGCGCCTTTTCTAATCACATGCTTACAAGGAATGTATTACTCCCGGGAGTGTCTAAACTCCTATGACGGAATCCAGTAAGGGATACCTCGGGGCGCTTGTATGTTTCTTTGTCATAACAGGATTGCAGGTATTCAAGACGCAACATGGGGCATGAAACCTTCTCCCCCAGCAAGCTGCCAAATCATTACTCCCTCAGCACATCTTCCGAACAACATCAGAGATGCTTTCTCCCCATCAGAGTTGTCGGGCATCACTTCCATAACACCTCTTTCAGGGTAGTATAAGAAGGGGCTCATTTCCCCAGCTAAGTTCATCATCCTCAGCAGGATCCCCACAGAAATCTCTAGGAAGATCATTCAGTGATCATTCAAGCCAAATGCTAGACAGGGAACCATCTCCCCACAGAGCTTCAACCTCTACCCAGAAGAGCAATGTCTGAAGATCTCACGACAAAGTGACGAAAGCTTCCACAACCCAAGTTGGGCTCCTCATCACTAAGGATAGGTCTATCAGTGACTTATTTTCCCAAGCAGAGTTTTATATCAGATCTACCAATGATCACATCCCCAGTTGGGATTTTTCTTTCAAGCAAGATTAATCAGAGATCTCCACAACGACGGGATCTGAATCCCGTATCGGTATCTTTTGCATAATCATAGGATTTGCATCATATTTCCCCTCAGAGCATAGCATTCCGTCTAATACAGAGCATTACGGCAAAAATCAAACATACTGCATAGTCACAAGCCATGTTTTGAATCAAACACCTGTATATACCAACATTCCATCTGCAATATATACGAAGACTCACAGTCCCCGCAGAAAGCCAAAGTGTCCCCTTTGCACTCTCAAAATACAGATACATGCTCCTTTTGGCACTCGTCCGTGTCATCATTCCCCAGTAAAGTCGCCCGAACATTCTCTACAGACAGATACATCTATATACACTCCTTCGACACCCGTCTGTGTCGCCATTCCTCAACATGGTTGCCTAAACACTTATTATAAACCAAACACTTGTTTATAATACACGTTTTTCGACACCCGTCCGTGTCATCTCATACCCACAGATCACCTGATATCTCTTACACTCATAAGTTCATAACTTATACGTTTTCTCTTATGATACTCGTGCGTGTCATACTCTCCCCAGCAAGATGAACACTCGTCTATGTCACACTCATGCTTACATTTTTACTCATACAAATACTCGTCCGTATCTTGTATACGTCATTTATCTCTCCTTAGATTCAACACTCGTCCGTGTTCTTTGTTAACCAGTTGATACTCACCCGTATCATCATCTCTGAACATGCGTCTGCATTTGTTTCTACCGATACTCGTCCATATCATAGTCTTAAGGATGCTCATCCGCATCTTTAATCTATACACAACGTGAAACACTTATACCTTCCTTTCTTGAATGTAGACATTCGTCCGTGTCTACCATTCCCCATCAAATCCCCATTAAAGCAAATTTCTCTTCTATCTGACATTCGTCCTATGTCATGATACCTTTCGGCAACCGTACCCTGCCAGGTGATCATCCTTCCCCTTTGGATGACCGTCCCTCATCCCTTTCCCCCAGCGGAGTCTCCATTATTGGAACCCTTTTATATCCGACATTCGTCATATGCCGTGATATGTTAGCAGCCGTCCCCTGCTAGGTGATCGTCCTTCACATTTTTTATGATCATCCTTCATCACTTTATCCGATGGCCGTCCCCATCGTTGATCTTGTTATCTGACATTCGTCCTATGTCATGGTAAACCCCGAGAGCAGCCGTCCCCTGCTAGGTGATCGTCATTCACCTCTGGATGATCGTCCTTCATCATACTTATCTGATGGCCGTCCCCATCGTCGACCTTTTCTATCTGACATTCGTCCTATGTCATGATACTTTCGGCAGCTGTACCCTGCCAGGTGATCGTCCTTCACCTTTGGAGGACCGTCCCTCATCCTTATCCCCAATAGAGCAGCCGTCCCCTGCTAGGTGATCGTCCTTCACCTTTGATGACCATCCCTCATCATTTATTTCATTAACCCGATGACCGTCCCCTTCAAACCTGATGGTCGTTCCCATCATTGCCTTTACCTTTAATCCCCATAGAATCTTGACACTTTTCTTGATGGCCGTCCCCATCTTAATCTCTTTATTTCCCCAGCATGTCGGCCGTCCCCGTCATTGCTTTATCCCCAATAGTCATCCTCTGCTCGACGGTCATTCTCCATCGCCCGCACCTTATAATCATGCTTTACTTCCTTTTACAATCTATATCCCTTTTCTTCTTCATACCCAGTGAGTGCAAATTTTGGACTGTCTTTGGTATTCAACCACGAGTTATCTTGTTTGCCTGATAAGCCAGTCACTTACATCCTGCACAGCTAACTCATGTTTGAATAGGGGAAGCTGTAAACACCCCAAATTTTCCCTCACTAAGTTCACACCATGGCTTGTGATCTTTTCATTTGCATAAGTTCAATCATATCATATCATATTGCATTTTTGCTTCACTGCATTGGTTCAAAGTCATCTGCATCTAGGGTTTGTGATCTGAGCAATCCATGAGCTATCTAAGCCACTCCAAAGGTCTTCAATCATCTCAAGAGGGTCCATGTATGTTCAATTGTCATATTATTTCCTCCCAAGATCAAGAAAGTCAGAAAATCACAAGAACTTGCAAGGCATCGAAGTAGAGCCAGGTTTGACTGCACAAATGACCTAAAATTAGGGTTTTGGTTTCAGAGGCCATAACTCCAAATTTTTTGGTCATTCTTGTTTCTACTGGTCTCAATATGTTATAAGGATCATACATACCAAGTTTGATGGGAAAATTCATTATGGAAGTCATCTGATCTCTGGGTAACTTCTTGAGCAAGTCAGAGCTAAATCAGGGCATCTGAGGTCCCCCAACATGAAATCAAAGTGGATTTTTCATAAAAATGAAGTTATATGGTCTTTATTTGATCATTGGAATGCTTTGAAGTTCACAAATTTAAAGAAAAGTGGGCTAAACCAAAAGTTTCCAAATATGGAAATGACTTGTAATGTAAACTTTCCATTTTGGGAAAGTTTTTCAACCTCCTCTTTCTCAACCAAAAATGCTTCAAATGAAAAAAGTTTGGTCAAGAAAGTTGTAGATTGGATCATTCCCTTTTCAAAAATTACAAGAACAAGAACTAATTCATTTTGGAACTCAAGTTATGGCTTTCCAATGTTGGGAAAAATCATATAAAATTCACTTTTGTACCAAAGAGGCATTGTGCAAAATGGCACGATAAGGCATTCTAAAGACTTCAAATATGCACAAATACTTCACAAAATCCTCATGTGACCTCTAAATTTTAGATTTGTGCTTTGAATCATTTCATTCCATGCCATGAATTTCAAGTAATTCAAAAGGGGCCAAACTTCTTCAACATTGCAAAATGGATCAAATCTCTTCAGCCACTTGTGCCAGCTACAAAATATGACTTCCATGGACCTCCTTGAAGCTAGCTGACTCGAGCCATACCTTTGTACCAAGCCTGAACCAGCCCATGCTTTCACTTACACAAAAGTTGACTTCTTGCATATTGAACCATACCAATCAGCATAGGCCACCAACAACTCTCTAACCTATCAAGACTTGATATGTGTACCAAAGGCAAGCCATTTCACATAAGCTTGGAACCTGAATCCTCCCACAAGTCAGCATTCACCAAAACTCTCGTTTATGCATTTTCATTCGAAACTCATCACACAAGCTACAAACATCAAAACAAACTCCATAGAGCAACTCACCATGAACCACTGATCATTTCCCACCCATCATCTTGCCCTAAAAGCAGCCATATCAAAAACACGATTTCCCTGGCCCTTTGAACTGAACTGTATCAAACTCACAAACTAGCCACAAAACACTCTAACCAAGCATCAAAGCTTCATCAGGAGTTCAAGGGGAGTGGTTTGCGCAAAGAGAGGAGGCCTGAAAGTCCCAAACTGAGAAACTAAAGCTCAGGTACCTTCTTGAAACATTTTTCCAGAATTTATTTTCTTGGTTGTAGAATGGTAGAGTGTGTTCCCCTGATCACAATGAGCTTTGAATGGTGAAAAATGGTTAAGATTCGAGTGTGTATGTATGCTCTGAAATATTTTTTCAGTTTTTATGTTTGTGTTCGAATCTTGATTTTAAGGCAAAATAAATGAGATTGGTTGCTGGATTATGGTTTGTTGTTGGTCATTGATTGTTTCTGGAGATTTTGGTACATTTTCATGGCGTATTGAGAGAGTTAGAAAAATAGCTCGTCGGAGAAGACGACCGGAACCACTGTTTCGGCCGTATGAGAGTCATTAACCCTAATTAGGGTTTAAGCCCAGTTTTGAATGTGGAGCGTTAGATGGCCCTTCCCGCGTGCGGACCAACGGCCCAGATGTGTTGTTTAAGCCCTAATCAGAATTAGTTATGATTAATTAGGTTTAGGAAATTTAAAATTCTAGTTTCAATCCCAGCCGTCCCTTAACGCGTGCAGTCTTTCCCTCCACCCCAGCTTTGAATGCCAGCCCTCAGATAATCATACTTTCTCCTTTTAATTCATTTTAATTTCATTTTATTGTATTTTCCTTGCACATTTATTTTAAAATATCAAAAACAATCCAAAAATTCTCATTTTTTGCATCATGGCTTTAAATATCTTTCTCATTCTGAAAATAGTTTTATTTTTATTTTTTGCATTAAAAATTATTTTTAAATCATTTAAATGATTATTTTTAATTAATTAATGAAAATTAATTAATTAAAAATACATTTAGGTATTTAAAAATCCCAAAAAAATTCAGAGAACATTTTCAAACATTTAGAAACATTTACAAACTCACAAAACAAATTTCTTTTTGGTTTTGATCACACTTTTACAATTTTCATTTGAATTAGGGTTCTGAATTTGAATATTTTTAACCCTAACTTCAAAAATTCATAACTTTTGATCCAAGTTGAGTTTGTGAATGGTTCTTTTTGCATTGTGTTATGCATACTTTCAAGCATCTAAAAACATTTTTGTGTCATTTTTATAATGCATTTTTAATTTATTTGGAATTTTCCCTTTAGGATCACCCTTAAAACCTTAGAAACTTAGAAAAATCACAAGTCCCTTAGGGTTTAGGGACTTGTATAGGTTTAGGGTCCCTTTGAGTCCATTTTCAATTTTTTAACTTACCAATTGCTTCTGATTTTGATTTTTGCATCTCATGTTATGCATAAACCCTAATTTGCATCTTCATTTGCATCCATCTTACATAAGTTTGCATACATGAACTTGCCATGACATTTTGTGCATCCACATGACATATAAGACATCTTAGAACATATTGAAATCATGCTTGATCATTTCATCATCCATTTGCCATGTTTTTGCCTTAATTTCATTTCATGTGCATTCATGAACTTTCATGCTTCTCACATGCCTCATTTGCATTCCCATCCTTTGTATGATCATCCCCATCTCATGACATACATTTATGCCATCTCTTTGCTTCATTAGCATCATAAACATGCTTCTGACTTTGGCTTGCATCCTTGCATTTCATTTCATTTTCATTTCTTTTCATTTCCTTTTGCTAACTTTTCAGGTGGTAAGTGTTTGAGAAGTGAATTTGCCTTCACCTCTCATAATCTCTTCTCATCCCTCTTATGCATCTTTTCTGTATTTTTTATTTCAATTAGAGTGAGCTTGCTCATTCATGCTCCTTCCTAAATTTCTTTCTTCAAGCAACTTATCTTCTTGAGTGAAGTAAGTTGACTTGCTTCTTTCTGCTTCTCCTTCCTTCATCCTGCTTCTTCCTTGGTGGCTTTTCCTTGAAGATCTTCTTGCAAACCTCATAAACCCTAGGAATACCCAAGCATGATCACAATTAGGGTTTAATTAGTCCCCTCATTAGTTTTACCTTTGTGTCATCTTTGTGTCTCCTCTTCTCATCTCTTAATCAAGAAGTAAACCTTAAAGATTTTAAGGCTTTGTGATCAGGGTTATGCCTGCATCCTTCTATTAGGATGAAGTGTATAACTTTAATCCTAAGTGTTAATCCCTTAATGTGTTTAAATCCTTTAATCAATCCATCTAATAAATCACTAAGACATCAAGCTTGTAACTTGGGCCTTGCATTAGGGTTCTAATTCTTCCTTAATTAGTTAAGAAGGACTAACCCTAGTGTTAATGGACAAGTCCCCCTCAAGTTGTCTTACAAACCATAAAATCCATTTCTTAATCCTATCATTAACTAAAATCCACCTTAATAAATGCTTTGTTATGTCATGAGGTTAATCCCTAATCATGGATTAAGTTGAGGAGCCTTCCTCAGCTTAAATGCTCTCATCTATTATCCTTCTATTAGGATGGTGTAATGGGTCCATTAAATCCTTGATTATAGCTTAAACGCATTACTTAACACCAAACAAAAACTCCAAAAACATATGAATAATTGCAAGTAGGTTACTGATCTTAATCGTACATCATGGTGATTAAGTGTGAGGTGTTTACTTCATACTTAAGGTATTCTCATTACCCCTAATCAGAGGGAAGATGTGATGAATTTCCTAACCCTTGGTTTAGGCTTAAGCTCATTTTCTTATGACAAACTCAAAAAGAAATAAAAGATTGAAAACATCAAAAACAAACAATAATCGTCTCCTTCGGGATTCTTTTCTCATCTCATTCACTCACAAACAGGAACTCGCTTCTTCCGTCTAATGCAAGACAGTTTGCACCTGAGCCAGACAGGTCATACACTTGAGCATAGACAAGTAAGAAGTTCACAAGTCAATTTACCTTTCAGCCTCTTTGAGTCGAACTACGGTGTTCTGACTTGCTCATTGCACGAGAGGATACGTAGGCATAACTTAACTGTTATCGAACAAAAGTCTTTGTATACTCCCCCTCTTCCAGTATTATTCTTTAAGCCTCATTGTCTTGGGCTTCACATTCTTTTCTTACACTGACACTCCTTTTATTCACTTCACATTTCCTTTGCACTGGCACTTGCATTCTTTTCCAACTTTTGCACACAGAATAGCACTGACATTACCCCCTTTAAGCACAAACTTTCAAGCGTGGATCCCGTCGAGTACGACGGACAATCTGGGTGCTAATACCTTTCCAGGTTGTAACCAACCCCCTTTATCAGTTTCTCTGGTTCGCGACCGTCTTATCCATATCTTTCTAGGTTTATGCAGCATTACCTTTCCTTCGGGATAAAAATGCCTAGCTGGCGACTCTCTTCACTTCATTTCATTTCTCCTTTCGCCGACCGTTCGCGCTTGTACCGGGATGCAAATCTTTAGGAGCGACACCCGTCTTTACTTGATTCTGTTTGTAAAATGAATGCCTAAGAAGAAAATTCTCCAAACAATTTTAGTCTTCGCCGTCTGACCCACCTAAACAATCCACCACTTCAGTCCAAACCAATAAAGATATCAAACAACTCTGAAGAATATGGCTTAAGGATTTCAGGTAAGAATTGCAAGAAACACACTTAATATCAGAAGATGTAGATGAGATTCCTCTTTGCGTAAGACGATCTTTTGTCGGTAACTTATTCAAGAAACATATCCACCCAAAAACCTTTATTTTCATCGGCACCGCAAACATCAACAAAAGATCAAAAATATTGTCATAGAATAAAATAAAACAATATCAGAGAAAACATAAAGGAAAATAGTGTATTGTATGAGGGGCTTTGAGTTAGTTTCGGATTTGGAATATTAATTTCAGATATAATATGAGTATTATAAATAAATGTTGTTTCATATATAATATAAGTCCTTTTTCACGTTTTAAATCTTGATTTCAAATATAATATAAGTCTAATAAATAAAGGTTGTTTTGAGGGGCTTTTTGTTAGTTTTGGTTTTGAGAATTAATTTTCACAAAAGCAAAATTATAGAGGTGAATATTAATTCTAACTTCATGATTTGGATTCCAATTTTCTCTCATGCAGGAAAGAAGATAACTCTTTCACTTTCTTGGAGGTTGAGAATTTTGTCGGAATCTAACTCTCTTTAGCTTAATATTTTGAAATCTAGCTACGATAATAGTCATTTGAAAGTGGTGTATGGTGAAAGGGTTATAGTAAAAGGAATTCATGTATCGAAGTGGTGGAGGGATTTTATTAATTTGGGGAATTATTTTTCGGAAGACACTTTTTTTGTCTATTTGCACATTTTTTTATCATAAACAACTTTTCTACTTCTTTTTGGCATTCTTGGGTGTTTCTTGATAAACCATTTAAAGATTGTTTTATGTTGGCTTACGAAGCTTCTCGTCTTAAAGTGATTTCGGTAGCTTGTATGGGAGGTTGGTTTGGAGGAGAGTGTGTGTGGGGTGATTTTGGTGTGGGGGGTTGCATAATGGGGCAGTGGCATCGGAAATTATGGGGTTGGCCGAGTTTCTTTGTTGAGTTGGTCCAAACTTTGGGGGCGTCGGTTCATAATTTTTGGCATTCGTCGGTAAGTTTCGAAGTCCTTATGGCCCTTATGATAATTTTATGGATGCCTTTTCTTTAGTGTGGAAGGAGGGTGTTCCTTCTAAAGTTAAGGATTTTGTTTGGAGGTGATTTATTCATAGAATTCCAACAAAGGATGCGTTATCTATTAGAGGATGTTCTTTTCCTAATAATAATTTTTGTTGTGCTTTATGCGATAATTTTACCGAATCGCTAAATCACTTATTTTTTCGTTGTGGCAATTCAAAGTTGGTGTGGATGGAAGTTGGTGGATGGATTGGTTTTAACAACTTGGATGCTTCTAACATGAAAGAGGTTTTTTGCGGTGGTATCAATTTGGTAAATGAAAAAAGTTGATGAGAGGTAAGGAGAGTATTGTTTGGATGACAACATGTTGTAGTTTGTGGATTTTAAGGAATAAAATTAATTTTCGGAACACTTCTTGGAATATTCTAGATACCGTTTGGAGTATTAAGTTTTTTGTTTGGAAATGGTTGTTAATAGGAAAGATTACACATATCAATTGTAATTTTTAGGAGTTTAACAAATTTCCGTTGTTGTATCTTTCTTAAATTTTAATTGGTGTATAATTTTCTTTTCCGAGCGTTATCTTGCTTTTTGTAAGCACGTTTGTAGAACCCTTAGTTCTCTATTATATATGATTCTTGCTTATAAAATAAATAAATAAGACATTTATAATAAATGAAAAATCAATTTGAAATCAATTCATTTATGAACATCTATAATCCTAAAATTTATAACTAAAGAATGAAAATTAATTTAAAATCAATTTAATTATGAATATTAATTATCCTGTCATTTATAACACTAATTAGATTGTTAATTTTTATTCAACCTAATTGATATTATTTAGTATCTTATTTCATTTAATTACAATGAAATAAGAGAAATGAAAATATTCAAACTAATAGATGGAAATACAAATATTAAATGACAACTTATGAAATGTTTTAGAAACTATATACAAAAGTCATTCAATAACTAAATCTTTGATTTTAACACGTCTGCATCGTTTACCATCACAAACCGCTTTATAAAATCTTGAACAATAAAGATACCAACAATCAGAATCTTCTGAACATAGATTTCTAACCGCTGTCGAAAAGAGAATAAAACAACTTTTATATATATGAAAAGTTAATATATAAATTAAAAAATAAAGTTTATTAAATATAAAAAAGGCTTACCTTCAATGTTCGATGCAATTAGAAATGTGAAAATTAATATAATCATTACAAAAACAAAGTTAAAAACAAGAGTCATTTATTCCTTTGTGGGCTTAACAAATTGTTCTATCAATTTATAAATTTATTTGATATTCTTTAAGTGCATCTGTGTATAGTGTTTGTCCCTTTGACTTAATAAATAAACATGTCATAAAATAAAAAACAAGTTTATAACCTTTAATGATACGAATGGTTAGAATAAAAAATATGAATAATACATTGACAAACATATTTATGAATTAGTGAAGTGTATTATTTTATTAACAACACCTAAAAGTACCGTGAAGAGGTTTTTATTAGTAATAATGTCTGCTTTAATTAATGAAATGAATGTTACAATAACTGAACTTATAAGAGAAGTTATGCCACAAGCTAATCCTTTGACTTATTTTACAAAATATTAGTATAAGATAATTTTTTTTAAATATATTTAGTTGAATAAAATGTATATTTTTACATTATACATTAATGTAATCTAAGAAAAATAATAAAGTTTTTTTTATAAGCAAATATATTCGACACGGAGTATTAGAGATACTCCAACTCGATTATAGAGGATACAAATACACCGTCTAAATAACTAAAGAAAATCAGTTGGGTTTTTAAACCAATCGTAATAGTTACAATAAGGTTTAGTCCCTCCCCTATAAAATAGTCACCACCAAAAAAAAGTGATAATCCTATCAACAATTTTCATAGTATCAAGCCATTTTCACTCTTCCCCCCACCAAACTCCCATCTCCAAAATGACGGCATTGAAGGTGTGAGAAAAACACAAGAAAGGGGAAATGAGTTGATGTTTTCACTCTTGGATCCTTTTTGTACTTTGATGAGTTGCGTCAAGTTATGCTATAAATGCGTTGCGGAAGCATAAATGAATGTAAATCGCACAACAACACTATACCTAACTCAATGAACTGTTCAGGGATCCTACCAGATATAGCATTCATTGAACCAACATAACCTCTGCTAAGATTTCATCTCAACTCATAGCTAGACTATTTAAGGATCCTACCGAATATAATGTCTACATGAGGAGGCACCTGCGCGGCAACCTTCTGTGACTAACTACACAACACCCAGTGTCGTGACTTCCTGCGCGACGACGTTCCTTGACTAACTGTGCTACGATCTGTGGCGACTTCAGGCTCCCGAACCAACCGTTCTGAGTTGCACCCGAACCTTAGCTCCATAACATATCATCAGAACACATAGTTCTATGAATGCACTAGCAACTAATTTTCGTGCCTTCCTAAAGTTTTGACCTTCACCAGGTCCTTTAGGGAAAAGGGTGTTTACAAATGTTGTGCTTCTTAATAAGCAGATTGTAAACTCACTTAAACACATCAGAAGAACCTAATACACACTAATAATATTACATGTTATACTTTCTCCGTTGTGTGGTCTTCTGCTTCTTCAAGTTGCTTCTTCATTGAGCCCTTGAAGTTTGAAGTCTTCTTCTTCAAAAGCTTTGCTAGCTTAATCTTCGTTGAGGCAAAAGAAGGACTTCTTCGTATTGATTTACATAAGAACATTTCTGGACAGTAGCCCATGTTCTTCTTCAATCCAATGATCACTTTAGTAGTTGATTTGTTGTTGAAGCTTCCATGATCATCTTTATTGTCTTTTGTGACTTTGCAAGTCTTCTGAAGCATAAGAAGTTAAGCACATTGTGAATTCAAGATCTTTCTGCTTTTAGGAGATTCTTGTCAAAGAATAATCAGCTAGAAGAGCTGCATATTCAAGTAAACTCTTTACGGCTTGTTCCAATGTTATCTTTTTTTATCATCAACCTTTTATGTTTGTATGACAACATCAACAACATGGTTTAAAGACCATTTGACAACTTGGTTGTATGTGTGTTCAGAAACCTTTCGGTTATATCAATCAACATAAACACACAAACCAAATGGTTGTATCCTTGATTAATTCATATAGAAGAATATTTGATTCGTGGATAATCAACCAGGTTGTATTTCCATTGTGAACCTACATGGATTTTATCGGAAATGAACAAAATCATAGGGAATAAAATAGTACAACCACGTAATGTCCTTTTCCACAATTCAAAGATAGTGGAGAGGTAGTGAGATAAAGCATTATTGTACCGTGTACTATCCTTGCCAACTGTAACATTATCATCTGAACTTCAGAGGCTTCTGATTATAAATCAATGAATGAAGCATGAACTAGAGACAATGATACTTGGTTTTCAGAGAACCTAATTCTTTAGTCTTCAGAACTTGTTTACATAGAACTACGTTCTTCAGGACTTTAGTACTTGGCTTGAAACCCATGATCTTCAAAACTTCAAGTCTTAGAGTCTTCAATACTTTGTTCACATAGAACATTGTCTTCAGAATCTTTAGCACTTGTTCTTTAGAACCTTAATATTCATAACTTGTAAGTCTTCAGAATCTTTTAGGAATTTGGTCTTCAGATGTTAGGTCTTCAGAACTTCAAGTCATCAGAGTCTTCAGAACATAGTTCTTCAGAAGATTAATCTTAGAAGCTTTGCTTCACTATCTGATCAGAACCACATTCAAAATATCATCCACAAGAGCATTTCCAATGCAACATCCTCATCCTTGGATCTTTCTGATTGTGTTCAGATTCATAAGTGCACTTGCTTCAACAGCACGCTTGCGACTAATGTTACACATAGTAACCTCGCATATTAGCATATGCGACCCATTTGTAATTTTTTTTTTATCTTAATATATAATATTTATGATTTTCACTTTTAAAAACATCAAAACATAAAATGGTTCTTTCATTAATACTCCATTGTTATCTTCAAAACATAGAGATGGAATACATAGACAACTCTTGTTCTTACAGACATTTGGTCAAACTGCATCAGCAAAAACATTAGGAAAGTTTGAACGTAAGTTATTCGAACCAATCCACCGAGCCGACAAAAAAGGAATGACACAACCATCACCCAATTTACATTTTATATGACTACCAAAACAACTGACATCCCAAGAATCCCCAATATTCATTAGGTCTCGCCACCACAACAAATCATACTTAATAGTACCCGTATTATTTCTAGACAGAATTATGCAAATGACGTTACCATATTTAATTCCCTAGATATCAGAGCAAACTTATTTTGTCTCGCTCACTATCCACCAAATCCATTTCGATAAAAGCGTTTGATTGAATAGCCCCAAGTGCTTAATTCCGAGACCACCATTCGACTTCTCCTTGCAAATATTATTCCAACTTACCCAAACCAAATGATGAACACCCGACGCACCACCCCAAAGAAAGAGCTAGATAAATTTGTTATTACCTTACAAGCACATAGAACAAAACTTGACCCTCATGCAAGAAAATGTGTTATTCTTGGCTATAATCCTGACATGAAAGGCGCAATCCTCCTAGATATTAACAATTATGAGATATTTGTCTCTAGAAATCTTATTCATCATGAACTCATTTTTCTTTACCATTCTTCCAAGTCTATCCCCACTTGGACTTATCACACACCAACTTACTTTCAAATTTCACCTTAACCCTTTCCTCAAAAGTCTATAAGTCTCTCTGACCCTACATATTTACCAGATCCATCACACTAAACACCTGAACCAAAATTATTACCAATCACCATGTCCACCACTAAAGATAACAAAGACATTAATTCAAGACCTATTAGATAGAGACATACTCTCTCTTATCTACATAACTATGTATTCAGCTCTTTTACGAGTCATACAAAGCCATCACCCTCAGGTACACCCTATTGCCTTTTTTATTCTTTTTATCATTTGCGTTCATCTCAAAAGAATTTTTCTTTATCCATTACCAAGTGTGATGAGCCTAAACACTACAAAGAAGCTTGTCGACATGATTGTTGGGTGAAAGCTATGAATGTTGAGTTATCTTCCTTATCTGCAAACAACACATGGCAACTATTTGATAATCCACCTCATGTAATACCTATAGGTAGTAGATGGGTATATAAGGTGAAACATTAGGCTAGTGGTTCAATTGAAAGATACAGATCCAGATTGTGAGCCAAAGGATGCAACCCAATAGAATGCTTGGATTTCCTTGACACATTCTCTCCGGTGGCAAAATTAACTACAGTCAAAACACTAATATTTCCTGCTTCTCTGAAGTAGTGGCACATCCATCAAATGGATCTCAATACCGGATGGTGTTATGGCTAAACAAGACCTTGTTTACAAACTTCAAGAGAGTTTGTATGGTCTTAAATAGGCAAGAAAAAAATGGTATGAAAAGCTGAATCATCTCTTCTTGCAGTAAGGCTATCATCAGTCTACTTCATATTACTCCCCATTCACACTCAAACATGGAGCTACCTTCACTCATCATTTCAAAATCAAAGTTCTTGGAATCCAGAAATATTTCTTGAGATTAGAAATTTCTCATTCAAAAGATGGCATATGGATTTCCCAAAGGAAATATTGCTTGGACCTTCTTGAATCATAAAATCTTTGTGGTTCTAAACCATCCATTACTACTCTTGATCCTTCATTGAAACTTCATATAAATAACAACCAACCTCTTAAAGATATCTCAACATATAGGATAATCATTGTCAAACTTCTATACTTAAACACAACCAGACCTAACATAACACTAGCTACTCAACAACTGATTAAGTTCCTCAATTCCCCTACTGTCACTCATTACAAAGATGCATTTTGATTGATAAGATATTTGAAAGAAAATCCTAGCAAAGGACTTATGCTTCCTATGAGCTCAGACACATAAATCTTAGGATGCGTTAATGTAGATTGGGCTTGTTGTCACGATTCAAGAAGGACTTATGTTTCCTATGTTTCCTATGAGCTCAGACACATAATTCTCTTATATCTTGGAGAGAAGAGAAACAACCAACCATCTCAAGATCATTCTCTGAAGCTGAGTATAGAGCCTTGTCTACTGATGCCTGTGAATTAAAATGGATCTTGTACTTGCTGAAAGATTTAGACATTGCAAGTGACAAACAATTAATACTCTCAAAGTGCCATCCACATTTCCTAAAATCCTATCTTCCATGAGAGGACTAAGAACTTAGAGATTGATTTCTACTTTGTTATAGAAATTATGCAGAAGAATGTTCTAATGCTACTGCCTATATCTACTCAAGAGCAGTTTGCTAATTTCCTCACAAAGGCTTTGGCTCCACCAAAATTCGATGCTTTTGTGTCCAAGCTTAGAATGATAAATATCTATCATGGTCAAGATTGTGGGAGGGTGTTGAATGACTTTAATATAAAATATGATAATGGAAAAATAGTAACTTCACGTGCAAATAATTTTTCCAACTAATAATTGTCATAACAAAATTAGTTAGAAAATGATCACATGTTGCTAGTGTATGTTAATATCACGTTACTCATGTAGATTGTATATAAGATGTCATGCTCATTGTAATATCTTAAATTAATGTAATACAAGTTTAACTTCTTCTTCTCCATCTTCTATATTCGTTTTTAGCTTCTGTAAGCTTTAACCATGAAGTTTCATGGTGATTTTACATTGATCATCTACTTTAGTAGTTTAAATCTAAAAGCTTTATCAAACATTGATCATCTACTTTAGTAGTTTAACTAGCTGGTTTTTATTCCATCCAGTAAGTAATACTAAAATTTATATTCACGCATAAACATAGAGAAAGCATAGTCTTCTTAACATTTTGACACAAATTTTTCTATATAAATATTTTTCTTATGCATCAGGTAAAATAATGTTTAAACTTGGGATCTCATGCAAACTACTTAAGCTGATCCTTTTTAAACTCATCCTTGCAGCTTGGCATATTTTGTAAATTTATGATACAATACTTTTTAATGGCTAGGTGATATATAAGAAGAAATTTTTTTGTTTATAATATAATCATTCTCTGACTTGGATTGCCTAAAATACATATAATCATTATGTTTAATAGTCTAAAACAATTAAATGGTTTTTCCTAATGAATGTAGGTCAACTGGTTAGGAAGTCCCCTAATTAACCATTATTACTACAAATAATATATTTTATAACAAAGTTTTTACCTCACCTAACAAAAAACTGAGGTATAATACAAAGATGCTCTATGTTTAATTTATTTATTATGAATAAATACCACTTATTCTCCCAGTTTCTAAATATAAATGAGGGGGAAAAATAATTCAGGACATGTATCGAATCCTAACAACAATAATTTACGTTTTTTCTGTAAAAGTTGTGCCTTTATTTTTTATTTTATATATTATTTTTAAATTAATGACTTATTCCTTCGATTATTTTTAATAAAAGAGGGATTAGATAATCATGATTTTAATTGAGTAGCCACTCAAATCTTTTATGCATCATACTTTTGGATTGATTTCACGACAAAAAAATCTTTAATGTTCTTCTATCTTGAACAAACACTTTTTCTGCTCTTGCAATACATACTAGGATAATGGTGTTGTTGTATTTTGGAATAACCTTCTTATGTTGTCAATCAAAGTAAAAACTCCATAATTTATTGCTCTCTTCAATTGACAATATTACAAAATGTATTCCTAAACATGTTGTAATTGCAATCAGTTTTAGTAAAAATAGTTAATGGCAAAAAATCTAGTGAAGGAAAAAAAACATAATACCCTTTTAAGATAAATTAATTTCCCCCTACAGGTGCATGATCATTTCTTCGATGAAAAGACCAAATTTCCATACTATTTGGTTAAAATTTATACTTGGGAGTGACTTTAAGAAAAGGTATAGAATATTATCACTTGAACGAGTTTGTTGGATGCTTATATCACATTTTTTTAAGATCACGAGTGAAAAGGAAATTTAGAAAAATATGTTTTGTTTTGTCTCTTTAGTGTAACCATCTTTTAATTGAGTGATTTATACAATATTATCTTCATTTATGATTGTTGTATTTATTTATCCCAAAGACAAACCACAAGTCTATTATATGTGTTTAATTAGGGAGAATAACCAAAGATATTCTCAATTTGATTCATGTATCGCTAAAAGTTCTACATTATTTGATAATAATTTTTCACAAATCTCCATGAAAAAGTTGTACCGCCGTAAATAAACAAATAATCTATGCAATCTACTATTGTAAGGATCCGACAAGAAACTTGTTTCTCCATAACCTATTAATTCTAATTTGGTTACTTTAGAATAAATAAACTCATATCCATTGTACTCCTAAGATAACAAAGAATATGTTTAACTTTATTTCAATGTCTTCATGTAGGTGAAGAAGTATAACTTTCTCAAAGATTGACAAAATATAATAATATCATGGCATGTATAATTTGCAAGATAGATCAATACTTTAATTATGTTGAGATGTGAACTTATGTACCAACTGATTCTTTTATCCTCTTCTCGAGGTACTAAAGAATCTCCAGCATATCCAATGACCCAACATCATAGGGGTAGAAAACATATGATGTTTGTCCATATAGGTTATTTGAAACAATTAGTTTTTCATCCTCTTCTCTAAATCTTAAAGAATCTCATGCTCACCCAATGATCTAACATCATAGTGGTAGACAATATATGACATTTGTCCATATAGAAACGTTTTAACACTTTTTTTCTATATAACGTTCTCGGTGTAAAAAAAATCCATTGTCATAATTAAATGGTAACTTGTTAAGGAATTTTTCTTTTCCAAGTCCTTCATCTCAAACAATTTATTAAGACAATTTATTGTATTTGAAACTGTGAGCAACTTTAGTTTTTGATTGATTATAATTTTTAAGTGTTTGTGTTTGCTTCACATTAAGAAATATGCTTGCTTTAGTTTTGGTTCTTTTGTTTTTCAATGTTTTTGAACTTTTGTAAAAACACGCAAAATGAATCGATACATTCTAGCATGAATCGATTCATGCTGTTTGAAGGTTTCTGGAAATTCGCAAAATGAATCAATTCATCTTATGATGTATCGATTCATGCTGTTTAAATGGTTTTGTTTTTACAAAAATGATCAGTATGTATCGATTCATCAAAGCTTGAATCGATTCATTAATCTGTTATTTCTCTAACAGAATCTGCATACATATATGTGTTTTTGTTTCATTTAGCGTGAGACATCACAGAAAATCAGAGACGAATTTTACAGTGATTAAGCATTGAAGAACACATCAAAAAAGAGTTTTTGGGGTGTTGGAACTTCATTGTTGAGCAAGTTTGAAACCTAGAATCAAATTCATCTTCATCATCTTCTCAAAGATCTTAATTCAAGAACATCAACAAGGAAGTGTTTGCTGTCCAGTGAATTGAAGGCTTTCGAGATAACGTTCAGTGATACGATCGGAGATCCAGCTGAGTTGAAGATTGATAGAAGGTTTCAAGGAAAAACCAGCTGGGTTTTCCTTCAAGAACGGGCGTGTTCTTGAGGGTTTGTTAGTCACGTTTACAAGTCAGATTCAGCCGCAGCGAGAGTTTTGGAAATCGGGGGATTTCGCAAATAGGTCGTGGAACCGGTGAATTGATTGTATAACTTGCAGGGAATCTTGATTGGGCTCAGATCAAGTGAAGGTTGATACAATAGGAAGTTCTAGGTGTTTAGAATTATGGTGTTTGTATTGCAACCTTGTAATCGACGGATTCAGCAATTTTGATATAAGAGTTTTTAATTTCGATTTGAAATTGAGAGGGAGACGTACCCACACGCGAGGACGAACGTGGGGAACTTCCTTACCAAATCTCGGCGTATTGTATCTCTTCTCTATCTCTATTTACGTTTTAATTTGTTTTTCAATTCATTGGAAATAACTTTAGTGATAGGTGCATTCAACTGTTTTACATATTGTGTGTTTAATCCTTTATCATCACAATCGTAAATCCAACATGTTATCGCTTGTCTAGTCTTCTAGTGGCCGGTTCATAATAGACGCTTGTATATTCGGGACCTTCATTTCCGTAATTCTTTGAAAACTCTGAAAAACGTTTTAAATCCTTGAAAACAAGGAGGTGATCCATTCACCCCCCCTTTAGATCACTCGTCACAGCGTCTAACAGAAATTCTTTAGGAATTCCAATAATATTTATGTCATCCACATGAATATCTATTATAGCAAATTATTTTTTAGATATTCTCATAAATTTACAAGGACATTTGGAGTTATTTGTATACCTCTCACATAACAAATATTCACCAATACAGTTATACCACATGTGTTAATACTTTCTTAGACCATAGAGTGACTTGTTCAATTTGATGAAGTAGTTTTCTAAAGACCCAAAATTATGTATCTCTAATATATTAGATCCTTTAGGGAGTTTCATGTAAATGTGACTATCAATTGAGCAAAACAAATATCTTGTTACAACACCCATCCTGATCAAATTAAGCCATGCATATGCTACAAGGATAATTAAATATATAAAAAAACAATTGTATCCATTACTAATGGATATGTTTCTTCAAAATCAATCTTAGGTCCTTGCAAAAATTATTGAGCAACAATCCAATTTTGGATCTCATAATTTCACCATTCTTATATTTCTTTTTCAAGAAAAACTCATTTATGTCCAAAAGTGAGTTCCTTGTAAAGTTAGTTTAATTCTTCATCATTTGGATCTGTTCATTTTGATCATTTTCAATTTGTCTAAAATCTATGATAAACTTTATCTCATGATCCTCGTTATCATTTATCATCTTATGTGCTATATTTTATACAAATACATTATTGATATTGACTTTATTTTGATTCTATCATATTTCGTTCTTCACATAATTTATAAAGAACTCTTTAATTTCATAAATTTGTAGGTACTTGGCTAGTTCTTTTGAAACATTTTTTTATCAATGTACTTTTAGAGTTTTCATATCCTCACTTGATCATCTATAATTATATCTCTTTTCCTTGTAGATGAATATTAAAATTGGAACCAACTTATGTGTGGTTTCAATTCATTTGCAATATTATATTATCTAACTTGAGAATTTACTTAGCTTGTAGTATTAGAAGTTGAAAATTTGTTTTAAAAACTTTGCAAATGAGAAATATATTCAACTTCTAGTTCATATACTTTTATACTGTAACACCCCAAAATTTTCCCTCTTATTTGTTATCAACCTCGAGAAGTTTATGCTTCAATCCCGCATCATTCCACATATCATTGAATCGCATTTGAAATATAAATAAATAAATAAATCATGATCTTTTGCACGTGCATGAGGCGTGTGATCACGCAAGACTGGCCAAGCATTGGAGCTCAAGAGAAATAACACTATAAAACATGATAGAATTTTGTGCTGATAATGTGTTATTATTTTTTTTGTAAGTAAGAATTATATTGATGAGAGAATAAAAGCACTCGAATCTGATTACAAAAGATACGAGACTCGGCTCAACAAAAAGGGAAATTACATACCAAATAAAACCTACGACAAATATAACTTTGGGTTTTTGTTGAATTCATATAAGTTTCAATTGGGATAGGAAATTTCGCCGATAAGCGTCCATCTACATAAATAATATCATTTCTAAGAATGCATAAAACCCAACAAGTAGCCAACCACGCACTACCCTCTCTACCCGTTGTAAACACCCCAAATTTTCCCTCACTAAGTTCACACCATGGCTTGTGATCTTTTCATTTGCATAAGTTCAATCATATCATATCATATTGCATTTTTGCTTCACTGCATTGGTTCAAAGTCATCTGCATCTAGGGTTTGTGATCTGAGCAATCCATGAGCTATCTGAGCCACTCCAAAGTTCTTCAATAATCTCAAGAGGGTCCATGTATTTTCAATCGTCATATTATATCCTCCCAAGATCAAGAAAGTCAGAAAATCACAAGAACTTGCAAGGCATGGAAGCAGACCCAGGTTTGACTGCACAGATGACCTAAAATTAGGGTTTTGGTTTCAGAGGCCATAACTCCAAATTTTTTGGCCATTCTTGTTTCTATTGGTCTCAATATGTTATAAGGATCATACATACCAAGTTTAATGGGAAAATTCATTGTGGAAGTCATTTGATCACTGGGTAACTTCTTGAGCAAGTCAGAGCCAAATCAGGGCATCTGAGGCCCCCCAACATGAAATCAAAGTGGATTTTTCATCAAAATGAAGTTATATGGTCTTTATTTGATCATTGGAAAGCTTTGAAGTTCACAAATTTTAAGAAAAGTGGGCTAAACCAAAAGTTGCCAAATATGGAAATGACTTGTAATGTAAACTTTCCAATTTGGGAAAGTTTTTCAACCTCCTCTTTCTCAACCAAAAATGCTTCAAATGAAAAAAATTTGGTCATGAAAGTTGTAGATTGGATCATTCCCTTATCAAAAATTACAAGAACAAGATCTAATTCATTTTGGAACTCAAGTTATGGCTTTCCAAAGTTGGGAAAAATCACATAAAATTCACTTTTGCACCAAAGAGGCATTGTGCAAAATGGAATGATAAGGCATTCTAAAGACTTCAAATATGCACAAATACTTCACAACATCCTCATGTGACCTCTAAAGATCAGATTTGTGCTTTGAATCATATTATTCCATGCCATGAATTTCAAGTAATTCAAAAGGGGCCAAACTTCTTCAAAATTGCAAAATGGATCAAATCTCTTCAGCCACTTGTGCAAGCTACAAAATGACTTCCATTGACCTCCTTGAAGCTAGCTGACTCGAGCCATACCCTTGTACCATGCCCGAACCAGCCCATGCTTTTCACTTACACAAAAGTTGACTTCTTGCATATTGAACCATACCAATCAGCATAGGCCACCAACAACTCTCTGACCTATCAAGACTTGATATGTGTACCAAAGGCAAGCCATTTCACATAAGCTTGGAACCTGAATCCTCCCACAAGTCAGCATTCACCAAAACTCCCCTTTATGCATTTTCATTCGAAACTCATTACACAAGCTACAAACATCAAAACAAACTCCATAGAACAACTCACCATGAACCACTGATCATTTCCCACCCATCATCTTGCCCTAAAAGCAGCCATATCAAAAACACGATTTCCCTCCCCCTTTGAACTGAACTGTATCAAACTCACAAACTAGCCACAAAACACTCTAACCAAGCATCAAAGCTTCATCAGGAGTTCAAGGGGAGTGGTTTGCGCAAAGAGAGGAGGCCTGAAAGTCCCAAACTGAGAAAGCTCAAGCTCAGGTACCTTCTTGAAACATTTTTCCAGAATTTGTTTTCTTGGTTATAGAATGGTAGAGTGTGTTCCCTGATCACAATGAGCTTTGAAATGTGAAAAATGGTTAAGATTCGAGTGTGTATGTATGCTCTGAATTTTTTTTAGTTTTTATGTTTGTGTTCGAATCTTGATTTTGAGGCAAAATAAATGAGATTGGTTGTTGGATTATGGTTTGTTGTTGGTCATTGATTGTTTCTGGAGATTTTGGTACATTTTCATGGCGTATTGAGAGAGTTAGAAAAATGGCTCATCGGAGAAGACGACCGGAACCACTGTTTCGGCCATCTGAGAGTCATTAACCCTAATTAGGGTTTAAGCCCAGTTTTGAATGTGGAGCGTTAAATACCCGCGTGCGTACCAACTGCCCAGATGTGTTGTTAAAGCCCTAATCAGGATTAGTTATGATTAATTAGGTTTAAGAAATTTAAAATTCCAGTTTCAATCCCAGCCGTCCCTTAACGCGCGCAGTCTTTCCCTCCACCCCAGCTTTGAATGCCAACCCTCAGATCAGCATACTTTCTCCTTTTAATTCATTTTAATTGCATTTTATTGTATTTTCTTTGCACATTTATTTTAAAATATCAAAAACCATCCAAAAATTCTCATTTTTTGCATCATGGCTTTAAATATTTTTCTCATTCTGAAAATATTTTTATTTTTATTTTTTGCATTAAAAATTATTTTTAAATCAATTAAATGTTTATTTTTAATTAATTAATGAAAAATAATTAATTAAAAATACATTTAAGTATTTAAAAATCCCAAAAAAATTCAGAGAACATTTTCAAACATTTAGAAACATTTACAAACTCACAAAACAAATTTCTTTTTGGTTTTGATCACACTTTGACAATTTTCATTTGAATTAGGGTTCTTTAATTTGAATATTTTTAACCCTAACTTCAAAAATTCATAACTTTTGATCCAAGTTGAGTTTGTGAATGGTTCTTTTTGCATTGTGTTATGCATACTTTCAAGCATCTAAAAACATTTTTGCTTCATTTTTATAATGCATTTTTAATTTGTTTGGCATTTTCCCTTTAGGATCACCCTTAAAACCTTAGAAACTTAGAAAAATCATAAGCCCCTTAGGGTTTAGCTTCTGACCTTCCCCTTTGGGCAGTGAACTTGTATAGGTTTAGGGTCCCTTTGAGTCCATTTTCAATTTTGTATCTTAACATTTGCTTCTGATTTTGATTTTTGCATCTCATGTTATGCATAAACCCTAATTTGCATCTTCATTTGCATCCATCTTACATAAGTTTGCATACATGAACTTGCCATGACATTTTGTGCATCCACATGACATATAAGACATCTTAGGAAATATTGAAATCATGCTTGATCATTGCATCATCCATTTTCCATGTTTTTTATTTCATTTCATTTCATGTGCATTCATGAACTTTCATGCTTCTCACATGCCTCATTTGCATTCCCATCCTTTGTATGATCATCCCCATCTCATGACATACATTTATGCCATCTCTTTGCTTCATTAGCATCATGAACATGCTTATGACTTTGGCTTGCATCCTTGAATTTCATTTCATTTTCATTTCTTTTCATTTCCTTTTGCTAACTTTTCAGGTGGTAAGTGTTTGAGAAGTGAATTTTCCTTCACCTCTCATAATCTCTTCTTATCCCTCTTATGCATCTTTGCTGCATTTTGTATGTGTATTAGAGTGAGCTTGCTCATTCATGCTCCTTCCTCACTTTCTTTATTCAAGCAACTTATCTTCTTGAGTGAAGTAAGTTGACTTGCTTCTTTCTGCTTCTCCTTCCTTCATCCTGCTTCTTCCTTGGTGGCTTTTCCTTGAAGATCTTCTTGCAAACCTCATAAACCCTAGGAATACCCAAGAATGATCACAATTAGGGTTTGATTAGTCCCCTCATTAGTTTTACCTTTGTGTCATCTTTGTGTCTCCTTTTCTCATCTCTTAATCAAGGACTAAACCTTAAAGGTTTTAAGGCTTTGTGATTAGGGTTATGCCTACATCCTTCTATTAGGATGGAGTGTATAAATTTAATACTAAGTATTAAACCCTTAATGTGTTTAAATCCTTTAATCAATCCATCTAATAAATCACTAAGACATCAAGCTTGTAACTTGGGCCTTGCATTAGGGTTCTAATTCTTCCTTAATTGGTTAAGAAGGACTAACCCTAGTGTTAATGGACAAGTCCCCCTCAAGTTGTCTTACAAACCATAAAATCCATTTATTAATCCTATCATTAACTAAAATCCACCTTAATAAATGCTTTGTTATGTCATGAGGTTAATCCCTAATCATGGATTAAGTTGAGGAGCCTTCCTCAGCTTAAATGCTCTCATCTATTATCCTTCTATTAGGATGGTGTAATGGGTCCATTAAATCCTTGATTATGGCTTAAACTCATTACTTAACACCAAACAAAAACTCCAAAAACATCTAAATAATTGCAAGTAGGTTAATGATCTTAATCCTACATCATGGTGATTAAGTGTGAGGTGTTTACTTCATACTTAAGGTATTCTCATTACCCCTAATCAGAGGGAAGATGTGATGAGTTTCCTAACCCTTGGTTTTGGCTTAAGCTCATTTTTTTAAGCCAAACTTAAAAAGCAATAAAAGATTGAAAACATAAAAAACAAACAATAATCGTCTCCTTCGGGATTCTTTTCTCATCTCATTCACTCATAAACGAGAACTCGCTTCTTCCGTCTAATGCAAGACAGTTTGCACCTGAGCCAGACAAGTCATACACTTGAGCATAGACAAGTAAGCAGTTCACAAGTCAATTTACCTTTCAGGCTCTTTGAGTCGAACTACGGTGTTCTGACTTCATCATTGCACGAGAGGATACGTAGGCATAACTTAACTGTTATCGAACAAAAGTCTTTGTATACTCCCCCTCTTCCAGTATTATTCTTTAAGCCTCATTGTCTTGGGCTTCACATTCTTTTCTTACACTGACACTCCTTTTATTCACTTCACATTTCCTTTGCACTGACACTTGCATTCTTTTCTAGCTTTTGCACACAGAATAGCACTGACACTACCCCTTTAAGTACAAAATTTCAAGCGTGGATCCCGTCGAGTACGACGGACAATCTGGGTGCAAATACCTTCCCAGGTTGTAACCAACCCCCTTTCTCAGTTTCTCTGGTTCACGACCGTCTTATCCATATCTTTCTAGGTTTATGCAGCATTACCTTTCCTTCGGGATAAAAATGCCTAGCTAGCGACTCTCTTCACTTCATTTCATTTCTACTTTCGCCGACCGTTCGCGCTTGTACCGGGATGCAAATCTTTGGGAGCGACAGCTTGGCGACTCTGCTGGGGATCCTTATACTGCAACCAGGGCTTCTGGTTCTTTTTGTGGGTTCCTCCTAGCGCTTGTTTGATTTGTGTTTACTGGGGTGTTATGTGCTAATTGTGTTTATTATTTTCTTTATTTATTGCTTTATGTACAACTTTATTTATTGCTTTCTTTACAGTTTTGCATATTTCATACTGTCATTTGCTGGATCTGGTTTTCTGTTTTGGTGGGTGGGGTTCCATTGAGAGTTTAAGGTCCTATACCTGGGACCTGAGTGACACCTAGGCTAGAGTGGCTCATGTTCTTTCCCATTCCATTTCGGTCTGGTGCGGGAATATGAAACATGGTTCAAATGTGGGTTTCTTCCTGAGAACTCTGTGCTACAGATTTCCTGTAGTGCTAGGGCTATCTGGGAAGCCTGCTAAGTCTGGATGACCTTTATTATGACCTTGAGAAGCTGAGGTGAATTAGAGGAGGATCCTTTATGGTTATTGTAAACATTGTACCTCCGGGTTAGAAGTGTTTACACTTCTCATAACTGATCCAAGTCTGAGGATCTTTGTTCTAGAACATTACATGTGAGGGGGTTGGGTTGTTTACAGGTTTGCAGGAACCCTTGGCCACATCATACCCTGTTATTGTTTTGTTTAAGAGTACTCCACTTTGGACAGTTCTTGTGATTAAACATGGACGTGTGACTCTTTATTTGAGTCCCCCACCCTGGTTACTGGATTTCTAAGCCTCCATCTAAACCTTTGAACATACATGGACTTTACGACAAGACAGATAATCAGATCCAGCTCTTGATCATAAACCCTTGCATATCATTTGCATATATCATCATTGCATCATTTGACATTTGTTTATTTTCTTTTCAGGGTATCCACCTCATTATATCTGGGTTTTGGTTTTGACCCCTTCTTCTGCATAGACCTTTTCTTCAGCTACCCTCATCAGTTATCAGCTTCAGTTATCTCCATCCTCACCAGCAGCAGTCTGTCAGTGGGTCATTTCCAGTTTCAATCTGTGATCTTCATCAGCATTTGCCTTCAGTTTCTTCAGCAGCACTCATGGCTTCTCCCAGGAAGAGCAACATATCTTATCACCTTTTTGACTTCTCAGGCCATCCTGAAGGTTTCATTGGGGGAGTGGAGGGCAGTCTGTGCACTCTTAGCCCTCAGCATATATGGGGCTATATTGTTTGCAGATGAGCCCAAATTTGTCAGTAAGAATGCCATCCATTTGTTTCTTCTGAAGAACCCAGTGCCTACATTGCTAGGAGATTTTTACTATTCCATCCAGTAGAGGAATGAGAAACAAAGGGGGAAGTTGGTTAGATGTTGTGCTCCTTTGTTTTATTCTTGGCTACTCAGACACCTGCCTAAGTCAGATGCTTTCTTGAACCCACACCACCATAAGAATTGGGCCAATAGGTTCATTGCATTAACTTCAGATGATATCAGATGGTGCACCCAGAGCACCAATGGCAAGGAAATTATCACCAGCTGTGGACAATACCCAAACGTGCCTCTGATAAGAGTAAAGGGTGGCATCAACTACAACCCCTTACTGTTTAAGAGACAATTGGGATATGCCTTGGTTCACCCTCCCAGAGGACAGGATTTAGCTGAGACCCTATATTGTGAAGTTCAACCTAACTCAGCTGTTGTCAGACAAGCATCCTGGGCTTGGGACAACATCCAGACAAAAGGGGTATCTATTCTTGGAAGATGTAACAATGTTACTTCAGCTCAGTACACAGACTGGTCCCGTACTAGGGCTCAGATTACCAGAATGCCTTTTACCTTGGAAGACATACCTAGACCATCTACAGTACAGCCTGCAGCAACAGTTAGCCTGGAGGAATTTGAAAAGTTGAAAGAAAGGAATGAGCAGCTATCCCAGGCCTTGAAGAAGACTCTTTGGGAAAGAAGTGATGGTCGCCTGGACATTGAGAGATTCGAAAAGCTCAGGGTTGAGAACCTTGAAAAAATTGAAAAGAAAGAAGACTACATAAGGAAGGCAAGGGCTGGGGAACAGATATTGAAGAATGCCTGCAAGGAGGCCAAGATTCAGAAAGCTAGGGCTGAGCACTATCTACAGGAAAGCCAGGCTAGGTGGGTCAGGATCACCGAAGCCCATACACAAGAAGACCAGAGGACTCAAGCCAAGATTGAACAGCTGGAGGCCAATGAGAAGAAGCAGCAGGAAGCTTTGTTGGCTTCACAGAAGGAGATATCGGAATTGAAGCTCAGAGCAGGGTTAAAGAGATCAAAAGACCAGGACAGACATAAGAAGCTGACTACTGTCATTGCTACTAGGAACCTCCTCATTAGGACCATTACAGAGCACCCAGCTGGTCCGGTGACTGAGGCACTCCTGAAGGAGGTCAGGGAAGATGATTATGGATTGGATGTCTGATTCCTCTTTGCTTGTTGTTCTTTCCTTTGATGTAATTTTCCTTTTGTTGTATTTTTGACCCTCCATAGGCATGTATTGTAAAACAGACTTTGTATTTTTCATCATTTGTAATATATTAGGTTTGTTTCCAATGGGTTTCTTTTCTCAACAAACACCAAGCATCTTCCTCGAGGCCTGGAAAGGTCAAAACCAAGAACCAAACCGGATACCTTGGAAAAAAAATAAGCATATTGCATTGCATACTGACCTTTTTCTTTGTTTTGTAGGTTCTGTTTATTATTCTTGTTTCTAACTTTGTTGTGATCTCATGAAACATTGCTCGTCGCCGAGTGTTCCCTGTCAACCGCACACACCGGTACCCTACTCGTAACAACCTTCCCGGCATTCAAATGGAGCAAGTACAGCAGGACCTAAATGAGGTCAGAAATCAGATGGCAAACGAGAGAGTAGAGATGAGAAACCAGATGTCTCAATTTATGGCTGTCATGACTGGCTTAGCCCAGAGTCAAGAAAGACTAAGAGAGCTGGTGGAAAGGCAAACACCTGAGGAGCCTCATCTTGGAACAGGGGGAACCATCAACAATGAACAGGGGCAACCTCGTATTGATCCACCAGAATATGGACCCCATATGAATCCAGAAGTTAACATCCCGAGGAATGTTCAAGGTAATACTGCTGGGGGCAGAATCCTGCAAGAGGATCCCTAAGAGGAACAATTTACTGTTATTGGGGCTGGAAATGAGGTATATGATAGGAGATTGGATGAGATTGCTGAAAAGTTAAGATCTTTGGAATCTCATAATTCTTTGGGTTTTGACGTGATGGATATGGGACTGGTAGATGGGGTGAGGATTCCCCAAAAATTCAAACCCCCTTGCTTTGTGAAGTATAATGGTACCTCCTGTCCGCGTACTCATCTGCAATCTTTCTTGGGAAGGCTCAAGGCTTATACCATGGATGAGAAGTTATGGATGTTCTACTTTGAGGACAGTCTGACTGGAGCTTCAAGAGAATGGTATTCGCATTTGACAAGGGCCACTATAAGGTGTTGGAAGGATTTGGCCGAGGCTTTCATCCGACAATATCAGTACAACCTAGACATAGCTCCAAATAGAACTCTTCTAATGGGCATGTCTCAGTCTTCTAGAGAGAGCTTCCAGGATTATGCTCAGAGATGGAGACAGCTTGCTGCTGCTGTCCAGCCACCCATGTCAGAAAGAGAAATGGCTGACATGTTCATGAACACCTTGCAAGGGACTTATATTGATAGGCTTGCTGCTTTCTCCTCTACCAGTTTTGCTGATGTAGTTATAGCTGGTGAGATAATTGAAAGTCCTTTAAAGATGGACAAAATCTCCGAGAATGGTGCAAGTTCCTCCAGCAACCCCAGAAAACCCATTGCAGGACCCCGAAGGACGGGTGAAACTAATGTCATCCATGCAGGCTGGGGTAGGCCCCAATATTCTCACAGGTCAGTAGCAGCTGTTACCATCCCAGCTCCAGTTCCACAACAACCATTATATCCTCAACAACAACAACATCACTATTAGCAACCATCTCATTTTCCGCAACAGAGAACCTACAACAACAATAGCAACCAACAACAGCGTCCCTTCCAACAAAGGCCATCTTAGGCAAATAGGGTAATTGACCCTATCCCAATGCCTTATAATGCTTTATTGCCACAACTCCTGAAGCTCAACCTGGTTGAGTTAAGGACGTTGGCACCACCAGATCCTCTCAATCTCCCAAAGATTTATGATGTCAACGCCAGGTGTGCCTTTCACTCCAACGCACCTGGTCACAATACTGAGAAATGTAGAGCATTACAGATGAAGGTTCAGGATTTGGTCGATTCCAAAGCTCTCAATTTCACACCTCCTCCGAACGTTAACATAAATCCTATGCCTAATCATGGTGGGCCTAGGATTAATGCCATTGAAGAGGACCAACCATCTACACTAATTGATAATGTTGCACAGATTCAAACACCACTGGCTGAAGTCAAAATTCAACTTTTAATGTGCCAAGTGTTCCCGGGCTGTGGGGCCTGCTGTGAATTGTGCAAGACTGCTATAAATGGTTGTGAGAAGCTAAGGTTTGGCATAGATGGCCTCATCAAGGATGGAATCTTCCAAATTACTTCAATAGTTCCTTTAGCAACTCTTGTTTCAACAACTATGGATTCTCCTACAACACCAACAATCCTTCTTTCAACAGATTCTCCTATAACATCAACAACAATCATTCCTACTTATTCATCAACAACACCAGCAGTTACCCCATCCATCATTTCAATAAGTCAAAATTCAACAATTGTTTCTTCTACAACATCAGCATCCATTTTTTCAACAAAATCTTCTACAACGCCAGCAAAAATTAACGAAGATGTCTCAACAATTACAATCTACTATGACCCATCAAATGTTCCTCCCAGCAGCAATTTACAACAACAAACTGTGACACCTCCTGCCAGATCTCCGATCACTATTTACTATGATCCGCACACCATTATAGTACCTTCCTCTGCAGCAATCAGCCCAGTTACCATTACGGTACCTGGGCTTGTTCCTTATGAAAGCAGTAATGCCATACCCTGGCACTACGACTCTGATCTCTACTGCAATGTGTAAACACCCCAAATTTGCCCTCACCCACTTCACACCATGGCTTGTGATATTTTCATATGCATGAATTCAATTCAATCATAGCATCTCATACCACATTTTTGATTCACTGCATTGCTTCTAAGTCATCTGCATCTAGGGTGTGTGATCTGAGCCATCCAGGAGCCATTTGAGCCACTCCAAAGGTCATCAATCACTTAAAAGGGGTCCATGTATGTTCAAGCATCATATTGTATCCTCACAAATTCAATAAAGTCAAAGAATCACAAGAACTGAGAATGGCATGGAAGCAGAGCCAGGTTTAACTGCACAGATGACCTAGAATTAGGGTTTTGGTTTCAAAGGCCATAACTCCAATATTTTTGGTCATTCTTGTTTCTATTGGCCTCTATATGTTATAAGGATCATGCATATAAAGTTTCATGAAGAAATTCCATGGGGAAGGCATCTAATCAAGAGTTGACTTCTTGAGCAAGTCAGTGCAAAATCAGGGCATCTGAGGCCCCCAATGACCCAACCAAAGGGTGTTCTTCATCAATTTGAGTGTGTACGATCTTTATTTGATCATAGAAGATGTTAGAAGTTCACAAAATTGAAGAATTTCAAGCCATTTGCAAAGTTGCCTTTTTGGGAAAATGACTTGTAATGTAAACTTGCCATTTTGGGAAAGTTTTTCAACCTCCTCAAATTGATTCAAAAATGCTTCAAATGAGAAAACTTTGGTCATGAAAGTTGTAAAATGGATCATTCCCTTTTCAAAAAGTACAAGAACTTGTCCTAATTCATTTTGGATAAAAAGTTATGGCTTGTCAAAGTTGGGAAAAATCACATAATTTCAAGTTTTGCACCAAAATGGTAAAGTTGCAAAACCTCTTGCCAAGGCAAATTGTAACCTCAAATGGACTTCTAATCTTTGCACAAACATAAACCAATGCCTAAAAATCAGAATGCACCAAGGATTTGTCCATTTTCATGATTTATGCTTCAAGTAATCACAAAGGGGCCAAAGATGTACCAACTTGCAAAAACTCATTTAGCCATGCCTCTACTTGTTACAGCTCACAAAGTCTGATCCACAAGAACTCCATGATCTCAGCTGAGCCAAACCATGCTCCTATCACAACCTCCCACTTGCCCATACTTCAAGTACACCTAGACTTGACTTTATGCAAAATGGCCCATACCAATCCCACAGTGCCACACCAACTTCTCTGACCCATCCAAGTGTGATAAGTGGACCAAAAGAGACTCAACACAACAGACACACAAGCCTGATCTCTCTCATAGCCATAGTTCACAAAAATCTTCCATCTTGCATTTTCTATCGAATCCTTTAACTCAGCCACCCATTCCTCAAATTTCTTCCACCATCCATCTCAAAACACTCCACTGATCATCCCTGACCCTTCACCTTGCCTTGAAACCTCATGAAACTAAAACACGATTTCCTCCCCTCTTTGAACAGAACTCCATCAATATCACAAACCAGCCAAAATAAACTCCAAACAAGCTTTGCAAACACTTGAGGGAGGTCAGTAGAGTTGATTGGAAGCAAGGAACTGGTCAAAAAGCTCCTGGATTGAAAGCTTCAACTCAGGTAGTCACTGAAATTCATTTTTCCAGAAGCTTTGTTTTAAGTTACTAAATGGTTAAGTTTGATCCCCTGAGTTCAATGAACTTTTTATTTTTGAAAATGATGAAGAAATGAGTGTGTATGGTCTGACTGAAATTTCTGCCATTTTTGAACCTTGCTTCGAATCTTATTAATGGTGAGAAATAAATTCCATTTGAGGGTAGGGATGAGCTTAGGGAGGTGAGTGGAAGTGATCTGGAGCTTTAGAGCTCCAGAAATGACCTAGAGAGTGAGATTGAAAATTTCAGGGAGGGATGTCACCGGAGAAGACGACCGGAGCTCTTCTCCGGTGACCTGAATGTCATTAATTCATTAATTGCGTTTAGGGTTTAGTTTGAATCTGGGCCTCAGATCTGGTGGACTTTCGTTGACTCCCGCGCATATGGATGGCCTGGATCCTTTCATTAAGCCCTAATCCACGTCATTAGTTTAATTAATTAGGTTTTTAAATTAATCTGGTCAGTTTGAATCTCAACCGTCCATGAGCGCGCATACTCCCCCCCCCTGAGTTTGAATGCTGGCCTTTGATTGCGTTGACTCTCCCTTTTTATTCATTTTAATTTCTTTTCTTTTCATTTCTTTTCCTCATTTTATTTAAAATAGCAAAATCATTTAAAAATTATGAAAATTTTTGACAAAGATTTCATTAATTTTTAAAACACAAAAATATTTTTATTTTTATTTTTTGCATTAAAAATTATTTTTAAATCATTTAAATGTTTATTTTTAATTAGTTAATGAAAATTAATTAATTAAAAATGCATTTATGTATTTAAAAATCACAAAAAAAATCACATTGCATTTAGAAACATTTAGAAACATTGTCCAACTCTCAAACCAAATTTCATTTTTGTTCTTGATGCCTTTTGATCATTTTCATTGGAATTAATTTCATTTTTAGGAAATATTTTGGCTCAAACTTTAAAAAATTCATTCTGCCTAACCCTTGAGAGTTTGACAATGATTCTTTTTGCATTTCATCTCACTTAGCATGTAGTTTAGAGGATAAAATTGGTTTGAATTTATCTTGCATTTTCATTTTGTTTTGCATTTTTTTTGATGAGGTACCCCAAAACCCTAGCCAATTTAGGAAATTCATAACTTGCACTAGGTTAAGAGTTGGATCCCCTCCTTTGGGCAGTGAGCTTGTATAGGGTTAGGGTTCCTTTGATCCCATTTTCAATTTTTTATCTTGTCATTTGCTTCTGATTTTGAATTTTGTTTTGTGTGTTGATCATAAACCCTAATTTGTGCTTTCTTTTGCATCCATCTCTCATTTGCTTACATCCAATGATTTGCCATGACATTTTGTGCATCCACATGATTCATGATACATCTTAGGACATATTAGAATCATGTTTGAGCATTGCATCTTTCATTTGCCATGTTATACATTTATATCATTTCATAAACTTTTCATTCTACATTTATGGTTCAAAGCATGCCTCCTTTGCACCCTTATGTTTGTTTGATAACTCTCATCCCTTGTCATGTGTTTGCATCATCTCTTAGCATCATTAACTTCATGTTCTTGCTTCTGGTTTTGGTTTGCATCATGACATTGCATCTTATTTGCATTGCATTTCATTTCTTTTGCTAACTTTTCAGGTGGTAAGTTGTTTTGAGAAGTGAATTTGCCTTCACTTCTCACAATCTCTTTTCATCTCTCTTGCATCTTTGCTGCATTTTATCTTGTGTATTAGAGTGAGCTTTATCATTCATGTTCATCTCTTACTCTCTTCCTTCAAGCAACTTGTCTTCTTAAGTGAAGCAAGTTGTTTTGCTTCTCTTTGCTCTTTTCATCTGCTTCCTTCATGGTGGTTTCTCTGAAGATCTTCTTGCAAACCTCATTAACCCTAGGAACAACCAAGCATGATAATAATTAGGGTTTGATTAGTCCCCCATTTAGTTTTACCTTTGTGTCATCTTTGTGTCTTCTCTTCTCATCTCATAATCAAGGACTAAACCCTAAAGGTTTTAAGGCTTTGTGATTAAGCTTATGCCTACATCCTTCTATTAGGATGGAATGTATAACTTTAATCCTAAGTGTTAAAACCTTTATGTGTTTAACTCCTTTAATCAATCCATCTAATAATCATCAAGACATCAAACTTGTAACTTGGGCCTTGCATTAGGGTTCTAATTCTTCCTTAATTGGTTAAGAAGGACTAACACTAGTGTTAATGGACAAGTCCCCCTCAAGTTGTCTTACAAACCATAAAAATCACTTCTTCATCTTATCATCCACTTAATAAAGGCTTTGTTTTGTCATGAGGTTAATCCCTAATAATGGATTAAGTTGAGGAGTCTTTCACAACTTAAATGTTCTCATCTATTATCCTTCTATTAGGATGGTATAATGGGTCCATTAAATCCTTGATTATGGCTTAATCTCATTACTTAACACTAAACAAAAACAACAAAAACATCTAATAAATGCAAGTAGGTTAATGATCTTGATCCTACATCATGGTGATTAAGTGTGAGGTGCTTACTTCATGTTTAAGGAATTCTCATTACCCCTAATCAGAGGGAGGATGTGATGAGTTTACTAACCCTTGGTTTAGTCTTAAGCTCATTTTCCTATGACAAACTTCAAAAAAGTAATAAAAGACCGAAAACACAAAAACAAACAATAATCGTCTCCTCCGGGATTCTTTTCTCATCTCATTCACTCACAAATGAGAACTCGCTTCTTCCGTCTAATGCAAGATAGTTAGCACCTGAGCCAGACAGGTCATACACTTGAGCATAGGCAAGTAAGCAGTTCTCAAGTCAATTCATCTTTTAGTCTCTTTGGGTCGAACTACGGTGTTATGACTTCCTCATTGCACGAGAGGATACGTAGGCATAACTTAATAGTTATCACACAAACATCTCTGTATATTCCCCCTCCTTCTAGCATCATTCTTTTAGTCTCATGATCTTGAACATTTCATTCTTGTTCTTACACTGACACTTCTATTGTACACTTCACATTTCTTTTACACTTACACTTGCATTGTTTTCCAGCTTTGATACACAAATTGCACTAACACTACCCCTTTAAAACACAAATTTTTTAAGCGTGGATCCCGTCGAGTACGACGGACAATCTGGGTGCTAATACCTTCCCAGGTTGTAACCAACCCCCTTTCTCAGTCTCTCTGGTTCGCAACCGTCTTATCTATCTTTTCTCGGGTTTATGCAACATTACCTTTCCTACGGGATAAAAATGCCTAGCTGGCGACTCTTGTCTTTCTGAGTTCACCCCTGTGTGTTCTCTCTCCTTTCGCCGACCGTTTGCGTCTGTACCCCTTCTGACCAGGTGTCATTTGGTGGGAGCGACAGCTTGGCGACTCTGCTGGGGACCCTTATACTGTAACCAGGGCTTCTGGTTCTTTTTGTGGGTTCCTCCTAGCACTTGTTTGATTTGTGTTTACTGGGGTGTTATGTGCTAATTGTGTTTATATATTTGCTTTATTTACTGCCTTGTGTATAGTTATTTATTGCTTTCTTTACAACTTTATACATCATACTGTCATACTGTCATCTTGCTGGATCTGTTTTTTTTTTGGTGGGTGGGGTTCTATTGAGAGTTTAAGGTCCTATACCTGGGACCTGAGTGACACCTAGGCTATAGTGGTTCATGTTCTTTCCCATTCCATTTCGGTCTGGTGCGGGAATATGAAACACGGTCCAGATGTGGGTTTCTTCTTGAGAACTCTGTGCTACAGATTTCCTGTAGTGCTAGGGCTATCTGGGAAGCCTGCTAAGTTTGGATGACCTTTATTATGACCTTCAGAAACTGAGGTGAATTAGAGGAGGATCTTTTATGGTTATTGTAAACACTGTACCTCCGGGTTAGAAGTGTTTACACTTCTCATAACTGACCCAAGTCTGAGGATCCTTGTTCTAGAACACCACCTGTGAGGGGGTTGGGCTGTTTACAGGTTTGCAGGTACCATTGGCCACATTATACCCTGTTACTTGTTTGGTTTAAGAGTACTCCATTTTGGACAGTTCTTGTGATTGAACCCTGGACATGTGACTCTTTATTTGAGTCCCCCACCTTGGTTACTGGATTCCTGAACCTCCATCTGGACTTCTTGAACATACAGGGACTTTATGTCAAGACAGTAATCAGATCCAGCTTGATCACAAACCCTTGCATATCATTTGCATACTCATCATTTGCATCATTTAACATTTGTTTATTTGTTTTTCAGGGCATCCACATTTTATTTGGCTTGGTTTTGACCCCTTCATCTGCATAGACCTCTGTTCATCAGTTATCTGTTTCAGCTATCTTCATTAGTTGCCTGCTTCAATTGCCTTCATCACCAGCATCAGCCTATCAGTAGTACCAGTCTTGATCTTCATCATCACTTGTCTTCAGCTCTTCATCAGTAGTCATGGTTCCTCCCAGGAAAAGCAACATTTCATACCATTTCTTTGAGCCTGTGCTGACTGGTATCAGGCAGGTCCAGGCACTTATCACTCCAGACCACATCCCATTATTCAGAGAGCATTATGGAGGCATCCTTGATATGGTTATGGACCTGGACCCTTCTCAGAGGAGTATGATCCACACCTGCCTACAGTTTTATGACCCTCCTTTGAGATGCTTCACTTTCCAGAACTTTCAGTTAGGACCTCTGCTGGAGGAGTTCTCATCATTGATTGGAGTACCTGTCAGGGGTGGTATCCCCTTCAACCCAGAGATGACTTCTCCCAGCAATGGAGAAGTGGCAAAGGCACTGTACCTAGAGCCTATATTGATTGAGCAGAACATGACAACAAAGGCTGGGATCCCTGGTTTGCACTTAGACTTTCTGACTTCTCAGGCCATCCTGAAGGCCTCCTTGGGAGAATGGAGGGCAGTTTGTGCATTGTTAGCCCTCAGTATATATGGGGTTATACTATTTGCAGATGAGCCCAAGTTTATCAGCAAGAATGCCATTCATCTTTTCCTTCTGAGGAACCCAGTACCCACCCTGCTGGGAGATTTCTATTACTCCATCCATCAGAGGAATGAGAAGCAAAGAGGAAAGTTGGTGAGATGTTGTGCTTCTCTATTTCACACTTGGCTGCTTAGACACCTACCTAAGACTGATGCCTTCCTGAATCCCCACCAACATAAGAATTGGGCTAGGAGACTTATTGCTCTGACTTCAGATGACATCAGATGGTGCACCCAGAGCACCAAAGGCAGGGACATAATAACTAGTTTTGGGCAGTACCCAAATGTACCTCTAATAGGAGTGAAGGGTTGCATCAACTACAATCCTTTGCTGTTTAAGAGACAACTGGGCTATGCTTTGGTCCACCCTCCTAGAGTGCAAGATTTAGCTGAGACCCTGTATTGTGAGATAAATCCTAATCTAGCTGTTGTCAGGCAAGCATCCTGGGTTTGGGACAACATCCAGACAAAGGGGGTGTCTATTCTTGGGAAGTGTAATAATGTTGCTTCAGCCCAGTACTATGAATGGTCCCATGCTAGAGCTAAGATCACTAGAATGCCCTTTATCATTGAGGACACACCTGGACCTTCTACAGTACAGCCAGCAGCCACTGTCAGCCTGGAGGAATTCGAGAAACTGAAGGAAAGGAATGAGAATCTGTCTCAAGCTCTGAAGAATACCCTCTGGGAGAGGAGTGATGGACATCTAGACATTGAGAGGTTGGAGAAGCTTAAGGTGGAGCATCTGGCCAAGATTGAGAAAGCAGAGGACTACATCAAGAAATCAAGAGCTGGGGAGCAAATATTGAAGAATGCCTGTAAGGAGGCCAAGCTTCAGAAGGCTAGGACTGATCTCTATCTGCAAGAAAGTCAAGCTAGGTGGGTCAGGATCACTGAAGCTCGTACTCAAGAAGATAAGAGGACTCAAGCCAGGATTGAGCAATTAGAGGCCAATGAAAAGAAACAACATGAAGCTCTGCTGGCAGCCCAGAAGGAAATTTCAGAATTGAAGCTTAGGGCTGGTTTGAAGAGGTCAAAGGTCCAAGACAGGCACAAGAAGCTGACCACTGCTATTGCCACCAGGAACCTTCTTATCAGGACTATTACAGAGCATCCGGCTGGTCCTGTAACTGAAGCACTTTTGAAGGAGGTTAAGGAGGATGAGTTTGGGCTTGATGTTTGACTTTTTGTTTGTTGTTGCTTTCATTTGATGTACTTTTCTTTTATGTTGTATTTTGATCCCTCAGGGGCATGTGTTGTAAAAAACAGACTATGTGTTATGCACCATTTGTAATATATTTGTTAGTTTGTTTCCATTTGGGTTTTCTTTTCTCAAGCAACATCAGAGCATCTTCCTCGGGGTCTGGGAAGGTCAAAACCAAGAGCCAAGCCGGATACCTTGGAAAATAAATAAGCATACTGCATTGCATACTAACTTTTGTTTTGTTTTGTAGGTTTTGTTATTATTTTGTTTGTTTCTAACTCTGTTGTGCTTCAGGAAATATTGCTCGCAGAAGAGTGTTCCCCGTCAATCGTGCACACCGGTATCCTACACGCAACAATCTTCCGGGTATTATAATGGAGCAAGTACAACAAGACCTGACAGAGGTCAGAACCCAGATGGCTAATGAAAGGGTGGAGATGAGAAACCAAATGGCCCAATTCATGACAGTAATGACTGGCTTAGCCCAGAGTCAGGAAAGGCTAAGGGCATTGGTAGAGAGACAAACCCCCGAGGAACCTCATCCTGGGGCTGGAGGCACAAGCAACAATGAGAGGGGTCAGCCTCATGTTAACCCACCTGTATTTGGACCTCATCTAGATCCGGAAGTCAACATCCCGGCTAATGTGCTAGGAAATACCACTGGGGGGAGGATCTTACAAGAAGACCCCCAAGAGGAGCAATTCACTGTCATGGGAGCTGGTGATGAAGTCTATGATAGGAGGTTTGATGAAATTGCTGAGAATTGAGATCTTTGGAGTCTCAAAACTCCTTGGGTTTTGATGTAATGGATATGGGGTTAGTGGATGGGGTAAGGATTACCCACAAGTTTAAACCTCCGTGTTTCGAGAAATATAATGGAACCTCTTGTCCAAGAACTCACCTGCAGTCCTTTCTGGGGAGACTTAAAGCATATACCACGGATGAAAAACTGTGGATGTTTTATTTTGAAGACAGTTTTACTGGGGCTTCAAGAGAGTGGTATTCACATTTGATTAGAGCTACTATCAGATGCTGGAAGGACCTAGCTGAGGCTTTCATCAGGCAGTACCAATACAATCTAGACATGGCTCCTAACAGGACCCTCTTAATGGGAATGTCTCAATCCTCCAGGGAAAGCTTCAGGGAATATGCCCAAAGGTGGAGACAGCTTGCTGCTGCTGTCCAACCACCCATGTCGGAAAGAGAAATGGCCGACATGTTCATGAATACCCTGCAAGGAACATATATTGATAGGCTGGCTGCCTTTTCTTCCACCAGATTCGCAGACGTAGTTATAACCGGTGAAAGAATTGAAAGTCTATTGAAAATGGGTAAGATTTCTGATAATGGTGCAAGTTCGTCCAGTAATCCTAGGAAGCCTTTTGTGGGACCTCGAAGGACCGGCGAGACAAATGCCATTCATGCCAACAGGGGCAGACCTCAGTATGTTCATAGATCAGTGGCAGCAGTCACTGTTCCAGCTCCGGTTCCTCAACAACCAACATATCAACAACCACAACAACCTCATTACCAACAGCAAGTTCAGTATCTTCCACAAAGAGCATACAACAACAGTAACAACAATCAACAACAAAGACCTTTTCAGCAAAGACCGTCACAGGCAAATAGGGTGATTGATCCTATCCCTATGCCTTATGCCGCCTTATTGCCACAACTCCTGAAACTTAACTTGGTTGAGCTAAGGACATTGGCACCTCCAGATCCCTCCAATCTCCCAAAGAATTACGATGTCAACGCCAGATGTGCTTTCCATTCAAATGCACATGATCACAACACAGAGAAATGCAGGGCTTTGCAAATGAAAGTTCAGGATTTGGTGGATTCTAAAGCCCTCAACTTTGCACCTCCTCCAAATGTCAACAGAAATCCTATGCCTAACCATGGAGGGCCGAGGATTAATGCCATCGAGGAAGACAAACCCTCTACTTTGATCACCAGTGTTGCACAAATTCGAACGCCTCTGGTCGAAATTAAAGCTCAGCTTCTAGAGTGCCAGGTGTTTCCCGGGTGTGAGCTCGGTTGTGGGTATTTCAACATTGCAGTCAACGGGTGTGATAACTTGAGAAGCGGCATAGATAGTCTTATCAAGGATGGTATCCTTCAGATCTCAACAACGGCGCCTACAAATCCAGCAATTCCTTTGACAACATTTCCCGAGTCTCCTACAACAGCAGCAACAATCATTCCAACCGATTCATCAATATCATCAACAATGGCTTCATCCATCACTTCAACAAATCACATGTCAACAACCATTTCTTCTACAACATCAACATCCATTTATTCAGCAGAATCTTCTACAACATCAGTAGAAATTAATGAAGACATCTCAGCAGTCACCATCTACTATGATCCATCAAATGTTCCTCCGAATAACAACTTTCAACAACAAACAGTGGCACCTCCTGCCAGGTCACCAGTCACCATTTACTACGATCCGCACACCATTTCAGTACCCTCCTCTGCAGCAGTCAGTCCAGTTACTATTACGGTGCCTGGACCAGTTCCATATGAAAGCAGTAATGCCATATCTTGGCATTACGGCTCTGATCTTTACTGAAACAGGGAGAAAATCACTTTGGATTCTTCAACCTCTTCTCCACAGATTGATAATGTTGGGGGAGGCGGAGGCTTCACCAGAAGCGGACGCCTTTTTGCCTCACAAGTACAAAGACCTAATGCTGAAGCAGAAGCTGCTGCCAAAGCAAAGGGAAAGAGTGTGGTGCTTTAAGAGCCAGCTATCAGAGAAACTCAGAAGACATCTTTTGAACAGGATGTAGACGAGTTTATGAGAATCATAAAGAGAAGTGATTACAAGGTGGTGGATCAGCTTCACCAAACTCCCTCAAAGATCTCCATATTATCACTGTTGATGTGTTCTGAAGCTCACAGGAATGCATTATTGAAAGTCCTGCACGCAGCATACGTGCCAGAGGAGATCACTGTTAATCAGCTAGAAACTGTGGTAGCAAATGTCAATACCAATCATGGACTGGGCTTTACCAATGCTGACTTAACAACTGAGGGACGTAACCACAACAAGGCTTTACATATCACTCTAGAATGCAAGGGTGCTGTTCTATCCCATGTACTGGTGGACACTGGGTCTTCACTCAATGTTCTACCAAAGAAAGCCTTAGTGAAGCTGGATTATGATGGCTTGGCATTGCGTCCAAGTAATATGGTGGTAAGAGCATTTGATGGCTCTAAAAGATCAGTGCTAGGGGAGATTGATCTGCCTGTGATGATTGGCCCGCAGACTTTTAAGATTACCTTCTATGTGATGGACATTCAGCCGGCCTACAGCTGTTTGTTGGGTAGAACCTGGATCCACGCCGCTAGCGCTGTTACGTCTACCCTTCACCCGAAGCTGAAATTCGAGTGGGAAGGCCAGATCATCACCATCAGTGGTGAAGAAGACATCTTTGTTAGCCATCTGGCTACGTATAAATACATTGAAATGGATGGAGAAATCCATGAAACCATGAGCCAGGGGTTTGAGGCCCTAAACATTAATGAAGCATATGTTGTACTGGGAACCTCCATAACGTCGTATCAGCAAGCCCGGAAGGTTGTTGAAGAGGGGACTGCCCAAGGTTGGGGCAAGCTGTTGCCCGTGGAGAAGAAAGAAGACAGATTTGGGTTGGGTTACAGACCAACTCAACAAGATCAATCAGAGGCTGCCAAGAAGCCCAATTTTTTCAGCGGGGGAATGCTCACCCCAGATGCTGTAAACAACTTGGAAGACGAGGAGGAAAGCGACCGCAACCTGGAGAGCTGGATACGTCCAAGGATCCTGGAGAGCCAAGTCCTTAACTGGTCTTCCCAGGAAATTATAAGGGTTACTCCTGCAGAGTAATTATTATTTCCTGTATTTTTAAGCATGCATCAAGTCTTGCATCTTGCCCAAGATGACAAGGCTCATTTTGTAATCGGGTCATCATGTAATTTTGTGCAAATGGATTAATCAATGAATATTGGACATCTTTTGCAAATGAGTCTTTTCCTTTTTTTCGCTCACTGTTTTTCATTTTTCTTTTTGTACAAAAATAAATTGGCAATGTTTTCCAAAATGATAACTTCATTTCACCTTTTCTAAACAAGATTAAAATGGATCACTAAAATGAACAATCTAAACCCTTGCAGAGAGTGCCTTTCAGACTGCACCGACAACAACACTGCTATGGCATTGTATGACGTTGACAATCCAATCAATCAAGCTGATGAAGAGGTTGAAGAAGATTTTGAGCTTCCTGAAGAGCTAGCCAGGTTGTTAAGGCAAGAGGAGAAGGTTATCACTCCTCATCGGGAGGAGGTGGAAATAGTTAATCTTGGTACGGAAGAAGATGTGAAAGAGGTTAAGATCGGGGCCTGCCTACAAGACTCAGTGAAAGAACAACTGATTGATATGCTTCGGGAGTATGTGGATGTCTTTGCTTGGTCTTATCAGGATATGCCAGGGTTGCATACCGATATTGTCATGCACAAGCTACCTTTGAAAGAAGACTGCCCGCCGGTAAAACAGAAGTTGCGCCGTACTCGCCCGGATATGACAATGAAGATAAAGGAAGAGGTGCAAAAGCAGTGGGACGCCGGTTTCCTTGTTGTGACTAGCTATCCGCCGTGGGTTGCTAATATTGTACCTGTACCTAAGAAAGATGGCAAGGTGAGAATGTGTGTAGACTACTAGGATCTGAACAGAGCCAGCCCGAAAGATGATTTCCCTTTACCTCACATTGATGTATTGGTTGATAATACGGCTCAGTTCTCGGTATTCTCCTTCATGGACGGATTTTCAGGATATAATCAGATCAAGATATCACCTGAAGAATGCTGGTGCAACGTATCAACGGGCTATGGTAACATTATTCCACGACATGATCCATAAAGAAATTAAATGTTATGTGGATGACATGATTGCCAAGTCCCTCACAGAAGAAGACCACCTGGTAAATCTGTTGAAGCTATTCAAGCGTCTGAGGAAGTACCAACTGAAGTTGAACCCCACCAAGTGCACATTTGGGGTGCGATCCGGTAAGCTGCTGAGATTTATTGTAAGTGAGAAAGGGATTGAAGTTGACCCCGATAAAGTCAAAGCCATTCAAGAAATACCTGCACCGAAGACGGAAAAAGAATTTCGGGGTTTTCTAGGTAGATTGAACTACATTTCGAGGTTCATATCTCACCTTACAGCAACCTGTGAGCCTTCGTTCTAGCTGTTAAGAAAAGAACAAACGGTCAGGTGGAATGAAGACTGCCAGAGGGATTTTGACAAAATCAAGGAATACTTACAAGAACCTCCGATCCTTATGCCTCCAGTTGAAGGAAGACCTCTAATAATGTACTTGACAGTTTTAGAAGAGTCAATGGGGTGTGTGTTGGGCCAGCATGACGAGTCTGGTCGAAAAGAGTATGCAATATACTACCTAAGCAAAAAGTTTACCGACTGTGAACAACGTTATTCACTGCTCTAGAAAACTTCTGCTTTAGCGTGGGCTGCTCGCCGACTAAGGCAGTATATGTTGACCCACACTACTTTGTTGATATCAAAGATGGACCCAGTTAAGTACATTTTCGAGAAGCCAGCACTCACCGGACGGGTTGCAAGATGGCAAATGATCCTCACAGAATATGACATCCAGTACACATCTCAGAAAGCCATCAAAGGCAGTGTATTGTCTGAATATCTTGCTGAGCAACCTATTGATGATTACCAGCCTATGAGATTTGACTTCCCTGATGAATACATCATGTTCATAAAAGCAAAAGATCATGAAGAGCCTGTTCACACTGAAGGGCCTGACCCGGAAAAAGAATGGACTATGATGTTTGATGGGGCTGTTAATATGAATGGTCGTGGTGTTGGTGCAGTACTCATTACACCTAAAGGAGTTCATATGCCTTTCTCGGCAAAACTCACCTTTAGCTGCACTAACAACGAAGCTGAATACGAAGCTTGCATTATGGGTCTCGAGGAAGCCATTGACCTCAGGATCAAGACTTTGACTGTATTCGGAGATTCAGCTCTGGTAGTTAATCAAACCAACGGCAAATGGTACACACACCAGGATCATCTGATACCTTACAGGGATTATACAAGGAGGTTATTGACTTTCTTCACCACAGTCAAGCTTGAGTATATCCCTCGGGACGAGAATCAGTTTGCAGATGCTCTGGCTACCATTTCATCCATGATCAAAGTTCAAGCTGCCAACTTTGTACCTCAAATTTCAGTGTCCAGACTTGACAGACCAGCATATGTGTTCGCAGCAAATGTTGTCAAAGATGATAAGCCTTGGTTCCATGACATTAAATGCTTCTTGGAGGATCAAACATACCCACCTGGGGCATCTTCCAATGATAAGAAGACATTAAGAAGGCTAGCTGGTAGTTTCTTCCTGAATGCTGACGGTTCCCTGTACAAGAGAAACTTTGATATGGTACTTCTCAGATGCGTTGATAGGACAGAAGCATACTTGTTGATGCACGAGGTGCACGAAGGATCCTTTGGTACCCTTGCTGGAGGGAATGCAATTTGTAAAAAGTTTCTAAGATCAGGCTATTACTGGATCACAATGGATGCTGACTGTTGTGCCTATGCCAGAAAATGCCATAAATGCCAGATTTATGCGGATAAAGTGCATGTGCCTCCCAATCCTCTGAATGTGATGTCTTCACCCTGGCCCTTTGCCATGTGGGACATTGATATGATTGGCAAGATTGAACCAACTTCTTCAAATGGCCACAAATTCATCCTGGTTGCTATTGACTATTTTACCAAGTAGTTTGAAGCAGCTTCCTATGCAAATGTTACAAGGCAAGTGGTAGCCCGATTTCTGAAGAGAGATATCATCTTTCGGTATGGAGTGCCCGAGCGAATCATTACTGATAATGGTTCCAACTTAAACAACAAATGATGGCTGAGCTATGCCGGGACTTCAAGATCCAACACCACAATTCTTCTCCTTACAGGCCAAAGATGAATGGCGCTGTTGAGGCAGCTAACAAGAATATCAAGAAGATTGTGCAAAAGATGGTGGTCACCTACAAAGACTGGCATGAAATGTTATCATTTGCCTTACATGGGTACCATACGTTAATCAGAACATCCACGAGGGCAACGCCGTATCAGCTTGTGTATGGCATGGAGGCAGTCCTACATGTAGAAGTTGAATTACCTTCCTTGAGGGTACTGATGGATGTCAAGTTGAATGAAGCAGAGTGGGTCCAATCCCGATACGAACAACTGAGTCTGATTGAAGAAAAGAGATTGGCTGCAATTTGTCATGGGCAGCTATATCAGAAAAGAATGAAGAAAGCCTTCGACCAGAAAGTCAGGCTCCGAGAGTACCAAGTAGGAGATCTTGTGCTGAAAAGACTTCTCCCTCCTCATACAGACCACAGGGGCAAGTGGACTCCGAACTATGAAGGGCCATTCGTAGTAAAGAAAGTTTTCTCTGGTGGAGCACTGATGCTCAGCACTATGGATGGTGAAGACTTCCTGTCCCCTGTGAATTCAGATGCAGTTAAAAAATACTTCGCGTGAAATGACCCGCTGGACATAAAAACAGAATGTAAGTCCAGGCAACAATAGGGCATCCCGGCGAGTCAAAAACAGAATAAGCGACTCGGGCAAAAATAAGGGAAAATAAATAAAAAAATGTACACCCGCTGAGTCGAAAAGCCGCATTGGACGATTCAGGCAAAAAAGGGTATCCTGATGGATTGTAAACCCGAAAGGGCGATCCATGCAAAATAAGGGAATAAGCGAACAACTGTATTCTGAATTCATCTGTATCACTTACGACTTGGTAAGCTTCGAAAGGATCAAGCTTCTTTCAGAATCAGCCTCCTTCAGAAAGCAAGACGGGAAGAACGTCAAATGTCATACGAGTCATAGCAAAGGGAAGCTCCTTGAAGCGTCGCCAACATTGCCAACACCTTTTTGTTTCTCAATTTGTAACGATTTCCTCATTTCAAGGGATCTGTTTCTTTGACTGTATCTTGCCAATTCATGGCACTCGAATTAATAAAATCAGATTTTCAGTCATGTTTCGTCTTATACATTCTATTTTCATTTGCAAAAACGTCCGATGTCTTTAAGATATTGATTGCATAAATACATATGCTTCTCTTCTAAAAAATACGTGCTTGCAGGAAATATACTTACTCTCGGGAGTGTCTAAACTCCTATGATGGAATCCGGTAAGGGATACCTCGGGATTACTTGTGCGTCTCTCTGTCTTTTCAGGATTGCAGGAATTCAAAGCACAACTTGGGGCATGAAAGCTTCACCCCAGCAAGCTGGCAAATTATTATCTACTCAGTCTATCCCCCAATTAGCACCGGAGGTGCTTTCTCCCCAGCTGAGTTGCCATTTATTATTCCTCCTCAGCCAAGTACAAAAGCCAGGGAACCATCTCCCCACAGAGTGTCAACCTCTACCCGGAAGAGCAACGCGTGAAGAAATCACAACAGAGTGAAGAAAGCTCCTACAAACCCCAGCTAGGTCCCCTGTTACCAAGATAGGTCTATCAAGTGACCTACTCCCCCATGCAGAGTCATACATCTTATCAGATCTACCAATGATCTTATCCCCAGCTGTGATGTCCACTTCAAGCAGATCAGCCAGAGATCTTCACGGCAGCGGGATCCGAATCCCGGGTCGTTATCATTGCATAATCATAGCATTCGCATCATATTTTCCCCACAGAGCGTAGCATTCCGACTAATACGGAGCATTACGGCAAAAATCAAACATATTGCATAATCATAAGGCCATGTTCTGAATACTGACAATTCATCGACAATATACAGAATGCTCCCCGAAATTCCCCGGCAGAGAGCCAAGGCATTTTCCCCAAAGATACAGATACTCCTTGACACCCGTCCGTGTCATACCCCCAGCAGAAAGCCAAAGCGTCCCCTTTGCACTCATCTTACAGATACATATACATACAACTCCTTGACACCCGTCCGTATCACCTCCCCCAGTACAGTTACCTAAACACTTTGTAAATCATATATATTTGTACATATACATACACTTTTTCAGACACCCGTCCGTGTCATGCTCTCCACAGCAAGATAGACACTCGTCCGTGTCCCACTCATACTTGTTTTACTCATACAGATACTCGTCCGTATATTGTATATATCACTTAAATCCCCTCAGATCCGACACTCGTCCGTGTTCTTTGTTAACCAGTTGGTACTCGTCCGTATCATCATCTCTGAACATGCGTCAGCGTTTGTTTCTACTGATATTCGTCCGTATCATAAGTCTTAAGGATGCTCGTCTGCATTTTTTTAATCCATACACAATGTCAGATACTTTTACCTCTTTTTAGAGTTTAGACACTCGTCTGTGTCTATTATTCCCCAGAAGAGTCCCCACAGAATCGAGACTCGTTCGTGTTCTTTGTTAACTAGTTGATACTCGTCCGTATCATCATCTCTGAACATGCGTCAAGCGTTTGTTTCTACCTGATACCCGTCCGTATCATAGTCTTAAGGATGCCCGTCCGCATCTTTAATCTATACACCGTGGCAAACACTTATACCTTTCATTTCTTGGATGTAGACACTCGTCTGTGTTTACTTTTCCCCAGCGAACTATTTCCTTTCTATCTGACATTCGTCCTATGTCAGGATACCTTTTCGGCAGCCGTACCCTGCCAGGTTATCGTCCTTCACCTTTTTGATGATCGTCCTTCATCATTCCCAGTGGAGTCTCTATTCATTGGATCCCCTCCTTATCCGACATTCGTCCTATGTCGTGATATTTTTAGCAGCCGTCCCCTGCTAGGTGATCGTCCTTCACCTCCTGATGATCGTCCTTCATCACTTTATCCGATGGCTGTCCCCATCGTTGATCTTGTTATCTGACATTCGTCCTATGTCATGATAAACCCTGAGAGCAGTCGTACCCTGCTAGGTGATCTTCCTTCACCTCTTGATGACCGTCCTTCATCATGCTTATCCGATGGCCGTCCCCATCGTCGAACCTTTTTATCCGACATTCGTCCTGTGCCGTGATACTTTCGGCGGCCGTACCCTGCCAGGTGATCGACCTTCACCTTAGATGACCGTCCCTCATCTTATCCCCAACATAGCAGCCGTCCCCTGCTAGGTGATCGTCCTTCACCTTTGATGACCGTACCTCATCATTTATTTCATTCACCTATAATCCCCAGGGAGTCTTATATCTTTATTTGATGGCCGTCCCCATCATAATCTCTCATATTCCCAGCTTGTCAGCCGTCCCCGTCTTTGCTTTATTTCCTGCATCTTCCACAACATGTCGGTCGTCCCCGTCATCGCTTTATTCCCAGCAGTCGTCCTTTGCTCGACGGTCGTCTTCCGTCGCCCGCACTATAGAATATACTTTATTTTATTTTACAATCTATATCCCTTTTCTTCTTCATTCTGTGAGTGCAAATTTTGGACTGTCTTTGGTATTCAACCACAAGTTATCTTGTTTGAATGATAGGTCGTCGCTTACATCCTGCACAGCTAACTCATGCTTGAATAGGGGCAGCTGTAAACACCCCAAATTTCCCTCACCCACTTCACACCATGGCTTGTGATATTTTCATATGCATGAATTCAATTCAATCATAACATCTCATACCACATTTTTGATTCACTGCATTGCTTCTAAGTCATCTGCATCTAGGGTGTGTGATCTGAGCCATCCAGGAGCCATTTGAGCCACTCCAAAGGTCATCAATCACTTCAAAGGGGTCCATGTATGTTCAAGCATCATATTGTATCCTCACAAAGTCAAGAAAGTCAAAGAATCACAAGAACTGAGAATGGCATGGAAGCAGAGCCAGGTTTAACTGCACAGATGACCTAGAATTAGGGTTTTGGCATCTGAGGCCCCCAATGACCCAACCAAAGGGTGTTCTTCATCATTTTGAGTGTTTATGATCTTTATTTGATCATAGAAGATGTTAGAAGTTCACAAAATTGAAGAATTTCAAGCCATTTGCAAAGTTTCCTTTTTGGGAAAATGACTTGTAATGTAAACTTGCCATTTTGGGAAAGTTTTTCAACCTCCTCAAATTGATTCAAAAATGCTTCAAATGAGAAAACTTTGGTCATGAAAGTTGTAGAATGGATCATTCCCTTTTCAAAAAGTACAAGAACTTGTCCTAATTCATTTTGGATCAAAAGTTATGGCTTGTCAAAGTTGGGAAAAATCACATAATTTCAAGTTTTGCACCAAAGAGGTAAAGTTGCAAAACCTCTTGCCAAGGCAAATTGTAACCTCAAATGGACTTCTAATCTTTGCACAAACATAAACCAATGCCTAAAAATCAGAATGCACCAAGGATTTGTCCATTTTCATGATTTATGCTTCAAGTAATCACAAAGGGGACAAAGATGTACCAACTTGCAAAAACTCATGTAGCCATGCCTCTACTTGTTACAGCTTACAAAGTCTGATCCACAAGAACTCCATGATCTCAGCTGAGCCAAACCATGCTCCTATCACAACCTCCAACTTGCCCATACTTCAAGTACACCTAGACTTGACTTTATGCAAAATGGCCCATACCAATCCCACAGTGCCACACCAACTTCTCTGACCCATCCAAGTGTGATAAGTGGACCAAAAGAGACTCAACACAACAGACACACAAGCCTGATCTCTCTCATAGCCATAGTTCACAAAAATCCTCCATCTTGCATTTTCTATCGAATCCTTTAACTCAGCCACCCATTCCTCAAATTTCTTCCACCATCCATCTCAAAACACTCCACTGATCATCCCTGACCCTTCACCTTGCCTTGAAACCTCCTGAAACTAAAACACGATTTCCTCCCCTCTCTGAACAGAACTCCATCAATCTCACAAACCAGCCAAAATAAACTACAAACAAGCTTTGCAAACACTTGTGGGAGGTCAATAGAGTTGATTGGAAGCAAGGAACTGGTCAAAAAGCTCCTGGATTGAAAGCTTCAACTCAGGTAGTCACTGAAATTCATTTTTCCAGAAGCTTTGTTTTAAGTTACTAAATGGTTAAGTTTGATCCCCTGAGTTCAATGAACTTTTTATTTTTGAAAATGATGAAGAAATGAGTGTGTATGGTCTGACTGAAATTTCTGCCATTTTTGAACCTTGCTTCGAATCTTATTAATGGTGAGAAATAAATTCCATTTGAGGGCAGGGATGAGCTTAGGGAGGTGAGTGGAAGTGATCTGGAGCTTTAGAGCTCCAGAAATGACCTAGAGAGTGAGATTGAAAATTTCAGGGAGGGATGTCACCGGAGAAGACGACCGGAGCTCTTCTCTGGTGACCTGAATGTCATTAATTTATTAATTGGGTTTAGGGTTTAGTTTGAATCTGGGCCTTAGATCTGGTGGACTTTCGTTGACTCCCGCGCATATGGATGGCCTGGATCCTTTCATTAAGCCCTAATCCACGTCATTAGTTTAATTAATTAGGTTTTTAAATTAATCTGGTCAGTTTGAATCTCAACCGTCCATGAGCGCACGCAGTCTTTCCCCCCCCCCCCCCCCCTGAGTTTGAATGCTGGCCTTTGATTGCGTTGACTCTCCCTTTTTATTCATTTTAATTTCTTTTCTTTTCATTTCTTTTCCTCATTTTATTTAAAATAGCAAAAATCATTTAAAAATTATGAAAATTTTTTACAAAGATTTCATTAATTTTTAAAACCCAAAAATATTTTTATTTTTATTTTTATTTTTTGCATTAAAAATTATTTTTAAATCATTTAAATGTTTATTTTTAATTAGTTAATGAAAATTAATTAATTAAAAATGCATTTAGGTATTTAAAAATCACAAAAAAATTCACATTGCATTTAGAAACATTTAGAAACATTGTCCAACTCTCAAAACAAATTTCTTTTTTGTTCTTGATGCCTTTTGATCATTTTCATTGGAATTAATTTCATTTTTAGGCAATATTTTGGCTCAAACTTTAAAAAATTCATTCTGCCTAACCCTTGAGAGTTTGACAATGATTCTTTTTGCATTGCATCCCACATAGCATGTAGTTTATAGGATAAAATTGGTTTGAATTGATCATTCATTTTCATTTTGTTTTGCATTTTTCTTGATGAGGTACCCCAAAACCCTAGCTAATTTAAGAAATTCATAACTTGCACTAGGTTAAGAGTTGGATCCCCTCCTTTGGGAAGTGATATTGTATAGGGTTAGGGATCCTTTGATCCCATTTTCAATTTTTTATCTTGTCATTTGCTTCTGATTTTGAATTTTGTTTTGTGTGTTGATCATAAACCCTAATTTGTGCTTTCTTTTGCATCCATCTTTCATTTGCTTACATCCAATGATTTTCCATGACATTTTGTGCATCCACATGATTCATGATACATCTTAGGACATATTAGAATCATTTTTGAGCATTGCATCTTTCATTTGCCATGTTATGCATTCATATCATTTCATAAACTTTTCATGTACATTTATGGTTCAAAGCATGCCTCCTTTGCACCCTTATGTTTGTTTGATCACTCTCATCCCTTGTCATGTGTTTGCATCATCTCTTAGCATCATTAACTTCATGTTCTTGCTTCTGATTTTGGTTTGCATCATGACATTGCATCTTATTTGCATTGCATTTCATTTCTTTTGCTAACTTTTCAGGTGGTAAGTTGTTTTGAGAAGTGAATTTGCCTTCACTTCTCACAATCTCTTTTCATCTCTCTTGCATCTTTGCTGCATTTTATCTTGTGTATTAGAGTGAGCTTGCTCATTCATGTTCATCTCTTACTCTCTTCCTTCAAGCAACTTGTCTTCTTAAGTGAAGCAAGTTGTTTTGCTTCTCTTTGCTCCTTTCATCTGCTTCCTTCCTGGTGGTTTCTCTGAAGATCTTCTTGCAAACCTCATTAACCCTAGGAACAACCAAGCATGATAATAATTAGGGTTTGATTAGTCCCCCATTTAGTTTTACCTTTGTGTCATCTTTGTGTCTTCTCTTCTCATCTCATAATCAAGGACTAAACCCTAAAGGTTTTAAGGCTTTGTAATTAAGCTTATGCCTGCATCCTTCTATTAGGATGGACTGTATAACTTTAATCCTAAGTGTTAAAACCATAATGTGTTTAACTCCTTTAATAAATCCATCTAATAATCATCAAGACATCAAACTTGTAACTTTGGCCTTGCATTAGGGTTCTAATTCTTCCTTAATTGGTTAAGAAGGACTAACCCTAGTGTTAATGGACATGTCCCCCTCAAGTTGTCTTACAAACCATAAAAATCACTTTTTCATCTTATCATCCACTTAATAAAGGCTTTGTTTTGTCATGAGGTTAATCCTTAATCATGGATTAAGTTGAGGAGTCTTTCTCAGCTTAAATGTTCTCATCTATTATCCTTCTATTAGGATGGTGTAATGTGTCCATTAAATCCTTGATTATGGATTAATCTCATTACTTAACACTAAACAAAAACAACAAAAACATCTAAATAAATGCAAGTAGGTTAATGATCTTGATCCTACATCATGGTGATTAAGGGTGAGGTGCTTACTTCATGTTTAAGGTATTCTCATTACCCCTAATCAGAGGGAGGATGTGATGAGTTTACTAACCCTTGGTTTAGTCTTAAGCTCATTTTCCTATGACAAACTTCAAAAAAGCAATAAAAGACCGAAAACACAAAAACAAACAATAATCATCTCCTCCGGGATTCTTTTCTCATCTCATTCACTCACAGACGAGAACTCGCTTCTTCCGTCTAATGCAAGACAGTTAGCACCTGAGCCAGGAAGGTCATACACTTGAGCATAGGAAAGTAAGCAGTTCACAAGTCAATCCATCTTTCAGTCTCTTTGGTTCGAACTACGGTGTTCTGACTTCCTCATTGCGCGAGAGGATACGTAGGCATAACTTAACAGTTATCGAACAAAAGTCTCTGTATATTCCCCCTCCTTCTAGCATCATTCTTTTAGTCTCATGATCTTGAGCATTTCATTCTTGTTCTTACACTAACACTTCTATTGTACACTTCACATTTCTTTTACACTGACACTTGCATTCTTTTCCAGATTTGATACACAAATTGCACTGACACTACCCCTTTAAAACACAAATTTTTTAAGCGTGGATCCCGTCGAGTACGACGGACAATCTGGGTGCTAATACCTTCCCAGGTTGTAATCAACCCCCTTTCTCAGTCTCTCTGGTTCGCAAACGTCTTATCTATCTTTTCTCAAGTTTATGCAGCATTACCTTTCCTACGGGATAAAAATGTCTTGCTGGCGACTCTTGTCTTTCTGAGTTCACCCCTGTGTGTTCTCTCTCCTTTTGCCGACCGTTCGCGTCTGTACCCCTTCTGACCAGGAGTCATTTGGTGGGAGCGACACAATGGGGAGAAAATCACTCTGGATTTATCAACTTCTTCACCAAAAATTGACAATGTTGGGGGAGGCGGAGGCTTCACTAGAAGCGGACGCCTTTTTTCCTCACAAACACTAAGACCTAATGCTGAAGCAAAAGTTGCTGCCAAGGCAAAAGGAAAGAATGTGGTATCTGAAGAGCCAACTGCCAAAGACACTCAGAAGACATCTTTTGAACAGGATGTAGACGAGTTCATGAGAATCATAAAAAGGAGTGATTACAAGGTGGTGGACCAGCTTCACCAAACGCTCTCCAAAATCTCCATATTATCACTGTTAATGTGTTCTGAAGCTCACAGGAATGCATTGTTAAAGGTCCTGCACGCAGCATACGTGCCGGAGGAGATTACTGTTAATCAGTTAGAAACCGTGGTTGCAAATGTCAATACCAGTCATGGACTGGGCTTTACAAACACTGATTTAATAACAGAGGGGCACAACCATAACAAGGCTTTGCATATCACCTTGGAATGCAAAGGCGCCGTTCTGTCTCATGTACTGGTGGACACTGGGTCGTCACTCAATGTTCTACCAAAGAAAGCCTTAGTGTAGCTGGAGTATGATGGCTTGGCATTGCGCCCGAGTAGTTTGGTGGTGAGAGAATTTGACGGCTCTAAAAGATCAGTGCTTGGGGAGATTGATCTGGCTATGTTGATTGGCCCGCAAACCTTTAAAACTACCTACTTTGTGATGGACATACATCCGGCCTACAGCTGTCTGTTGGGTAGACCCTGGATCCACGTCGCTGGTGCTGTTACGTCTACCCTTCACCAGAAGTTAAAATTCGAGTGGGAAGGCCAAATCATCACCATCTGTGGGGAGGAGGACATCTTTGTTAGCCAGCTGGCAACGTATAAGTACATAGAAATGGATGGGGAGATCCATGAGACCATGAGTCAAGGGTTTGAAGCCCTTAATATTAATGAAGCATCTGCTGTGTCTGGGACTTCCATCACATCATATCAACAGGCTCGGAATGTTGTTGAAGAGGGTACCGCTCAAGGCTGGGGCAAGCTGCTGCCAGTTGAAAAGAAAGAAGACCGATTCAGGTTGGGTTACAGACCAACTTGACAAGATCAACCAGAGGCTGCAATGGAGCTCAAATTTGTCAGTGGGGGAATGCTCACCCCGGATACTGTAAACAGTTTGGAAGATGAGGAAGAAGACGAACGCAACCTGGAAAACTGGATACGTCCAAGGATCCCGGGGAACCAAGTCTCAAACTGGTCTTCCCAGGAAATTATAAGAGTTACTCCTGCCGAGTAATTATTATTTCCTGTCTTTAAGCATGCATCAAGTCTTGCATCTTGCCCAAGATGTCAGTGCTCATTTTGTAATCGGGCCATCTTGTATTTTGTGCAAACGATCAATTAATGAATATCAGGACATCTTTTGCAAATGAGTCTTTTCTTTTCCGCTCACTGTTTTTCATTCTTTATTTTTTTGTACAAAAATAAAATGGCAATGTTTTTCAAAATAATGACTTCATTTTCACTTTTTCTAAACAAGATAAAACTGATCACTAAAATGAACAAATCTAAACCTTGCAGAGAGTGCCCTCCAGACTGCACCGACAACGACACTGCTATGACTTCGACAATCCGATTAATCAAGCCTATGAAGGGGTTGAAGAAGATTATGAGCTACCCGAAGAGCTATCCAGGTTGTTAAGGCAATACGAGAAGGTTATTACTCCTCATCAGGAGGAAGTTGAGACGGTTAATATTGGTACAGAAGAAGACTTGAAAGAAGTTAAGATCGGGGCCCGTCTGCAAGATTCAGTGAAAGAGCGACTTATTGACATGCTTCGGGAATATGTGGATGTTTTTGCTTGGTCTTATCAGGACATGCCAGGTCTGGATACCGACAATGTTATGCACAAGCTGCCTCTAAAGGAAGACTGTCCTCCAGTAAAACAGAAACTGCGCCGTACTCGTCCGGATATGGCCATGAAGATAAAAGAAGTGGTACAAAAACAGTGGGACGCCGGTTTCCTTGTTGTAACTAGCTACCCGCCGTGGGTTGCTAACATTGTACCTGTGCCTAAGAAGGATGGCAAAGTGAGGATGTGCGTGGATTACCGGGATCTGAACAGAGCCAGCCCGAATGATGACTTCCCATTACCTCACATTGATGTATTGATCGACAATACGGCTCAGTTCTCGGTGTTCTCCTTCATGGACGGATTTTCAGGATATAATCAGATCAAGATGTCACCTGAAGACATGGAGAAGACAACTTTCATCACACCCTGGGGCACATTCTGTTATAAGGTAATGCCATTCGGATTGAAGAATGCTGCTGCCACTTATCAACGGGCTATGGTGACATTATTCCACGACATGATCCATAAATAAATTGAATGTTATGTGGATGACATGATTGCCAAGTACCTCACAGAAGAAGACCACCTGGTGAATCTTTTGAAGTTATTCAAGCGTCTGAGGAAGTACCAATTGAAGTTAAACCCCAACAAATGCACATTCGGGGTGCGATCCGGTAAGCTGCTAGGATTTATTGTAAGTGAGAAAGGGATTGAAGTTGACCCTGATAAAGTCAAAGCCATTCAAGAAATGCCTGCACCGAATACTGAAAAAGATGTTCGAGGGTTCCTAGGTAGATTGAACTACATTTCACGGTTCATATCTCACCTTACAACAACTTGTGAGCCCTTGATCAAGCTGTTAAGAAAAGAACAAACAATCAGGTGGAATGAAGACTGCCAAAGGGCTTTTGACAAAATCAAGGAGTATTTGCAAGAGCCTCCGATCCTTATGCCTCCAATTGAAGGATGACCTCTGATAATGTACTTGACAGTATTAGAAGAGTCAATGGGTTGTGTGTTGGGCCAGCATGACGAGTCTGGTCGAAAAGAGTATGCAATATACTACCTAAGCAAAAAGTTTACCGACTGTGAACAACGTTATTCATTGCTCGAGAAAACTTGATGTGCTTTAGCGTGGGCTGCTCGCCTACTAAGGCAGTATATGTTGACCCACACTACCTTGTTGATCTCAAAGATGGATCCATTCAAGTATATATTTGAGAAGCCAGCACTTACAGGACGGGTTGCAAGATGGAAAATGATTCTGACAGAATATGACATTCAGTACACATCTCAAAAGGCCATCAAAGGCAGTGTACTGTCTGACTATCTGGCTGAGCAACCCATTGATGATTACCAGCCTATGAGATTTGACTTCCCTGATGAAGACATCATGTTCATAAAAGCAAAAGATCATGAAGAGCCTGTTCACACTGAAGGGCCTGACCCAGAAGAAGAATGGACAATGATGTTTGATGGGGCTGTTAATATGAATGGTTGTGGTGTTGGTGCAGTACTCATTACACCTAAGGGAGTTCACATGCCTTTCTCGGCAAAGCTCACTTTTAACTGCACTAACAACGAAGTTGAATATGAAGCTTGTATCATGGGTCTTGAGGAAGCCATTGACCTCTGGATCAAGACTTTAACTGTATTCAGAGATTCAGCTCTGGTAATTTTTCAAACCAACGACAAGTGGTATACTCACCAGGAGCATCTGATACCTTACCGGGATTATACGAGGAGATTATTGACTTTCTTCACCACAGTAAAGCTTGAGTATATCCCTCGGGACGAAAATCAGTTTGCAGATGCTCTGGCTACCATTTCATCCATGATCAAAGTTCAAGCTACCAACTTTGTGCCTCGGATTTCAGTATCCAGACTTGACAGACCAGCATACGTATTCTCAGTAGACCTTGCCAAAGATGATAAGCCTTGGTTCTATGACATCAAATGCTTCTTGGAGGATCAAACATACCCACATGGGGCAACTTCCAATGACAAGAAAACATTAAGAAGGCTGGCTGGTAGTTTCTTCCTGAATGCTGATGGTTCCTTGTACAAGAGAAACTTTGATATGGTACTTCTCAGATGCGTTGATAAGACAGAGGCAGACTTGTTGATGCACGAGGTGCACGAAGGATCTGTTGGTACCCATGCTGGAGGACATGCAATGGCTTAGAAATTGCTGCGATCAGGTTACTACTGGATCACAATGGATGCAGACTGTTGTGCTTATGCCAGAAAGTGCCACAAATGCCAGATTTATGCAGATAAAGTGTATGTGCCTCCGAATACTTTGAATGTGACGTCTTCACCATGGCCCTTTTCCATGTGGGGCATTGATATGATTTGAAAGATCGAGCCGACTGCTTCAAATGGCCACGGGTTCATCCTGGTTGCCATTGACTATTTTACCAAGTGGGTTGAAGCAGCTTCGTATGCAAATGTCACCAGGCAAGTGGTAGCCCGATTCCTGAAGAGAGACATCATTTGTCGGTATGGAGTTCCCGAGCGAATCATTACTGATAATGGTTCCAATTTGAACAACAAAATGATGGCAGAACTGTGTAGGGATTTCAATATCCAACACCACAATTCTTCTCCCTACAGGCCAAAGATGAATGGCGTTGTTGAGGCAGCTAACAAGAATATCAAGAAGATTGTGCAAAAGATGGTGGTCACCTACAAAGATTGGCACGAAATGTTACCATTTGCTTTGCATGGGTACCGTACCTCAATCAGAACATCCACTGGGGCAACACCGTATCAGCTTGTGTATGGTATGGAGGCAGTCCTACCTGTTGAAGTTGAACTACCCTCCTTGCGAGTACTGATGGATGTCAAGTTGAATGAAGCAGAATGGGTCCGATCCCGGTACGAACAACTGAGTCTGATCGAAGAGAAGAGATTAGCTGCAATTTGTCATGCGCAGTTATATCAGAAGAGAATGAAGAAAGCCTTCGATCAGAAAGTCAGGCTTCGGGAATACCAAGTAGGAGATCTTGTGCTGAAAAGATTCATTCCTTCTCATACAGACCACAGGGGCAAGTGGACTCCGAATTACGATCGTCCATTCATAGTGAAGAAAGTTTTCTCTGGCGGAGCACTGATGCTCACTACTATGGATGGTGAAGATTTCTTATCCCCTGTAAATTCAGATGCAGTTAAAAAATACTTCGCATAAAATGACCCGCTGGACATAAAAACAAAATGTGAAGTCCAGGAAAAAATAGGGCATCCCGGCGAGTCAAAAACAGAATAAATGACTCGGGAAAAAATAAGGGAAAAAAAAAAGAAAAAATGTACACCCGCTGAGTTGAAAAGCCGCATTTGACAGCTCATGAAAAAATGGGTATCCTGGTGGATTGAAAACCCGAAAGGGCGATCCACGCAAAATAAGGGAATAAGTGAACAACTGCATTCTGAATTCGTTTGTATCACTTACAACAAGGCAAGCTTCGGAAGGTCGGAGCTTGATCAGAATCAGCCTTCTTCGGAAAGCAAGATAAAAAGAACGTCAATGTCATACGAGTCATAGCAAAAGGGAAGCTCACTAAAGCGTCGTCAACATTGCCAGCACCTTTTTTGTTTCTCAATTTGTAACAATCTCCTCATTTCAGGGGATTTGTTTCTTTGACTGTACTTGCCAACTCAGGGCACACCAATTAGTAAAAACAGATTTTCAGTCACACTTCGTCTTGTACATTTTATTTTATTTGCAAAAATGTCTGATATCCTCGATATAGTAGTTGCATAAATACATATGCGCCTTTTCTAATCACATGCTTACAAGGACTGTATTACTCCTGGGAGTGTCTAAACTCCTATGACGGAATCCAGTAAGGGATACCTCGGGGCGCTTGTATGTTTCTTTGTCATAACAGGATTGCAGGTATTCAAAACGCAACATGGGGCATGAAACCTTCTCCCCCAGCAAGCTGCCAAATCATTACTCCCTCAGCACATCTTCCAAACAACATCAGAGATGCTTTCTCCCCATCAGAGTTGTCGGGCATCACTTCCCTAACACCTCTTTCAGGGTAGTATAAGAAGGGGCTCATTTCCCCAGCTAAGTTCATCATCCTCGGAAGGATCCCCATAGAAATCTCTAGGAAGATCGTTCAGTGATCATTCCAGCCAAATGCTAGACGGGGAACCATCTCCCCACAGAGCTTCAACCTCTACCCAGAAGAGAAATGTCTGAAGATCTCACGACAAAGTGACGAAAGCTTCCACAGCCCCAGCTGGGCTCCTCATCACCAAGGATAGGTCTATCAGTGACTTATTTTGCCAAGAAGAGTTTTATATCAGATCTACCAATGATCTCATCCCCAGCTGGGATTTTTCTTTCAAGCAAGATCAATCAGAGATCTCCACAGCGACAGGATCCGAATCCCGTATCGGTATCTTTTGCACAATCATAGCATTTGCATCTTATTTCCCCTCAGAGCGTAGCATTCCGTCTAATACGGAGCATTACGGCAAAAATCAAACATACTGCATAGTCACAAGCCATGTTTTGAATCAAACACCTGTATATACCAACATTCCATTTGCAATATATACGAAGACTCACAGTCCCCGCAGAAAGCCAAAGTTTCCCCTTTGCACTCTCAAAATACAGATACATGCTCCTTTTGGAACTCGTCCGTGTCATCATTCCCCAGTAAAGTCGCCCGAACATTCTCTACAGACAGATACATCTATATACACTCCTTCGACACCCATCCGTGTCACTATTCCTCTGCATGGTTTCCTAAACACTTATTATAAACCAAACACTTGTTTATAATACACTTTTTTCGACACCCGTCCGTGTCATCTCATCCCCACAGATCACCTGATATCTCTTACACTCATAAGTTCATAACTTATACGTTTTCTCTTATGATACTCGTGCGTGTCATACTCTCCCCAGCAAGATGAACACTCGTCTATGTCTCACTCATGCTTACTTTTTTACTCATACAGATACTCGTCCGTATCTTGTATACGTCATTTATCTGTCCTTAGATTCAACACTCGTCCGTGTTCTTTGTTAACCAGTTGATACTAACCCGTATCATCATCTCTGAACATGTGTCAACATTTGTTTCTACCGATACTCGTCCATATCATAGTCTTAAGGATGCTCATCCGCATCTTTAAACTATACACAACGTCAAACACTTATACCTTCCTTTCTTGAATGTAGACATTCGTCCGTGTCTACCATTCCCCAGCAAATCCCCATTAAAGCAAATTTCTCTTCTATCTGACATTCGTCCTATGTCATGATACCTTTCGACAACCTTACCCTGCCAGGTGATCATCCTTCCCCTTTGGATGACCGTCCCTCATCCCTTTTCCCCAGCGGAGTCTCCATTATTGGAACCCTTTTATATCCGACATTCGTCCTATGCCGTGATATGTTAGCAGCCGTCCCCTTCTAGGTGATCGTCCTTCACATTTTTTATGATCGTCCTTCATCAATTTATCCGATGGCCGTCCCCATCGTTGATCTTGTTATCTGACATTCGTCCTATGTCATGGTAAACCCCGAGAGCAGCCGTCCCTTGCTAGGTGATCGTCATTCACCTCTGGATGATCGTCCTTCATCATACTTATCTGATGGCCATCCCCATCGTCGACCTTTTCTATCTGACATTCGTCCTATGTCATGATACTTTCGGCAGCTGTACCCTGCCAGGTGATCGTCCTTCACCTTTGGAGGACCGTCCCTCATCCTTGTCCCCAACAGAGCAGCCGTCCCCTGCTAGGTGATCGTCCTTCACCTTTGATGATTGTCCCTCATCATTTATTTCATTAACCCGATGACTGTCCCCTTCAAACCTGATGGTCGTTCCCATCATTGCCTTTACCTTTAATCCGCATAGAATCTTGATACTTTGCTTGATGGCCATCCCCATCTTAATCTCTTTATTTCCCCAGCATGCCGGCCGTCCCCGTCATTGCTTTATCCCCAGCAGTCATCCTCTGCTCGACAGTCATTCTCCATCGCCCGCACCTTATAATCATGCTTTACTTCCTTTTACAATCTATATCCCTTTTCTTCTTCATACCCAGTGAGTGCAAATTTTGGACTGTCTTTGGTATTCAACCACGAGTTATCTTGTTTGCCTTATAAGCCAGTCACTTACATCCTGCATAGCTAACTCATGTTTGAATAGGGGCAGCTGTAAACACCCCAAATTTTCCCTCACTAAGTTCACACCATGGCTTGTGATCTTTTCATTTGCATAAGTTTAATCATATCATATCATATTACATTTTTGCTTCACTGCATTGGTTCAAAGTCATCTGCATCTAGGGTTTGTGATCTGAGCAATCCATGAGCTATCTGAGCCACTCCAAAGGTCTTCAATCATCTCAAGAGGGTCCATGTATGTTCAATCGTCATATTATATCCTCCCAAGATCAAGAAAGTCAGAAAATCACAAGAACTTGCAAGGCATCGAAGCAGAGCCAGGTTTGACTACACAGATGACCTAAAATTAGGGTTTTGGTTTCAGAGGCCATAACTCCAAAATTTTTGGCCATTCTTGTTTCTATTGGTCTCAATATGTTATAAGGATCATACATACCAAGTTTGATGGGAAAATTCATTATGGAAGTCATCTGATCTCTGGGTAACTTCTTGAGCAAGTCAGAGCTAAATCAGGGCATCTGAGGTCCCCCAACATGAAATCAAAGTGGATTTTTCATCAAAATTAAGTTATATGGTCTTTATTTGATCATTGGAATGCTTTGAAGTTCACAAATTTAAAGAAAAGTGGGCTAAACCAAAAGTTTCCAAATATGGAAATGACTTGTAATGTAAACTTTCCATTTTGGGAAAGTTTTTCAACCTCCTCTTTCTCAACCAAAAATGCTTCAAATGAAAAAATTTTGGTCATGAAAGTTGTAGATTGGATCATTCCCTTTTCAAAAAGTACAAGAACAAGAACTAATTCATTTTGGAACTCAAGTTATGGCTTTCCAAAGATGGGAAAAATCACATAAAATTCACTTTTGCACCAAAGAGGCATTGTGCAAAATGGCATGATAAGGCATTCTAAAGACTTCAAATATGCACAAATACTTCACAACATCCACATGTGACCTCTAAAGATTAGATTTGTGCTTTGAATCATTTCATTCCATGCCATGAATTTCAAGTAATTCAAAAGGGGCCAAACTTCTTCAAAATTGCAAAATGGATCAAATCTCTTCAGCCACTTGTGCCAGCTACAAAATATGACTTCCATGGACCTCCTTGAAGCTAGCTGACTCGAGCCATACCCTTGTACCATGCCTGAACCAGCCCATGCTTTCACTTACACAAAATTTGACTTCATGCATATTGAACCATACCAATCAGCATAGGCCACCAACAACTCTCCGACCTATCAAGACTTGATATGTGTACCAAAGGCAAGCCATTTCACATAAGCTTGGAACCTGAATCCTCCCACAAGTCAGCATTCACCAAAACTCCTGTTTATGCATTTTCATTCGAAACTCATCACACAAGCTACAAACATCAAAACAAACTCCATAGAACAACTCACAATGAACCACTGATCATTTCCCACCCATCATCTTGCCCTAAAAGCAGCCATATCAAAAACACGATTTCCCTCACCCTTTGAACTGAACTGTATCAAACTCACAAACTAGCCACAAAACACTCTAACCAAGCATCAAAGCTTCATCAGGAGTTCAAGGGGAGTGGTTTTAGCAAAGAGAGGAGGCCTGAAAGTCCCAAACTGAGAATGCTCAAGCTCAGGTACCTTCTTGAAACATTTTTCCAGAATTTGTTTTCTAGGTTATAGAATGGTAGAGTGTGTTCCCCTGATCACAATGAGCTTTGAATGGTGAAAAATGGTTAAGATTCGAGTGTGTATGTATGCTCTGAATTTTTTTTCCAGTTTTTATGTTTGTGTTCGAATCTTGATTTTAAGGCAAAATAAATGAGATTGGTTGTTGGATTATGGTTTGTTGTTGCTCATTGATTGTTTCTGGAGATTTTGGTACATTTTCATGGCGTATTGAGAGAGTTAGAAAAATAGCTCGTCGGAGAAGACGACCGGAACCACTGTTTCGGCCGTCTGAGAGTCATTAACCCTAATTAGGGTTTAAGCCCAGTTTTGAATGTGGAGCGTTAGATGGCCCTTCCCGCGTGCGTACCAACGGCCCAGATGTCTTGTTTAAGCCCTAATCAGAATTAGTTATGATTAATTAGGTTAAAGAAATTTAAAATTCTAGTTTCAATCCCAGTCGTCCCTTAACGCGCGCAGTCTTTCCCTCCACCCCAGCTTTGAATGCCAGCCCTCAGATCATCATACTTTCTCCTTTTAATTCATTTTAATTTCATTTTATTGTATTTTCTTTGCACATTTATTTTAAAATATCAAAAACCATCCAAAAATTCTCATTTTTTGCATCATGGCTTTAAATATTTTTATCATTCTGAAAATATTTTTATTTTTATTTTTTGCATTAAAAATTATTTTTAAATCATTTAAATGATTATTTTTAATTAATTAATGAAAATTAATTAATTAAAAATACATTTAGGTATTTAAAAATCCTAAAAAAATTCAGAGAACATTTTCAAACATTTACAAACATTTACAAACTCACAAAACAAATTTCTTTTTGGTTTTGATCACACTTTGACAATTTTCATTTGAATTAGGGTTCTTGAATTTGAATATTTTTTAACCCTAACTTCAAAAATTCATAACTTTTGATCCAAGTTGAGTTTGTGAATGGTTCTTTTTGCATTGTGTTATGCATACTTTTAAGCATCTAAAAACATTTTTGTGTCATTTTTATAATGCATTTTTAATTTGTTTGGCATTTTCCCTTTAGGATCACCCTTAAAACCTTAGAAACTTAGAAAAATCATAAGTCCCTTAGGGTTTAGCTTCTGACCTTCCCCTTTGGGCAGTGAAGTTGTATAGGTTTAGGGTCCCTTTGAGTCCATTTTCAATTTTTTATCTTACCAGTTGCTTCTGATTTTGATTTTTGCATCTCATGTTATGCATAAACCCTAATTTGCATCTTCATTTGCATCCATCTTATATAAGTTTGCATACATGAACTTGCCATGACATTTTGTGCATCCAAATGACATATAAGACATCTTAGAACATATTGAAATCATGCTTGATCATTGCATCATCCATTTGCCATGTTTTTTCTTTAATTTCATTTCATGTGCATTCATGAACTTTCATGCTTCTCACATGCCTCATTTGCATTCCCATCCTTTGTATGATCATCCCCATCTCATGACATACATTTATGCCATCTCTTTGCTTCATTAGCATCATGAACATGCTTCTGACTTTGGCTTGCATCCTTGCGTTTCATTTCATTTTCATTTCTTTTAATTTCCTTTTGCTAACTTTTCAGGTGGTAAGTGTTTGAGAAGTGAATTTGCCTTCACCTCTCATAATCTCTTCTCATCCCTCTTATGCATCTTTTCTGCATTTTGTATTTCTATTAGAGTGAGCTTGCTCATTCATGCTCCTTACTCACTTTCTTTCTTCAAGTAAATTATCTTCTTGAGTGAAGTAAGTTGACTTGCTTCTTTCTGCTTCTCCTTCCTTCATCCTGCTTCTTCCTTGGTGGCTTTTCCTTGAAGATCTTCGTGCAAACCTCATAAACCCTAGGAATACCCAAGCATGATCACAATTAGGGTTTAATTAGTCCCCTCATTAGTTTTACCTTTGTGTCATCTTTGTGTCTCCTCTTCTCATCTCTTAATCAAGAACTAAACCTTAAAGGTTTTAAGGCTTTGTGATCAGGGTTATGCCTGCATCCTTCTATTAGGATGGAGTGTATAACTTTAATCCTAAGTGTTAAGCCCTTAATGTGTTTAAATCCTTTAATCAATCCATTTAATAAATCACTAAGACATCAAGCTTGTAACTTGGGCCTTGCATTAGGGTTCTAATTCTTCCTTAATTGGTTAAGAAGGACTAACCCTAGTGTTAATGGACAAGTCCCCCTCAAGTTGTCTTACAAACCATAAAATCCATTTATTAATCCTATCATTAACTAAAATCCACCTTAATAAATGCTTTGTTATGTCATGAGGTTAATCCCTAATCATGGATTAAGTTGAGGATCCTTCCTCAGCTTAAATGCTCTCATCTATTATCCTTCTATTAGGATGGTGTAATGGGTCCATTAAATCCTTGATTATAGCTTAAACTCATTACTTAACACCAAACAAAAACTCCAAAAACATCTGAATAATTGCAAGTAGGTTAATGATCTTAATCGTACATCATGGTGATTAAGTGTGAGGTGTTTACTTCATACTTAAGTTATTCTCATTACCCCTAATAAGAGGGAAGATGTGATGAATTTCCTAACCCTTGGTTTAGGCTTAAGCTCATTTTCTTATGACAAACTCAAAAAGCAATAAAAGATTGAAAACATCAAAAACAAACAATAATCGTCTCCTTCGGGATTCTTTTCTCATCTCATTCACTCACAAACGAGAACTCGCTTCTTCCGTCTAATACAAGACAGTTTGCACCTGAGCCAGACAGGTCATACACTTGAGCATAGACAAGTAAGCAGTTCACAAGTCAATTTACCTTTCAGCCTCTTTGAGTCGAACTACGGTGTTCTGACTTCCTCATTGCACGAGAGGATACGTAGGCATAACTTAACTGTTATCAAACAAAAGTCTCTGTATACTCCCCCTCTTCCAGTATTATTCTTTAAGCCTCATTGTCTTGGGCTTCACATTCTTTTCTTACACTGACACTCCTTTTATTCACTTCACATTTCCTTTGCACTGGCACTTGCATTCTTTTCTAGCTTTTGCACACAGAATAGCACTGACACTACCCCTTTAAGCACAAACTTTCAAGCGTGGATCCCGTCGAGTACGACGGACAATCTGGGTGCTAATACCTTCCCAGGTTGTAACCAACCCCCTTTATCAGTTTCTCTGGTTTGCGACCGTCTTATCCATATCTTTCTAGGTTTATGCAGCATTACCTTTCCTTCGGGATAAAAATGCCTAGCTGGCGACTCTCTTCACTTCATTTCATTTCTCCTTTCGCCGACCATTCGCGCTTGTACCGGGATGCAAATCTTTAGGAGAGACACCCGTCTTTACTTGATTCTGTTTGTAAAAGGAATGCCTAAGAAGAAAATTCTCCAAACAATTTTAGCCTTCTCCGTCTGACCCACCTAAGCAATCCACCACTTCAGTCCAAACCAATAAAGATATCGAACAACTCTGAAGAATCTGGCTTAAGGATTTCAGGTAAGAATTGCAAAAAACACACTTAATATCAGAAGATGTAAATGAGATTCCTCTTTGTGTAAGACGATCTTTTGTCGGTAACATATTCAAGAAACATATCCACCCAAAAACCTTTATTTTCATCGGCACCGCAAACATCAACAAAAGATCAAAAATATTGTCATAGAATAAAATAAAACAATATCAGAGAAAACATAAAGGAAAATAGTGTATTGTATGAGGGGCTTTGAGTTAGTTTCGGATTTGGAATATTAATTTCAGATATAATATGAGTATTATAAATAAATGTTGTTTCATATATAATATAAGTCCTTTTTCACGTTTTAAATCTTGATTTCAAATATAATATAAGTCTAATAAATAAAGGTTGTTTTGAGGGGCTTTTAGTTAGTTTTGGTTTTGAGAATTAATTTTCACAAAAGCAAAATTATAGAGGTGAATATTAATTCTAACTTCATGATTTGGATTCCAATTTTCTCTCATGCATGAAAGAAGATAACTCTTTCACTTTCTTGGAGGTTGAGAATTTTGTCGGAATCTAACTCTCTTTAGCTTAATATTTTGAAATCTAGCTACGATAATAGTCATTTGAAAGTGGTGTATGGTGAAAGGGTTATAGTAAAAGGAATTCATGTATCGAAGTGGTGGAGGGATATTATTAATTTGGGGAATTATTTTCCGGAAGACACTTTTTTTTGTCTATTTGCACATTTTTTATCATAAACAACTTTTCTACTTCTTTTTGGCATTCTTGGGTGTTTCTTGATAAACCATTTAAAGATTTTTTTATGTTGGCTTACGAAGCTTCTTGTCTTAAAGTGATTTTGGTAGCTTGTATGGGAGGTTGGATTGGAGGAGAGTGTGTGTGGTGTGATTTTGGTGTGGGGGGTTGCATAATTATGAATATTAATTATCCTGTCATTTATAACACTAATTAGATTGTTAATTTTTATTCAACCTAATTGATATTATTTAGTATCTTATTTCATTTAATTACAATGAAATAAGAGAAATGAAAATATTCAAGCTAATAGATGGAAATACAAATATTAAATGACAACTTATGAAATGTTTTAGAAACTATATACAAAAGTCATTCAATAACTAAATCTTTGATTTTAACACGTCTGCATCGTTTACCATCACAAACCGCTTTATAAAATCTTGAACAATAAAGATACCAACAATCAGAATCTTCTGAACATAGATTTCTAACCGCTGTCGAAAAGAGAATAAAACAACTTATATATATATATATGAAAAGTTAATATATAAATTAAAAAATAAAGTTTATTAAATATAAAAAAGGCTTACCTTCAATGTTCGATGCAATTAGAAATGTGAAAATTAATATAATCATTACAAAAACAAAGTTAAAAACAAGAGTCATTTATTCCTTTGTGGGTTTAACAAATTGTTCTATCAATTTATAAATTTATTTGATATTCTTTAAGTGCATTTGTGTATAGTGTTTGTCCCTTTGACTTAATAAATAAACATGTCATAAAATAAAAAACAAGTTTATAACCTTTAATGATACGAATGGTTAGAATAAAAAATATGAATAATACATTGACAAACATATTTATGAATTAGTGAAGTGTATTATTTTATTAACAACACCTAAAAGTACCGTGAAGAGGTTTTTATTAGTAATAATGTCTGCTTTAATTAATGAAATGAATGTTACAATAACTGAACTTATAAGAGAAGTTATGCCGCAAGCTAATCCTTTGACTTATTTTACAAAATATTAGTATAAGATAATTTTTTTAAAATATATTTAGTTGAATAAAATGTATATTTTTACATTATACATTAATGTAATCTAAGAAAAATAATAAAGTTTTTTTTATAAGCAAATATATTCGACACGGAGTATTAGAGATTCTCCAACTCGATTATAGAGGATACAAATACACCAACTAAATAACTAAAGAAAATCAGTTGGGTTTTTAAACCAATCGTAATAGTTACAATAAGGTGTAGTCCCTCCCCTATAAAATAGTCACCACCAAAAAAAAGTGATAATCCTATCAACAATTTTCATAGTATCAAGCCATTTCCACTCTTCCCCGCACCAAACTCCCATCTCCAAAATGACGGCATTGAAGGTGTGAGAAAAACACAAGAAAGGGGAAATGAGTTGAGGTTTTCACTCTTGGCTACTTTTTGTACTTTGATGAGTTGCGTCAAGTTATGCTATAAATGCGTTGCGGAAGCATAAAGGAATGTAAATCGCACAACAACACTATAACTAACTCAATGAACTGTTCAGGGATCCTACCGGATATAACATTCATTGAACCAACATAACCTCTGCTAGGATTTCATCTCAACTCATAGCTAGACTATTTAAGGATCCTACCGAATATAATGTCTACATGAGGAGGCACCTGCGCGGCAACCTTCTGTGACTAACTACACAACACCCAGTGTCGTGACTTCCTGCGCGGCGACCTTCCATGACTAACTGTGCTACGATCTGTTGCGACTTCAGGCTCCCGAACCAACCGTTCTGAGTTGCACCTGAACCTTAGCTCCATAACATATCATCAGAACACATAGTTCTATGAATGCACTAGCAACTAATTTTCGTGCCTTCCTAAAGTTTTGACCTTCACCAGGTCCTTTAGGGAAAAGGGTGTTTACAAATGTTGTGCTTCTTAATAAGCAGATTGTAAACTCACTTAAACACATCAGAAGAACCTAATACACTCTAATAATATTACATGTTATACTTTCTCCGTTGTGTGGTCTTCTGCTTCTTCAAGTTGCTTCTTCATTGAGCCCTTGAAGTTTGAAGTCTTCTTCTTCTTCAAAAGCTTTGCTAGCTTAATCTTCGTTGATGCAAAAGAAGGACTTCTTCGTATTGATTTACATAAGAACATTTTTGGACAGTATCCCATGTTCTTCTTCAATCCAATGATCACTTTAGTAGTTGACTTGTTGTTGAAGCTTCCATGATCATCTTTATTGTCTTTTGTGACTTTGCAAGTCTTCTGAAGCATAAGAAGTTAAGCACACTGTGAATTCAAGATCTCTCTGCTTTTAGCAGATTCTTGTCAAAGAATAACCAGCTAGAAGAGCTGCATATTCAAGTAAACTCTTTACGGCTTGTTCCAATGTTATCTTTTTTTATCATCAACCTTTTATGTTTGTATGACAACATCAACAACATGGTTTAAATACCATTTGACAACTTGGTCGTATGTGTGTTCAGAAACCTTTCAGTTATATCAATCAACATAAACACATAAACCAAATGGTTGTATCCTTGATTAATTCATATAGAAGAATATTTGATTCATGGATAATCAACCAGGTTGTATTTCCATTGTGAACCTACATGGATTTTATCGGAAATGAACAAAATCATAGGGAATAAAATAGTACAACCACGTAATGTCCTTTTCCACAATTCAAAGATAGTGGAGAGGTAGTGAGATAAAGCATTATTGTACCGTGTACTATCCTTGCCAACTGTAACATTGTCATCTGAACTTCAGAGGCTTCTGATTATAAATCAATGAATGAAGCATGAACTATAGACAATGATACTTGGTTTTCAGAGAACCTAAGTCTTTAGTCTTCAGAACTTGTTTACATAGAACTACGTTCTTCAGGACTTTAGTACTTGGCTTGAAACCCATGATGTTCAAAACTTCAAGCCTTAGAGTATTCAATACTTTGTTCACATAGAACATTGTCTTCAGAATCTTTAGCACTTGTTCTTTAGAACCTTAATCTTCAGAACTTGTAAGTCTTCAGAATCTTTTAGGAATTTGGTCTTCAGATGTTAAGTCTTCAGAACTTCAAGTCATCAGAGTCTTCAGAACATAGTTCTTCAGAAGATTAATATTAGAAGCTTTGCTTCACTATCTGATCAGAACCACATTCAGAATATCATTCACAAGAGCATTTCTAATGCAACATCCTCATCCTTGGATCTTTCTTATTGTGTTCAGATTCATAAGTGCACTTGCTTCATCAGCACGCTTGCGACTAATGTTACACATAGTAACCTCGCATATTAGCATATGCGAACCCATTTGTAATTTTTTTGATCTTAATATATAATATTTATGATTTTCACTTTTAAAAACATCAAAACATAAAATGGTTCTTTCATTAATACTCCATTGTTATCGTCAAAACATAGAGATGGAATACATAGACAACTCTTGTTCTTACAGACATTTGGTCAAACTGCATCAGCAAAAACATTAGGAAAGTTTGAACGTAAGTTATTCGAACCAATCCACCGAGCCGACAAAAAAGGTATGACACAACCATCACCCAATTTACATTTTATATGACTACCAAAACAACTGACATCCCAAGAATCCCCAATATTCATTAGGTCATGCCACCACAACAAATCATACTTAATAGTACCCATATTATTTCTAGACAGAATTATGCAAATGACGTTACCATATTTAATTCCCTAGATATCAGAGCAAACCGATTTTGTCTCGCTCACTATCCACCAAATCCATTTCGATAAAAGTGTTTGATTGAATAGCCCCAAGTGCTTAATTCCGAGACCACCATTCGACTTCTCCTTGCAAATATTATTCCAACTTACCCAAACCAAACGATGAACACCCGACGCACCACCCCAAAGAAAGAGCTAGATAAATTTGTTATTACCTTACAAGCACATATAACAAAACTTGACCCTCATGCAAGAAAATGTGTTATTCTTGGCTATAAGCCTGACATGAAAGGTGCAATCCTCCTAGATATTAACAATTATGAGATATTTGTCTCTAGAAATCTTATTCATCTTGAACTCATTTTTCTTTACCATACTTCCAAGTCTATCCCCACTTGGACTTATCACACACCAACTTACATACAAATTTCACCTTAACCCTTTCCTCAAAAGTCTATAAGTCTCTCTGACCCTACATATTTACCAGATCCATCACACTAAACACCTGAACCAAAATTATTACCAATCACCATGTCCACCACTAAAGATAACAAGGACATTAATTCAAGACCTATTAGATAGAGACATACTCTCTCTTATCTACATAACTATGTATTCAGCTCTTTTACGAGTCATACAAAGCCATCACCCTCAGGTACACCCTATTGCCTTTTTTATTCTTTTTATCATTTGCGTTCATCTCAAAAGAATTTTTCTTTATCCATTACCAAGTGTGATAAGCCTAAACACTACAAAGAAGCTTGTCGACATGATTGTTGGGTGAAAGCTATGAATGTTGAGTTATCTGCCTTATCTGCAAACAACACATGGCAACTATTTGATAATCCACCTCATGTAATACCTATAGGTAGTAGCTGGGTATATAAGGTGAAACATTAGGCTAGTGGTTCAATTGAAAGATACAGATCCAGATTGTGAGCCAAAGGTTGCAACCCAATAGAATGCTTGGATTTCCTTGACACATTCTCTCCGGTGGCAAAATTAACTACAGTCAAAACACTAATATTTCCTGCTTCTCTGAAGTAGTGGCACATCCATCAAATGGATCTCAATACCGGATGGTGTTATGGCTAAACAAGACCTTGTTTACAAACTTCAAGAGAGTTTGTATGGTCTTAAATAGGCAAGAAAAAAATGGTATGAAAAGATGAATCATCTCTTCTTGCAGTAAGGCTATCATCAGTCTACTTCATATTACTCCCCATTCACACTCAAACATGGAGCTACCTTCACTCATCATTTCAAAATCAAAGTTCTTGGAATCCAGAAATATTTCTTGAGATTAGAAATTTCTCATTCAAAAGATGGCATATGGATATCCCAAAGGAAATATTGCTTGGACCTTCTTGAATCATAAAAGCTTTGTGGTTCTAAACCAGCCATTACTACTCTTGACCCTTCATTGAAACTTCATATAAATAACAACCAACCTCTTAAAGATATCTCAACATATAGGTGAATCATTGTCAAACTTCTATACTTAAACACAACCAGACCTAACATAACACTAGCTACTCAACAACTGATTCAGTTCCTCAATTCCCCTACTGTCACTCATTACAAAGATGCATTTTGATTGATAAGATATTTGAAAGAAAATCCTAGCAAAGGACTTATGCTTCCTATGAGCTCAGACACATAAATCTTAGGATGCGTTAATGTAGATTGGGCTTGCTGTCACGATTCAAGAAGGACTTATGTTTCCTATGTTTCCTATGAGCTCAGACACATAATTCTCTTATATCTTGGAGAGAAGAGAAATAACCAACCATATCAAGATCATTCTTTGAAGCTGAGTATAGAGCCTTGTCTACTGATGCCTGTGAATTAAAATGGATCTTGTACTTGCTGAAAGATTTAGACATTGTAAGTGACAAACAATTATGACTCTCAAAGTGCCATCCACATTTCCTCAAATCCTATCTTCCATGCGAGGACTAAGAACTTAGAGATTGATTTCTACTTTGTTATAGAAACTATGCAGAAGAATGTTCTAATGCTACTGCCTATATCTACTCAAGAGCAGTTGGCTAATTTCCTCACAAAGGCTTTGGTTCCACCAAAATTCGATGCTTTTGTGTCCAAGCTTAGAATGATAAATATCTATTATGGTCAAGATTGTGGGAGGGTGTTGAATGACTTATATAAAATATGATAATGGAAAAATAGTAACTTCACGTGCAAATAATTTTTCCAACTAATAATTGTCATAACAAAATTAGTTAGAAAATGATCACATGTTGCTAGTGTATGTTAATATCACGTTACTCATGTAGATTGTATATAAGATGTCATGCTCATTGTAATATCTTAAATTAATGTAATACAAGTTTAACTTCTTCTTCTCCATCTTCTATATTCGTTTTTAGCTTCTGTAAGCTTTAACCATGAAGTTTCATGGTGATTTTACATACTGTTAACACTTAGCCACGACGCATAAGAGAAAATGGTTGTTGCACTTGTATTTTTGCTTGTTGATTAAGTTTGAATTTTGAATACAGGAATAGGGAACACCTCGTGAAGTGTTGCAGAATGTACATAGGCAACGCTTGAAAAGTGTTGTTATAGACAAAATAATACAATTTTTAGTAAAAAAATTGTTGAAAGAGTGTTGTTTCATCAAGGGTAGCAACCTTGTGAAATAAAACTAACTTTCTCTATAAATTGATTATTCCAAATTTAGAAAATACATTACAAAATTGTGCATGCTCTTCCCTAAAATTCCATATTCTCTTTCCTACATCCGAATTTTTGTCAGTCTTGTGCAAACTCGAATATAAGTTGATTTATCCTAAGTATTCTTGCATAGAAACTCTAAGATATTTGAGAGTGCTTGCTATACTATAAAGTAAGTGATTCGTTCATGATTTCATCTAGGGTCCATTCAATCTAAAAGCTTTATCAAACATTGATCATCTACTTTAGTAGTTTAACTAGCTGGTTTTTATTCCATCCAGTAAGTAATACTAAAATTTATATTCACGCATAAACAAAGAGAAAGCATAGTCTTCTTAACATTTTGACACAAATTTTTCTATATAAATATTTTTCTTATGCATCAGGGAAAATAATGTTTAAACTTGGGATCTCATGCAAACTACTTAAGCTGATCCTTTTTAAACTCATCCTTGCGGCTTGGCATATTTTGTAAATTTATGATACAATACTTTTTAATGGCTAGGTGATATATAAGAAGAATTTTTTTTGTTTATAATATAATCATTCTATGATTTGGATTGCCTAAAATACATATAATCATTATGTTTAATAGTCTAAAACAATTAAATGGTTTTTCCTAATGAATGTAGGTCAACTGGTTAGGAAGTCCCCTAATTAACCATTATTACTACAAATAATATATTTTATAACAAAGTTTTCACCTCACCTAACTAAAAACTGAGGTATAATACAAAGATGCTCCATGTTTAATTTATTTATTATGAATAAATACCACTTATTCTCCCAGTTTCTAAATATAAATGAGGGAAAAAAATAATTCAGGACATGTATCGAATCCTAACAACAATAATTTACGTTTTTTCTGTAAAAGTTGTGCCTTTATTTTTTATTTTATATATTATTTTTAAATTAATGACTTATTCCTTCGATTATTTTTAATAAAAGAGGGATTAGATAATATTAATTTTAATTGAGTAGCCACTCAAATCTTTTATGCATCATACTTTTGGATTGATTTCACGACAAAAAAATCTTTAATGTTCTTCTATCTTGAACAAACACTTTTTCTGCTCTTGCAATACATACTAGGATAATGGTGTTGATGGTGTTGTTGTATTTTGGAATAACCTTCTTATGTTGTCAATCAAAGTAAAAACTCCATAATTTATTGCTCTCTTCAATTGACAATATTACAAAATGTATTCCTAAACATGTTGTAATTGCAATCAGTTTTAGTAAAAAATAGTTAATGGCAAAAAATCTAATGAAGGAAAAACAACATAATACCCTTTTAAGATAAATTAATTTCCCCCTACAGGTGCATGATCATTTCTTCGATGAAAAGACCAAATTTCCATACTATTTGGTTAAAATTTATACTTGGGAGTGACTTTAAGAAAAGGTATAGAATATTATCACTTGAACGAGTTTGTTGGATGCTAATATCACATTTTTTTTAAGATCACGAGTGAAAAGGAAATTTAGAAAAATATGTTTTGTTTTGTCTCTTTAGTGTAACCATCTTTTAATTGAGTGATTTATACAATATTATCTTCATTTATGATTGTTGTATTTATTTATCCCAAAGACAAACCACAAGTCTATTATATGTGTTTAATTAGGGAGAATAACCAAAGATATTCTCAATTTGATTCATGTATCGCTAAAAGTTCTACATTATTTGATAATAATTTTTCACAAATCTCCATGAAAAAGTTGTACCGCCGTAAATAAATAAATAATCTATGCAATCTACTATTGTAAGGATCCGACAAGAAACTTGTTTCTCCATAACCTATTAATTCTAATTTGGTTACTTTAGAATAAATAAACTCATGTCCATTGTACTCCTAAGATAACAAAGAATATGTTTAACTTTATTTCAATGTCTTCATGTAGGTGAAGAAGTATAACTTTCTCAAAGATTGACAAAATATAATAATATCATGGCATGTATAATTAGCAAGATAGATCAATACTTTAATTATGTTGAGATGTGATACTTCTGTACCAACTGATTCTTTTATCCTCTTCTCGAGGTACTAAAGAATCTCCAGCATATCCAATGACCCAACATCATAGGGGTAGAAAACATATGATGTTTGTCCATATAGGTTATTTTGAAACAATTAGTTTTTCATCCTCTTCTCTAAATCTTAAAGAATCTCATGCTCACCCAATGATCTAACATCATAGTGGTAGACAATATATGACATTTGTCCATATAGAAACGTTTTAACACTTTTTTTCTATATAACGTTCTCGGTGTAAAAAAACTCCATTGTCATAATTAAATGGTAACTTGTTAAGGAATTTTTCTTTTCCAAGTCCTTCATCTCAAACAATTTATTAAGAGAATTTATTGTATTTGGAAACTCTTTAGGAATTCCAATAATATTTATGTCATCCACATGAATATCTATTATAGCAAATTATTTTTTAGATATTCTCATAAAAGTACAAGGACATTTGGAGTTATTTGTATACCTCTCACATAACAAATATTCACTAATACAGTTATACCACATGTGTTAATACTTTCTTAGACCATAGAGTGACTTGTTCAATTTGATGAAATAGTTTTCTAAAGACCCAAAATTATGTATCTCTAATATATTAGATCCTTTAGGGAGTTTCATTTAAATGTGACTATCAATTGAGCAACACAAATATCTTGTTACAACACCCATCCTGATCAAATTAAGCCATGCATATGCTACAAGGATAATTAAATATAAAATAAAATTAATTGTATCCATTACTAATGGATATGTTTCTTCAAAATCAATCTTAGGTCTTTGCAAAAATTATTGAGCAACAATTCAATTTTGGATCTCATAATTTCACCATTCTTATATTTCTTTTTCAAGAAAAACTCATTTATGTCCAAAAGCAAGTTCCTTGTAAAGTGAGTTTAATTCTTCATCATTTGGCTCTGTTCATTTTGATCATTTTCACTTTGTCTAAAATCTATGATAAACTTTATCTCATGATCCTCGTTATCATTTATCATCTTTTGTGCTATATTTTATACAAATACATTATTGATATTGACTTTATTTTGATTCTATCATATTTCGTTCTTCACATAATTTATAAAGAACTCTTTAATTTCATAAATTTGTAGGTACTTGGTTAGTTCTTTCGAAACATTTTTTTATCAATGTACTTTTAGAGTTTTCATATCCTCACTTGATCATCTATAATTTTATCTCTTTTTCTTGTAGATGAATATTAAAATTGGAACCAACTTATGTGTGGTTTCAATTCATTTTCAATATTATATTATCTAACTTGAGAATTTACTTTGCTTGGAGTATTAGAAGTTGAAAATTTGTTTTAAAAACTTTGCAAATGAGAAATATATTCAACTTCTAGTTCTTATACTTTTATACTGTAACACCCCAAAATTTTCCCTCTTATTTATTATCAACCTCGAGAAGTTTACGCTTCATTCCCGCATCATTCTGCATATCATTGAATCGCATTTGAAAAATAAATAAATAAATAAATCATGATTATTTGCATGTGTACGAGGCGTGTGATCACACAAGACTGGCCAAGCATTGGAGCTCAAGAGAAATAACACTACAATAATATAATCCAAGGCATTTCCATATTAACCCACATAAAAGAATGAAAGTTCACATTTTTTCTTCGTTAACCGGATAACGCATATGGTTAACCGGTTAACGCATGCGAAAATGGGAGAAAAGGCTTCAAAAATTAGTTGATTTCACCATTTCCCACCACTTTTTCCACTCTGCTTCACAAATTTTTTTACACTCCACTTACCTTCCATTTTGCCTTGGATGTTTCTACTATATTCTAGATCCTTCTACAACATTCCAAGGAATATTCTAGAACTCCAACTAACCTTAACTAACTTTAACCCTAACTCCAAACCTAACCTAAAGCCTAAGCAAGCTCCATTCCCAAACCTCTTGCCATGCCTAATCTCTATATAAGCCCTAATCACTCCAAAGCAAGGGTTCCACTTCATTTTTCCAAAATCTCAATTTCATTCTCCAAATTTCACTTCATCTCTCTCATTTTCTCTCAACTTTTTCTCCCATTTTCACCAAATTCACCAAAAGCTTCTTCATAGAAGTTCTTCAAATTCTTCATTGCAATTTGAAGAACTTGAAGTTAAACCTTCATAAATCATCAACATTGGAGCTTAATTGAAGAAGTGCTTCTATTTTTGGAGGGATTTTTGGCTTATTGGAAGTGATTAATCAAGATGCATCATCAACCGCATTTATTTTGCGCATTCGCGAAATCTCCGGTTTTCTTCTTCGCTTGCACTTTGATCTACACTTCAACACTCACCGAAGCAATCCTCTGCTTCGTAGGTTGGTGATCTAAAACCCCTTTTCGATTTAAGTTATTTATCTTCATCTTGCCATTCAACATTCTCCGCTTTATCATTTATGCGTTTATTGATTTTTTGGTAGATTAATGATTAAGCTAGAAAATAGTGATATGCATGTGGTTTCCTTGAGTGCTAAAATGTTGCTTTTAAGGGTAGAATTAGTGCTCATTTGATAGGTTAATCATATGAGCTTTTTGGAAATAAGTTGGTAGGCTAGAAGTTCTTTTTCCTAACTAATTTTTCAATTATGTTCAGTGTTAACCGGTTAATCCCTGGGGTTAACCGATTAACGCGTATGTTTGCACCACGTTTGTTTGAATTTGGAGTCTGTTAACCGATTAACCTATACCGTTTACCAGTTAATGTTATACATACTTGTGAATATTATTTGTTTGCATGCATGTTGGCTAGCCACTGCTTCTTTAATTGTTGTGTACATTTACTACATGATTTTAGAGAATTATTATGACTATATTAGGTGCAATATTTTGTATTTGTGGTAGCTTTCGACGTGCGTTTCGTTAGTTTCCAGGTTTGTGCTTAAATGGTGAACTTGTGCTCCTAATGGATTGTAAATTTGATACCATGTTTGAACCTCTTCACTTGCATGTTAATAGTGATCTAAAATTCTGTTTTTAACTATATGTATGATCAATGCAAGTTTTAGTTATAGGAACACATAATTGCATGTTGTGTTTTGCTTGAAAATAAAGGATTCATGCACATTCTTGCTTGCTTATTTGCTACTACTTCCATGTTGATGCTTAATTTTGATTTGAGTATGCCATGATACATGTTCACTTGGTTGCTTGTTTATGATGTATGCATGTCCACCTTGTGCTTATTTGCCAATATGTGTTTATCATGAAAATGCACCATTGTTCCACTTTGTGAATGTTCTTTGAATCAAGTCTTGAAAATGTTCACATGCTTCTAAATCCATGCCTATACCATGCTTGTTAATTTTCTTGGATGATGAATTGATGTATGTTCATGTATTGACACTTGTGTGTGCATCATTAAAAATGAGTCAAAAATGCCTTGTTTTTCACAGCTGTGTTTTGAAGCAGTGGTTGTTAAATGTGTGCTTTTTGTTGTATTTTCATGCTTTTTACACCTATTTTGTATGTTGTATGTTAGCTACAGAAAGTTGTTTGTGATGTACAATATTTTCATAGTTGTTTATGCATTTGAGGGCTGTTAATAGCTGCTGGATTTTAGCTTAGCATAGTTTTAGTACATTTAGACGTAGGATTGAGTCTAGTTTAGGTCCTAGTTGCCTTAGGAATTGTTTGGTACATGTTTACCCCATTCCTTTTTATCACATGTATGCACTACTAACCTTTGTTTTGTAGGGAGGTTGAGGTAAGCTTTCTTCACCTTATCCTTTTAATCCTTATGCCTTCAATTTTCGTTTGCCTCTACATTTTATGCTTGTGCTTGTAGGCTTTCCCCTTTGTTAGAATTAACTTAGCTTCCTTAGGAAGTAAGTTTCATTCTAATTCTCCTTTCTTCTTTTCCTTTCTCCTCATTAGGATTAGAAACCGCACTAACCATTAGGACCTCCATTGAATAAACAAATTAGGATTGGTCTTAGTCCCTCTTAGTTTTTGTCCTTTTCCTATTTGAGTCTCTTTCTCATCTCACAACATAAAACAACAGAACGCCTAATTAAGATTGAGCTTCTCATACGCCATGAGACTTTTCCGTGGGTTACTTATACGCGTTCCATTTCGGGGCGAGGTGTAAGTCATCTACCACGATGAACAAGTCTTAGTGTGGGAATGTTTCGCTAACAATAAACACAAAACACTTCTCATAAAAGAGAACCAACAAAGACACCATGTCTTCTCTTCTCATCTCCTACTCTTTACGGACGAATACGACTTTCCTCAACAGTTCAAACAACGATACGGTAAACATCCTCGAGTTAGAGTCGGTAACACTTGAGTTAGAACTATGGCAACGTCATCCTAAAAAACACAAAATAGTTCCTGCCTTAATTAGGCGAACTACGTTGACTTTGATCCTCATTTTCCCGATGAGGTATGTAGGCAGCGAGAAGGGCCAATGCGAGCACATTCTTTATTTTCCCTACATTTTCCCCATCCTTTCTTTTTGATCTCTTTTTCCAGTTCTCCTTCCCATTTCCAATTAGCAATTCTTTTGTTCAGCAGCATCTGATTTCTCACCCTTTAAAACAGACAAACAAGCATGGATCCCGTCAGGTACGGTGGAAAATCTGGGGTGCTAATACCTTCCTAGGTTGTAACCGACTCCCGAACCCAGATCTTTGGTTTACAGGACCTCGTCCTTTCCTTCTTCTCAGGTTTGTGCAGCATTACCTTTCCCGTTCCTTCGGGATAAAAATGCCTGGCCGGCATCTCTAACTTTTCCCTGCCCCTTTCGCGTTTGTACTAGGATGAAAATCCCGAGAGCGACATATACGAGAATCAAGATACCAATTTATTTTAAATTTTTCATTTGAATTTACGATTCACTCTTCAGCCTCTTAATCTCTCTCCAAAATATTGGAAAAAATAAATTTTCAATCAATAATCATCCCAGTGGGATGCAATCAAGTATCCAATTATTTGCTCAAATTATATTTCAAAAATATGATTCATATCAAATATATTTTTATAATATTCTTTTGGGACTCATCTTAGTGTAATATATTGGAGCAATTGGAAAATACACAATACATCCAAAAATTCAGTTAGATGAGAAGTATCAAGTCATTAACCTTAAGCAAATTATCCAAAAAGGGATGAGAAACATATAGTATTGTGTTGGCTTAATGAGAATAAACATATTAATATTCATGTTGTGTGTTTCTAATATCTAATTTAGAATTTATGAGCATGCAAGTATCAGTCATACAATTAACTTTAATAATAACATATGCTACAAGATGTTTATTATTAATTTTAATAATATATCTGATACTTATCAAGAAAATTCTAAAAATTTCAGAAAATGAGATCATAATCTGAGAAAATTCTAAAAATTTCAGAAAATGAGATCTTAGTCTCTCATATTTTGTATAAGGGAAAATAGGAAGATGAAACCCTAATTCAATAGTGAGAGAGATTATTTGTTATTCTTTTATATTTGTAATCTTGTTTCAAGAGAAAGGAAAGAATGGCAGTTTATAATTAATCCTTTTATCTGTGGTTACCCTAAACCCTGACCCTTGTAGGTTTCTTGATTGATCTAAGGAACCAATTATACTTTATTTCTAAACTATCTGATTCACAACAGTATTTTTTATGTAATTCTTTAGATCTATATCACAAATTATCTTATAAATAAATAAAAAAATTGTAAGCAAGAAATATATTAATACCGAGTACAAAATGTACTCCCTCTTGATACAAAAGATATCGGGATAGCCCTATAAAAAAAGAGAAAATTAATTACCAATTGAGATCTTACGACAAATACTGAATATGATTTTTGTCGAACTCGTATAAACTACAATTGGATTGGTTAATTTTCCCTATAAACAACCATCTCCACATAAAAATTTAACTTTCCAAACAATATCCATGACATTCCAATTTGTGGACTTGAAAATAACATCATTCCTAAGAGACCAAAGGCCCCATCCAATAGCCAACCAAACAAAATCTATTCTCTTCTCTTTTATCTTCTTCCGCCTACAAGGGTTATGCCAAAACATGAACGCCTCCTTGCAACCGATGCCTTTTTCATTCAAAATACCCAACTTTCGCTCCCAAAGATTTTCAACCCGGTGCAGACGCGAACGGTCGGTGATGTTGGAGGTTGAGCTTGAATAGAGTCGCCAGCTAGGAATTTTTATCCCGAAGGAAAGGTAATGCTGCATAAACCTGGAAGGGTATGGATAAGACGGTTGTGAATCAAAGAAACTGAGAAAGGGGGTTGGTTACGACCTGGGAAGGTATTAGCACCCAGATCGTCCGTCGTACTTGATGGGATCCACGCTTACTAGATTGTGTTTAAAAGGGGTAGTGTATGTGCTGATTGTGTATAAAAAGCTAGGGAGAATGGAATGCATGTCAGTGCAAAAAAGAAGGGTAAGATGCTCAAGAATGAGACTTAGAAAAGAATGATGAAAGAGGGGGATGACAAAGAGACTTTTGTTAGATAACTGTTAAGTTATGCCTACGTATCCTCTCATGCAATGAGGAAGTCAGAACACCGTAGTTCGACTCAAAGAGACTGGATGATTTGACTGTGAACTGCTTGTTTGTCTATGCTCAAGTGTGTGACTCGTCTGGCTCGAGTGCTAACTGTCTTGCATTAGACGGAAGAAGCGAGTTCTCGTTTGTAGAATAAGTGTGATGAGAAAAGAATCCCGGAGGAGACGATTACTATTTGTTTTTGTGTTTTCAATTTTTTATTGTTTTTGGTGTTTTGCATAGGATAATAAGCTTAAGCCTAAATCAAGAGTTTGTAAACTCATTATATCCTCCCTGATTAGGGATAATGAGCCTACTTAAGTGTGAGATAAGCATCTCAACTTAATTACCATGATGATGTAGGATTAAGATCATTAACCTACTTATGATTATTAAGATGTTTTAGGGTTTTTGTTTAGTGTTAAGTAATGAGTTTAATCTCTAATCAGGGATTAGTAAACTTATTACACCATCCTAAGAGAAGGATGATAGATGAGAACACTTAAGCTGAGAAAGACTCCTCAACTTAATCCATGGTTAGGGATTAAATTCATTATATAACAAGCCTTTATTAAATGGATTTTAATTAAAGGGTGAGATTAAGAAGTGGATTTTAAGTTTCTAAGACAACTTGAGGGGGACTTGTCCATTAAACACTAGGGTTAGTCCCTCTTAACCAAAAAAAGAAGAGATGGAACCCTAATGTAAGGCCCAAGTTACAAGCTTATGTCTTGATCATTATTAAGTGTTTTTGATTAAGAGGTGTAAACAAATTAAATACTTAACACTAAGGATTAAAGTTATACACTCCATCATAAGATAAGGATGAAGGCATAACCCTAATTCAAAGTCCTAAAGCTTTAAGTGTTTAGCCTCTGAATAAGAGATGAGAAGAGAGACTCAAGGAGACTCAAAGGTAAAATCTAGGGGGGACTATATACAACCCTAAAAATTATCATGCTTGGATATCCTATGGTTTGTGAGGCATAAGAGAAGATCTTCAGGATGCCACCAATGGAAGAGAAGCAGATGAAAAGAGAAGGAGAAAGAAGAATAGGTTACTTACTTCCTGAAGAAGATAAGTAACCTAATAGAAAGAGATAGGAGCAAGAGAACACAAGTGAAGCAAGTTCACTTGAAAGACATATAAAAGATGCAAATGAAAAGATGAGAAGAGGTGGGATGTGAAGGAAAATCCACATCCCAAACAACTTACCATAAGCCCCTGAAATGTTAGTGTGAGATGCATAAGGAAAGAAATGAAATGAAATGCAACAAGTAATGATGCAAAGACCAAAACCAGAAACATAAACATGATGTAAATGTGTAATGAGATGATGTAAAGACACACATGATGCATATGAATGTTCATACAAGAGATGAGATGCAAAGGAAGCATGTTAGAAGCATGAAAACACATGGATGTACATGGAATGCAATGAATGCAAAGCATACCAAATGAATGAAGAAATGTTCAAGAATGTCTTAATATGTCTAAGATGTCATACAAATGCTTGAAATGTCATGGCAAGTTCATATGATGATGAGATGCATAGATGAATGCAAATGAACATGAGAAATTAAGGTTTTATGAATGTTGTCGCTCCCACCAAATGACAACCTGGGTCAGAAGGGGTACAGACGCGAACGGTCGGTGAAAAGGGGATGTGAGAACACACAGGAGTGAACTCACAAGAAAGGAAAGAGTCGCCATCTAGGCATTTTTATCCCGAAGGAAAGGCAATGCTGCATAGACCTAGAAATATATGGATAAGACAGTCGCGAACCAGAGAGACTGAGAAAGGGGGTTGGTTACAACCTGGGAAGGTATTAGCACCCAGATTGTCCGCCGTACTCGACAGGATCCACGCTTAAAAGATTTGTGTTTTAAAGGGGTAGTGTCAGTGCAATCTGTGTATAAAAGCTGGAAAAGAATGCAAGTGTCAGTGCAAGAGCAATGAAGTGTATAAGTGAAGTGTCAGTGTAAGAACAAGAATGAAATGCTCAAGAGAAAGAAGCTCAAGGGATAAGGCTAGAAAGAGGGATAGGTGACACGGATGGGTGTCAGGAGAGTGTATTAATATGTTTTTGTGAGTGCAATGGGGACGCTTTGGCTTTCTGCTGGGGATATGACACAGACGAGTGTCAGGGGAGTTATCTGTTATGTATAAGTATCTGTTTGTGGAAAGTGTTCCGGCGACTTTCTGGGGAAAGGTGACACGGACGAGTATCAAAACGGGCATGTATCTGTATCTGGGAAATGCGAAGAAACTGCTTTGGCATTCTGCCGGGGAATTTGAGTGGTATCCCGTATGCTGTTGATGGTATGTCAGTATTCACAGGGGATTGATTCAATCATGGCTTGTGACTATGTAATATGTTTGATTTTTGCCGTAATGCTCCGTATTAGACGGAAAATTACGCTCTGGGGGAGATATGATACGAATGATATGATTGTGCAAAGATACCGATTCGGGATTTGGATCCCGTTGAGGTGAAGATCTCTGGCTGATCTGCTTGAAGTGATATCCCAGCTGGGGATGAGTCATTGGTAGATCTGATATATATGATCCTGTTTGGGGGAATAAGTCACTGATAGACCTATTCTTGGTGATGAGGAGCCTAGTCGGGGTCTGTGGAAGCTTTCGTCACTTTGTTGTGAGATCTTCAAATATTGCTCTTCTGGATAGAGGTTGAGACTCTGCGGGGAGATGGTTCCCTGTCTAACACTGGGCTGAGGGGGAATGATCACTGAACGACCTTCCTAGAGATTTTTGCGGAGATCCTGTTGAGGATGATGATGTCTGGAAACTCAGCTGGGGAGAGGGCACCCCTGATGCTATTTGGGAGATGGGCTGAGTAAATAGTGATTTGGCAGCTTGCTTGGGAGAAGCTTTCATGCCCCATGTTGCACTTTGACTACCTGCAATCCTGTTATGACAAAGAAACGTACAAGTATCCTGAGGTATCCCTTACTGGATTCCATCATAGGAATTTATACACTCCTGAAGCGAATATATTTCCTGTAAGCATGTAATTTTAGAAAAGACGCATCTGTATTTATGCAATCATTATATTAATTTTACGAAAATAAATTTATGGCAAATGAAAATAAATTTTACGAGACGAAATGTGACTGAAAATCTGATTTTATTAATTTGCGTGCCCTGAATTGGCAAATACAGTCAAAGAAACAGATCCCCTGAAATTAGGAGATTGTTACAAAATTGAGAAACAAAAAAGATGCTGGCAATGTTGATGACGCTTCAGTGTTTCCCTTTTTGCTATGATTTGTATGACACTGACGTTCTTCTCATCTTGCTTTTGAAGAAGGCTGATTCTGACCGAAGCTTGGACCTTTCGAAGTTTGACGTGTTGTAAGTGATACAGACGAATTCAGAATTCAGATGCTGGCAATGTTGACGACGCTTCAGTGAGCTTCCCTTTTGCTATGACTCGTATGACATTGATGTTCTTCTCATCTTGCTTTTTTGAAGAAGGCTGATTTTGGCCGATGCTTTATACTTTCGAAGCTTGCCGTGTTGTACGTGATACAGACGAATTCAGAATGCAGTTGCTCGCTTATTCCCTTATTTTTCGTGGATCGCCCTTTCGGGTTTTCAATCCACCGGGATACCCATTTTTGCCTGAGTTGTCCAATGTGGATTTTCAATTCAGTGGGTGTACATTTTTTATTATTTTCCCTTATTTTTGCCCGAGTCTTTTATTCTGTTTTTGACTCGCCGGGATGCCCTAATTTTGCCTGGACTTACATTTTATTTTTATGTCCAGCGGGTCATTTAATGCAAAGTATTTTTTAACTGCATCTGAATTCACAGGGGACAGGAAGTCTTCACCATCCATAGTACTGAGCATCAGTGCTCCACCAGAGAAAACCTTCTTTACAATGAATGGACCATCATAATTCGGCGTCCACTTGCCCCTGTGGTCTGTATGAGGAGGAAGGAGTCTTTTTAGCACAAGATCTCCTACTTGGTACTCTCGAAGCCTGACTTTCTGATCGAAAGCTTTCTTCATTCTTTTCTGATAAAGCTGCCCATGACAAATTGCAGCTAATCTCTTTTCTTCAATCAGACTTAGTTGTACGTATCGGGATCAGACCCATTATGCTTCGTTTAGCTTAACATCCATCAATACCCGTAAAGAGGGTAATTCAACTTCAACAGGTAGGACTGCCTCCATACCATACACAAGCTGATACGGTGTTGCCCTAGTGGATGTTCTGATTGAAGTACGGTACCCATGTAAGGCAAATGGTAACATTTCATGCCAGTCTTTGTAGGTGACCACCATCTTCTGCACAATTTTCTTGATATTCTTGTTAGCTGCCTCCACAATGCCATTCATCTTTGGCCTGTAAGGAGAAGAATTGTGGTGTTGGATCTTGAAGTCCTGGCATAACTCTGCCATCATTTTATTGTTTAAGTTGGAACCATTATGAGTAATGATTCGCTCGGGCACTCCATACCGACAGATGATGTCCCTCTTCAGGAATCGGGCTACGACTTGCCTTGTGACATTTGCATACGAAGTTGCTTCAACCCACTTGGTGAAATAGTCAATTGCTACCAGGATGAATCGGTGGCCATTTGAACCAGACGGTTCAATCTTGCCAATCATATTAATGCCCCACATGGCAAAGGGCCAAGGTGAAGACATCACATTCAAAGGATTTGGAGGCACATGCACTTTATCTGCATAGATCTGGCATTTATGACACTTTCTGGCATAAGCACAACAGTCTGCATCCATTGTGATCCAGTAATAGCCTGATCTTAGCAACTTTTTAGCCATAGCATGCCCTCCGGCATGGGTACCGAAAGATCCTTCGTGCACCTCGTGCATCAACAAGTCTGCTTCTGCCCTATCAACATATTTGAGGAGTACCATATAAAAGTTTCGCTTGTACAAGGAACCATCAGCATTCAGGAAGAAGCTACCAGTCAGCCTTCTTAATGTCTTCTTATCATTGGAAGATGCCCCAGGTGGGTATGTTTGATCCTCCAAGAAGCATTTGAAGCATCTGAGGCACAAAGTTGGCAGCTTGAACTTTGATCATGGATGAAATGGTAGCCAGAGCATCTGCAAACTGATTTTCATCTCGAGGGATATACTCAAGCTTGACTGTAGTGAAGAAAGTCAATAACCTCCTTGTATAATCCTGGTAGGGTATCAGATGATCCTGGTGAGTGTACCATTTGCCGTTGGTTTGATTAATTACCAGAGCTGAATCTCCGAACACAGTCAAAGTCTTGATCCTGAGGTCAATGGCTTCCTCAAGACCCATAATGCAAGCTTCGTATCCAGCTTCGTTGTTAGTGTAGTTAAAAGTGAGTTTTGCCGAGAAAGGCATGTGAACTCCTTTAGGTGTAATGAGTATTGCACCAACACCACGACCATTCATATTAACAGCCCCATCAAACATCATAGTACATTCTTCTTCTGGGTCAAGCCCTTTAGTGTGAACGGGCTCTTCATGATCTTTTGCTTTTATGAACATGATGTCTTCATTGGGGAAGTCAAATCTCATAGGCTGGTAATCATCAATGGGTTGCTCAGCGAGATAATCAGACAATACACTGCCTTTGATGGCCTTTTGAGATGTGTACTGAATGTCATATTCTGTGAGGATCATTTGCCATCTTGCAACCCGTCCGGTAAGCGCTGGTTTCTCAAAAATGTACTTGACTGGGTCCATCTTTGAGATCAATAAAGTAGTGTGGGCCAACATATACTGCCTTAGTCGGCGAGCAGCCCACGCTAAAGCACAACAAGTTTTATCGAGCAGTGAATAACGTTGTTCACAGTCGGTAAACTTTTTGCTTAGGTAGTATATTGCATACTCTTTTTGACTAGACTCGTCATGCTGGCCCAGCACACACCCCATTGACCCTTCTAATACTGTCAAGTACATGATTAGAGGTCTTCCTTCAACTGGAGGCATAAGGATAGGAGGCTCTTGTAAGTATTCCTTGACTTTGTCAAAAGCTCTCTGACAATCTTCGTTCCACCTGACCGTTTGTTCTTTTCTCAACAACTTGAACAAGGGTTCACAAGTTGCAGTAAGGTGAGATATGAACCGTGAGATGTAGTTTAATCTACCTAGAAACCCTCGAACTTCTTTTTCAGTCTTCGGTACAGGCATTTCTTGAATGGCTTTGACTTTATCAGGGTCAACTTCAATTCCCTTTTCACTTACAATAAATCCCAGCAGCTTACCGGATCGCACCCCGAATGTGCATTTGTTAGGGTTTAACTTCAATTGGTACTTCCTCAGACGCTTAAACAGCTTCAACAGACTCACCAGGTGGTCTTCTTTTGTAAGGAACTTGGCAATCATTTCATCCACATAACATTCAATTTCTTTGTGGATCATGTCATGGAATAATGTTACCATAGCCCGTTGATAAGTGGCACCCGCATTCTTCAGTCCGAATGGCATCACCTTATAACAGAATGTGCCCCAGGGTGTGATGAAAGTTGTTTTCTCCATGTCTTAAGGTGACATCTTGATCTGATTATATCCTGAAAATCCATCCATGAAGGAGAATACCGAGAACTGAGCCGTATTGTCGACCAATACATCAATGTGAGGTAATGGGAAGTCGTCTTTCGGGTTGGCTCTGTTCAGATCCCGATAGTCCACACACATCCTCACTTTTCCATATTTCTTAGGCACAGGTACAATGTTAGCATCCCACGGCGGGTAATTGGTCACAGCAAGGAAACCGGCGTCCCACTGTTTTTGTACCTCTTCCTTTATCTTCATTGCCATATCTGGGCGAGTACGGCGCAACTTCTGTTTTACTGGCGGACAGACTTCTTTCAGCGGCAGCTTGTGCATAACAATGTCGGTGTCCAACCCTGGCATATCCTGATAAGACCAAGCAAAAACATCCACATACTCCCGAAGCATGTCAATCAGTTGCTCTTTTACTGAATCTTGTAGGCAGGCCCCAATCTTAACTTCCTTCAAGTCTTCTTCCGTACCAAGATTAACCGTTTCAACTTCCTCCTGATGAGGAGTGATAACCTTCTCCTCTTGTCTCAACAACCTGGCTAGCTCTTCAGGTATCTCATAATCTTCTTCAACCCCTTCATCAGCTTGATTAATCGGATTGTCAAAGTCATACGAAGTCATAGCGGTGTCGTTGTCGGTGCAGTCTGGAGGGTACTCTCTGCAAGGGTTTAGATTTGTTCATTTTAGTGATCAGTTTTATCTTGTTTAAAAAGTGAGAATGAATTTATTTATTTTGAAAAACATTGCCATTTTATTTTTGTACAAAAAATAAGGAATGAAAAACAGTGAGCGAAAAAGAAAAGACTCATTTGCAAAAGATGTCCTGATATTCATTAATTGATCTTTGCACAAAATACAAGATGGCCCGATTACAAAATGAGTCCTGACATCTTGGGCAAGATGCAGAACTTGATGCATGCTTCAAAACACAGGAAATAATAATTACTCTGCAGGAGTAACCCTTATAATTTCCTGGGAAGACCAGTTTGAGACATGGCTCCCCGGGATCCTTGGACGTATCCAGCTTTCCAGGTTGCGCTCGTCTTCTGACGCATCTTCCAAGCTATTCACAGCATCCGGGGTGAGCATCCCCCCACTAACAAACTTGGGCTCCTTCGCAGCCTCTGGTTGATCTTGTCGAGTTGGTCTGTAACCCAACCCGAATCGGTCTTCTTTCCTAGCACAGCAGATGTTTCATTAATATTAAGGGCCTCAAACCCTTGGCTCATGGTTTCATGGATTTCCCCATCCATTTCAATGTATTTGAAAGTAGCCAGCTGGCTAACAAAAATATCCTCCTCCCCACAAATAGTAATGACTTGGCCTTCCCACTCGAATTTTAACTTCTGGTGAAGGGTTGATGTCACGGCGCCAGCGGCGTGTATCCATGGTCTACCCAATAGACAGCTTTAGGCAGGTTGTATATCCATCACAAATAAGGTCGTTTTGAAAACTTGTGGGCCAATCATTATTGGTAATTCTATCTCTCCCAGAACTGATCTTTTAGAACCGTCAAAGGCTCTCACTACCAAGTTACTTGGGCGTAGTGCCAATCCGTCATATTCCAGCTTCACAAGGGCTTTCTTGGGTAGGACATTGAGGGACGACCCCGTGTCCACCAACACGTGAGAAAGAACTGCACCCTTACACTCCAAGGTAATGTGCAAAGCCTTGTTGTGATTGTGACCTTCCGTTGTCAGATCAGTGTTGGTAAATCCTAGTCCATGACTAGCGTTAACATTTCCAACCACAACCTCTAACTGATTGACGGTAATCTCCTCCGGCACATAAGTTGCCTGCAGGACCTTCAATAGTGTGTTCCGATGAGCCTCGGAGCACATTAGCAACGATAGTATGGAGATTTTGGAAGGTGTTTGATGAAGCTGGTCTACCACCTTGTAATCACTTTTCTTTATGATCCTCATGAATCCATCAACCTCTTGATCGAAAGGAGTCTTCAAAGCTTCTTTAGCAACTAGTTCTTCTGGCACCGTGCTCTTCCCTTTTGCCTTAGCAGCAGCTTCTGCTTCGGCAACGGGTCTTGGAACTTGCGAGGCAAAGAGACGTCCGTTTCTAGTGAAGCCTCCGCCTCCCCCCACATTTTCTATCTGAGATGAAGAAGTTGATGATTCTAAAGTGATTTTCTGCCCCTCGCAGTATAGATCTGAGCCGTAATTCCAAGGGATGGCATTATTGCTTTCGTAAGGAACTGGTCCAGGCACTGTGATAGTGACCAGACTGATAGCAGCTGCAGAAGGGACCACAATGGTGTGTGGATCGTAATATATGGTAACTGGAGCCCTTATAGGAGTAACATTTTGTTGTGAATTGTTGGTAGGAACATTTGCGGGATCGTAGTATATTGTAATCGTTGAGGCACTTTCATCAATTGCTGCTGATGTTGTAGAAGGTACTGTTGACTGGATGGGGATTGAAGTTGTAGCAGGAATGGTGACTGAACTTGTATCCATTGAAATGATTGATTGAGCGGTTGTTGGAGTTGTAGTAGAATCCGTAGGAACAATGGTTGCTGACGTTGTAGGAGTATCTAGGATCGTTGATGAAGGAATTGTTGGAGTTGTAGTCGCTGTTGTCGTAATCTGAAGGATACCATCCTTAATAAGACCATTTATGCCGTTTCTCAACCTTTCACACCCATTGACTGCAATATTGCAATACTCACAGCCGAGCTCACACCCGGGGAACACTTGGCATTCTAAAAGCTGAGCTTTGATTTCAACCAAAGGTGTTCGAATTTGTGCAACACTGGTGATTAAGGTGGATGGTTTGCCTTACTCAATAGCATTAATCCTAGGCCCGTTGTGACTAGGCATTGGATTCCTTGTGACATTTGGAGGAGGTGCGAAGTTGAGAGCTTTTGAGTCCACCAGATCTTGGACTCTCATCTGTAGGGCCCTGCATTTTTCAGTGTTATGCCCCGGTGCATTTGAGTGGAACGCACACCTGGCATTGGCATCATAGTTTTTTGGCATATTGGTGGGATCCGGAGGTGCCAATGTCCTTAACTCAACCAGGTTGAGCTTCAGGAGTTGTGGCAAGAGTGCGGCGTACGGCATTGGAATTGGGTCAATTACCCTGCTTGCCTGTGATGGTCTTTGTTGGAAAGGACGCTGTTGTTGGTTATGTTTGTTGTTGTAGGTTCTCTGTTGCGGATAATGAACTTGTTGTTGATATTTTGGTTGTTGTTGTTGAGGATATACTGATTGTTGAGGAATTGGAGCTGGGATGGTGACTGCTGCTACTGACCAGGGTATATACTGAGGCCTGCCCCTGCTTGCATGAATGGAATTTGTTTCACCGGCCCTTCGGGGTCCCACAAAAGGCTTTCTGGGATTACTAGATGAACTTGCACCACTGTCGGAAATTTTGCCCATCTTTAATAGACTTTCAATCCTTTCACCAGCTATGACCACATCAGCAAAACTGGTAGAGGAGAAGGCAGCCAATCTATCAATGTAAGTCCCTTGCAATGTATTCATGAACATGTCAGCCATTTCCCTCTCTGACATGGGTGGTTAGACAGCAGCAGCAAGCTATCTCCACCTTTGGGCATATTCCCTGAAGTTCTCTCGGGAAGATTGAGACATTCCCATTAGGAGGGTCCTATTGGGAGCCATGTCTAGGTTGTATTGATATTGACGGATGAAAGCCTCAGCCAAATCCTTCCAGCATCTTATGGTGGCTCTAGACAAGTGTGAATACTACTCTCTCGAAGCCCCAGTCAGACTGTCTTCAAAGTAGAACATCCACAACTTTTCATCCATAGTATAAGCTTTAAGTCTTCCCAGGAAAGACTGCAGATGAGTGCGAGGACAGGAGGTACCATTGTACTTTTCAAAGCATGGGGGTTTGAATTTGTAGGGAATTCTCACCCCATCCACTAGCCCCATATCCATCACATCAAAGCCCAAAGAATTCTGAGACTCCAAAGATCTTAATTTCTCAGCAATTTCGTCCAATCTCCGGTCATATACTTCATGTCCAGCCCCCATAACAGTAAACTGTTCTTCTTGGGGATCTTCTTGCAAGATTCTCCCCCCAGCTGTATTACCTTGCACATTTCTCGGGACGTTGACTTCCGGATCCAGATGAGGTCCAAATACTGGTGGGTCAATACGAGGCTGGCCCCGTTCATTGTTACTAGTTCCTCCTGTTCCAAGATGAGGCTCCTCAGGAGTTTGTCTTTCCACCAGCTCTCTTAACCTTTCCTGACTCTGGGCTAAGCCAGCATCACTGCCATTAACTGAGACATCTGATTTTTCATCTCCACTCTCTCATTAGCCATCAGATTTCTGACCTCAGTCAGATCCTGCTGTACTTGTTCCATTTGAATACCGGGAAGGTTGTTGCGAGTCGGGTACCGGTGCGTGCGGTTGACAGGGAACACTCGGCGATGAGCAATGTTTCCTGAAGTCACAACAAAGTTAGAAACAAAGATAATAAAGAACCTACAAAACAAAACAAAGTTAGTATGCAATGCAGTATGCTTATTTGTTTTCCAAGGTATCCGGTTTGGTTCTTAGTTTTGACCTTTCCAGACCTCGAGGAGGATGCTTGATGTTGCTGAGAAAAGAAGGCCAATGAAAACAAACTAATATATTACAAATGGTGAACAATACATAGTCTGTTTTACAACACATGCCCATGGAGGGTCAAAATACAATAAAAGGAAAAGTACATCAAATGGAAACAACAAAAAACAAAGAATCAGACATCCAACCCAAACTCATCCTCTCTGACCTCCTTCAGGAGTGCCTCAGTCACTGGACCAGCTGGGTGCTCTGTAATGGTCCTAATGAGGAGGTTCCTAGTAGCAATGGCAGTGGTCATCCTCTTATGCATGTCCTAGTCCTTTGATCTCTTCAATCCTGCTCTGAGCTTCAACTCTGAAATCTCCTTCTGGGCTGCCAACAAAGCTTCCTGCTGCTTCTTCTCATTGGCCTCTAGTTGTTCAATCTTAGCTTGAGTCTTTTGGTCTTCTTGTGTACGGGCCTCGGTGATTCTGACCCACCTAGCCTGACTCTCTTGCAGATAGAGCTCAGTCCTAGCCTTCTGAATTTTGGCCTCCTTACAGGCATTCTTCAATATTTGTTCCCCAGCTCTTGCTTTCCTGATATAGTCCTATGTCTTCTCAATTTTGGTGAGATGCTCCACCCTAAGCTTCTGCAACCTCTCAATATCCAGACAACCATCACTTCTTTCCCAAAGAGTCTTCTTCAAGGCTTGAGATAGGTTCTCATTCCTTTCCTTCAGCTTCTCAAATTCCTCTAGGCTGATAGTTGCTGCTGGCTGTACTGTGGATGGCCCAGGTATGTCTTCCAAGATAAAAGGTATTCCGGTAATTTGAGCTCTAGTACGGGACCATTCATAGTATTAAGCTGAAGCAACATTATTACACCTTCCAAGGACAGCTACCCCCTTTGTCTGGATGTTGTCCCAAGCCCAGGACGCTTGTCTCACAGCAGCTGAATTAGGCTTCACTTCACAATACAGGGTCTCAGCTAAATCTTATCCTCTGGGAGGGTGAACCAAAGCCTAGCCCAGTTGTCTCTTAAACAGCAAAGGATTGTATTTGATGCAACCCTTTACTCCTATCAGAGGCACATTTGGGTATTGTCCACAGCTGGTGATAATGTCCTTGCCTTTGGTGCTCTGGGTGCACCATCTAATATCATCTGAAGTCAATGCAATGAGCCTCTTGGCACAATTCTTCCGTTGGTGGGGATTCAGGAAGGCATCTGACTTAGGCAGGTGTCTGAGCAGCCAGGTGTAAAACAAAGGAGCACAACATCTTACCAACTTCCCCTTTTCTTTCTCATTCCTCTGATGAATGGAGTAGTAAAAATCTCCTAGCAATGTGGGCACTGGGTTCTTCAGAAGAAACAAATGGATGGCATTCTTGCTGACAAATTTGGGCTCATCTGCAAACAGTATAGCCCCATATATGCTGAGGGCTAACAGTGCACAGACTACCCTCCATTCTCCCAATGAAGCTTTCAGGATGGCCTGAGAAACCAAGAAGTCCAAATGCAAGCCAGGGATCCCAGCTTTTGTTTTCATACTTTGCTCAATCAAGGCAGGCTCCAGGTACAATGCCTTTGATATCTCTTCCTTTCTGGGAGCTGGCATCTCTGGGTTGAAAGGGATTCCACCCCCGATAGCTACTCCAATCAATGAAGAAAACTCTTCTAGTAGAGGCCCCAACTGAAAGTCTGGGAAAGTGAAACATCTCAAAGGAGGGTCATAAAACTGCAAGCAGGTGTGGATCATGCTTCTCTAAGAAGGGTCAAGGTCCATAACCATATCCAGGATACATCCATGATGCTCTCTAAACAGTGGGATGTGGTCTGGTGTGATGAGTGACTGGACCTGCCTGATACCAGTCAACACAGGCTCAAAGAAATGGTAGGATATGTTGCTCTTTCTGGGAGTAGTCATGAGTGCTGCTGAAGAAGCTGAAGATAGGTGCTGATTAAGATCACAGACTGATGCTGGAAATGAGCCACTGACAGGCTGATGCTGGTGATGATGAAGATAGCTGAAGCAGATAACTGATGAAGCAAAGGTCTATGCAGAAGAAGGGGTCAAAACCAAACCAGATATGATATGGATACCCTGAAAAGCAAATAAACAAATGTTAAATGATGCAATGATGATATATGCAAATGATATGCAAGGGTTTGTGATCAAGCTGGATCTGATTATCTGTCTTGATATAGGCCCATGTATGTTCAGAAAGTCTAGATGAAGGCTCAGAAATCCCATAACCAGGGTGAAGGACTCAAATAAAGAATCACATGTCCAAGGTTAATCACAAGAACTTCCCAAAATGAGGTACTCTTAAACAAAAAGGTAACAGGGTATGATGTGGCCAAGGGTACCTGCAAACCTGTAAACAACCCAACCCCCTCACAGGTAGTGTTCTAGAACAAAGATCCTCAGACTTGGATCAGTTATGAGAAGTGTAAACACTTCTAACCCGGAGGTACAGTGTTTACAATAACCATAAAAGATCCTCCTCTAATTCACCTCAGCTTTTGAAGGTCATAATAAAGGTCATCCAGACTTAGCAGGCTTCCCAGATAGCCCTAGCACTACGGGAAATCTGTAGCACAGAGTTCTCAAGAAGAAACCCACATCTGAACCGTGTTTCATATTCCCGCACCAGACCGAAATGGAACGGGAAAGAACATGAACCACTCTAGCCTAGGTGTCACTCAGATCCCAGGTATAGGACCTTAAACTCTCAATGGAACCCCACCCATCAAACAGAAACCAGATCCAGCATTGATAATGACAGTATGAAATATGAAAACTATAAAGGAAGGCAATAAATAAAGTTGTACATAAAGCAATAAATAAAACAAAATAAATGAACACACATAGCACATAACACCCCAGTAAACACAAATCAAACAAGTGCTAGGAGGAACCCACAAAAAGAACCAGAAGCCCTGGTTACAATATAAGGGTCCCCAGCAGAGTCACCAAGCTGTCGCTCCCACCAAATGGCACTGGGCCAAGAGGGGTATTGACGCAAACTGTCGGCGAAAGAGAAGAGAATGAATAGAGTCGCCAGTTAGGCATTTTTATCCCGAAGGAAAGGTAATGCTGCATAAATCTAGAAAGATATGGATAAGACAGTCGCAAACCAGAGAAACTGAGAAAGGGGGTTGGTTACAACCTGGGAAGGTATTAGCACCCAGATTGTCCGCCGTGCTCGACGGGATCCACGCTTGAAATATTTGTGTTTAAAGGGGAAGTGTCAGTGCTATCTGTGTGCAAACGCTGGAAAAGAATGTACAGGTGTCAGTGCAAAAGGAGTGTGAAATGAAATAAGAGAGTGTCAGGGTAAGGAAAGAGTGCAAAGCTCAAGGCTATGAGGCTTAAAGAATAATGCTGGAAGGAGGGGGAATATACAGAGACTTTTGTTCGATAACAGTCAAGTTATGCCTACGTATCCTCTCGTGCAATGAGGAAGTCAGAACACCGTAGTTCGACTCAAAGAGACTGAAAGATAAATTGACTTGTGAACTGCTTACTTATCTATGCTCAAGTGTATGACCTGTCTGCTCTTGTGAGTGAATGAGATGAGAAAAGAATTCCGGAGGAGACGATTATTGTTTGTTTTTGATGTTTTCAATCTTTTATGTCTTTTTAGTATTTGTCATAAGATAATGAGCTTAAGCCTAAACCAAGGGTTAGTAAACTCATCACATCTTCCCTCTGATTAGGGGTGATGAGAATACCTTAAGCATGAAGTAAACACCTCACACTTAATCACCAAGATGTAGGATTAAGATCATTAACCTACTTGTGATTATTTAGGTGTTTTTGGAGTTTTTGTTTGGTGTTAAGTAATGAGTTTAAGCCATAATCAAGGATTTAATGGACCCATTACACCATCCTAATAGAAGGATAATAGATGAGAACATTTCAGCTGAAGAAGACTCCTCAACTTAATCCATGATTAGGGATTAACCTCATGACAAAACAAAACCTTTATTAAATGGATTTTAGTTAATGGTAAGGTTAAGAAGTGGATTTTATGGTCTGTAAGACAACTTGAGGGGGACTTGTCCATTAACAGTAGGGTTAGTCCTTCTTAACCAATTAAGGAAGAATTAGAACCCTGATGCAAGGCCCAAGTTACAAGCTTGATGTCTTAGTGATTATTAGGTGAATTGATTAAAGGATTTAAACACATTAAGGGTTTAACACTAAGGGTTAAATTTATACACTCCATCCTAATAGAAGGATGCAGGCATAACCCTAATCACAAAGCCTTAAAACCTTTAAGGTTTAATCCTTGGTTATGAGATGGGAAGAGAAGACACAAAGATGACACAAAGTTAAAACTAATGGGGGGACTAATCAACCCTAATTGTGATCCTGCTTGGATGTTCCTAGGGTTTATGAGGCTTGCAAAAGATCTTCAAGAGAAAAGCCACCAAGGGAGAAGCAGATGAAAGGAGAAGCAAAAAGAACAAGACAACTTGCTTCACTTAAGAAGACAAGTTGCTTGAAGAAAGAAAGTGGGGAGGGATCATGAATGAGCAAGCTCACTCTAATACACAAGTAAAATGCAGCAAAGGATGCATAAAAGAGATGAGAAGAGATTATGAGAAGTGAAGTCAAATTCACTTCTCAAACACTTACCACCTGAAAGGTTAGCAAAAAGAAAGGAAAAGGAATTAAAATGAGAAGGATGCAATGATGCAAAACAAAACCAGAAGTATAATTAAAGTATGAATGATGCAAAGAGATGATGTGAATGTATGTCATGAGATGTGGATGATCATACAAAAGATGAGAATGCAAATGAGACATAAAAGAAGCATGAAAGTCCATCAAAACTTATGAAATGCAATGGATACAAAACATGGCACATGGATGATGCAATGATCAAACATGATTTCAATATGTCCTAAGATGTCTTATATGTCATGTAGATGCACAAAATGTCATGGCAAGTTCATGTATGCAAGCATATGAGGGATGGATGCAAATGAAGGCAAAAATTAGGGTTTATACACAACATACAATACAAAATTCAAAACCAGAAGCAAATGACATGATAAAAATTTTAAAATAGGATCAAAGGAACCCTAACCATACACAAGTTCACTTCCCAAAGGAGGAGACCTAAATCTTAACCTAATGGAAGTTATGATTTTCTCAAGTTAGCTTAGGTTTTAAGGCACTTCAAAAGGGAAAATGCACAACAAATTGAAAATGAGAGATAAATTCAAACCAATTTTATCCTATAAACTACATGATATGAAGAATGCAATGCAAAAAGAACCATCATCAAACTCCTCATGGTTAGGCAAAAGGGATTTTTCTAAGTTAGGGCAAAAATATTGACTTTTAAGAACCCTAATTCCAAAGAAAAATGTCAAAATAGGTCAATAACCAAAAAGAAATTTGTGTGAAGAGTTTGATAATGTTTCTAAATGTATCAAGATGCAATGTGATTTTTTTTGTGATTTTTGGAAACTTAAATGCTATTTTAATTAATTAATTCTCATTAACTAATTAAAATAAACATTTAAATATTTTAAAAATACGAAATTTATGCAAAAAATAAAATAAAAATTATTTTCAGAATGAGAAAAATATTTTAGGGCATGATGCAAAAAATGAATTTTTTTAGAAATGTTTTACTATTTTAAATAAAATGTAGAAAGAAATGTAATTAAAATGAAATTAAAATGAATTAAAAATGAAAGTCAACAGATTCAAAGGCCCAGATTCAAAATAAAAGGGGAGGGAATTGACCAGTGCGCGCAAATGGACGGCCCACATTCAAACTACGCTAATTATGTCATTAGCCCTAATCTGAACCCTAATTACTTTCAGGTTGCCAAAATGTCAAAAGTTGGTGTACTTGAGGTATGGGCACATGGCAGGCCAAGGACAATGGGGTGTCCTGCGCAGCTGACTTTAGGGAGGTCCATGGAATCAGTTTTGAGGCAAGGCAGCAAGTTGAATGAAGTTTATGGGTGATTTTGCAAATCATGAAGTTCTTGGCCCCTTTGAGAAATCTTAATGATCAAGGCATGAAACTTGAGAAATCTTTGGGCAATTCTGAATTTTATGTCATGTATGTTGTTTGTGTAATGCTTAGACATAAATTAGAAGTCACAAATTGCCTTGGTACAAGATTTTGCAAGTTTCCCTCTTTGGCACATAAGTGAATTTTTGTGATTTTTCCCAACTTTGCAAGGCCATAACTTGAGTTCTATGATGAATTAGGTCAAGTTCTTGTACTTTTTGAAAAGGGAATGATCCAATATACAACTTTCATGACCAAGAATTTTTCATTTGAAGCATTTTTGAATCAAAAAGAGGAGGTTGAAAAACTTTCCCAAAATGGCAAGTTTACATTACAAGTTACTTTCCCAAAATGGAAACTTTGCAAATGGCTTGAAATCCTTCAATTTTGTGAACTTCTAACTTCTTATAAGATCAAATAAAGATCATATACGCCTAAAATGATGGATAACAACCTTTGGTTGGGTGATTGGGGGCCTCAGATGCCCTGATTTTGCACTGACTTGCTCAAGAAGTCATCTATTGATCAGATGCCTTCCCCATTGAATTTCTTCATGAAAATTGGTATGTATGATCCTTATAACATATAGAGACCAATAGAAACAATAATGACCAAAAAATTTGGAGTTATGGCCTCTGAAACCAAAACCCTAATTTTAGGTCATCTGTGAAGTTAAGCCTGGCTCTGCTTCTATGTCTTTCCCAGTTCTTGTGATTCTTTGACTTCCTTGACCTTGGGAGGATATAATATGATGCTTGAACATACATGGACCCTCTTGAGATGATTGAAGACCTTTGGAGTGGCTCAGATAGCTCAGGAATTGCTCAGATCACAAACCCTAGATGCAGATGACTTTGAATCAATGTAGTGAAACAAAAATGTAATATGAGATGATATTATTGAACTTATGCAAATGAAAAGAATCACAAGCCATGGTGAAATGAGTGAGGGAAAATTTGGGGTGTTTACAACGTGCTTCGGATTCCATGAGACTTTGACATTGACTTCATGCATGTGTGTGCGTCCATGCTTGGTTGTGTGTGCATGCATTAGGGATCACTAGATTGGCATGCTTAGCTTGATCATCTGAGTGGACTTGATCCTAGGGCAAATATTAAGTCAAGTTGTTAATTGTAGCCCACCCTAAGGATCTCACTTTAGCGTGTTTCTTTATTGGACTCAGGCCATGATATTCCCACACCAACTCTGAGCCCAGTGTTATTGTTAACTATCATTTTATTTTTGCCACACCCTACCTCATTTTATTTTATTTTTTTATTTCCTTTTTGCATACTTTTTTGGTTTTCCATTTTAAAAAAATACCAAAACACTTCCAAAAATTCTACAAATATTCACATTGAATCTAAACACATTTAAATAATTTTCCCCATTTTTTAATTCTGATTTTGGTGAATTTTGCCATTTCCTTTGATTTTTCTTTTGAATTTTTTTTAATGTTCACATTGCATGAGGTTTAATCCCTCTTGATTTAATTTTCATAGTTTCCTCTTGTTTATTTTCATAATGTTTGGTATGATTACATAGCACATGTCAAGGATTCTAAAAAAAAAATTGTGGATTTTTAAAACCATTTATGCATAGCATTTGGACTTCATTTTCTTCCATCTTCCTTATTGATCTTTTGTGGGTTTTTGAGTAGTGTTTGAGTATGATTCTTGTTGAGTTTTGAGCTATACTTTTAACATGTGATCACATTCTAACCTAGGTACTTTAGGTTCTAATCTCATAAAATTTTCAAAGTCATTTTCTAGGTGTTTATGCTTGTTATATTAGGAGACCTTTTGAGTGAATTTTGGTAGCACTTAACCCTAGTTTTAGGTAGAAATTTATTCCATCCTATTAGGATTTGTTTGTGCACTTTTATAGGTAATTTCTTAAACATTAAAGTTATTCTAATTCATCATTATAGGTCATTAACTTGCATCTTTCATAACTTTCACATATTTTTCAACTTGAATCATTACTTGAAAATATTTGACCTAGTTGATTAACTTTTTTCAATGTGGTTTGCATGTGCATATCCCCAAACACATCATATGTTACTGGCTTATCCCCATTCTCATTCATGTTCATAATTCATCCTTCATTCATAACTTGCATTACAAGTATGCCATCCCTTAAGAAGAAAAATGTTTGAACATCTTTTCTTCTTGTCTCCTCTTCTAACATGTTTACATCAATAATTGTATGATCATTCTTCTACATTCATATGCATATTAAGATGTCATTTTGTTATGACGTGCATCCATATGCAGACATTTTCATCCTTTTCGTTCAAATTTAACTTGTGTTACAAGTTTCTTCTCTTCTTATGTGAGCCTGTACCTTGTGTGTTTCTTCTTAATTCATCTACTTGAATCATTTCATTAATAACTTGTATACTCATGCATTGAATTCCATGAGCATTATAAAATGTCATTCATTTCTGATCTTTATGTTTATTCATGCATTCATTCATGTTTGGATGTCATGCACATTCAACTTTCATCAATAACATTCATCTTGCATTTCTTTGATATTTGGTGCATTGTTTGAGCCTAGTTTGATCATGTTAGGTACCATAACTCTAATAGGACACCATTAGGAAAAGCTACTGACTTTAGAAGTTCTTGAGTCCTTAGGATCCTTTACCTTTAGGTTTAGGATTTGTTTGGATCATAAGTTCATTTCATAAAATGTTTGATGCTTACTTGGTCAATTTATTCTGCTAATGCTTTCATATTCAATTGTTTAGCTAACCATTTCATGTAGGGGAAAATTTTAAGTTGAGTATGTGGATGTGCTTCCAAACACACCTATTCACTTATTTTAATCCCTTTAGGTTCATAACTTAACTTCTATCTTACAAGTGAGTTATGTTACCTCTTTCTCTCCTTTTATTATTTTAGACCTAGATTCTTATACCATACTTAACCATAGGAACATCCATGCATGATAACATTAGAGTAAGTATTAGTTTCCTTTTAGTTTTTACCTTTGTTTCTCTCTGAGTCTTTCTCTCTTGTCTCAATAAAACAAAGCAAAAAACTTAATAAATATCATGTGCATTATGTGCCACAAGCCTTAAGTACGTAGGAAATGATGAGCAAGTGAATACCTTATGTCTTCTAGGATACATTGTGTGAAATACTCTTGGATTGTTATGCAAAGTATTCACTCCTATTTGATAGTCTTTAGCACGATGCACATTACAAACAAAAACAATCAATCCACTTCTTCTAAAAGAAAATAAACAGACAAATAAGTCTTTCCTTCGGAAATTATTTGCTCATCTCATTCACTCTCATTGTAAGAACGTACCTCTTCATGTTCTCGTGCAATACGGTAATGCACTCGATTCAGCAAGCCTACAACACCTAAGCTAGAGCATTGGTTGTTCATTTAAAAAACAAAAACAAGCAAGTTTCATTCCTAGGTTAGGGGAACTACATAACTCTGATTCTCATTCCCGATGAGATACGTAGGCAGTGAGGTAGGTTCCATTCGACCACAACTTTTTATATTCCCTACATTGTTTCTCTTTTCATTCCCATTCTTTCTCCAATTCCAGTTTAGCAGAAGATGAAGCAAATCACGACACCATTTGAGTAGTGCAAGCAAGTGTAGGATCAATCACTTACCATTGCACTAAAAGCAATTGTTGTTAGTGAAGGCGCAACTTTATTTCCTTATAGTATAGAGCACTCAAGGGGCTGCGCCTATTAAGCGCCATGGGTTGGAATGTTAAGCCTATCGAATCCCTAAGGGTGACGCTGAATTAATAAATCCAACAATCTCCCCCCCCCTTCCCCAGTGTCAGCCGGGGGGATTCGAACCCATGACCTTGCTCTGATACCACTTGTAGGATCAAGTGCTTACCACTGCACTAAAAGCAATTAATGTTAGTGAAGGCGCAACTTTATTTCCTTATAGTATAAAGCCCTCAAGGGGCTGCGCCTATTAAGCGCCATGGGTTGGGATGTTAGGCCCATCGAATCCCTAAGGGTGACGCTGAATTAATAAATCCAACAGCAAGCGTGGATCCCGTCGAGTACGACGGACGTGAAGGGGTTCTAATACCTTCCATTCACGTAACCGACTACCATACCCATTATCTCTAGTTCGCAAGACCTCATTCTTTCCTTTCCCCTAGGTTTGTGCAACATTACCTTTCCCTTTCCTTGTGATAAAAATGCATGTCTGGCGACTCTTCTTCTTTTACTGCGCCACTTTTGCGTTTGTACTAGGATGAAAATCCCGGGAGCGACATAGAGGACTAAAAAATTAGATGTTTATTTCTAATTTGTTAGAGAAAAGGTGTAGGATAATGTTCTAAAGCTACTTCCTATATCTACTCAAGAGCAGCTTGCTGATTTCCTGACAAAAGCTTAGGCTCCACCAAAATTCGATGATTTTGTGTTTAAGCTTGGAATGATAGATGTCTATCATGGTCAAACTTGTGGGAGGGTGTTGAATGACTATAATATAGAAGATCATAATGGAAAAATAGTAACGTCGTGTGCAAGTAATTTAACTATCTAATAATTCATAATAAAATTAGTTGAAAACTATCACATGCTGCTATTGTATGTTAAGTATCATGTAGATTGTATATAAGTTATCATTCTATTTTATTATCTTAAATTAATGTAATACAAGTTCAACTTCTTTTCGACCTTCTATATTCTTTTCTTAGCTTCTGTGAGCTTTAACACTGGTGTTTTATGGTGATTTTACATATTGTTAACACTTAGGCCCAATGCATAAGAGAAAATGGTTATTGCTCTTGTACTTTTCTCATTAATTAAGTTTTAATTTTGAATTTGGAAATTGGCAAAACTTCGTAAAGTGTTGCAGAATGTACATATGCAATGCTGGAAAAGTGTTGTTATAAGCAAAATAATACAACTTAAAGTAAAAAAGTGTTGCTGAAAGGGTGTTGTTTCATCAAGGGTAGCGACCTTGTGAAACAACACTAACTTGCCCTATAAATTGATTATTCCAAATTCAGAAAACACATTACAAAAATGTGTATCCTCTTCCCTAAAATTCCATATTCTCTTTTCTACATTCAAATTTTCGTCAGTCTTGTGCAAACTCGAGTATAGACTGAATGATCCTAAGTCAATTGGTTAGGAAGAATCTCTTTTCTAGTTAGTGCAGTTGGACAAGTCTCCTACTTACCCATCACTACTACAAATAATATATTGAATAACAAAGTTTTTACCTCACCTAACAAAAAACTGAGATATAATGCAAAGACGCAACATGCTTAATTTATTTATTTTAAATAAATACCACATACTCTCCCTGTTTCTAAATATAAATGAGGGAAAAAATAATTTCAGGACATGCTTTGAATCCACACAACAACATTTTATGTTTTTTTCTTTAAAAGTTGTGCCTTTCTTTTTTATTTTACATTTTATTTTTAAATTAATGACTTATTCCTTCGATTATTTTTAATAACAGATTAAATAATCATAATTTTATTATAAAAACACTAGCTAAATCAGATTATACCCTAAATCTAACTTATATGTAGCCGCTCCAAACTTTTATGCATCATACTTTGGGATAGATTTCACGACAATTTTTTTTTCAATGTTCTTCTATCTTGAACAAAACACTTTTTCTGCACTTGCAATCAATTCCAACATAACAGTGTTGTTGAATTTTGGAATAACATTCTTATGTTGTCAATCTAAGAAAAGACTCCATAATATATTGCTCTCATCAATTGACAATATTGCAAAATATATTCCTAAACATGTTGTAATTGCAAGCATTTGTAATAAAAAATGGTGAATGGTAAAAATTTAAAAGGAAACAAGAGTTCTATATAATGCCTCAGATGATGATCTTGCAATAGTTTGTTACTTATTAGATTTCCATGGCACAATAGATGGTCCTATGAAGAAACAATATCCTGACATGGACCTTCTTGAATCGACATAGCCTACCCTGTTTGCAATAGAGTATACCATAATATGAGTGCTAGATGTTCTAGGGAAGAGAAAACCTCTGCAAATATTTCCTTTCAAGTATCTCACAACCCTGTATGATGCGTGATAATGAGTTTGAGTCAGGTTCTGCAGGAATTGACTCAACTATTGGGTTTCTAACATGATGTAAGGTCTTGTGTTGTTCAAATAAAGGAGCTTGATAATGAGTCTTTTGTAGGCAGTGATATCTTCAAAGGACTTGCTTTGATCTTGGTATAATTTGGTATACGAAAATACCCTCTTTAGAGTGTGCCACTTCAAGACCAATAAATTATTTTAAGGTACCATGATCTTTGATTTTGAAAGAGCTATTAAGGATTTGTTTGACACGATCAAATTCCTGTAAAGATGCACCTGCCATTATAACATCATCTACATATACCAATAAGACAGTTGTTTGATGATCTTTTATCAATGTGAACATTTAGCAAGTTTGTGAATTTTTCATACCATTTCTACTAGCCTGTTTTAAATCATATAGGCTTTTGACCAACTTATAAACTTAATTTGGTTTAGTGCATTGAATGCCACGTGGAACACTCATATAAACATCTTCTTCAAGATCTCCATGCAAGAAAGCATTGTTGTCACCCAATTGATGAATATACCAACCTTTATGGAAGCTACTTCAAGAAGAACTCTAACTTTAGAAAATTTGGATACAGGTGAAAAAATGTCAAAAAAATCAAAGCCTTTTACTTGACTATACCCTTTGGCAACAAATCTTGCCTTGTACTTCTTAGCTGATCCATCACATTTATGTTTTACTTTGTAGACCCATATTATAACAATGGGTTTGGTATGGGGTGGAAAATATACTAATATCCAAGTGCCATTAATAGTTAGAGCTTTCAATTCAGAGTTTATTTCCTTCAACCAATTATCATCCTTACAAGCTTCCTCATAAGTGCTTGGCTCATGATCAAGATTGAGAGAACAACAAAATTTTACTTGATTATGAGAAAAGAAATCAAAGGAATTAAAGGAATATTTAGGATAAGGAAAACCTTAAAATGATGGCATTGATTGATTGCTTGAAGAACTGCACACATAATCCTTAAAATGAGTTGGAGGATTTCTATTTCTGGTAGTTCAATGTGGGCTACTAAGGTTATAGTGTAACACCCTTCTACCCCACAATTATTATGATAACATTTTATCAAAATATCAGAGTATAATCAACAAGGAAAGGTGCCATATATAATCAAATCATCAAAATACTCATTGTCCTATCCCGTAACACGGGTTGCACCATAATTATCATCACATAATTCACAACTACGCAGCGGAATCATACTTGAAAAAAATCTAAATCAAATAAAGATAACTCATAAAAGAATAGTTATGAGTCAAAACAAATTTAAGAGCATGAGAAATACAACAATAAAAAAGAACACAAGGTTCACAAACGATCCCAACCCGATGTTAAATATCTCAAAGCAGGACACCCCTATATACTACTAAAAGCGATAAATGAAAATACTCTGAGGCTACCTCCTCCAACAGCGCAATCTACTATTGGCTATCTACAAGTTACCCAAAAAGGAGGCAACATTTCTAAGCAGGAAGGGTAAGATATCACAATTCATTATAATGATATGTTGAATGAAAATAATAAACAAAATATCAACAACAACATCATGGCATCATCATCAATCTACACAACACATCTACAATTACATCATTCATATGTAAATATCAATCAGAATGAAATGCAAAGAATGTATGCGGTACTTATCTCCATGAATGGACACTGGCCATCAACCATCCACAAGGGAGCACAACATAATCAACATATCACTTCAATCCACACAATGGAATTGAAGCTACCAATGGACCGAAGTCCCAACACAGGATGCTATAAAATGCAATGATGTTATTCTCCTCAAAATCATAAAAAAAAAATCAAAACGTTCATCATTCATTTCATATTTAACAATTAATCATCATTAATCATGTTCTTTATCATAACAACACATAAACAATACTCCATTTGTCAAAAACATCAAAGCATCAATTTATAATCAATCCACGTTTATAATCATAAAAAACCAATTCAACTTTTTCTTAAAATTCAGCAATAGAAAATGTCTAACATCACTCATTTTTTCCATCAAATTATAGTTCATCTCCTCAGCTTTCCGACGCTTTGAACGAGACCTCAATTGGAGTTACAGATCAAAAGTTATGAATTTTTCAAAAATAAAAATACCCATGTTACAGTGTTAATTAGTTAACTCAATGGTTAATTGATCAATACCTCTTTTTTTCCCAAAAACACACATTTTACACTGGTTAATCGGTTAACCATTTGGTTAATCAATTAACACCTGAACAAGAGCATTTTTCTTGTTGTTTTTAAGAAATCTACACCAAAACACCTCAATTTTTTATACGAATTCATCCTAGTGCAAACCAAAACTTCTTACCAATAAATAAATAATCACATACAACAATAATGCATCAAATTAGACATCAAATACATCATTCCAAATCATCAACTAATACATATTGTATCAAACCTCATCATTACCCCAAAAACCCAAAAACCCTCTTCTATTCATAATTCAAAACAACATATTATCATAATAAACGATGAAAATCTCCCCATATCTTAGAAAAAAATCTGAATCCTTCCTCTTTCTCTAAGACTCCATAGAAGTTCTTCAAGGCTTAGGTTTTTTCCTCCCCTTCCTCTGAGTTCTTCACAAATTTTCACGATAAGTTAGAAATGATCTAACTTCTCTTCTTTAGACAAAATATCCCAACTTATGACTTGCCAATTCTACCCTTGCTCAATTTCCTTAAGGACCACCTTTCCCTTTTTTCTTATTTATTTTAAATAGTTCTAACAGTCTAAATAATAAACCATTATTCATTATGTTAAAATCATTAAAATAATATCACTTATTCTGATATTCTCCAAAATTCATCAAATTCCTCCTAAATCAATTAAGTAAACGAATAAATAATTAATTTAGACTTAAGGGTGTTATAACTCTCCCATATTTAAAGAATTTTTGTCCTCAAAAATTACCTGAAGTAAACAGAGTCGGATACAACTCCTTCATCTGATATTCACAATCCCAAGTCCAACTTTCACCAGCTGGTCCACCCCACAATATCTTCAACAAAGAGATCTCTTTACCTTGCAATTGCTTCATTTCTCGACCATTAATCCTCACAGGAACATCCTAATTGTCAGGTTATCCCTCACCTGAACATAATCCATTTGGATCACATGCGACAGATTCAAAATGTACTTCCTCAACTACGATACATGAAACACATCATGTAAATTTGCAAGCGATGGTGGTAAAGCCACATGATAGGAAACCTATCCTATCATATGCATGATATGATACAAACCAACAAAACACGGAGTGAGCTTTCTAAACTTCTAATCTCGGCCTACACCGGTCATCGGAGTAACTTTCAGGAACACATGATCTCCCTCTTGGAATTTAAGTGCTTTCTTTCTCTTATCATGGTAACCCTTCTGACGAATCTGTGACGTCTTCATCCTCTCTTGAATCATCTTTGTCTTCTTAGTTGTCTCTTGTATAATCTCAATTCCAAGTGCAAAATTCTCTCCCGACTCATACCAACACAATGGAGTTCGACAATGTCTACCATACAACGACTCATATGGAGGCATTCCGATACTAGCGTGAAACTATTGTTGTATGTAAACTTGATCAACAAAAAATGACTATCCCAATATCCTCCTTGGTTCAACACAAAAGATCTCAACAAATTTTCGAAATATTAGATAATCCTTTCCGTCTTACCATCTATTTGTGGATTATAAGAAGAACTCATCCATAACATAGTTCCTAAAGAATCTTATAAACTCTTCCAAAACCTCGATGTAAATCGCGGGCCTCTATCTAACACAATACTCGAAGGTATCCCATGCAATTTCATAATCTCATCAATATAAGTCTCATCTAACTTCTGCATAGAATGATTAATCTTCATCGACAAGAAATGCACCGACTTAGTTAACCTATCCACAATCACTCAAATCGAGTCATTTCCTATTGCAGTATTCGGTAACCCAGTCACAAAATCCATATCAATGCTATCCCATTTCCATTCAGGAACATTCAACGGCTGCATCATACCCGAAGGCTTCTGATGTTCAACCTTTGACTTTTGGCAAGTCAAAAGCGCATACACAAATTCCGCAATATGTTTCTTCATAATCGACCACCAAAACAACTTTCATAGATCTTGATACATCTTCATAGCAGCAGGATGAATACGCAGTTTACTTCACTGTCCTTCCTCTAATATACTCATTTTAATCTCTGGAATGTCTAGAATACATGCTCTATCTCTAAGCCTCAAGACTCCATCTTCATCAATTCGGAACTCACCTCCATTACCTTGATTAACCAGTATCAATTGATCGACCAATTTCAAATCAGATTTCTAACCCACATGGATTTCTTCCAAAATTCCACTAGTCAACTTCAACATTCCCAATTTCACACTATCAAGTTTTCTCACAGAACAAGCTCATATCTCAGAACTGCTCAATCATCTCTAATTCTCTCACCATAAGCATAGATATATCCAATGACTTTCTATTCAAAGCATCAGCCACCACATTTTCTTTACCAGGATAGTAATTCAAATTGAATTCAAAATTCTTCAACAATTCAAGCCATCTCCTCTACCTCATATTCAATTCTATCTGATCAAACAAGTATTTCAAACTCTTATGATCGCTGAACACTTCAAATTTTGAACCAAAAATATAATGTCTCCATATTTTTAACACAAATACCAAATCAACCAACTCTAAATTGTGAGTAGGATTATTCCCCTATAAACTCTAAACTATCTCAAAGCATAAGCAACTACTTGACCTTTTTCATTAAAAATCCACCAATACCCATCTTCGAAGCATCACGATACATCACAAAAGATTCATTCTGATGAGGCAACACCAATACAGGAGGAGATGTCAACTTCTTCTTTAGTTCTGAAAAACTCTCTTCACAAGTAACATCCCAGACATAAATTTGACCCTTTCGAGTCAACTGCGTCAATGGCAATGTTACCTTATAAAAACCCTCGATAAACTTACGATAGTAATAAGCCAATCCAAGAAAACTACGAATCTCGGTAGCAGACTTGGAGTCTCCCATTGCAACACTGCATCAAATTTTGAAGGATTTACAGAAATCCCACTACTTGAAATCACATTGTCGCTTCCGGGATTTTCATCCTAGTACAAACGCGAAAGTGGCGCAGAAAAGGTAGAGTCTCCAGCCAGGAATTTTTATCTCGAAAGAATGGGAAATATAATGTTGCACAAACCTAAGGAAGAAGGAAAGGACAAGGTCATGCGAACCAAAGATCTGGGTTCGGGAGTCGATTATGACCTGGGAAGGTATTAGCACCCCAGACCGTCTGTCGTACCCGACGGGATCCACGCTTGTTAGTCTGTTTCAAAGGGTGAGAAATAAAACTGTTGAACAAAGAACTACTACTGGAATGAAAACTGCAATGAGAAAGGAACTGGAACTGAAATAAGGAAGGGAATTGGAAAGAAAGAGGGAAATTTAGGGAAAATAAAGAATGTGCTCGAACGGGCCCTACCCCGGTGCCTACGTACCTCATCGGGAAAATGAGGATCAAAGTCGACGTAGTTCTCCTAACTAAGGCGGGAACTATATGTTTGTGTTTTTAATGACTGGAACTGCGTATGTCTATGCTCAGGTGTTGCAGGCTCTTCTGATACGAGTGTGTTTACCGTCTTGTATGCGAGACAAGTCGTCGCAAGTTCGCGTTCAGAATGAATGAGATGAGAAAGAGAAGTTCCCGCATGATAGTCGCTTATTGTTTGCTATTTTCTTTTTAACAGTTTTGTATGAATTTGGCACAAGGAAGTGAATTCAAACTCTCTCCTATGGAATGTGTACTTGCTACTATATTCCAAGATGGAATAATAGAACAAGCACACACAGTAAGTAGAATTTATCCAAGACTGGTTTCCATGAATTAGGGCTCAAGTTCACTAGCTTGTTGAACTTTATTAAGTGTTTTTGTAAATTTTGTGAAGAAGTATCTTTTAAGTTTTTCTTTGTGAAACAATCCCTTGATGAGACTTGTACATCATGCTAGACAAGCTTACAATATTCCAAGATGGAATGAATGCAAGTTCCCCATGGAATAAGGTTATACACAAGGGATCCTTTCATACATTTATTAAGTCTTTTTGGATTTTTGTTTGAAGATGAGGAGAGAAAGACTCAAGAGGCAAAGGTCAAAGCTAATAGGGACTAAGACACAAACCTAAGTTATCTCATTATGTACAAAAGTGTGGTCTAATGGTCAATGAGGTATTCTAACCTAAGGAGAAGAAAGAGCAAACTAGAATTCAACTTACTTCCTAAGGAAGTTAAGTTGAAATCTAAGGAAACAGGGGAGCCCTATGAACAAAACACCAAGCTGCTAAGGCAAAACAAATAAATTCATTAAGGAATAAGAATGAAGAGATTACCTCATCTTCCCCCTACAAAACAAATATTAGCAAGATGGATAAAAGTGAACAATTATTACATGGTAAATCTTCACAAACAATTCACACTAATTAAAGAAAAGATTAGTGAACTCCTAAGATAAAGACCTAAGCCTAAGGCAACTTATAATATGGTAAGCTTAAAAAGTCAGTAGCTAAACCCAACTTAAGTATTCTAAAGCTACAAAAGTGAACAACTTCAAACTATGTCTTGAAAAGAAGCTAAGCCCTAATAATAGCCAAGGTAAATTTACATGAAGAAACTTAAAGGGTTAAGTGAGCCAAAATTGCATAAACCCAAAGGTGAATGGAAAATCCAGGGGCCGACACCTAACTAAAGTCTCCTAAGATGTCATACTACAAGGGGATAAAGAGATCCAAGTGAAAGAGATGCAAACTCTACGTGTAATGGTGTGAGAATGAGAAGAAAATGCATATAAAACTTCAAAGGAAGAAAAACTTATAATACAAATCAAAACATGACCAAGAGAACTTGAGTCCCCCATACAAAGACCAGGGGCTTGATGAAATGTTAAGAAGTGGTTTAAACATGTAATGATCATCACAAGATTGGTTTTGAAAGGGTAAGATGGAAGATGAAGAAGAATTAGGTCAAAAGAAGGCAAAGACAACTTAAGACTCAAGCAAACCCTAAAATCAAAAGACAAAGGCCTAATGATTGTACTCTGCACTTAAGAACCTCTAATATGACTTACAAGACTCAGAACCAAGACCTTAGATCAATGGCATGAATGTCTTATTCAAATGGAGATGGAAGAAGCTTCTAAAAGGGACCAAAATGTCCTAGGACTTAAGTAACTTGAGAAAAATTTCAAATGACCTCGAAAAATTATGAAATTTAATATTGGATATCATAATCCATAGAATAACATGTGTACTAACAATATCATTAAATCTCCTGATTTTGAATGGTTAAAGAATCACTAGAATGCAATTAGGGTTTATGTTAACCTATGTGGAAGAATGGACTCAAAAGGTACCTAAGCATGACCTAAAAATCCAGAGAAAAATATTTTGAGGATGTTTAATGAGCTATTAAAATAACACAATAAGAATGGGACATTTATCATATATGGTTTGGGAGAACAAAAATAAACAAATTTGTTGGTCAAAAATGAGAAAATAAGAAAACAATTAAAGTGAAAATTAGTTCTGAACATAAGAATGGACAAAAATAAATCCAAAAATATGGAAAATTAAATAAAACTATGAAGTTCCTACATGAATTAATTTGGAATTTTTTAATGCATTTTTCAATTTTTAAAAATATGAAACGAAATTGGAATAAAAAGTAAAAAGAAAATAAAATGAAGCAAATAACATTGGGCCTGGGGGGTACATACAGCAAAAAAAATGACATGATTGGGCTTGATTCAAACGTGTTGGGGGTGTGAGTAGTAAGTCAAAAATCAACATAGGATTTGTTCAAAATTTGGCACGTGAGTGGCACATTTATTTTAATGTGTTGGCGCATCCTGGACTCTTGGATCAAACAAATCCAATGGCTACGTTATAAAGTTATCTCTGGCCTAGGGTTACTATTCAGGTGACTGAAACTCACCTCCGGTCACCTTCTCCGGTCATCTTCTGCTAGGGTTCCACCAAACCTCCCTGAAAATAAAAATTAAAAACACAGTTCCACTCGTCTCCTCACCCTGATCACATATCTAACCTCATTTTTGGCTTAGGGTTCATAAACTGGTCAAATAAAACACAAACATTTCCACACCTAAAACTAGATCTAAGCATCTAGCATGCCTATCAACTAGCCAGATGTTTCAATGCTCTTATTGAGCTTTAATCACCATGAAACCAATGAAAAATAGGCAATTCAATGAAGTAACGTTTCAGTGCATACCTGAATTGCTGAGGTATTACAATATTTCTAGAAGGCCAGAGAGGAGGTTCCTTGAGTTTCTTGATGATTTGTGATGATCAAGCCATGGAGATGAAGCTACACATTATGCAAATGATGAATTGAGGTAGATTCAAACTAAACTGATGGTGATGGAAGAGCTTGGATCCAAATTACAGTGCAATCTCAATGATGCAGTATATGATTCTTGAAGAATCAGGATGTGAAATCCATGGGGGTTGTGCTTGAGATGATGCTGATGATAGCTTGATGAAGAATGAGGATGGATTGGTGATGATGGAGCTTGCTCGAATCTAACAGCAATGTCAATGCAGGGAGGATTGTGATGAATTTCTATGGTGTGAATTGAGCAAAAAAAAGTGAGAGCTTCAAAATGCACTGCACTCTGCCTTTTATAGACTCCTTCACCAATGATTAGAAGCTATAACCATGGTTAATTAGCCTGGTTAACTGAGTCAGTTTGGTTGCCACTGAGTCAAGTTTGTTATGGTTAGTTATGCCAGCTATGCACTCTAGAGGCTTTTGCACGAGCTCAATTCAGTGTGTTAATGTTCATGGCAATTATGGTGTGGATTAGTGAAGTGTAGTGGAGCTGATCAATGCAATGCCTAAAGTTTCTATTTTTTTTTAATTTCACAAAGAGGTACACGGTGACATGTCATGATCATGCAGGCAAATGATCATTGAAGCTTCTAATGCAATGCCTCATGATCAATAGTTGGTAAATGATGCACTCAAACTGACTGAACTGATCATGGAATGAATTCATGGTGCAATGCCTTGTGACCCAAGAAAACAGATTGCAAACATTGATCTTGCATGGCATGAAGCTTCATGAGCAAGGCACCAAATGGTGAAGTTCTTGTGATCAAATTAAAGATAAAACTTCATAGAACATATTTGATGTTCAACCAATGATGTGAGAAGGTCTCTAAGTTGTTCAAAAATGCCACTGAACTCAATGCAATATGACTGCACTTTAGCCTGTATGGATTTAGGCATGCCTTGGCAAATTGTGCCCATGGTGGATCAGTGTGAGAACCTCACTTTGACCCCTCATTTGTCCATGAAATATTGCCCAAATAAAAATTTGTTCAACATCAATCTTGTAGGAAACATGGAGGGGAACAACTTTGTAGTTCAAAAAAAATTGATTTGAAGAGTTTTTTAACAAGAAAAATGGCTTGAGATTTGACCCTCCACCTGTTTGATGAATTTCCAGGCCGGGCGCGCGTGCTGGCCAGCCAATTGCCTCGCCCATGACCTAGTTTTGCCCTAATTTGCCTCAACTTTGCAAGACCATATCTCTCTCATTTTTAATGTTATGGAATAGTTCCACCCATATATTTGAAGCTCAAGATGTCATATTTAATAGGCTCCAAGTAGAATTTTTATAGCCCTCATATTTTGGAAGAATGCCTCTCTCAAAGATGCTGCAAAAATGGCCAAAACTTGCCATTTTTGGAAACCCTAATTTTCCAAAAATGCTAAGTTTTGGTTTTCTTGATTTCTCTTGATTCCTCCATCATTTCTTGATCAAATTTGAACCATAGGATCCTTGTAACCCTAATTTCATGATTTTGATCCTAAAAAGTCAGGAGCTGACTTTCTCTTCAGCATGGTTGACTTTCCCCAAATCCCTGATTTTCAGTCATCTGGCCAATTGAACCTCTTCCATAATGAATTTGTGGATGAAATTTGAACCCTAGGCACTTGTCATCATATATAAGACAATGGAATCATCTTTGAATCATAACTTCTTGCAGAAGCCCAATAGAAATGAAACCCCAATTTGGCTTTTTTCATGAGGAGATGTTGCACTGCTTGCCTTCTTTGATCAAACCAAATCTTTCCATGGCTTGTGGCTTCAAATGAGAACTTGTGGAATGTTGTGAACCCCTTTCACAATGTTGAGAAGCTTTGTGACCCTTTGATTGCCTTTGTATAGCCTTCAGTTGCTTTAATCATTGACCACATTCCTATGCCTCAACTATGTTAATTATGATGCAATGTTTATGATTATTTTATGAACTTATGTATGCTAAATGCTATGAAAAATATTGAGGAAATGAGAGGGAAAATTTTGAGGTATTACAGTTGCCCATATTCAATCAACTGCAAACCTGAAGGAATAAACGCGAAGGCTTTTAGACGTTCCAGGTATAAAGTGATTGAATACTCGAATAAAACCTGGAAATTTGAACTCGGTGGATAAGAGAAATGCCATCTGTCTTTTATTTATATATATATTTTTATTTTGACCTCTGAATAGGTAGTGGAAAATAGAACAAGGTGGAATAGAATCATTGCAATAACCTGCAATTTGACTGCTGAGTGAATCAAGCCACGGAAAGGATGTCTGTTGGCGAAATAGGGCTTAACGAGACCGTTAGCGAAACAGAACTCGACAATGTGACTGTTGAGCAAATCAAGCCACAAATAAAGTGCATGTTGGCGAAACAACGCTTAACGAGACCATTAGCAAAATGAGACTTGACCATGTGACTGCTGAGCGAAGCAAGCCACAAAGAAAGGGTGCTTGTTGGAGAAACAGGGCTTAACGAGGCCATTAGCAAAATGAGATTCGACAATGTGACTGCTGAGTGAATCAAGCCACAAAGAAAGGGTGCTTATTGGCGAAACAGGGCTTTATGAGATCGTTAGCGAAACGGGACTCGACAATGTGACTGCTGAGCGAATCAAGCCACAAAGAAAGGGTTCCTGTTGGCGAAATAGGGATTTACGAGATCGTTAGCGAAACGGGACTCGACAATGTAACTATTGAGTGAATCAAGCCACAAAGAAAGGGTGCTTATTGGCGAAACAGAGCTTTACGAGATCGTTAGCGAAACGGGACTCGACAATGTGACTGCTGAGCGAATCAAGCCACAAAGAAAAGGTGCTTGTTGGCGAAACAGGGCTTTACGAGATTGTTAGCGAAACGGGACTCGACAATGTGACTGTTGAGAGAATCAAGCCACAGAGAAAGGGTGCCTCTTGGCGAAATAGGGCTTAACATGTGACTGTTGAGCGAATCAAGCCACGGAAAGATGACAAACATTGACTTGGAAAGACAAAGGTGCCCGGAAAATGGTATAATTATCTTATGTGGGGAGTATTTCAGGTTTAGAAGATGTTATAGGTCATATATAATATACCTCAAAACTGGCTCATGTTGGCATGCATATGTTTGAATTTATGGCGTAATAATCCATGATGATGGAAATGCTATGCTTTGGAGGATGCAAATTTAATGATGATTACTAAATGCAAATGTAAATGCAAGGATATCTCCTGACAAGGAGACTTCAAGTATCCCATATGGCTTGACTGGGAAGAACTGGTGAGGATGAAACAACTCTGCGGGGAACATTGTTAATGATACGCCGGCTCTGAACTTCCGTCATTTGCCAAAAATAAATTGGACTTTTAAGATTTGAGAGCCAAGACCCTGTTGGAGATGGACTCAAGATTGGAGAGCCAAGACCCTGCTGGAGATGAACTCTTCTTGAACTCTGATGGGGAAGTGGAGACCTCTTGACTAGGCTGGGAACCAGAGGTATGGCCCTACTGAGGAAGCAACTTGTTGAGGGAGGAAAGAAACTCCTTGCACTGCTGAGCATTGCCCCTGTATTGAAATGGAACCTCTGCTTGGGGAGGACAAGCATCTTTTGTCATTACTGCTGGGGAATAACTTCAACTTCACTTCTACTGGGGATAACAGGAGACACACGGGGAGACACCTGTTCTTGTTCAAGTATGTTGTTGAAATGTTCTTCCTGGAAGTCTGTTTTAGCTCTGCTAGCAACACATGTACCTGCACCTGCGTAAACACAACTGATAGTGCCTACAACATGGAAAGTTAGTTCTGGACCTGTATGCCCCAAGCTTATAGTATGAATCACTATCCCAGCCACTTAACCCTTTTTTAGAGTTGTATTATACGTTTATGTCCTCCTGCATGAGTTAGAAAGCATTCGAATGTTCACAACACAATAAAAAATCATAGTTTGCTGGACGTTTTTGCAATCAAACAATGTTAGATGAGAAACAAAAGCAAATTGTCACAAGTTGACTGAAATTGAATTTTATTGATTTGGAACATGGCCATGAATAGGCATTACATCAGGAAGCAATTCCCTGGAAAGAGGAAATCGCCCAAAAGGGAAACAAATTATCCTATTGGCAATGCGAAAAATGGATCTCATCAAGTTTTGACCTGGCTATGACTTATATATCCTCAAGACTGTCCTCTTGCGCTACCCCTTGAGAAAGATGATTGAACTGGTCTTCAACCCTTAGAATAACTTTAGTGGCAGATGGATTACGAATTTCACATATCGCAGTCGTTCGCGTTAGTCCCTCTTTTGCGTGGATCGCCCCTTCGGGTTTTCAATCCACCGGGCTACCCTTTTTTGCCTGAGCTGTCCGATGTGGCTTTTCAACTCAGCGGGTGTACATTTTTTCAATATTTCCCTAATTTTTAACCGAGCCATTTATTCTGTTTTTGGCTCGCTGGGATGCCCATTTTTTTCCTGGATCTTTATTTTGTTTTTATCCAGCGGGTCTTTTTACACGAAGTATTTTCTTACTACATTTGCGTTGACAGGGGAATGGAAGTCTTATCCATCCATGGTTGTTAGCATCAAGGCTCCACCTGAGAAAACCTTTTTAACCACGAATGGTCCTTCATAATTAGGTGTCCATTTTCCCCTGTGATCGTTAAGAGGAGGAAGAATCCTTTTCAGCACCAGGTCACATGGTATGTACCTTTGAGGTCGTACCTTCTTGTCGAAAGCCTGTTTCATGCGCCGTTGATACAACTGTCCCTGGCATACAGCTGTTAGACGTTTCTTTTTAATGAAGCTCAGTTGATTATATCTGGATCGGAGCCACTCAGCTTCATCTAGCTTAATTTGCATCATTAACCTTAACAAGGGGATCTCCACTTCAATTGGTAGGACTGCCTCCATACCATATACCAATGAGAACGGGGTTGCCCCTGTTGAGGTACACACTAACGTTCAATACCCATGTAGTGCAAATGGTAGAATCCCATGCCAGTCTTTGTATGTCACAACCATCTTCTGCACGATCTTCTTGATGTTCTTGTTGGCCGCCTCGACGACGCCATTCATTTTCAGGCGATATGGAGAAGAGTTGTGATGTTCTATTTTGAAATCCCGACACAAGTCAGCCATCATCATCTTGTTGTTGAGATTAGAACCATTATCTGTAATGATTCTTTCGGGAATTCTGTACCGGCAAATGATGTATCTTTTAATAAACCGGGCTACCACTTGTTTAGTAACGTTGGCATAAGACGCCGCTTCGACCCACTTCGTGAAATAGTCTATGGAAACCAGGATGAAGTGGTTACCGTTGGAAGTTGTTGGCTCAAACTTGCCAATCATATCAATGCCCCACATGGAGAACGGTCAAGGTGAAGACATGACACTTAAAAGATTCAGAGGTACATGGACTTTATCAACATAAATCTGGCACTTATGGCATTTACGAGAGTATTTACAGCAATCGGATTCCACGGTGATCCAATAAAATCCATATCTCCACAATTTCTTGGCCATAGCATGTCCTCCATCATGGGTACCAAAGGAGCCTTCATGAACTTCTTGCATCAACAGGTCTGCTTCGTGTCTACCTACGCATCTGAGCAGAACCATGTCGAAGTTTCGCTTGTACAACGCACCATCTTGATTCAAGAAGAAACCACCTGCTAGTCTTCTGAGGGTCTTCTTGTCTTTACTGGATGCCCTAGTCGGGTACACTTGAGACTTTAAAAATTGCTTGATATCATGATACCAAGGTTTTTTATCTTCGCCACTGTCAACTGCAAATACATAAGCAGGTCTTTCAAGAAGGGAGACCATGATTCGAGGCACGAAGTTCTCTTGACAAACTTTAATCATAGATGACAAAGTGGCTAGAGCATCAGCGAACTGATTTTCGTCTCGGCGAATATAACTCAATTTGACCTTGGTGAAGAAGGTTAGCAACCTCCTGGTATAATCCCTGTAAGGAACCAAGTGAGGTTAATGAACTAACCATTTACCATTGACTTGGTTTACCACCAGAGCAGAATCTCCAAAGATTTCGAAGTTCTTGATTCGAAAACCAATTGCCTCTTCAATTCCCATGATACAGGCTTCATACTTAGCTTCGTTGTTAGTGAATTCTAAAGTCAACCGAGAAGCTAAAGGTGTATGGACCCCTTTTGGTGAGATGATAACAACACCTACTCCGCTTTTGTTTATGTTAACAACTCCGTCAAACAACAACTTCCATTTGGATTCAGGGTCTGGCCCGTCCTCCAGAAGTGGTTCTTCACAGTCTTTCAACTTGAGGAACATGATGTCCTCATCCGGAAACTCAAATTTCATGGGTTGATAATCGTCAATTGGCTGCTAAGCCAGGTATTCTGACAATACACTTCCTTTGATTGCTTTTTGCAAAGTGTAATGGATATCATATTCTATTAAGATCATCTGCCATCGGGTTACCCTTCCTATTAGAGCCGGCTTCTCAAAGATATATTTCACAGGGTCCATCTTGGAAATTAGGAGAATGGTGTGAGTCAGCATGTACTATCTTAGTCGGCAAGTAGCCCATGCCAAAGCGCAGCAAGTTTTCTCGAGTAGTGAGTAGCGTGTCTCACAATCGGTAAACTTTTTTCTAAGGTAATAAATGGCGTGTTCTTTTCGACAGACTCGTCTTGCTGACCCAACACACATCCCATTGATCCTTCGAGTACAGTAAAATACATGATCAAGGGTCTCCTTGGCACTGGAGGCATGAGAATTGGAGGTTCTAGCAGGTACTCCTTGATTCGGTCAAAGGCTTGCTGACAGTCTTCATTCCATTTGATGGCCTGATTCTTCCTTAGAAGCTTAAAGATGGGCTCACACGTGGCTATTAGGTGAGAGATAAATCGTGAAATGTAGTTTAGTCTCCCTAAGAAACCACACACTTGCTTTTCAGTCTTTGGCTCAGGCATCTCTTGGATGGCTTTTACTTTGGCTGGATCAACCTCAATTCCCCGCTCACTAACAATGAAGCCCAGTAGCTTTCTGGAACGGACCCCGAAGGTGCACTTGTTTGGATACAACCTCAATCTGAACTTCCAGAGTCTGTCAAACAACTTTGCTAGATTGACCAAGTGCTCTTCCTCTATTTGGGATTTTGCTATCATATCATCAACATAAACCTCAATTTCATGATGAATCATGTCGTGAAATAGCGTCACCATTTCCCGTTGGTAAGTGGCTCCAGCATTCTTCAGACCAAACGGCATGACCTTGTAAAAGAAGGTGCCCCCAAGGCGTGATGAAGGTAGTCTTTTCCATATCATCGGGAGACATCTTAATCTAGTTATAATCTGAAAACCCGTCCATGAAGAGAACACAAAAAACTGAGCAGTATTATCAACAAGCACGTCTATATGAGACAGAGGGAAGTCATCTTTAGGGTTGGCCCTGTTCAAATCCCTGTAGTCTACACACATATTGATTTTACCATCTTTTTTAGAGACCGACACAATATTAGCAACCCATGGAGGGTAACTAGTCACATCCAAGAAGCCAACATCAAATTACTTATGTACTTCCTCCTTGATCTTGATTGCCATATCAGGGTGTGTGCGCCTCAACTTTTGCTTCACTGGCGGACAGTCTTCTCTCAAAGGCAGCTTGTGCACCACAATATCTGTATTTAAACCAGGCATGTCTTGATAAGACCAGACGAAGGCATCAACATATTCTAGAAGCATGGAAATCAAACGAGTCTTGATAGATTCTTCTAATGCAGCCCTGATCTTAACTTTTTTCTTGTCTTCTTTGGTACCCAGGTTTATCACTTTGATGGCTTCTTCATGCGGTTGAATCATCTTTTCCTCCTGTTTCAGTAATCTGGCTAACTCTTCAGGTAGTTGGAAATCTTTTTCACCTTCTTCATCGGCTTGGTAAATCAGATTGTCAAAGTCATACTTAGCCATAGCAGGGTTGTCATTGATAAGATCCGGTGACGAGCACCTGCATGAATGGTTATTCATGCAAGGCTTTAGAAGGAGTTTGAAAAAACATTTCCATCTTTTAAACCTTTTCTTTCTTTTTTGAAAACAAAAACAAAAATGAAAGACAACATGGATGAATGCAAAACGTCAGCTTTATTAATGATTTTGTATTGTGTTAGGAACAAAAGAACCCTTACAATAAGCTATTATGCCCCGGGCAAGACATAGTGCTTGAGTACAGGAAAGACAAAAGAAAAAAATCATTACTCTTCAAAGGAGGTGACTGAGATAAGCTTTTCAGATGACCAATTGCTAAGTTGAGTCTCTTGAGCACAAGGTCTGATCCATTCATCTAAGTCACAATCACTATCAACTGTGTCGTCCTGCACGACACTGATGCTTCCATAATCCACCATTCCCGCGCTCGTGAAGGTAATCGGGCCTTGAAGACCTCTAGCGCTCTGCTTAGATGATGACTGCCCAGGATGGTAGCCAACACCAAACATATCCTTCTTTTCTGACACTTCTACTGGACTGCCCCAGCCGTCTCGTGTTCCTGATTCAACTACCTTCAAAGCCTGCTTATAAGAAGTTACGAAAACCCCCTTCTTTGATTCTTCAAAATAAGCTGCTGATGAAGACGCCAATTCAGTCTTCAAGGGCTCAAAAGCCTGACACACTTAAATCAAACATTGTCCCCAATGTTTCGAAATAAGATAAGGAGGGTAACCTGAAAAAGACTACTGTGGAGGAGCACTGGTGCCCTCGCCGTCCTGCTGTGATGGTCTGGAACGACGGGATCTACTGCGATGCTGGTCCCTCCGGTCGAGTCGTGCCGATAAGGCAGCCTGAGCACCCCAGAACTCTCGAAGGTTACCTAAGATGGAACTCTGAGTGGCCTCCATAAGCTGGTAGTGCCGGCGGTTGAACTCTCTCTGACGGTCCTGCTCTAGTGAGATATCGTTCAAGGTACGGCAAACGTTGCTGTAAGCACGATCCGAAACCAATCGCGATTGTTGCATGAAGCTCATGTTGTCCGTCAGTTGTTGTGAAATAGTAGAAAGAAGGTCGTCTCGCCTTTCCTCTCTAGCTGTCATATCAAGCCACATCTCCTCGGTGACATAGAATCCAGGAGCAGCACCTGCAACAGGGTTAGAGGAAGATGGTGCGGTGTGTGACTGTGAAGGACGATCGGGGGACATGTGAGGTATGGGAGACTGCTCTCTCTGATCATACTCTTCATCATTATCATGTGCCTCCCCATCGGGAATATTAGGAGGAAGTGGACCCAAAACAGGTGGATCATTCAGATCATAGGTACAGTTCCTTTCATTACGTACATCAGTACGTCTACTGCAAGGTAAAGCAACAGATGGGATAGCTACCCCATGAACCATCAACTCATAACCACCTTCTCTCCTCGTTCGGCACAATTTCATGTCTTTCAGAAATTTTAAATTAATTGTGCGAGGAGGTAGTGGTTCAAGTGTAGCTATCTCATTGTTCAGGCCAAGAGCCCGAGCAATAGACGTAACAAGCCCTCCAAAAACAATCGGTCCTGTTTTATGAATGGTCGACGCAAGTATTCCTTCAAAAGAATTTATTGAAGTACTTGAAAGCCTTTTCCAGAAGAAAAATACCTCGGCCGACCATTCCGCATCCAAAGGTGCCTCACAAATCGCACCTTCCCTATGAGGGATTCCTAACAAGCCTGCTAGCTCGTTGGTACTGAATTCATATTCAATTCCAAACAGTCTAAAATTAACAGTACCGACTATGCTAGCAGTGTTAGGACTGACAGTGTATATCAATAAACTTAAAAACTCAACTGTCAGCCTCTCATAGGTAGGTTCCTGATTAACGAAAATATTATGCATGCCTAAAAAATCTAATAAATTAAAAACACTATGATAAAGACCCAAAGCATACAGACAGTTATCATCGACGTACCTAGTCGAGAGAATTTCAAGACTCTGAAGCCTCTGAATAATTTTCCTTTTCCTATCACCCGGTCTTCTATCACGAAGAAGAAATCCATTGAACTCCATTGTTGTTTCTCCTTAGGAAGTGAAAAAATGGTAGAAAATGGTTAATGAGAGAAATGATAAAGGTTTGATTTTTATGGTTTATGGTGGATGAAAATGAAAATGGATTTTGGATAGGTTTTATGGATGGAGGGTATTTTGGAAATGGGGGAGCTTTAATGGGGTTCAATGAGGTTTTTGAAAGTTATAAAAATGGGTTTTTGGAGATGGAAGGTGAGAAAATGGTGAAAATGAATGTTCAGCCCCGAAATAGGGGAGAACGTCATGGCGCCCGCCATGGGCCTGTGGCGCCCGCCACAAGGCTAAATCCTGATGGGCCTTGGATTTTTTTAAATCCTCCTTTGGGCCCTCTTTGCACCTTCGGTCTTCGGGGGGTCTGGATAGCGTTTTCTTCTCTTTTCCAAGGCATGAGGCTTGCATATTTTTTTATGAAGACAAAAATGAAAATATTTTTGTCTTATTTTTTTTTCTTTGCTCGACAAAACAAAATAATTAAAAATAAAAAAGAAAAGAGAAAAATCAACATTAGTGCATAAAATAATATGTATATATAAGATAACCTCAAAGTACATGAAAAAAAGAAAATGTAATAGATGCAATAATGTAAGATATGTCTGGAGATGCGAGAAATAAAATAAAGCATGAAAAAAAAAAGAAATTAAATACTAGGGTAATATCGTCAGTGTAGAACAAATCATGTGGTAGGATTCTCCTCCTGGTTTGATCCACGAATCTCAGCTATCTCCCTCCGAAGCTATTCAATCTCCTGATATAGAGCATCGGCCTCTGAGGCATGAGTGAGATCAGAAACCTGAATCTGTAATTCCAAGTCCGCTATTTCCTGCTTGAGCAGGGCAGTCTCCTTACGGAGCTCATAAATCTGAGTTTGTAGATTAGGCGGCTGCAGAGACATATTGTTAGACATAACAGTGATTCGGGGAGTAAGAGGTGTAGGAGTGTACTCAGCGGCGGGAGGTGATTTCGGCTCTTCGACAGTCTCTCCATAACCCTCTAGAGCATAACTCCAATTGGCAGGATCATGGACACTGGTCATCAGCAGGTCTGGCAATGTAAAGTAATGTATCACTTCACTGTCGATCAGTAATCTAAACATGTTGGGCTCAAAAGAGGCCCTCCTCATCAGTCCTCTGTCAAGACAAAAGTCAACATCCAGGGTGGTGTAGCAGCAGAAGGTCCTGAGGTGCAATAATTTGCGAGACAAACCCAATGCAGTAGCTATCTGTGTAACAATCCCACCGACATGTATGATGCCTACAGATGATCTGGCAACACTAGCAAGTCCCTTCAACAGAAAGTTTCCACAAGCAACTGGGCGAGACTGAGTTGCACAGAACAGTAGGAAAATCTCCTCTTCACTTAGCAGAGTCTCTGTATCTGGCAAACCTAGGAAAGAATGCGCTAGAATCATCTGGAAGTACCTTAACCCAGGGTTGTGGATTACCTAAGAAAACTGAGTGGAAGGATCTTGGCTCCCTCCACCTGAGATTTTAGTCCAAAACTTTTCCACTTCTCTGCTCATAAAATACCACATCGGTGTCTCTGGAATAGCATCAGGAGTAGTCTGAAAACCTAGTAAATCACCAAACTCTTTGTGAGAGAAGGAGTAGTCAATCCCGAACAACCTTAAAACAGTGTGTCCATCGGGTCCAGCCCAAGGATCATAATGAAACGAGCTGAGGAACTCAAGAGTCAAGTTCCTGTAAGTGTTGTTCCTGTCGTCAAACTGGTCCCACTGGAATTGATGGTATAAGAATCTGACGCTTGGCTCTATCCCCAAGGCATCCATGCAGTCATGGTCAGGGTACCTGGTAGGAGCCATAGGGCATCTCATGTGGACATAGTAACGCTCTGTGCGTCGTCTCTAAAGGCCACGTGCATGTCATCGGGGTTCTGCATTCTGTACAAGGTTAGCAAACAAGTCCTGAAAGCACATAAAACATTCAATCGTTAGTCCTGACATAATAATAAAATAAACAAATTAAAATAAAGTAAAAATAAATAAATAAAAAGTACGTAAATAAGAAAACCATGGGTTGCCTCCCATGTAGCGCTTGTTTAACGTCATTAGCTCGACGATCGATTTTTATATATCATTGGAAGGATACGGTGGATCAATCAGAGTATGACAGGTGTATGTTTTTGGGATGTCACCTCCTTTGTAGGGCTTTAACCTTTGTCCATTGACGATGAATGGTTTACATGTTTGGTTCTTGATTTCAATAGCACCAGATCTTAGAATCTTAGATACTTCGAAAGGGCTAGTCCATCTCGAACGAAGCTTCCCTGGAAAAAGTCGTAACCTAGAATCGAACAAGAGAACGGGATAGCCTATTTTGAAGTCTCTTCTTATGATTCTTTTGTCATGCCAATATTTTGTTCTTTCTTTGTATATGATGGCATTTTTGTAGGCGGATTGTCTGAGCTCTTCTAATTTGTGGATATCAAGGATACATTTCTCACCAGCAGTCAAGTAATCCAAATTCAAAGTTTTGATGGCCCAATAGGCCTTATGCTACAACTCAAAAGGTAAGTGACATGATTTTCCATAGACCAGTTGATAAGGGGTTGTTCCTATAGGGGTTTTGAAAGCGGTTCTATAGGCCCATAATGCTTCTTGAAGTTTCTGCGACCAATCTTTTCTAAATATAGAGACAGTCTTCTCGAGAATTTGTTTGATCTCCCTCTTAGATACTTCCACTTGTCCATTGGTCTGTGGGTGGTATGGTGTTTCTACTCTATGCTTAACTCCATACTTGCTTAAAAGTTTATCAAATATTCTCGATATGAAGTGTGATCCTCCATCACTTATGACTAAACGGGGGGTTCCAAACCTGGGAAATATATAGTTTTTGAATAATTTGATGACTACTCTGGTGTCGTTCGTGGGTGCGGCGATAGCTTCAATCCATTTAGACACGTAGTCAACAGCTACTAAGATGTACTGATTTCTAAAAGATGGTGGGAACGGTCCCATAAAGTCTATACCCAATATGTCGAAGAGTTCTACTTCTTGGATATTTCTCAGAGGAATTTCATTACGGCTTGAAATATTTCCTGTGCGGTGGCATCTGTCACACTTGACAATGAAAGCATGGTCATCACGCCACATAGTAGGCCAGAATAGGCCAGCTTGAAGAATCTCGGCGTAGGTCTTGGATGTGCTTGCATATCCACCATAGGGTGCAGAGTGACAATGCTCAATTATATTATGTACCTCTTCTTCTGGAACACAACGGCGGAAAATGCCATCTTTACCTCTCTTGAAAAGAAACGGTTCATCCCAATAGAAGCTTCTCACATCACTGTAGAACTTCTTCTTCCGGTGGTAGTTTAGATCAGGGGGTATGATGTCAGCGGCTAGGTAATTAACAAAGTCTGCATACCAAGGTACATTACTTATAGCTAAGGATTTATGAGAATTCTCATGTAGGTCTGGGTTATCATCTTCAACAGTTTCTAGTTGGGCTATCAGTCTATCATAGGCAAAATCGTCATTTATGGGTACTGAGTCAGGTTTCAGGTATTCTAGCCTAGATAGGTGATCAGCTACCACATTATCAGTGCCTTTCCTATCACGGATATCCAAATCAAACTCTTGCAATAATAGAATCCATCGAAGTAACCTAGGTTTGACATCCTTTTTACTTAGTAAGTAACGAATGGCAGCATGGTCGGTGTAAACTATAATTTTGGCTCCTACTAGATAAGATCTAAATTTGTCTATGGCAAAAACTACAGCTAGGAGTTCTTTTTCGGTTGTTGCGTAGTTGAGTTGTGCAGCGTCTAGGGTTCTACTGGCATAATAAATTACGTGTAACTTTTTGTCTTTTCTATGACCTAGAACAGCTCCAACAGCATAATCACTAGCGTCACACATTATCTCAAACGGTTCTGACCAATCAGGGGGTTTCATTATAGGTGCTGAAATTAGAGCTTGCTTCAGAAGATGAAATGCTTCAGTACATTTTTCATTGAAGATGAATTCAGCATCTTTCATTAAAAGACCAGTTAAGGGCTTTGTTATTTTGGAGAAATCCTTGATAAAACATCGGTAAAATCCGGCATGTCCAAGAAAACTTCTTATCTCCCTGATAGTCTTCGGCGGTTTTAGATTCTCTATGACTTCTATTTTAGCTTTATCTACCTCTATACCTTTTTCGGAAACTGTATGTCCTAAAACAATCCCTTCGGTGACCATGAAATGACATTTTTCCCAATTTAGCACAAGGTTTACCTCCACACATCTTTCCAGGATTTTCTCAAGGTTGATAAGACAATTTTTGAAATCAGATCCACAAACTGAGAAATCGTCCATAAATACTTCCATGATTCCATCTAAATAGTCGGCAAAGATAGACATCATGTAGCGTTGGAAAGTGGCAGGAGCATTATAGAGTCCAAAAGGCATTCTTCTATAGGCAAAATTTCCAACTGGGCATGTAAAGGTAGTTTTTTCTTGATCTTCGGGGTGAATAAGTATTTGGAAGAATCCTGAATATCCATCTAGGTAACAAAAGTAAGAGTGTCTGGCTAGGCGCTCCAACATTTGGTCTATGAATGGTAATGGGAAATGGTCCTTCCTAGTTGCTTTATTTAATTTTCTATAATCTATGCACATACACCAACCTCCATCGGTTCTTTTTGCTACAGGTTCACCCTTCTCGTTTTGCACGACTGTGATGCCTCCCTTTTTAGGTACTACATGCACAGGACTCACCCATTTACTGTCCGAGATCTGATATATTATACCTGCCTCTAGCAACTTAAGAACTTCAGTCTTAACTACAATACTCATTATAGGATTTATTCTTTGTTGGTGTTCTCTGGAGGGTTTTGAATCTTCTTCAAGCAAAATCCGATGCATGCATACGGATTGGCTTATTCCTTTTAGTTCAGAGATCCTATATCCTAAGGCTGAGGGGTACCTTCGTAAAACATCTAACAATTGGTTGGTTTCCTCTTGGTTTAAGGTAGCACTGACTATAACTGGACGGTTCATTTCTTCATCGAGAAATTCATATCTCAGGTTTTCAGGCAGTTCTTTAAGTTTTACGGTTGGTTTCATAGGGCAAGGCATAAGATCTGGGGTAAGAGATAAACATTCGTGAAGGTTATCATCAATGTAGGGTCTTTTATAATTGTCATCTTCCAAAATAAGGGTTGATGTCAATTTTATAGATTCAGTTTCTTCTTCTTGTTCTAATTCCCTAATGCATTCTTCGATGATATCTAAGGCATAACAAGCATCTCCTATCACAGGTGCCATAAGAAATTTTGAAAGTATAAATTCTATCTTCTCGTCACCTACCTCAAAAGTTAGTTTCCCTTTTTTAACATCTATTACGGCTCCAGCAGTCGATAAGAACGGTCTACCTAGGAGGATTGGTATGTCGTCATCTTCTTTAATGTCCATGACAATAAAATCGGTAGGTATAAACAGCTGACCTATCCTAACAAGGACGTCTTCAAGTATGCCTATAGGGTATTTAACGGATCTATCGGCTAATTGAAGTGACATCTTAGTAGTTTGTAATTCTCCTAAGTTTAATCTCTCACAAACTGCTAAAGGCATTAGGCTCACACTAGCTCCTAAGTCTAGAAAAGCTTTTTCGATGACCTGATTCCCGAAAACACAAGGAATGGAAAAATTTCTGGGATCTTTATCTTTCTTTGCTAACCTATTTTCGGAAATCGAATTACATTCCACGGGTTTCGGATCTTCAAGTCTACGTTTATTCGTAAGTATGTCTTTGAGAAACATAGCGTAAGAAGGTATTTGGGTGATGGCTTCTGTAAAAGGGATTTCTACGTGAAGTTTTTCTATAACCTTAACGAATTTTTGATATTGATTATCAATTTGGGTTTTCTTTAATCTTTGAGGGTAAGGTATTGGTGGTTTGTATGGCGGTGGTGGTACATAGGTTTTATTTTTAGGTTCTTCTCCTTTTTCTTGACTTTCCGGGGTTTCAGACTCCTCTGGTTCCTTCTCCTCATTTATCTCAGAAGTTTCGGGCTCACTTAATCTAGGGTTCAAAGGTTCCTTATAAGCGGTTCCACTTTGTAGAGTAATGGCATTAGCTTGCCCTTTCGGGTTTTGTTGAGGTTGTCCAGGGAACTGTCCTCCAGGTGTAGTTTGTGGGGCTTGGTTTAAAGCTACCTGAGAGATGTGGGTTTCAAGCATCTTATTATGAGTAATGATTTGATTAACCTTGGTTCCTAACTGGGTAATTAGTTCGTTAACATGGACGTTTTGGTTCATGAACTCTTTGTTTTGTTGTGTTTGAGCGGTGATAAAATTTTCCATAATTTTCTCAAGGCTCGGTTTTGGTGGTACAGGTTGCATAGGTTGATTTTTTCTTGGGGCTTGGTAACCTTGTTGTCTCGGAGGTGTGGTATTTTGAATAGGGTTATTATTTTTGTAGGAGAAGTTTGGGTGATTCCTCCATCCAGGGTTATATGTGTTTGAAAATGGGTTCCCTTGGGTGTAGTTCACTTGCTCAGGACTGGTCTCATTTAACAGATTGCATTTGGCGGATTGGTGTCCTTGCGTCCCACATATCTCACAATTCGACGAAACTGCGACTACAGTATTCGGGGTTGTGCACATATGTTCGACTCTAAGGGCCAACGCGTCCATTTTAGCATGCATCATGTCTATAGAGCTTAGCTCATGTATTCCTCCTTGGGCTTCCTTCTTTTCCACTGTCGCTCGTTCTACTCCCCATGATTGAGGGTTTTGGGCCATATCTTCGATAAGGGCACTAGCTTCAGGGTAAGGTTTGTTCATCAGTGCGCCACCAGCGGCAGCGTCGATGGTCATCTTAGTGTTATAATGAAGTCTAGTATAGAAGGTTTGAATGATTAGCCAATTCTCTAAGCCATGATGTGGGCATGCTCTTAATAGCTCTTTATATCTCTCCCAGGCTTCGAACAACGACTCTCCTTGGTGTTGGGTAAATCTAGTTATTAGGTTTCGAAGAAGAGCGGTCTTACTTGGGGGAAAATATCTAGCAGGAAAAACTTTTCTAAGGTCATCCCAAGTTGTTATTGAATTGGGTGGAAGGGAATCTAACCATGATAGAGCTTTATCTCTGAGGGAAAAGGGAAATAATCTTAAGCATATCGCCTCAGGAGAAGCTCCATTGGTTTTAAAGGTGTCTGCTAACTGAAGAAATTTTTTAAATGTTGGTTTGGGTTCTCAGTAGCAAGACCTGCGAATTGTCTTTGTAGCACTAATTGCAGCAGGGATGGTTTAAGTTCAAAATTATTGGCTGGGATAGCGGGTTTTACTATACTAGAACTAGGTTCCTCGTTTGATGGTTGGGCGAAGTCCTTAAGAGGTCTTCGGTTTTGATCTTCGGCCATAGCTTTCCTATTCCTATGGAAAAACAAACGTGCGCGAGCGTAACGTTCAGGTTCAGCTAGAGGGTCTGCTAAACTTCCGGCACTGTGAGTCTTTCGCATTGACCGGTGGGTAACAACCTTAGTCTAAACGGTATAACTACAGGGTAATGAAATTTGACGAAATTGGTCCCCGACAACGGCGCCAAAAACTTGATGCGTGTTTTTCGCAAGTGTACAAACACGTCAGAGTAATATAAAAGATTGTCGAATCCACAGAGACCAAGTGTCAATCTATCGTACCTGTTATTATGGTGTGTATCTAAGGCAACTAAATATTAGGGTTTTAAGAAGGGTGCAATGGTAAATAAAATAATAATTTTAAACAATAAACAAAGATAGGCTCGAATGTAATTCACGTAATCAATCAATAATCTAGTACTTGTTAATGGAACTACTTATGGGCATTGTTTTCTCCTTTGAAAAGAACTAATTTAACAGGAACTGTCGCTTTCGCGTATTCAGAACCGAGTTGTACTCTCTAATCAACCCCTCCTATTGTCACGGATAAAATGGTGCGTACTGCGTTAGAGTAGTAAACCTATTTTCAAGAAATATAGTATCTTAACTAAGTTGAAAAGTATCTTAACCTGGATTTCTTAGCAAAAAGAGGTTCTTACGAACCAGACTCTAAACTTCCTAACGCTTCCGAAAATCGTTTTAAAATCTCTTTTCTTTTTAATCTAAAAACTCCTAATGAACTAGACAAAGTGCTTTTGGCTGTTTTTGAAATAGTTACAAACAATTACTTAAATTGAAAGATAAAATAGCCCTTAAGTGTTTCCACGAACAATTGTACGGATTACTGGTTTAATTACGATCCTTACATTCTAACCTTTATAGATTTAGTTAGAAATGGTAAAGTAAAAGTTCTTTTTATAATTTTTCATAAAAGTAATTTAGTGCGAGTGCGAAAAGTAAATAAAAGTAGTGCAAGTGCGAGAAATAAAGTAATTTAGTGCGAGTGCGTGAAATAAAGGAATTTAGTGCGAGTGCGGAAAATAAACGAAAGTAAAGCGATGCGGAAACGTAAAATACGAACTGGAATTAAAATGGCGGCAGGATTAACTTCCTCCAGAGTGCTCCAAAACTCGATCACACAGACAGATTACAGACTCGATCACTCGATTGCAGTAACACCCCGATGTGGAATGATAACTGCTTTAAAACTGATATATGCCTAAGAGATTCTAAGTTTGGATGAAGAAAAAAGAAAATCTGAAGTCCTATTTATAGGAAAACTAAATGTAGGAAAAGACCAGGATGCCCCCTCCACTTTTTAGTGGAGGGAACTGTTTTTTCCTTATGGCGCCCGCCACAAGGTCATGGCGCCCGCCATGAGACTGATAGGGAATGGAAGAATCGGGATCGTGGGTCTTGGCAGTTGTGGAGTGCTCTTGAGACGTAGCCACATCATGGCAGACCCCATGGCGCCCGCCACGGTGGATGCCGTAAGTGTAAAACGCTGAATTTCTAGGTTTTCGTCCGTTTCCACTCCTTTTTCGCTCCTTTTCTCAATTTAAGCCCCGATTACATAAAAAACCTGAAAACAAAGGAAAAAAAAGTAATAACATAACAAAATAACAATAAAATCTAAGAATGCATGCGAAATCAGAGTCATAAATACGGTGAATTTTAGTGTGATCAGATCACCAAAGTTGAATCCCCATATACTTCAAGGATCTTGATTCTAGTATCAATTGCAGCTTCGATACCCAAAACACATGCTTCATACTCTGCGATGTTGTTTGTAAATTCAAAACATAATCTGGCTGTGAAAGGAGTATAACCACCATTAGGATTCATCAAAACAGCTCCCACACCATGCCCCGTGTAATTAGAGGAACCATCAAACATCATCTTCCAACGGGAACCTGGCTCTGGACTCTCATCTGGACTTGGAATTTCACAGTCCTTTATCAACATGATGTCCTCATTTGGGAAATCGAATTTCAAAGGTTCATAATCCTCAACAGGTTGATCAGCAAGGTAGTCAGACAAAACACTGCCCTTGATAGACTTCTGGGTTACATATTGGATGTCATATTCGAATAAAAACATGTGCCAATGGGAAAGTCTTTTCAGTCAAGGCAGGCTTCTCAAAAATGTACTTTATTGGATCCATTTTCGAGATCAACAAAGTAGTGTGACAAATCATATATTGCCTGAGGCGTCTGGAAGCCCATGCCAAAGCACAGCAAGTCTTCTCTAAAAGTGAATATTTGCTTTCACAATCTATAAATTTCCTGCTTAAGTAATAAATGGCATGTTCCTTACGACCAGTTTCGTCCTGCTGGCCTAATACGCAACCCATAGATCCCTCAAGTACAGTCAGATACATGAAGAGAGGCTTCCCTGGAGTAGGTGGGATCAAGATAGGTGCTTCCTATAGGTAAAACTTAACCTTCTCAAAAGCTTGTTGACAATCATAATTCCACTCAATTGCTTGATTTTTTCGGAGCAACTTGAATAAGGGCTCACAGGTAGTTGTCATGTTGGAGATAAATCTGGAGATGTAATTCAATCTTCCGAGGAAACCTCTGACTTGCTTTTCTGTTTTTCGAGCTGGCATCTCTTGAATTGCTCTGACCTTGTCCGAATCTACTTCAATTCCTTGTTGACTAACAATTAAACCAAGTAACTTTCCTGATCGGACACCAAAGGTACATTTAGTTGGATTTAAATGCAATTGGAACTTTCTGAGGCGCTCAAATAACATCAGGAGATGATTCAAATGATCCTCTCCACTCTGTGATTTGGCAATCATGTCATCCACGTAAACTTCTATCTCTTTATGCATAAAATCATGGAAAAGGGTGACCATTGCCCTCTGATAAGTGGCTCCTACATTTCTGAGACCAAATGGCATAATCATGTAACAATAAGTGCCCCATAGTGTGATGAAGATAGTATTTTCCATATCATCAGGATCCATCTTGATCTGGTTGTATCCTGAAAACCCATCCATGAAGGAGAAAACAACAAACTTAGCAGTGTTGTCAACCAAAGTATCAATATGTGGAGGAGGGAAACCGTCCTTTGGAATGGCTTTTTTCAAATCTCTATAGTCCATGCACATTCTAACCTTGCCATCCTTTTTGGGGACTGGCACAATGTTAGCTACCCACTCAGGGTATTTCGCCACTGCGAGGAATCCAACATCAAACTGTCTTTTGACCTCTTCTCGAATCTTCAGAGCCATGTCTAGTCTTGTTCTTCGGAGCCTTTGCTTTACTGGAGGACAATCTGGACGAAGAGGCAACTTGTGGACTACTATGTCTATGTCTAAACCGGGCATATCCTGATACGACCATGCAAACACATCCACATACTCTCTGAGAAGCTTGACCAATCTTTCTCTGACATCTGCCTCAAGTGTTGTACCAATCTTGACTTCCTTCTTGTCTTCATCGTTGCCAAGGTTGATGGTCTCTACCTGCTCTATATGTGGCTGAAGATCTATGTACTCATATTCAACAAATCTTGCCAATTCTTTGGGAACATCACAATCTTCCTCACTTTCATCTTCAACTCGGTAGATGGGAAAATCAAAGTTAGGAGAGAATATAGAGTCATTGGATTCAACAGGGTTTTCATTTGTACTGCATATGGGAATGATTTGCTTTTATTAAAAGTGAAAACAAAGAGATGCAAGAAAAACGTTTTATTGGTTTTTTTTTTTAAGATTGCCATTTTCTTTTAAAAGTAAGAAGAGAAAAAGAAGAAGATAACAAAACAGGAATTTAACAAAATGCATTCATTGATAAAATAACTTGAAAATGAGATGGGGCCCTACAAAATGATCCCATAGCCTTGGGAAGAGCTAGGGAACTTTGAAAACATTTAAAGAAAACAATAAATTACTTTGACAGTGGAAAAAATTTTGGGATCTCAACTGCCTCCCAATTGCCCAAAGCTGCTTCACATTGATACACCAAATGATCCACATCTTCATCTTCAACATCCCCATTAATTGCATTGATCTGATATCCGGCACTGGAAAACACCTCTTGAATGGTCTTTGGACGTCCTTTAACGGAGGCTGATGCTCCTTCCTTCACATGAGTTGGTTTGTAACCCAACCCGTAGCGATCTAGCTTCTTCTTGACTTCAATGACATCACCCCAACCTTCATGGCTTCCTTCTTCAATAGTGGAAATGGTACTCTTCAGCGATGCAAAAGATAGAATACCCTTCCCCTTTGGTTCCTCTACTTCCATAAGGACAACATTGGCTATCTCAAGAGCTTGGGAAGCAATTTCCAAAGAATCTTCATCAGCCTCAATATAGCTAATGGAGGAAAGGTTGCTAACCATGAGATCTTCTTCCTCGGATACAGTTACCAGCTTATTATCGACCAAAAACTTCATCTTTTGGTGTAGGGTAGAAGTGACTGCCCCAGCGGCATGAATCCACGGTCTTCTCAGTAAACAATTGTAATTAGGATTAATGTCCATAACCTGAAAAGTGACTTTGAACACCTGTGGTCCAATACAGATAGGTAGGTCTACTTCTCCGATAACAGTCCTCTTTGACCCATTAAAAGCTTTCACAATCAGTGCACTGGGCCTCATCTCTACCCCTTGATATGATAACTTAGTAAGCGTCCTTTTCGGAAAAACATTTAATGAAGATCCAGTATCCACAAGAACTCTTGCTAGAGTGTCTTCTTGGCATTTTACAGATATGTGAAAAGCAAGGTTATGGTCTAAACCATCTTTTGGAATATCTTCCATGCTGAAGCTGAGATTATTGCATGTGGTGATATTAGCAATGACTCCATCAAACTGATTCACAGTTATGTCATGCGTAACATGAGCTTGTGCTAGCAATTTCTGGAGAGCACCGCGATGAGCTGGCGAATGCATAAGAAGTGACAAGATAGATATTTTAGAAGGCGTTTGATGTAGTTGATCGATAACCTTATAGTTACTCTTCATAATGATTCTGAGAAATCTTGCATCCTCCTCTTCCAAGAGCAATCCTTTATCCTTGTTGGAAACAGCGGGAACGACTTCTTTAGGTGGAACCGATGGAACTGTATTGGCTTGCTGAGTATAAACGCAACCACTGCGAGTTAATCGACTTGTACCTGCTATGTCAGCACTTTCCACTTTCAAACTTTCCTTCTGACTAGCATGTTTAATCTTCCGATGAACTCCCCCTGTATCATACTTCCATGGAACTACTTTGGTATTCTCATAAAGGAAAGGGTTACTCCTTTGCTCAATCCTCGGTTCTGTAAAATTGAAAATGGGCACCACAGGTTCTGGAATATTAAAAATGGGTTGAACTCCTGAAGATTCAAGCATGTTCAACACTGGTGTTATGGTGGTATCAGGCTCAAGCAAGTTGAAAATAGGTTCAATCATTTCCACTTCGTTCTTCTTCACATGATCGCTTACTTGCAAAACACTATGATTAATCAAATCTTGAACATCTCTCAAGACCAGTTCACATCCCTTTGGATTATCAGCACAATCTTCACACTTCTTATGACTATTTTTTAGCATACCCACCTCTACTAACTTCGCATGGAAGTCCCTAAGCGGGGTTTTGATCTCTGAGGCATCGAATATCAAATCTTCGTTAGACTCATCAAAAATGGCATTTATGGACCCATGTTTGGGTAAAGGATTATCTTTGACATTCCGACCAACATTTTCGAATGACAAAATATTCTTATCCATCAAATCCTTCACAACATACTTCAAAGCAATACAACTTTCCAAATCGTGCCCTGGAGCACCTTCATGGAATAAACAGTGGGCGCTTGGATTGTAACTTGGTGGGAGTGGATCTAGTGGAGGACCCAGAGGCCTTGGAGTAACCAAACCTCTCTTCAACAGTGAGGGATATAATTCAGTATAAGTCATAGAGATCCGAGAAATGGGAGGCCTTCCTCCTGGTCTTCTATTCTGAAAATTGGAATTTGGATGAGGAGCTGGAGTCCTCTGCTGATAGGCTGAAGCATTGGGTGCTTATTGATAGCCTGGAGTGTTGAGCATTGTTTTATAGGCTGGAAACACTGGAGTTGTTCGTTGATACATCGGTACTGCTTGAGTTGGCCGATACATTGGAACCTGTTGTGTAGATGCAAGCCTCTCAAGTATGCTTTTGATGATAACAACAAATAAATCAAGTCTTGGAAGAAAGCAAAAAGGATTATTCAAGCATCATTCAAAAAGTCTCCATAAAGATCAGCTTTCTCATTAAAAGGTATAGGACATTTCTCATTATCCAATAATGATTATTAAGTGTTCAATATAAGATGCACACACATTTAACACTCTCTAAACAAATCCTTTTGTGCATGCCTTTGTTACTGATAAAATTGAAAAATAATTTTTTCTGGTTTCTAATCAAGTAACCGGTTACCCATTGGGTAGTAACCGGTTACTTCATCTTTTTTTGAAAAATAATTTTAACGTTACATCAAGTAACCGGTTACCCTTGGGGTAGTAACCGGTTACCACTGTTAAGAATCCAGAAATTATTTTTATTCAAATTTTGAATTGTGTCTCTTGTTCTTTAAATTTAAATAATGCACTCTTTCATATATGTACCTTTTCCAAAGGGTATCTTGCACTCTATATAAACCTCTTGTGTAGAATTTTTTGAGACACCTCCTTCAAATTTTTATGAAACATTTTTTCACTCAAAAATTTCAAATTATCAAAATTCATAAAAGTGCACTAAAATTATCATACACTTTAGTGAACACTTAGTTAGTATTGTTGTGTGAGAAATATCAATCAAAGGAGAAGATCAACATTTCTTGATATACCAAGACTTCAACTTTTCTACATCTTATTCAAAAATATTATTTCTTATATTGACTTGTGATCCAGGATTGTTTGACACAAGGGTTTGTGTGGCAAGAGGATTGTTCTTGCACACTTGAATGTTATAGTTGTTAGAAAGTAGGCCTCACCGGTTGATGTTGTAATAGTTTGTAAAATATAAAACTATAGTGGAAAATCTCTTTCGGTTTGGAAAGGGGACTGGATGTACCTTCGGATTGTGAAGGGAACCAGGATAAATCGCCGTGTCTTTTTACTTTATGCTTTACCATATTCTTATCTTAACTACATAAAAGAGAAAAATCCATCCACCGATAAATTAACCGAGAAAGTTTTATTAAGCCTAATTAAACCCCCCTCTTAGGCAATCTCTGAAACTACAATTGGCATCAAAGCAAGTTATAGGTAACTTGTTCCTAGAAGATCCAGCATGGCTTCCGCCAGTACAAATCCGGTTTTCAAAGACGGTGGAAGTAGGAACAAGCCCCCACTCTTCTCCGGCGAATATTTTGATTTTTGGAAAATCAGAATGAAAGCACGTCTTGAAGCCCGAGGAGAAGGTATATGGGAAGCAATCGAAGAAGGTCCACACAATCCAGTGAATGTGATCAAAGATGTTGGAACCGTGAAGTTGAAAAACACTTATGACGAAGATGATAAGAAAAAGATTCTAAATGAGAAAAAGGCAATCAACACACTCCAGATCGCCCTCAGTATGGACGAGTTCTTTCGTGTATCACAATGTAAATCGGCAAAAGAGATTTGGGACACTTTGGTAGAAACGCATGAAGGAACTACTGAAGTAAAGAGATGTTTCGTATGCAGCTCGGTGAATCTATTGTTGCCTTGCAGAAATTATTTGTCCATCTAACAAATCATTTGATTGCTCTCGGGAAAACCTTCACCAATGATGATCTCAACCTGAAGGTCCTAAGATCTTTGACAAGGGAATGGCAATCGAAAGTGACCGCTATTTCAGAAAATAAGATTCTCTCAATGATGACATCTACGTCCTTATTTGGTAAAATTCAAGAGCACGAATTGTAACTTGGAAGGCTCGAGAAGCATGAAAGCCAAGAAAAGAAGTCCAAGGGAATTGCCTTGAAGGTTGATTCAAAAAATGACAAAGATGGCTTAGGATATTCTAAGTTTTCCAATCCAAGCACAAATGAGACCATTTTTGTGAAATCAAGTGAACAAGTTGTTAAGGAAAAGGCAACCAATTTTAAAAGTGTGCATCAAAGTCATAAAGAGAAAAGAATTGTTAAGAAAAAGAGTTATGTACCTAGATATAAAAGTCACTTTCAACCTACTTGTTTTTATTGTGGAATCAAAGGACACACACCTAATGCTTTCTATATGCGCAATATTGGTGTTGCTAAAGGGCATTATGGGTTGAAAAGGGTACTAACTTTCAAGGACCCAAAGTAATTTGGGTACCTAACAATACTTGATTTTGTTTTGTAGGTATGCTTGAAGACAACATCTAATCAATGGTATCTTGATAGCGGTTGTTCAAAGCATATGACAGACGACATCAATAAATTTTTAAGTCTATCTATAAAGGCCAAAGGATATGTTACTTAAGGTGATGATAATAAATGAAAGATTCTTGAAGTAGGAACCATTGGTGCACCTCCATTTACAATCATCGAAGACATTCTTTATGTTGAAGGCCTTAAACACAACCTACTTAGCATAAGTTAATTGTGTGACAAAGGGTTCCGAAACAACTTCACAAAGGATGAATGTTTGATAGAACATGAAGTCACCCACGCACTTTTCTAAAAGGTAAAAGAATAAATATTATTTTTATGATTTCTTTTGTTGACTCTTACTTGAAGGTAAAATGCCTTTTGGCAAACAACAACGTGGCGTGGCTATGGCATAAAAGGTTCGCTCACATTCACATGGAGCACTTAAATAAATTGATAAAGCATGACCTAGTTGTTGGTCTTCCAAAGATAAAGTTCATCAAGGATAAGCTTTGTGACGCATGTCAAAAGGGAAAGCAAATCAAGACAACTTTCAAGTCCAAGAAAGTGGTGTCTATATCAAGACCACTTCAATTGTTGCATATGGATCTCTTCAGTCTATCAAGAATGAAAAGCTTCGGAGGTAATCTTTATGCTTTAGTTATTGTTGATGATTTCTCTCGATATACATGGACATTGTTTTTAGTACAGAAAAGTGATGCTTTCAAAGCATTCAAGAAGTATGAAAATCAAATTCAAAACGAGAAGTCACTCACTATAGCTTCCATTAGAAGTGATCATGGTGGAGAATTCCAAAATTCATCTTTTGAAGATTTTTGCGAAGAACATGGAATTTCTCACAACTTTTTCGCACCAAGGACTCCTCAACAAAACTGTGTCATATAAAGGAAGAATAGGACATTGGTTGTGCTTGCAAGAATAATGCTTAGCGACTCAAATAATCCTAAATATTTTTGGGCGGATGCGGTTAGCACGGTGTGTTTCGTAAGAAACCGTGTCAATATTCGAACAATTCTCAAGAAGACTCCGTATGAGTTGTTCAAGGATAGGAAACCGAACATATCATTCTTTCACATTTTCGGATGCATATGTTTCATTCTCAACAACGACAAGGACAATCTCGGTAAGTTTGATGAAAAGTCCGACAAAGGTATATTCCTTAATTATTCCCTCTCACGTAGAGCTTTTAGAATTTTCAATAAACGAACACTTACTATTGAAGAATCTATTCATGTTTCGTTTGATGAGACTAACCCCTCAAAAGAGGATAATATTATTATGGATGATGATGATGATGATATAGTAGTTACGCCACAACAACAAAAGGAGATATCAAAGGATCAAGCAATACCACAAGAAGATGACTCACCAATCATTGAAGAACATCAAGATCTTCCATAAGAATGGAGAACTCATAGAGATCACCCGATAGATAAAGTTATTGGTGATATTAGCCAAGGCATTGCAACTCGACTAAATCTCAAGGATGCTTTTCTCAACATAGCTTTTTTGTCTCAAATTGAACCAACCAAAATCGATGAAGCCTTAGGCGACGATCAATGGATAGTAGAAATGCAAGAAGAACTCAACCAATTAGAAAGAAATCAAGTTTGGAGTCTTGTACCAAGACCGAACAACAAGCACATCATAGGAACGAGATGGGTGTTCAAGAACAAACATGACGATAATGGAATCATAGTTCGTAAAAAAGCAAGATTGGTCGCTCAAGGCTACAACCAAGAAGAAGGAATCGAATTTGATGAAACTTTCGCTCCGGTAGCAAGGTTAGAAGAAATTAGATTATTACTCGCTTATGCTTGTTCCATGAATTTTCAGTTGTACTAGATGGATGTCAAAAGCGCTTTCCTGAATGGCTACATCAATGAAGAAGTCTATGTCAAACAACCTCCGGGCTTTGAAGACTTCAAGAATCCCTCTCATGTCTACAAGTTGAAGAAGGCTTTTTATGGCTTAAATCAAGCACCAAGAGAATGGTATGATTCCCTTAGCAACTTCCTATGTGATAAGGGTTTTATAAAAGGAAAGGCTGACAAGAAGTTGTTCATAAAGAATCTCAAGGGTAACACCTTATTGGTTCAAGTCTATGTCGACGAAATCATCTTCGGTTCAACAAACAAAGATCTTTGTGAAGAATTTTCACTTATGATGCAAGGAGAATTCGAAATGTCCATGATGGGAAAAATGAACTATTTCCTTAGACTTCAAATCAAGCAAACAAAGGATGGCATCTTCGTCAACCAATCCAAGTATTGCAAGGAATTATTGAAAAGATTTGATATGGATAATTGCAAGGGGATGTCGACTCCTATGGGATCAAAAACGTACGTTGATCAAGATGAAACCGGCACTTCAATTGATATCACAAAGTATCGAGGTATAATCGGTTCATTATTATATTTGACGGCAAGCTGTCCTGACATTACGTTTAGTGTTTGTTTGTGTGCACGCTTTCAAGCAAATCCGAAGGAATCACATCTCACCGCCGTGAAGAGGATTATGAAATATCTCAAAGGAACAACGAATGTCAGACTATGGTATCCAAAAGATGTTAATTTCGTAGATACACACAATCAACTCGCAGACATATTCACTAAACCATTGGCTAAGGAGCAATTCTTCATGATTCAACGAGAACTTGGTATTCTCAATGAAGGTGACATCTAACCTTAACCTAAAAATTTCTTGTTATATGTTTTAGTTGCATAATATAAGTTTTTGTTCATATTTCGCCGTTTTTTGTTTTTCTAACTTTCGCATACTAAAAAAATAATCAGTTTCAAAATATTTTTTGATCATGAGTTGCATAATATCATGTGCTAACACTTTGTGAAACGTTTTTGCCAAAAATAACTATCTTTTGACATGTACAAAGTTGTTGTTGTTTTTAATTTTTTTTTTTTAAATCTGAAGCAAGTAATCGGTTACCCATGGGGTAGTAACCGGTTACCACTGCCATTTTTTGAATTTTGTTAACGCATAATGGTTTATATGATACATGTTTTCTTTATTTCTTTTGTTTACGAGTCTTAAAGTATATGTTGAATACATTAAAAGTCTCATTCACTTCTTGGAACTCTAATCTTAATTTATTCCCTTAACCTCCCACCTTCCTCTCATAAACTCTCTTGACCAAAAATCACTTTCAATTAAAACCCACTCAATAACCTTTCACCTTATAACCCTAGCCACTCAAAATCAACTCATCCTCATCTCTCACCATCCAAAATATGAAAATACACACCTAAACTCTAACCTTACCAATTTCTCATGGCAACTTCAAAGAGTAGAGAAAAGCAACAAGTTGTGGATTTCGGTTCTGATTCTGACACTATTAAGGAGCAGTTCATGAAACCCCAGAAGCAGAGAAGACTCGACATTGACATTCGTTCTTGAAAGTTCATGAACATAAAATATGTGAACTTTGAAGAGTTCCTTTCTCATAGCTTTACCTTTGAAGCTCTTCTGGATGCATCTGGCGTCAAAGAGCTGGTTGTTGACACTGGATAGATCTATCCTGATTTGGTAAGAACTTTTTATCACACTCTTTCCTTTGGAGAAGATGAATTCGGCGACGAACAATTTACTGCTAAGGTCAATAAAATGGAAATTAAGGTTACAATTGAAAAGATAGGAAGCATTCTTGATATACCATCTGAAGGATATGAGTTCAAAGTTGGTTTTATGCCTAACACTGACAGGTGGAACAATTTTGATTCTTTAGCTTATTTTATTGAAAGATCAAGGGGCACTCATGAAGATTTACTCGGTAGGAAGGTCCAATCTTCTCGGGTAATTAAATATGCAAAGTCCTTAACCGTTAGCGACTGTATGCTTCATTACATCTTGGCCTATGTGTTGTTACCAAAAAGTTCAAACTTTGCTCAAGTTAGTGAACTTGAGTTGATGTTGTTCCGTTCTTTGAAAGAGGATTGGCCAATCATCTAGGACTATGTCATTTTTCATCACATGAAGCATCAGGTTCGTTTGGGTAGCGGTCTCCCATACATCCGCTTTGTATCCAAAATTATGGAACATTTTGGTATACCAAGTTCAAGAGAACCTCATTTTGAGATGATGGCCAAACAAAATGAAATAAACTTGGTTACGGCTACTAAGAACACCAGAATCATATGTGGTCCAAATGGCGTTTATGGATATAAAGAAGATATTGCCGCTCAGGCCGCTCCAGAAGGTGGTTACACAAATGAATTCCTTTACAATGAAATTTTCACTCTCAAAACAACCATGAACCATAACCATCAGAAAACAACCCTTACTCTCGGAAAAATAATGAAAATGTTTAAGAAATTCTCTACCTCTCAACCTTCAAATACGGAGAATTCGAAGGGTGAGGAAGAAGACATGGATGAAGACAGATCCGGAAGTGATTAGTTGTTTAATGCATTTTCGTTTTATGTTCTAGTTTTATAATTCTTAGTTTAAATTATGTTTAGTCTTTATGTTGTTAGTTTCCGTACCGTTTTGTTTTGTTTAGCTTCAATTATGTTAATGTTCGTAAACTTATGGTTGTTATATTTTATGTTTAGTATTTGTTTCTATATAATTGTTTACTATATGACTTATTTTTTCCAAATATTTAAAAAAAAAATTTAAGGAAACTTCCACTGGTGGATGTTCAGTGTAAAAATTGACTAAAATATTTTCAGACAGTTTTATAAGGCATCTTCCACTGTTGGATGTTTAGTATAAAATCTGACAAAATTCCAACAAATCATTTTTTGAAGAACTTTTTCCATCCTTTTTGTGGATGACAAAGGGGGAGAAGTGTCTAGTATGCTCTCTTGTTTCTCTTTATGTAGATTTTTTCGATTAAAACCTCCCAATATCACATTGAAGGGGAGCACCTTCATAAGGGGAGTGTTTGGAGAAACATAAGAAGCAATCGTGCAAACTCATTTTTCACATGTGGTTGTCATAATAAAAAAGGGGGAGATTGTAGATGCAAGCCTCTCAAGTATGCTTTTGATGATAACAACAAATCAATCAAGTCTTGGAAGAAAGCAAAAAGGATTATTCAAGCTTCATTCAAAAAGTTTCCATAAAGATCAAGCTTTCTCATTAAAAGGTATATGACATTTCTCATAATCCAATAATGATTATTAAGTGTTCAATATAAGATGCACACACATTTAACACTCTCTAAGCAAATCATTTTGTGCATGCCTTTGTTACTGATCAAATTGAAAAAGAATTTTTTCTGGTTTCTGATCATGTAACCGGTTACCCATTGGGTAGTAACCGGTTACTTCAGCTGTTTTTTGAAAAATAATTTTAACGTTACATCAAGTAACTGGTTACCCATGGGTAGTAACCGGTTACCACTGTTAAAAATCCATAAATTATTTTTGTTCAAATTTTGAATTGTGTCTCTTGTTCTTTAAATTGAAATGATGCACTCTTTCATTTTTGTACATTTTCCAAAAGGTATCTTGCACTCTATATAAACCTCTTGTGCAGAATTGTTTGAGATACCTCCAAATTTTTATGAAACATTTTTTCACTTAAAAATTTCAAATTATAAAAATTCATAAAAGTGCACTAAAATTATCATACACTTCAGTGAACACTTAGTCATTATTGTTGAGTGAGAAATATCAATCAAAGGAGAAGATCAACATTGCTTGATATACTAAGACTTCAACTTTTCTACATCTTATTCAAAAATATTATTTCTTGTATTGACTTGTGATCCAGGATTGTTGGACACAAGGGTTTGTGTGGCAAGAGGATTGTTATTGCACACTTGAATGTTATAGTTGTTAGAAAGTAGGACTCACCGATTTATGGTGTGATAGGTTGTACAATCTAAAACTATAGTGGAAAATCTCTATCGGTTTGGAAAGGGGATTGGATGTACCTTCGGATTGTGAAGGGAACCAGGATAAATCCCCGTATCTTTTTACTTTATGCTTTACCACATTCTTATCTTAACCACATAAAAGAGAAAAACCCATCCCCCGATAAAATAACTGAGAAAATTTTACTAAGCCTAATTCACCCCTTCTTAGGCAATCTATGAAACTACATGTTGGTTATATGATGGTTGAACTGCCGCTACATAGGGATGTTGAACGTACTATGGTGGATAGACATACTGTTGTTGAGCCACTGGTGGAGGCCTCTACCAAAGTTGATTTCTCCTTTGACCCGTCATCACTGCATTTGTTTCGCCTTCTTTATTTTTGTGGAAATTGCTGGTAAACTTCTTAGAATTGTTCCCATTACTGTTTTTGGAGTTGCTGGATGCACCACCCATCTTACCATTATTCAGACCAAGTTCAACCTTGATTCCCACAACCATAAGATCATAGAAACTAGCCGTTATGCTTCCCACCATTCTCTCAAATAATTCTGGTCGTACAGTGTCAACAAACCAGTCAGCTAATTCTTTCTCAATCAACGGGCGATCTACTTGAGAAATGGTCCCTCTCCACCTTTGAGCATATTCTTTAAAAGATTCAGAATCTTTCTGGGACATACTCAACAGATGCCTCCTATCGGGAGCAAGGTCCATATTGTACTTATATTGTTGGATGAAAGTGTCCTTCAAGTCTTGGAAACAACGGATTTTTGACTGATCTAGAGTCAGATACCACTTGGAGGAAATTCCTTTCAGACTATCCTGGAAGCAATGGATCATCAGTTTTTCATTGTCAACTTGCGTTGCCATTCTCCGATAGTACATTAAAAGATGGCTTTTATGATACATTACGCCTTCATACATATCAAAGGTGGGTGTCTTGAACTTGGGAGGTATCACTAGTCCAGAAACAAGACACATCTCTCTGGCAGCAACACCAAAGATCTGGTCACCTTCAATTTCCCTCAACCTCTTTTCAATATTGTCAAAATTATCTTGCATCTTCTCGTGTTTCTCATTACCGTTTCCAGACATGCCTGGCACATGGTACACCTGAGGATCGTTAAAGTACGGTTGGACACGGGTGTGCACAATATCTGGTGTAAAATTAGTAACCATGTGGTTCTCTTCAGTAGTCAAAGGTATAGTTTGCTGAGTGGTAAATCCTTGAGGGACAGGCACAAAACCTTGGGAAGGAAATGCAAATCCCTGAGAAGGAGGCGGGAAACCTTAAGAAACAAATCCTTGGGAAGGAGTAAAAAAACCTTGAGAAGCAAATCCTTGGGAAGGAGGAATAAAACCTTGAGAAACAAATCCTTGGGAAGGAGGAATAAAACCTTGGGGAGGAGGTACAAACCCGTGAGGAAGCCCAAAAGGAGGATAAGTTACAAGGGTAGTGACTGATGGTGTAGGCTCAGTCGTTGCAGTGACAATCTCAAAAACCATAGTCTGTTGGGTATCCATCTTTGCTCGAATACTTGCAGCATTTCCATAATTTGGTCCACATTTCCACGAAGATCGGTAAGCTCCTCATTAACCTTGTCCATCTATGGGTCTCTATCAGCCATCTTCTTCTTGGCCTGAGCTCGAGTGGAGTATTTGCGTGAGATCCTCAGTGTGATAGTCTAGAAATGAGGTGACGGGAATGAGTTTTTGACAAAATGCAAATGCGGAGATGCACTCATGAGTAAAAAAATGCAAATGTTTCAAGGAACATAAAAAATCACTGCAGACACCAGGATGGACAAAAAATTTCTTCTTTTTTTAAAAAGTGATAAATTGAAATCCATTCGTGGTAAAAATTATGATGTTTGCAACAGACGTCTCTTTGTTCCTTGAAGACCTGATTAAAATGATGCGTATGATGTTGAGATGCAAAGATGCAGGACTGCAAGGATGCAAGGTGTCATAAGTAAATTCGGAACCTTCTTAATAGGTGGGTTGTAAGATATTGGTTCTATATTTTTCTACCCATAAATCCCACTCACAGGATGGTTTCTACGGTGATGGTTTAAGGAAACTCAAGGTCACGGATGTTTATCGTATTAATGCCCCGCCGCAGGCTAGCTGAATTTTGACGATAATAACGACAAGGTCTACCTTGAGTGGAGTTCTCATGCTAGGCCCTCAAGAGGCGGTCCCTTGGAGACTAACACTACACAACTACCAATACAGAAACTGGTTCTTAACAATGGATCCTAGAATCACATCCCTTTCATGAATCAGGTCACACGACAGGCTAGCTGTGTTGTGAAAAGATCTACGAAAAGCCTAACTATCTGGGGGAGCTTTCATGCTAGGCCCTCAAGAAGCGAGTTCTTGGAGACTAACACTAATAACTACCAATTCTAACCTAGGTGTTCCCTCTTCTTTTTCCACAGCTCATCTTTTACTTGTGATGTAACCCCGAGACCCCACAGGCAAGTAATAATGAGGAATAAGAGAAAGCGAATAAAAGAACAAATAAACAAAACATAAATAACAAACATAGAGAAGACAAAGAGATAAGATCAAACAAATGAACACACAAAGATAAGTTAGGCTCGACTCTCTATAGCATGGAGCTAATCCCCAACAGAGTCGCCAAGCTGCCGTACCTCGAAAAATACGATCCTCGCGATGGGACGCGGAAAGAACAACAGAGTCGTCACCTAATTCTATTTATTCTACACGAGAAAAGGGAGATATAGATACAACCTAAATGAAGGATAAGAAATGGTTAACAAAACCAAATTCTAAGTTCGGGAGTCGGTTACGCAAGGGGAAGGTATTAGCACCCCTCATGTCCGTTGTACTCAACGGGAACCTCTTAGTCTAACTATGCGATTAAATGTTGATTACGTCTTTTGTCTTCAATATGTTTGTTCTAAGGGAAATTAAAGTTTATTATTATTATGACGTAGAAAAGATTATTTTTTTTATTAGTGTTCTCGCGAAGGATTAAAATCCCTGTGCCTACATATTCCCTTGTGTAATGGGAAAGTCTGAGCTTTGTAGTTCGTGCAACTACGGTTTGTGTTTTTTATGAATAATTGTTCGTTTAAAGATGTTTGATCTTTACTTAAGGTGTTTTAAAACGAACGGGCGAATGGACCACAACGCGTGGGGCTAGCCCATGAGTGATTTCATTCAAGAACCCGTGGAGAGCTTGACTCTAGAGTTCAGTTATTCGTTGATTAATAGTAAAATGATTTGCATTGGTTGGTAAGTTTTAAGTTGTATTCTTTTAGTGTGAAAGGGCGAATGAAGCACAACTCGAGGGCTAGCCTCAAGAGTAATTCAATTCAAAAACTCGAGGAATGCTAGATTCCTGAGTTTAGTTCTTTCATAATTTTAATTTGAGATTTAGATGTTTTGAATACGAAAGGGCGAATGAATTACAGCTCGAGGGCTATCCTCAAGAGTAATTCAGTTCAAAATAAATAAGAAAAACAAAATAAATAAAATAAAATAATAATGAAACTTGCATATTTTAATAATTTTAAATAATAAATGAAAAAAAAAACAAATAATACATAAAAAATGTGAAATAATAAAAGGAAGGACCGGGTAAACTAACTAATTAAAGGGTGTTGAAAAGGAATGGGCCCAACATGGGGAGCCCAAGGGCGTTGGCTGGGTCCGGATCAAACGGGTTGGACCCGACCCTAGATCCATTCGGTTTTGTCTAAAAATAGGGAAAGAAAACCCTAAAACCAGAATAAACCAGCCGCTGAAAAAGGGAAAAAAGGAAAAGCGGTTTCTTATGCTACCATTATCAACTGATGAGAAAAAAAAACATAAAAAATGGAACGAACAATCAAACTAAACTCAACCTCTCGAAATAGCATAAAGGAAAAAAACTTGTTGAAGAAGTTTATGAGAATAGCATCTTTCCTCGTATTGATGTTATGTCTTTTTCGATTTCAGGCTTTGCTAGTGGAGTGGCCAAGAGGAGAAAATAGTCTGCAACCCTGTTTGAACAGCAGGTTTGAGTTTTTCCACAGCAGGTCTGCTATGCCTTCTTAACTTTGTTTATTTGTGAAATTTACTGATGAAAAAGGTCCCCACGACTTACTGTTGTTGTACCCTTGTCCTCCTTTTTTTTGAACTTTACGTTTTCTTACTTTGATGTACTTTGTGAAACTTGACTTTGCTTTCTTTTTGATATATTGTTTTCAGTATGCTTGGCCTTGTAAGATACGAAAAAATTATTGTTGTGAATTACTCTAACCTTGCCTCACCTTATGTTCAATTACGGTTGTACTTCCTTGCTATGCTTTATGAAATTTGATTTTTAGAATGTTTGTGACACTATGCCAATGTGTAATGAATGGTTTATGTGATTTGAATTTATATTTGGGTATTTGAAGGAATGTGTTTATGTATGAATGAGTATGTATGCTAACTTGCTCTTGATTATGCAAATGGATGGACTTGGAATGATGGCCATGGAGAAAACAAGATTTCAAGAATGCTTGGAGGTGGAGGAACCATGACATGGTGACTTGTATATTATTATAGAATTAGGTTTATTGAAACTTAGACTTTGAACTCTTGCAATAAGGAAAAACTCTTGTGAATCTTGTAATTCAGGTATATTATTTGAAACTTAAATGAAGAAAAAAAATTGGAATGGACTTGAAACTTGGATAAGAATTTGAGATTGAAAATGAAACTTGAACTGAAAATTTAATTGAGAACTTGGAATAGAAAAAAATTGATACTTGTGAGTAAGATTGAAAAGTGTTTGGAATTTTGTTATGAATTTGTAACTTGGATTTTTTTTTAAAAAGATAGAACTTGTTTTTTAATAGAATTTGGAATTTGGCTTTTGAATTTGGGGATGAAATGGAAACTTCGGAAACGAACTTGGAATGTGAAAATGAAACTTGAATATAAATGGAAATTTGAAATTGAAAATAAAATTTGACTTGAAAAATGACAATATAAATTTGGAATATAAACTTGAAACTTAAATTTGAAATTTTGAACTTGAAATGGAATTTTGAAACATGACTTGAAACTTGAATAAAATTTGAAAATTAAGCTTGAATAAATTTTGGAAATTAAACTTGAATAAAATTTGGAAATTAAACTCTTGGATGTTGAAATTTGAACTTTAAAAAACTTTGAAATGGAATAGAATTGGATTGAGACTCTTGGGAGGGGGTTTGGGACATGGAAATAGGAAGATGGACTTGATTTTTTTAGTAATTATCTTGCAATTTGTATTTGGTATTATAGACTTGAAATTAGAAACTTGGAATTAAGATTGAACACTTAAAATAGAAACTTGGAAGAAGAAATAGAGATGGAACTGGAATTGAATTAGGGAATAAAAATTGGAATTAAACTTACAAAAATGAAAAGGAGGCTTGGAAAGGAAATTTAAATTTTGAAGTTTTTTTTTTTTGGAAAAGAATTCGACACATGGAAATCTCGTATAATTACCAAAATCCATAAAATAGCCCAAAACTCCAAATTCCAGGATTGGTCGAGGTAATCTCATAATCCTTCAAAAGAAAACCGGTTAAATTCTTCCACAATACAAAAGAACCATGTCCAACACCTATATGGAGAACAAACAAATCTTGACTTCAAAGCAAAGATCCAGGTCAACCTTCCACTCAAGTTGGGTCGTGAATAAAATATAAAATTGAATCAAACTCCAACATTTGCTTCGAAATAATAAAAAAACACTCCTTGATAATCCCTTTGCAAATCCAAAACATGTCCTCTACACCATGTATGAATATGTGATATGAAATGTTAGGGGTAAAATTTGGGGTGTGACACTCCTCAAAATCATCAAAAAATCAACACGTGCATCATTCATTTCATATTTAACAATTTATCATCATTCATCATGTTCTTTATCATGACAACACATCAACAATACTCCATTTGTCAATAACATTAAATCATCAATTTATAATCAATCCATGTTTATAATCTTAAAAAACCAAATAATTTTTTCTAAAAATTTAGAACTGGAAAATTTCTCATGTCACTCATTTTATTTCATTAAAATTAAAGTTCATCTCATTAGCTTTCCGACACTTCCAACGGGACCTCAATCAGAGTTACGGAACAAAAGTTATGAATTTTTCAAAAATAAAATTTTCTTTGGTTACAATGTTAATCAGTTAACACAATGGTTAATCGATTAACACCTCAATTTTTCCCAAAAACACGCATTTTAAACTGGTTAATCAGTTAACCATTTGGTTAATCAATTAACACCTGAACATAAACAGCTTTTTTGTTGTTTTTACGAATTCCGCTCCGAAACACCTCAATTTTTCATACCAATTCATCCTAATGCAAACCAAAACTTCTTACCAATAAATAAATAATCATATACAACAAAAATGCATCAAACTAGACATCAAATACATCATTCCAAATTATTCTAAACATCCTTATTCATAAAATAATAGATATTGCATCAAACCTCATAATTACTCAAAAAACCAATAAACCCTCTTCTATTCATAATTCAAAACAACATATTATCATAATAAACGATGAAAATCTCCCCAAAGCTTAGAGAAAATTTTAATCCTTAATCCTTCTCTAAGATTCCACAACATTTCTTCAAGGCTTGGGGTTTTCTCCTCCTCTTTGTCTGAGTTCTTCCTAAAGTTTCACGATAAGTTAGAAATGATCTAACTTCTCTTCTTTAAACAAAATATCCCAACTTATGACTTTCCAATTCTACCCTTGCTCATTTTCCTTAAGGACCACCTTGCCCTTTTTTTCTTATTTATTTTAAATAATTTTAACAATCTAAATAATAAGCCATTTTTCATTATGTTAAAATCAATAAAATAATATCACGTATTCTGATATTCTCCAAAATTCCTCCTAAATCAATTAAGTAAACAAATAAATAATTAATTTAGATTTCAGGGCATTACATATTGGTTGTGTCAATGTGGTGATCATTATTGATATTGTAGTGCTCATAAATAGTACATGTATCATGAGGTCATGATTGGTATCAGGAGTAATAGGTATAAGGGGGTCATCAAACTTAATTATGGTGTTTTCATGGTCTTCACAAGGTGTGGTGTCATTTTGTGGGTTATGATGGTTAGTTGGTGAATTTTGATTGTGTATGTTAACAGGGTTAGGTTATGAGTGATATTTCCAATTGGGTGCAAATGGAAAAATGTGTTCATACTGAAACACATTTCTGGATATAAAAAAGTTATGGTTATTGATGTATAGGAGAATCACTCTTTTGACACCTTGCTTAAAGTTTAAGAAACACATTTCTTCTTCAGCTATCAAGTTTAGTTCTATAAGACTATAACGTGGAAGCATATGTTAAAGTATCAAAGACTTTCAAGTTGGTAATATCAAGTTCATCATTAAACAACATATAATAAGGTGATTTATTTTTTTCTTAAATAGTTTTTACGTCCCTATATGTTAGCGAGTTTTTGTTTTTCATCCTTTTTTTTAGGGTTTCGTCCCTATATTTTACTTTTTGCTTGCGGTTTAGTCCCTAAAGCAAAAATCCGCAAGAAAATCTGCAGGTTTTCTATGGTTTTTCCTACGAAATATTATGTGGATTTTGGTTTTAGGGACAAAAATGAATGCGAATGTGAAATTTAGGGCCGAAAACCAAAAATAAAATAAAATTACTAGGACGAAAACAAAAAACTCTCCAACTTACAGGGATAAATACACTATTTAAGCCTTTATTTTTCAAAGTTGGGCTAATCACTTTATTCATTATGTATACAACATAACTGACATCATAACACCATAAGGATTTTGAGGCATTGGCTTGAAAAAACTTAATGCTCTAATAATGTTTATTATGTGTTGATGCTTCCTCCCAACCCTTCCATTTTGTTGAGGAGACTCAACACAACTGGTTTGATGAGAAATGCCTTTAGAGGCATAAAATCTGGGCATGATAAATTCAGGACCATTATCAATTCTAATGGTTTAGATATGGGAATTGTGTTGTACCTCAGCTATCTTGACAAAATCAATAACATTTTGTTTGGCCTAAGACTTAGTATTCATGAGTATAGACCAAGTGTATCTATTAAAGTCATCCACATCAGTTAAGAAGTAAGAGTGATCATGTTTAGATTTAATAGCTATGGGGCCCAATACATCAAAGTGAACCATATTAAAAGGTTTCTTATCTTTTTAAAAACTTGAATGGTAAGGTAATTTCTTGTGTTTGGCCTAATGAAAAAAATCACAAGCAGAATGTTTATAAACAACAATAAACATAAATATAGAGTGAAGAGTTTGCAATCTAGTGGGGGAGAAGTGTCCTAGTCTAAAATTTCATAGGGCATCTTCAGGTATACATTGAGTTGTGGAATAGTGTGTGGCATGTGTGTCATGATATTTATTCACGAGGATTAAATGGTACAATCCTTGAAAGCTCTCACCTGAACTAATCATCTTTATTGTGAATGGGTCCTGAATGACAGTTTGTCCTGAATGACACTTTGATTGTGAGTGAAACTAACTTTAAATTTGGACTGTTGACATAACTTGGACACAAAAATCAATTTAACTGAAAATCCATGAATATATCAAACCTTTGATAAGATGAAATCATTATAGAACTTAACAATGCATATATGTTCATCTAAATCATATTTTCCATTAGGGAGTCCAACATTTATAGCGGAAAATTTAGAATATGAAGAAAAACAAAAACATAATGAGAAAATATGATCACTAACACCTGAGTCTATGATCCAAGTTTTTAATGAACAAACTTTGTAAACAAAAGATTGGGGTTAGAAGTTGTATGGATGATACCTTGGCTGATGGTAGAACTTTGTAATAGAAGAACCATTATTAGCGAGAGATGTGTGAGAACTCACTTCATATTCATCATCATTTACAATAGCATTTTAGCTATAGTACTCTTTCCAGCATGTGGAGGAAAACCATGTTTTCTATTACAAACTTCCATTGTGTGGCCGGTTCTACCATAATGACTACAAATCTTAGACTTGGAAGTAGTGGATTGTAATGCACAATTGCCAATCTTTGAGTTATATTTATTGTATCCAACAACATTGATAAATTCTTGGGATTCTCTAGCAAGTGCAATTCCATGTTACATTTCATGTTGACAGAATATGGAAATGATTTTATTGATTTCAAGTAGAGGGTCCACGAGTAAGATTTGAGATCAATCAACAAGATATTCTCTATGATTCTCCAACATGAGCGTCAAATCACTCCTAACCTTTCTGATGATTTCAAAGCTCTTATTAATGCCTCTGAGACTAAGAGACTTAATCAAAGAACCAAAAAACTTTCTACTAAATTCAAGCCTCGTATCTGCACCTACTATAACAGATTTCGCCACACTATCGAAACCTGTTACTAAAAGCATGGATTGCCTCCTCATTTGCAGTGATCTATCTCTTTAACCTCCCATGGCACTGCAAGTGAAGGTAGTGTATTTGCTGTTTCTGATGCATCACATGACAACAAAAGTACTCCTCCTTCTCTAACTCATGAGCAATATGAGAAACTCATCAATCTAATTCAAGGTTCTAGCTTCAATCCAGTATTTTGAAGTGTTGCTTCTAATCAGGTTTGCTCAATTCCTTCATATGGTCTTACACTAGTTAATCACCCAAGTACCTCTTCTGTCTATACTGTGTCTTGTTTTCATTCTTCAGGTCACAGTACAAATTCTAGCTCTTGGATCATCAATTAAGGAGCCAGTCATCACATATGTTCATCACTGCACTAGTTTCATTCTTATAATGAAATCACTCCAATTATCATAAAGTTACATAATGGTCTGCATACTGTCACAAAATTCATGGGCATTTTGACATTCTCACCTGGTTTCACCATTCTGAAGGTTCTATATCTGCCTGAATTTAATGTCAACTTAATTTCAGTTTTTGAACTTTGTTATAATTTAAATTGTTTGGTGTCTTTTTCTGGTTTGAAGTGTCTTATTCGGGAACAAAAATCCATGAGGATGATTGGTTCAGCTGAAAGACTTAATGGATTACACTACCTTATCTTAAGAAACAAGTAGACCACCTCAAGTGTAAACATTATCCATATACCACATATTGTTTTGTGGCCTTTTAGACTAACTCACCTCTTTTATTCTAGTTTGTTAATCCTAAAAGATCAGTTTCCTTTTATTACTAGTGATCAAAAGACAATATGTGATATCTTCCATTTTGCTAAACATAGGAAATATCCTTTTCCTCATAGTACAAATGAAGCTTTAAAGCTTTATGATCTTATTCATTTTGACATTTGGGGTCCCATTTTTATTACATGTGTTTGTAATCAGAGTTATTTCCTAACTGATGTGGATGATAATACTAGATACACATGGAAAATGTTGATGAAACATAAAAGTGAAACAAGACAGCATGTCATAAATATCATCAAACAAATTGAAATACAACATAACCACTATGTTAAGATTGTAAGAACTAATAACAGACAAAAATTCCTTATGCCTTCCTTTTACACATCTAAAGGAATCATTCACCATACCAGTTATGCAGAAACTCCCCAACAAAATGGGACACTGGAACAGAAACACCAACATGTCTTAACTGTAGGAAGGGCTCTTATTTTCAATCCAAATTACCCAAATAATAGGAAGGGCTCCCAATTTCCTGTTACACAACCTACACCATAATATTCATTCTTTAAAAGTTATTGGATCTTTAGTATATGCTTGAACCTTACATTCTAGTAGAACAAACCTAGATCATAAATCCAAGAAATGAATGTTTTTAGGATACAAAACTAGAGTAAAGGGGGTTGTTCTTTATGACCTACACAAAAAAGACATATTTGTATCCAGAAATACTACTTTTCATGAACATATTTTGCCTTATCAGTCCACTCAAACCAACAATTCAGGGACATATCACTCATTTGGTCTCTCTGAAGGGAAATTAGCGATATAAACGCAGTGGAAAACAAAAATTTCCTTTTAGAGATCCTTACGAAAGGTCATGATAGGTGATAGAAAAGTTACCTATTGTGGCGATGAAACCTTTGAATATGAATCGATGGATGATCACAAGCGTTGTATGATGAACATCGCCTCTACTCAGTTAACACGAACTACTTCCTTCAGTCACAGTGCTAGCTGCTTAGATTGAAGGCTTAGAGTGAGGGAGAGTAAAACTAGAATACGGCCAGGGTTTCAAAAATAACAACATTTGAGCTTCTACACAAGGGTTCTATTTATAGAACTACTTGTGTGGGCTTCAAACTAAAAGCCCAAGTCAATAATAATAATAATATTATAACTATTATTGTAATAAATATAATTTTATTATTATTATAATTTATAACTATTTAAAAAATAATAATAACTATTATTATATCATATGTTAATTAAGTACATGGTACCTTACCTTATTATGTATTCCATTCTAGTGCAACGTACCTTACGATGTACCTTATTTGTTCTACCCATTCTCTAACTATTCTTATGTGTGTGATCTAGTAGGATTTTGCAGCGTTGGCAATTATAATAAATCATGTATTTAACATAATAAAAAATCAGCGGTATCTAGCAACACATCACTGCTACTCAAGTCACAAAATTGTCATGTGATATGACAAAACCTTTTTTGATAGTATTTGTGTGTACAATCACCCTTTTGACCTTATGTCTATATGGAACACAAGGCATATATTGTGGCATCCTTGTCCAGTTCAATATTGGGCCCTTAGAAATTTATGTTGTTATGCATGATGAGAAAATTCCATCTAGGTTACTCATGTCCCTCAACATGCATTGTGAAGTACCCATCAACTAACTCTTTTACGAAATTTATCATTTTGGAAAAACAAACATAATAAAGAAAAGCCTTTTATTAGTAATAAATAATTCGATACAAGTACCAATTTATTGGCCTATAAGGCTTACACCAACAATCTCCCACTAACACTAGATCCAATCAGGCATACCCCTAATAGCCATAGATCTAGTATGCCATCATGCTTTTGCTGCGCAATATGTTTTGTTAGTGGGTCATCAATGTTGTCAAGTGTAGGTACTCTTCATATCTTCACATCTTCACATCTCTATGATCTTTTATCTCTCGAGTGAGAGGATAACACCTAAGTATATGTTTGGATCGTTTGAGAGATCTAGGCTCCTTAGCTTGTGCGATGGTACTATTGTTATCATAAAAGAGATCAATGGGATCCACAATGCTAGGGATTATGCCAAGTTTACTAATGAACTTCTTATTCCAAACAACTTCCTTTGATGCATATGAGGAAGCAATATATTCGGCCTCGGTTTTAGAATCAGGAACTGTCCCTTGCTTTGAACTTTTCTAGCTCACAACGCCACTATTTAGGCAGAACACGTAACCAAATTGCGATCTAAAGTCATCCTTATCTTCCTGGAAGCTAGCATCAACATAACCAATTACGGAGAGCTCTTCTTGACCTCCATATATCAAGAATGTATCCTTAGTCCTTCTCAAGTACTTAAGGAAATTCTTGACAAATACCCAGTGACCATCACCGGGATCAGATTGGTACCTACTCATTTCACTTAAAGCATACGAGACATCTGGTTGAGTACATAACATGCCATACATGATAGATCCTATTGCAAATGCAGATGGAATCTTATTCATGCAATCCCTTTCTTCATTTGTTGAAGGGGATTGTGTTTTTGATAAACATATGCCATGTTGCATAGGTATGAACCCTTTCTTGGAATCATGCATATTAAAGTGTCTCAACACTTTGTCTATGTATGTACTCTAACTTTGGCCAAGCAGTTTTTGTGATCTATCTCTATAGATCTTGATTCCTAATATATAGGTTGATCGATGTAACTTGCATATCTTTTGGGCTTCTTTAGGTATGTCAAATCCTTCAGGTTGTGTCATGCACACATCCTCAATAAGATTCCCATTAAGGAGAGTAGTCTTGACATCGATCTTCCATATTTCATAATCATGATATGCAACGATAACAAGTAAAATGCGAACAGATTTAAGCATTGAAATTGGTGAAAAAGGTTTATCAAAGTCTACCCCATGAATTTGTTTATGGAATCCATTTCAACTTTCATGGCTTCTAGCCACTTCTCAAACTCAGGACCAGTTATGACCTCTTGGTAAGTTTTAGGCTCATCTTTATCCATAGGTAATACATCACCTCTCTAAGTTATAAGATATCCATATCTCTCTAGTTGGTGATGTATCCTGTTCGACCTACGTTGGTTTTGTTTTACTTGAGCAGGTTGATCTTCCATAATTGTTTGTGATTCCTACTCTAATTCCTCCATAGGTGTATCAATGATTTGTGATTCTTGAATTTCTTCAAGCTATACTTTCCTCCCACTGATTCCTTTGGAAATAAAGTCATTTTCCAAGAAGACTCCAGTTTGAGCGACAACTTTTCCCTCAGAAGGATTGTAGAAGTAATATCCTCTTGTTTTTTAGGATACCTCACAAATAAGCATTTTTCAGATTTGGGCTCAAGCTTAGTTGAAACTTGTCGTTTCACATAAACTTCACAACCCCAAATCTACATGTAAGACATATGTGGTTTCTTAACACTCCATATCTCATATGGTGGGCTTCGTTAAAAACATCCATCCTTTTCAAATTAAGACCACCCTTAAAATGTGGCAAACATAAATCTTGCCAATTGACCCAATGAATTTTACGAGTCATTTCCAAACTACCCCAAAGGAACCTACTTTGAATCTGCATCATTTCCTTCCATATTTTTACCGAAGCTTTGTAAAATGAGAGATGAAAAATCGGTAGACTACTAAGCACGGATTTGGTCAAAGTGATTTTTCCGCCAACAAATAAAAGCCTACCCTTCCACGCCGAAAGTCTTTTGTCCAATTTGGTTATCATCGTCTTCCATGTACTAATTCTTCGAGGATTCGATCCAATTGGTAAACCAAGAAAAGAAAACTTATAGGATTCCGTCCTACATGAAAGAAAAGTGGCCGCGGTTTCAAGAAAGCTATCCCAAACATTGATACCAATAATATTACTTTTATGAAGCTTTATTCCAAGACCCGATACCAATTCAAAGGCTCGAAGCACCGCCTTTATAGCCCAAATGTGCCTCCAACTCACATCCCCCACCAATTGATTAAAAAGGTTGTCTTATTGCCTTTCTCAATTTTATATATATTTTTAATTTTTAATTTTTCACAAACTATATCATAAACTTAATTTTTAATTTTTTTTAATTTTCACAATAATAAAAAAATATTAAATAAATAATTTTTTTAAAAAAATAACTAAAAAACCCAATTAATATAGTAAAATTTTCGGTAAAAAAAAGATTTAATATAAAATTAAAAAATATCTCAAAAATATATCCTTGAAATTAATATGTCAATTACGTTTTATAATTTTATTTATTAAAGGTAAAAATAGAGCTAAAATTAAAAAAAAATAGTACACAATAATTTGCAACGTAATTCTCAATAAAGTTTACGGTAAATTCCACAACAAAATTTGCAGTTATTCATGTAAAAAGTTTTGAGAATTTTGAGGTTTCAATGGATAATTAGTTCATACGTAATAAATCGCAGTTAAATCTGTAGGAAAAATGATATTTTATTTTAAAATCCGAAGTTGCTGGTAAAATCTCGGGAATTCCTACGAAATTTGCTGCTACCTCATTTTTCACAGTAAATAATGTTTCACAATATAAAATCCCAGGTAAAATCGTAAGTATACCTGCGGATAATTTTCCACGTGAAATCCGTAAATAATTCAGATATTTTTAATAGTATTTGGATCTAAAACAAACATAATTGAAGCTAATCCCTTTGGAAAAAAGGTTCTCATAAGGTAATATAAAGACACATTTTAAGGAAAGATTGATGCCCAAGGGTTTCATAAGGAGTTTTAGATATAAGGCTTGTTTAAAAGGGACATAAGAATGCCCAAAAAATATAAAGGATTGTATAATGGTGACATTTAGCACCACTTTATATCAAAAATGTTATCTAAAAGTTATGCAAGGATATAATTTTGACTTGATCAAAGTGCATAGTCGAAACTTATAGCCACAGGAAAATAAATAGTGCTTAAAAGCTCTTGTTCCGGATCGGCCCAATCCCCACAATTGGGCCAACCAAACCAATCCAATAGGCATGCTCGACATCGAGCACAATTGGGAATAGTGGTCCCTGTCGACCACAAGCATACCGACCACGACGAAATTCCCTAACGGCTAGTCTTGACCGTTGCCTATTTTTACGGATTCCTCGATCCGCGCCTCACAATATGGACCAATAATCTTCCATTTAGTCCCTTATATAAACTCTCTCATTTGAGAGGGTCGGGTATTCAATCTCTCTGACCTTTATTCTTGTACTTGCCCACTCTTTGCTCGGTTACTTACTTTAGCATCGGAGTGCCTTGCAGGTACACCCCTTTTTCTCCTCACCGACCGTCTTTCATCAGCTCTCAAAGCCAGCCGCATCGGATCCTGATATCCAGGTACGATCAGGTGGCGCCGTCTGTGGGAAACTGATTTCCCCGTTCTTCTTTCAAAATATTCAAAGAACCAAAGTTTTAACAAGATCCATGGCTGCTCGGGACAACCACGAAAACTGATCAAACGATGGCATGATTCTCACACAACGTGAGAGCAACATCCATCCTCCTCTGCATGAGGAAATGGTGCAAGACCACCCGGACGGGAAGACAACATCGCCTTCACCCGATCGCGACCAACCTTTGGAAAGTCGCCCGGAAACACTTTTTCCTTCGACTCCTTCAGGATCGGATTTCGCCGCATTGGCCGAGATCCTGAATCAAACAAACTTGCTGCTCCTCGCCCATGGCGAGAAAATTGCCCGTCTCGAAGATAATTCTCGTCGACCACAGTCTCCCGCGAGACCCCAAAGAGAGCATACTCCGTCTCCTGCCAGGAAGAAGAGGAAAGGGCACGCCGACGAATCAACAGGCGACAAACGTCTTCGTCAGTCTTCCCCACGATCCTCTCCTAGAAGAAAATCAAGAAGGAGCAGATCAAGATCTACCTCTCCCCGACGAACGAAGAAACATGCTCACAAGTCTCTGTCGTTCAACTCCAGCAACGACGAGGACACTCGGGGTCCCCTCTCGTCTGAAATCATGGCGGCTAAGCTTCCAAGAGGCTTAGAGAAACCCCCATCGTTAGGCTCGTACGACGGAACCACAGACCTAGACAAGCACATCGAAAATATCGATGCGCTGCACGACTATCGAGGTGTACGAGGGGCAATCAAATGTCGCCTTTTTCCTACGACACTGAGGGAAGGAGCAATGACATGGTACAAAAGCCTCGAAGCTGAGTCCATCACCTCCTGGAAACAACTTGGACGCACGTTCTCCAGACACTTCACCACATCAAGGCGGCACCCGAAGACAGAAGCTTCGCTCGAAGCGATCATCCAGGGGAGGGACGAACCTTTACAAACTTACATCGAAAGGTTCAATAAAGAAGCGGTCCAAGTATCCACGACCGACGACATGAAAAAATATTTGCTGGAACGAGGATTACGCCCGTCGACTGATTTTCATCGGGCAGTTGGCATTGAAACCCCGGCCACCATCAACGCATTCCTACTGAAAGCCCAAGCTTACATTCAGTATGAGGAAAAACAAGCGGCCAGTTCGGTAAGAGACGCTCGACGCCGTGAAGATGCCAAGCCTCACCGAGTTGATGAACCTTCGACATCTCGTCGAGGAGGAGACAAAAGAAAGGACGATCGCTCCCGTGAACCGCGGGAGCACCGAGGACCCATCGGTCGGTTCCACGAGTACACACCCCTCCTGGCCTCCAGGGAGAAAATTTTGTCTGAATGTGCCAATTCGGAATTCAAACAGGCAGGGGTACGTTTTCCGAGGCAACAACCCAGCAAGCCCGACACGGATAAAACGAAATACTGCAGATTCCAAAAGAGTCACGGCCACAACACAGAGGATTGCATCCATCTCAAGGATGCAATCGAAATCCTCATCAAGGTCGGGCGCCTAAAACAGTTCACCAAATCTAGAGACACTCCTCGACAAGAAGCGCAGGAGACCCAAAAAGTCGAGGAAGCCATACCTATCCCTGCAGATGCTAACATGCAAGTCGCTCTAAGCATTTATCCCCCGGAAGATTTCTTCCTACCGGACCGCGCCGAGAGTTCGGGGTACCTCTCCTCCCATAGCCCATGGGAAGCTTTCCCTTCAGCAATGGTCATCTCAGGAGGAGGATTCAATAAAATCACGGTCGGATCCGTGAAACGGAAATTCGACCAGCTGATTGCAAAGGGGCCCGCGTAAAACGCCACCCTGGATCCACCAAGAGAAGGCTCTGTACCCCTTACCTTTTACCGAGAAGAACTCCTGGGAGGGGCGCCCAACGCCAGCATTCCTCTGCTCATCCGGGCACGCATGGCAAATTTCGATGTGAGGAGAATCCTGGTAGACCAAGGCAGCTCATGCGACATCATGTACTCCCAGCTATTTTCGACACTCTAGCTAAACGAGACACACTTAACTCCATACGTCGGATCAGACCTGCAGGGTTTCAACGGAGCAGTCTCCCGACCATGGGGTTATGTCGACCTATTTGTCACCTTCAGGGCAGGTGAGACAGCCAGGACGGTCAGGGTCCAGTTCCTAATCGTGGACTGCCCATCGCTGTACCAATGCATCCTAGGACGACCAACCTTAGCCGAGCTAATCGCTGTGCCATCCACCGTCCACCTGAAGATGAAGTATTACACTACTTCAGGTAAGGTCGCCACATTGCACGGAGACGTCGACGCTGCTCACAGGTGTTTTGAAGCGACATCAAAAGGTCTCAGCTCAATATCATACCAACCGAGTCCTCCAGCATCAAATTCACCAGATATTCCCAGGGTTTTCCCTCAGGTAGACTCGATCGACCTAGACTGCAGATTCTCGGACAATAGCGAGGGCGTCCAAAGGCCGATAGAGTCGCTATCCCGACCAATACCAGATGGAGAGTTCAAACTAATTCCTCTGGGAGAAGACCCAACTCGGTGCGTTAAGATCGGGGCACATATGCCCGACTTGGTGAAGCAACAATTGGAAGCTTGCCTCAGAGGGAACGCAGATCTATTTGCCTAGAGCGCCGCAGAAATGCCAGGGCTCGACCCCGAGACAGCCTGCCACCACCTCTCCATTGACCCAACACACAAGGCGGTCGCTCAACGCAGAAGGAAGCAGTCGACCGAGAAAACTGAAGCAGCTGAATCTGCTGTTAAAGACCTCCTAGAGGCTAAATTTGTAACCGAGGCCAGGTACACGACCTGGCTCTCGAATGTTGTACTTGTGAAAAAATCTAATGGAAAATGGAGGATGTGCGTTGACTATATCGATCTCAATCGGGAATGCCCGAAAGATGCATACCCTTTACCTAACATCGATAAATTGGTCGACAATTCGTCCGGCTTCAAGCTATTATCCTTAATTGTAGGCGTCGACTATTTCACCAAGTGGATAGAAGCTGAGGCCTTAGCCAAAATCACTGCGCTCAACATACTACGTTTCTTCAAGAGAAACATCCTCGCCCGGTTCGGGGTACCGCTCGCCATCGTGACCGACAACGACACTCAGTTCACAGATAAACACTTCAAAGAATTCGTTGCATCAATAGGAACGAAACAACATTTCGCTTCAGTCGAGCATCCCCAAACTAACGGGCAAGCAGAGGCCGTGAATAGGGTGATCCTAAGAGGTTTGAAACGAATACTGGACGAGCATAAGAAGCATTGGGTCGAGGAGCTACATAGCGTACTGTGGGCATATAGGACCACACCCAACTCAACAACCGGGGAATCCCCATTTCGATTAGCATATGGAACCGAAGCGGTGATCCCTATAGAAATGCACGTTCTATCCAAACGCACAGAATCCCCTATAGACCAAGACACCAATTCCGAAGCTTTGAGAGACGAGCTCGACATGATCGAAGAAGTTCGGTCAGAAGCTGCTCTTCGAGAAACCATTCTCAAACAAAAAATAGCCGCTCGGTATGATTCTAAGGTCATAAGACGAACGTTCGAGGTAGGCAATTTTGTCCTTAGAAGAAATCACAGGGATCCCCGCGAGGGAAAATTCACACCCAACTGGGAGGGCCCGTATCGCGTCCGAGCAAAAACCGAGAACGGAGCCTATTATTTAGAAAATTTACACGAGGAAGAGCTTGCTCAGCCTTGGAACGCCGAGAAACTCAAACAATATTACAGTTAAATCACAAAGTCGCCCAACTCAACTTTCAAGCAAGGAGAAAAAGGACCGACTGAAAACTGCGTGCCTAGGTACGAGCACGACAGCCCAAATATAACAAAGTCAAGCAAGGTCTCCTTTCGAGGGAAAGAGAAACTTGCCTCCGACGGACGCATCATTACGAACAAATAAAATATAGAAACCGACCATCAAAGTCGTACATATGAAATTAAAAATGCGACCCCGAAGGGCCGACTTGTTCAGGATTACATACAAAGGGGACCACGCCCCCCAAAAAAAGAAACATCATAAATTATCAGGCACGCAGGCCATAAACTAATTACCCTCGCCTCCCGGGCGGCCTTCCTCCTCACAAGCTCCCTCCTGCTCCGGTTGCGCTTCAGGCTGGCCAGGCTGAGCAGTCGACCCTAGCTGAGAATCATCCACCACCAAGTCTGAGGGAACCACGATCTGACCGTCTTCGACCTTGTACAGATAGCTGATTCGACCAACGTCCAAGGCCATGTCAGGATGAAGAACCCTCATTTGATCCACCGCGTTCTGGAAACTGAGCTCAGTTGACGAGTTCAGATCTTCCATGTCCTGGTCGATCCGAGCGAGCAACTGAGCCCTCGTCACCAGACTCTTGGTCTCTTCATACTCGTCCTCCTTCAGGCAAAAGGCGTCCTTCAGCTTTTTATTCTGCTCAAGCACCCTTTTCTTGTCGACCTCCAACTTGGCGATGATGTTGGCCCGTTCAGTCGACTCCTTAGTCGCGGCTTTAGCCTCCTTAGTGGCCGCCGTCAGTTTAGCCTCAAAAGCAGCCAGCTGCTCCTTAAGCCTGCTATTCTCTCGCTCCAGTCCGGGACTCCCTTCGGCCGTCAGCCAGGCCATTGTTAGGACCCGCATAACCGCGCTTGCGTCTTGGGGAAGAGATAATCGCCGAGCAGGACGATCCATACCTTCCAAAAACAAGGAATCCGCACGGTCCACCTCCATGCTCGTTCTCTCGAAGAAGTTGCACTTCACGAAGCACGGAGACAACCCATGCTTCGGCTTTGGACGAGCGTTGGCCGTCAAATCCACAGTGGCTGCAGACTTATGCTTCTTCATCAAAGAGCCGGTCGAAGCGCTCGGCGAACCTTGGACCAAGGGGCCCGACCCCGAGCCACTCGTCTCCGTCAGCTTGGTCTGCACGACCCTTGATCTTTTCTTCTGCTGCTGAACCAGGCATTCTTGAATTTTATCCAGTGGGTTCGACAGAGAGCCTAAAAAAGGAAAAAGATCAGATTAGTCGTGGACAACAAAGTGAAAACAAAAATTTAACTAATACAGATAAACAGATACCAAAGAAGTTGGACATTTCCTACCCGGTACGGCAAGCCAGCAACTCGGTAACATTAATCAGGGGACGCTCCACAGCTTCCCCCCATCCTGCTCAATTATGACTTTTCCATCTCCGTCCAACAGGGGGGTCGGAGTGAAGGACGCTATCAATTTTCTGAAGGCCTCGAAACTGGCCGCGTCATCATCATTCAATGAGTCCCCCACCTGAACGAACTCCTCGACAGGTTTCTCATAGTGAGCATAGCTCCAGGAAAATGGGAACAGCCACAGCCTCCTCGGGATCACCTGCCCTTGATCGTCGAGCTTAGGCTCGTCATTCTCGTCGGTGTCTATTCCCAGGAAGCTCATTGCTCTCACGGCCACCGTGCTCGCGGGTTTGATCAGAAAGTAATCAGTTTTGAAGGCCCGGATAGATTCTGAATGGGCCTTAAAAATCTTCGTCCGCTGCTTGAAGGACACAAATCCCTTCCGTTCGGTTCCTCGCCCGACTTGGCGCTGCAGGGAGAAAAGGCGGAAGAATAGGGGAAGTGTGGCACCAACACCCAGATGGGCGCACGTCATCTCAAACGCTCTCAGGAATGCGTACGAATTGGGGTGCAGCTGGGAAGGGGCGACGCATAGGTGCCCGAGCACGGCACTCACAAAGTCACTGAAAGGGAAAAGTTACCCCCAGGACCGAGATCGCATATTCATACATGGAGAAAGCCCTACCGCGGAAATCTGAGAAGATACGTTCATCGTCCCCCGGGCAGGTTACAACCCAATCGGCAGGGTCACCGACAACGGGCAGTGGCTCCGTTCGAGGTCTTGAAAATGAGGACACCTTGTCCAACAAATCCTCCACCACACATTCTTCAGGCGAGACCCTCGTCTGATCAGGACACTGGGGCGAATCTGTTGATGCTCCTGTAGTACTTGTGTCCGAATTCTTCGAGGAACTCTCGGAACCAGAAGGGATGGACGCAGATGATCCTGAATCTTCCGAGAACGTCTCTTCAGAAAGCACGTCCAATGGATTCACGAGCGAGTTTTCACCTGAAAAGTAGAGGAAAGGCGTCAGTGAATTCGATTAAGAATATCAAATCCACCCTTCCACCGCTCGACATGTGAAAGGGCACGCATCAGCTCAGAGACTAGGCTCCGAGCTATTGCCCTGGCTGACCATCGCTCGGAGCGACGACTTATGCCCAAGGATCTAACCTAGGTATATATCAAAACCCAAGTCGAAGTCGACCAGCACCTACGTCGACCCAGAGCTAGGGTTTGCAACCGACCGATTACGGTGGCGGAAGTCCTAGGGTTTACCGGTTCTAAATCTAAAAACTACCGTCAAAACTATCCTAAGCCACATGCATTTCTACGAAACCTAAGCTATAAACATTTAAAATGGAGAAAAAGAACCTTACCTTGCGCTTGAGAAGACATTCCTGAAGAGGAAAGCGTTCTGGAAATGGTGGTCGGCAAGGAAATGCGGTGGTCGACGGCTGAGGTGGTGGCAGTTGAACGAGCAGAGCGTTGAAGAAGAAGATGAAGCGAAAAGTTCAGAATGGGCCCTGATAATCCTATTTATAAGAAGGGAAGCACGTGCAAGCACGCGTGACCCCTACACACTAGCCCCTAGGCTAGCCGTCAAATCATTAATAGGCGCGAATTCCCAGATATTCCAGCTTTTCGTTTCACATTCCCCTGTCGAGCAACACACCAGCTGCCCGCTCCCAGAAGATCGGCAACGTAAATTCCTGGCCTTAACACTGCTCACCGCCGAGCACAAAATCATTCATAAGTCACTGCTCTCCCACACGAGCAATAACTTGGGGGCTCCTATTCCGTATCGGCCCAATCCCCACAATTGGGCCAAGCAAACCAATCCAATAGGCATGCTCGACATCGAGCACAATTGGGAATAGTGGTCCCTGTCGACCACAAGCATACTGACCACGACGAAGTTCCCTAACAGCTAGTCTTGACCGTTGCCTATTTTTACGGATTCCTCGATCCGCGCCTCATAATATGGACCAGTAATCTTCCATTTAGTCCCTTATATAAACCCTCTCATTTGAGAGGGTCAGGTATTCAATCTCTCTGACCTTTATTCTTACACTTGCCCACTCTTTTCTCGGTTACTTACTTTAGCATCGGAGTGCCTTGCAGGTACACCCCTTTTTCTCCTCACCGACCGTCTTTCATCAGCTCTCGAAGCCAGCCGCATCGGATCCTGATCTCCAGGTACGATCAGCTCTATTTAAAGCCCAGAAGTAAAAAATTTCTAAAGTTATTTTTGTATAGTGCTTATAGTGATGATGATGCTTGTATTTTTAAAAAAAGGACTTAATTCATAGAAAAAAGTTATTCACACCCACTTTTATCATTTTTATTTTCTATTTATTCAGACTCAACATAAATTTATGATAATATATAAATTATCACTACTACGGAGAAGTAATTTCCCTTCAGTTAGAAAATTATTATTATCTTTGTTGTATGTCTGAGGTAAAGAAATTGTTCTAGACTGACCTAGCAAGTGCCCTATGTCAAATTGAGGCTTTCACGCGGCCAACTTCCCTCCAGATTTATAGGAGGCAGTTATGCTCAGTCAAAGGTTGCACACCCATAATCTACGGGCATGTGCCCTTATTAAAGCCCTCCGCCCTTGCAGGGCCAGGTATTGAATTCTAATCATCAAATTACTTGCGCTCTAGTTTGTCTTACATTGAAACTTACTTGAGCATAGGAGTGCCTTGCAAGTACATCACCTCTTCTCCTATAAACACCATCACAATCCCAGTTGAAGGCCACGAGGACCTGTATGTGGGAAAATAGCAGCTCCCCCATCTTTCGTGACTAAAATCCATTCTTTTTTCATCACGAGATCAAATCTCATCTCCTTTTCGTCTTCATGGCTTCCCCTGTCAATGAGATTATGAAAGATCCTCCCAACATCGTCATTAGCGACGGAGATACACATAGGCAACCATAGGACTACCCAACTCAATGACAACCACTACAAAGGACATCCTCGTGTTCGAACAAATCAGCGTCCCGTCGGACGTAGATATTGGCACCCAGGCTCTCATCACCACCCTCAATAGGGAAAAACTCATTCTCTTCGAATAGAGAAAGCGCATACAAGTGCTCGAGGGTAACCATCGTTCCTCTTAACCATCTAGGCGACGCTGTCACAGAGGTTTTCGCACACCTCCACGCCACTCTCAATCTCCTCCACGAAATTGCAAAGGGTGAGACCCCAGACGCCTTTCACCTTTTAGGGATCAAGATGGGCCTGAAGGGTCACATCCAAAAAGGGCCAGAAAACGTACTCGATGTCCTCCCCAAAGGACAAGACACTCGCCAGAAGATCAAGATCAGAGTAAGAAATTCCATTACGATGAATATCGTCGTCCCCATCAGCGTAGCAGGAGTCCTCATTGGAGCAAATCTTCATACCCTTCAGCCGGAAGTAGCGACGACGAGGATCATTTTGGGTCACTTAGTCGCAAAACTATGGAGACCAGCATCCCATGCGGACTCAAGAAGCCTCTTCTACTAGCCACCTACGACGGAATCACTGATCCCAATGATCACATCGAAAATCTCGAGGCCATGCTCCACTATCACAACATGGAGGGTGAAATCAAATGTAGGATTTTTCCTATCACCTTACGAAAGGGCGCGATGTCATGGTACAAGCACCTCCCCGCAGGGTCCATCACATCGTAAAGAGTCTTGAAGAGCTAGTTCACCAAGCATTTCACAACGTCTAGACGTCATCCAAAGTTTGAGGCCATCTCGAAGGGATCATACAAGGTAAAGAAGAACCTCTGCAGGACTACATCGACAGATTCAACAAAAGGCTGTTGAATTGCACACTACCGACCGCACAAAGCGGTGTATCTTGGAAAAGGGCTTGCGTCCTAACAGGGAATTCCGAAGAGCTGTGGGTATAGAACCACCCCAATCCCTCGCAGAGCGACTCCACAAAGCTTAAGCATACATCCAGTACGAGGAAAAGGAGGTCGCATACAAAACACGGGATTCGAGAAATTAGGTGAACGTGAGAACTCATAAGTAGAAAGACGACAACGAGGCCTTCTACGTGAAAGGCGAAGAGATGATCGTCCTTGCGAGAGTAGAGGGCCAACGAGTCGATTCTCAGAATACACGTGTCACACCCAAAATTTTGACCTGACTTTTTCTTTTTTTTTTCATTCATCTGACGCATTTTATTGAATTATCGACAATTCAGTCACTTATTCTTTGCATTTTTTTTAAATATCTCATTAATCATTAATCATGCATTTTTATTTTATTTTATTCAATTTTACTATTTTTATGTCATATTTGTTATTCTTGTTTTTAGAATTAATTATTTCGATTTTAGAATTTGTTTAGAATGTTGTCTCATTTTTCAATTTATTTAGTTTAATTTTAATTTTTTGTTAAATAATCATTTTAGATTAATTTTAAATTAGTTTGTTATTATTACTACTATTATTAAGTTTTACTTTTATTTGTTTTAATAGTTTTTATTTTAATATTTTAAGTATAATTAATTTAAGTTTAATTTAGTTGAGATTTAGTTTAATTTTGTTTGGCTTTATTCTAATATAGATTTTAATTTTTAATCTTAGTTTATATTATATCTAGTTTATTTTAATTTTAGATTAATATTAATTTAGTTTAGTTTTTTATTAGATTATATCTAGAATTAGATTAAGTTATATTTTTAATCAAATTATTTTAATAATTAGATTTATTTGATTATTTTAGAATTAGATTTAGTCTAAGTTTATGTTTCAATTAGTCCAATTTTTTATTTAGTTTAGCATTTCATGAAATTTATACTTTTAATTTAATAAATTTTTAGTTTAATTTAAGTTAATATAGTTTTTTTAGTTTTTTTTTTTAAATAATATATATTTTAATTATTTTAATATTAGTTTATACCACAAACCAAAACCGACATCTGCTACATACCCTGGTACCAAAGCTACAAGCAAGACAAAACATAAAAATCTTTGACCAAAATTTTATTTCATTACACTCCAAACTAAACCTTGTGCATGCTAGCTACAGTCCAAGTCGTACACAATACACCGCTCCAGGCCATAAAATGCAGCGCCAAGTCCACTCCAACACTCGAAACCCCAATTTACACTTAAATGGCAAAAAAAACCTGCAAAATTAAAAGAGAGGATTCAACAAGCAATCCACTTTCCTCTAACACAAAAAGTAATTTGTTTACTATGACAATTTGAGAAACATAGCTGTTTTTTTTAATCAGAATATCATAAGCACTCTCAGCAAGTTTCAAATTGGGGAAAACCCTAATTTCACACAATTTAAAGGAGGCCGAAAATTCTTAGAGGAAAGATAAAAGACCTAGTGGAAAAACATCAAAATCCTAGCCACACTGAGAACAACCATAAAGAACAACCATCATTCAGTATTCAACAACAACAATAATAGCAACGACACAAGCCAAAGAAGATAGAAGGAGAATGAAGTGAGGAGATGAGAGATAAAGAGATACCTTGAGGAGAATCAAATCGTTCCTCTGAGAGATACCTTGAGGAGATACCTTGATGCATATAAGAGTGAAACAAGTTTTACCGGTAAAACTTGTTTCACTCTTATATGCATCAATGTTAAGTTTTTCGCTTAATTTGCATTATCTCTGTAATTATTATTAAGTGTTTGCTTGGTTCGATCTCGTGCGATGAAGGTCTCTTATGACTCTCTTTAAGAGAGAAACAAATCGAGTACATGAATAGATGGATGGGTTCTTGATGAGTGGTTTGATTCTGTACGAAGCTAAGGCGTTGGTGATGCGCGATGAAGGTACCTTTGACTCTTCTGAAAGAAGATGAAGGAAACTGAGCCTTTCTCTGTTTTTGTTTTGTAATTCTCTTTGTTTTTTTCCTCGGTTTTGAAAAGCATAGAAGAAATAGGAAGGGAGAGGATTTATTTTCATAAATAAGAAGGTAATGTAAAGTTGATCTATTGGTTGGTACGATTAGAGGATATTAACTTTCCAATTGTGATACATTTTTTAATATAGCCTTTAATGACTTAATTAATTTGGAATTGGTCAAGAAAATTTTCTGGTGGATTTTAAAAACAAGGATGACCATTGATTCCTATCCATATACTTGCTAATTAATGAGGTGTTATGAAATTTGAAAGGCCATGTGTGTGGAGAGAAAACCGAGTTTTGTTGGGTGCAGTAGTCAGCTTAGCTTCTTTTGTAATTAATTAATTAAAATGGAATCAAATACATTTATACTTCCTATGCTATAACGACTGGTACTTTTCTGATCAATCTTCAATGCTAGCAATGGCTAGTTATTTTTATGTTTATATTTTTTTTTCTTTCTTGCTATGCATTCAATGAAATGGGCAAAAGGCCTAAGTGTGGGTGTGACACACATCTGATAGTCAAGTGGCATTTGGTCTGCCCGAGGATGCATTTCAATCTTTATTTTGATTTTGTTTTGCTGCCAAGTATGTGTTGTAGTATCAAGATTTTGTTTTTTTGCATAGTGTGATAGATTGATATCTATGTCCTTCTATAATTGTAAATTGATTGAAATGGAAATACCAATTAAGTATAAAACTTTGTTTGTTTTTTTGGAATTCATGTATTGGCTTATTTAATGATGTAGGATGACCACTTCTTTATTCTTGTTTTGTTTCCTTTTTCTTAATTAGCAAAAAGGGTTTTAGGTTAAGGTGTTAAATAAAGTTAGATACAATATTTTCATATAAAAATAGTTTTTCTTTGGAAAATGTCATTTTATTATTTTGTGTATTTTGATTATGGTTGTGTATTTTCATATAAAGTTATGATATTCTTAATTTGGTATTTTTATCATGGTTGTGTAGATAGTTTACTATGCTTGACTTTTGGTTGAGATTGTGTCCATTTGATCCAATGTTATTTGGTTGTATGTTGATTATATATCTTGCATTAAGATCATAAATTTTCAATTACGCAATAAGACTAATTTCAAAGATAATTAAATTTCTTGGTCCAACGTTAAGTAAATATCTACAATTACCCATACACACACGTAAGTCAGTCATTTTTATGATCGCCATCGGCACAACTTTACACATCATAATTAATAACGAAAGAACTGAATTCTGGAGTCTTGCATTCCATGGGTTCTTGAATGAATCACTCTTGAAGAACCATACAAAACCCGTCAAACTGAAGCATCGTAACCGATACAAAACCCGAGATTACTGCAGATGCAGAATGTCAGAACAAGAGGTTCACAATGTTGAAGTCCGAATGAAAATTGAGGAGTTGAAGACGAGTGTGATGAAGCTGACTGAGATGCTTCATGTTTTGATTGCTAAAGGAGAGTCGCCTCAAAGTACTTCGATCCAGGAGGTTGAAAATGTTGTTGAGCCTCATCCTGTCCAGTTACCACCTTCAACTTGGCCGGTGTTTATTTTGCCACACATTTACTCTCTGTAACACCCAAAAATTTTCCCTCTTGTTTATAACCTTAATTGGCTTTACTTCACATTCATATGCATCTCACATTAGGTCATAACATTCGCAATCATGCAGGTATGGGTTCAATACTCTGAAGAACCAGTTTATTCCTTTGGTTTGTGATTCCTACTTCACAGGAATTCGTTTCATGGATTATGGAATTAGGGTTTCATACCTTATGAATGGTTATCAGATAAATTTCGGGCTTTGATTATGTGGCCATCAATATCATCCTCTTGTTGTTTGATTAGGGTTTGTTTTCCTAATTAAGCGATCTTTAAGGAATTCACTTAGGGAGATTCATGGGTGCATCTAATCCATCATTAAGGCGTTTAGCTATATCTATTTTGGATCAGGGTTTTGGGTTCTTCTTAACATCTCAAGTTGTATTTCTTTTTATGGAAAATCTCAAGGAGAATTTAGAATTCTTGTTCATGATTTGGTTTGGGGGCACGTCACCAATTGATGTTTTGTGTGGGAAGCAATGGTCAAGATTCAATGGAGTTTGATGTGATTTAGGTCAAACAAGAAGGGTGTTTCATTCTCAAGTTGTAGGTCTATGTAAAATCAAGTGTTTTATAGTTGAAATTTACTAAGGGATCACAATTACTTCTAGGCTACATACCAGGTTATGTGATTGATTCACTTCAAAACGTGATCTAATTTACTACAAGTGGGTCAGTTGGCGTCGAGATAATTCCGAGTCTTTCCTTGTTTCCATTCATTTTCAACCCTTAATTCAAGTGGATCTTATTCCTTTCATTTCTCAAGAATTGATTTAGTTTATTTCAAGATTGATTTCCAAGTCATTAGTCACTTTGCATCAAGAGGAATTTAGGTTATTTTCAAGATAATCCAATGATGTGACTAGAATTCATGCCCTGAATGAGTTAATTCAAAATTGGTCATCATCCATTTGATTATTCAAGTAAGGACATGTTTAATGGGTTTTATGTGAATTTCAAAGTCCTATTGCTTTTATAACCGAAATAATGGAAAGATTTCAAGAAGTGTATTAAGACTTCCAAACATTGTCTCATGTCTTCTAAGTATTGTAAACCAAAAGAATTCTTTTCAAGTAATGTTTCCAAACCGAGTCACTAATCTTTCATGATAAGAAACCAAGGTTGGTTTACAAAGATTCAAGTTCACAAGTACAAACTCATGTCAAATTCAAGATTGATATCAACGGATTACAAAAGAGTAGAAAGATTGTTATGGGCTCTCATTTTATTTGTAATGTCATTTACAAAGCCTAAAGCTCATAAGTTACAAGGGATGGTAAGCTTAAAGCTCATAAATTTACAAAGCCTAAGCCTAAAAAAACAGTCCAAATGTTATAATCACTTCATTGTCATGACAGTTAAATCAGCAGGTTCCTTATACCCACGACTTCCACACCTTTAGCCATCATCACGTAATTGCTGCATCCTTGAGGCTTGTGTGTTGAAGTCTCCTAAGCTTGAGACCACCTTTGTGCCTGCTAATAATTCATGCCAAGATCTTCACCAACTCAAATTCCAAGCTCCAACTATGGTGAACATGGAAAATTGAGGTAATGATTAGTATCATCCAAACTAAATTGAGCATCCATACAACGGTTACCCACGAAGGTCAAGGTTGCAGAAACTCGGTTGTTGCATGTCGATGCAACAGAAAAATAGATAAATAGAACACAAAAGAATAGAAAAAGAAACTGATATGCACCAAAAAAATCCAGAACAAAAGTCAGATCTAAGGAAAATTAGTTATAAAATCCTAATACTCACAACAGAGAATGAAAACTGGGAAACTCAATTGCATCCTTCATTACTCCAGCTTCCTAAACTCGACCTCACCATCAAACCTTCAAGAGTCTCTAGAAAAAATTCGGTTTTCACTCCACATTCAATCTCATTTTCAACTTTCGATCTCCACCCTCCATTCTTCTGAAAATCAATACAACAAAGAAAATTCAAAAACTCATAAACTATAACCAATAAGTACTAAACTGTCAAAACAGAATTTCACAAATCATAACAAACTTCATAACAGAATCATAACAGAAATGGTAACTGATTTTACCCGTGTAATCACCAAAACACCCCTATGATCTTCTATGAAGAGTCGTTGCTACAAATTCTTCAGGCTCTCTGATTTCTCAGTTTCCAAAATCTTCAATCACTCTTCCATTTTTTTCTCTGCATCAAAAACTTCATCTACCGAGAACTCCTTCTTCAATTCAGCACCTTCAACCCACAAAAATTTCAACAAAAGAGCTTCCTCAATCCCTCATCGGATCTTCTTCACCAATCTCATCAGACTACGAATTATTCATCAAATTCGAGTTTCACATTCGTCTTCACTCCCTCTAAATCATCATTCTCCATTTTTGTTTCTGAGTCAACGTTTGGAATCGCAACCTGCAACACATCCAAAATCCACATCACGAATCTAGGATCAACAAAAATTCGTAATCGCAAGCAAGAAGCAGCAGAAGGATGAGAAGCGAAGTCGGAATTTGTACCTGATGGAACGTCGTCTCGCTTGTCATCGAAGCCTCATTCGTGCTTTCATCATCGACGAAAGTACAAGGTACGAACTGTTCTCGCATCACTCTCGCGTTTTCCTTGTGTTGTTATTGCGTTGGAGTTGGCCTTGCGTTTTCTCTTGCAATTCTCATCCACGATTTGTCAACTGTGAATTTGAGAGTGTTAGTGTGATTTTGGTTCGAGCGAATAAAGAGTTTGAGCGGTGATAAGTTGTGATTTCAGAGTGAGAAGGAGATATTGGTGGAGCTGAATCCATGGCAGCAAGGGTCTATGGTTTCCAGCGAGGTATTCATGGAAGTAAGGGTTTATGTTTTTGAATTTGGGGGAAGAAAGATTAGGCAGTGATAAGGTATGAATTAGGATTGAGGAAGCGATGATATGTAGTTGAATTCATGATTTTCGGTGGTGAGGTTGTGTCGGTGAGGAAACCATACTGGTGGAGAGGTGAAGAAGAAGGAAGTTAGGGTTATTTCTTTGTGTTTTGGTTCTTTTGATTTAATTTTATAAGTGCTTTATTAGTTGGTAAAAATATCATAAGAATTAATTGAATGATTAAAAGAAATATTAAAGAGTAATGAAAACAAAATTCAATCCACCGTCTGGAATTTCCATAAAGATAAGGTCAGAGAGATTATTTTTATTTTCAACCATACTGGTAGTGACACTTGTCACCGTCCGGTAGGATTCTTCATAGGCCGATCCTATGCGTTCTGGCTCACCATAACTAGCCTGTTCCCTTGTTGTGTGGTCCATTTGATGTGATTACTAGGAAGATTTGTGGATCCAACGTCCCATAGCAGGTCAACAAATATTGACTGCATCCCATAATATACTCCCTCATCCCATGCGCCTAATGGGCTCATCAAGATCGCTATTTGCACCCCCAAAGCATGGGCCATGTTGTTTTTGAATAGAAAATCATTACTTTTTCACCTCCCTTCTATCTTTGTTTTCTTAATTTCTGTTTTTACCTAGTTTTCATTTAATTCATAGAAAATATTAAAACTCTTAATAAAATTCCACAAAAATTAAAGAATCGTATTAACTCATTTTAGAATTCTTCCATGTTTTTATTTTCTGATTTCAGTGATTTTTCGATTTTATTCTGATTTTTCATTTGATTTCTCTTCCATTGAATTTCTATATTCACACTTCAATTTGTACAAATTATTTCTTCCACCTCCAGTAACATTTTAACCCCATTCTTCTTGCAACTTTTAGAGGACTCCTAAAGGAACCTAAAAATATTTTTGTTTTATTTTTAAGTGTATTTTGTCCACTATTTTGGTAGCATTGTTTGCACAAGTTTGTAAGTAATCTTTAGGTCGATTTGAATGATTATTTGGTGTAGTTAAATTGTGAATTTTTTAGAGCCCTTTTATCATAGAATTAGCTTCTGGTTGGTGACTTTAGGGAATTAATTTCATATTTTTCCAGGAACATTGATTTTTTTTAGTGCTTTGCTTTCATTCAATTTTATTCATATATTTTCACTTAGGCTCCCTTTAGGGTTTTAACACCTCATTAGGGCATAGTTTGATTATGCTTGATCTTAGAACCTTAGAGTGTCTTAATGTGGTTTAGCTACTGACTTTAGAAGCTTTTTATTCTTTAAGATCCTTTAGTTTTAGGACTTAGGCTTAGGAATTCCTTAGTGCGTTTCTTTGACTTGTTTAACCTTTGTATTTGATTTATGTGTAATATACATCAAGAAACTAATCCTTGTTTTGTAGGGAGTTTGAGGTAAGCCTTTGGTCATAAACTTATCCCTCATCTCTTTATGCCTTCTATGTTTTTGCCTTAGCACTTCGTGCTTTGCTTGTATAGGTTTTCCCTTTCTTAGAAACAACTTATCTTCCTTGGGAAGTAAGTTGAGTTCTAATGCTCTTTTCTTCTTTTCCTTTTCTCATTAGGATTAGAAAGCCACATAAACCTTTAGGATCTCCTTTCTCATACAATAAATAATTTAGGGATGTATCTTAGTCCCCTTAGTTTTTCCCTTTCTCGATTTGAGTCTATCTTTCTCATCTTCATACATAAACCTAAAAAACACTTAATAATGGTTGAAATAGTCTTGTGTGTAGGGACTTATGCCATGCAAAATTTGTATTCATTCCATCTTGGAATAGTACACTTGTCTAGCATGATGTAAAAGTCTAATCATGGGACTAATTTCACAAAGAAAACCTTAAAAGGTACTTCTTCAACAAAATACCCAAAAACAACTAATAATTTCAACAAGTTAGCGAGCTTAGGCCCTAACCCTTGGAAACAAGTCTTGGATAAATTCTCCTTACTTGGTGTGCTTGTTCTATTATTCCATCTTGAAATGTAGTAGCAAGTACACATTCTAGGGAAACAAATTTGAATTCACTTTCTTGTGCCACACCAATAAAAAAAACTCATAAAAGACTGTACACAAACAACACTCGTCTTTTCCTACGGGAACTCTCATCTCATCTCATTCACTCACAACGCAAAATTGCGACGACTTGTCTCATTTGCAAGACGGTAAACGCACTCGTACCAGATGATCTTGCAACACCTGAGCATAGACATAAACAGTTCCAACCATAAAACACAAATAAAGTTCCTGCCTTAGTTAAGCGAACTACGTCGACTCTGATCCTCATTTTCCCGATGAGGTACGTAGGCAGCGGGGTAGGGCCCGTTCGAGCACATTCTTTATTTTCTCTACATTTCCCCCTTCCTTTCCATTCTCTTTTCCCTTTTCCCTTTCTCATCCCAGTTTCAATTAGCAGTTTTTATTCGGCAGCATCTTATTTCTCACCCTTCGAAACAGACTAAAAAGCGTGGATCCTGTCTGGTACGGCGGACGGTCTGGGGTTCTAATACCTTCCCAGGTCGTAATCGACTTCCGAACCCAAATCTTTGGTTTACAAGACCTTGTCCTTTTCTTTTTCTTTTCAGTTTGTGCAGCATTACCTTTCCCATTCATTCGGGATAAAACTTCCTGGTTGGCGACTTTACCTTTACCGCGCCACTTTCGTGTTTGTACTAGGATGAAAATCCCGGGAGCTACAACTGGCGACTCTGCTGGGGACCGGACCAAGAATCTCTAGTTTCCCCTTTGAGAGATAATCCTAACGCATGTTTGCCTTTGTTTCTTTGGGTGTTTATATGTGTGATGTTTTGTGATTATTTATTATTTTCATTTACAGTTTACTTTACAACATTTATTTACCGCTTTCAGTATTTATTTTCCATGCATCATAAATACTGGACTATGTTGGTTTGTATTTTTTCTGTGGGATGGGGATTGTTGATGTGAGATAAGCCAAGTACTCGACTTGAGTGCACCTAGGACTTAGAGTGTTTCCACTTTGGATTCATGGTGTAACACCCCAAATTTTCCCTCTCCTTTCTAGCATCATCATCATATCATAATCATCACAAGCATGTCATGTCCTTGGCATTTTTGCATAGAAAGATGAAGCATATCATTCTCATGTACTAGCATTGGGCATATGGTCAATCATGGGTACCTTTGAAGCCTTACAAGTCAAAGTGAGAAGCTAAGAGACCTTGGCCAAGTCCCATGAGGTGTCTACATGGTATATACAAGCTCAAGATCCTTTACAAGAGCCCAGAGGTGGGGAAGATTATCAGATGATCAAGGAAGGGCAAGCTCCTACACAAATGGCATTCAAATTAGGGTTTCATTTTCAAGCAAGAATTCTTTGTGACTTTTTCCATTTCATGTGGGGAAAAGTCATTCATATGATATGTGACTGCTATTGATGAAATTTGGTGAGAAAACTCATTGACAAAGGCAGTCATTTCATCAGTTACTTGCATAAGAAGAAATTGGTCAAACAGACTATTTGAAAAGTCAACTGTGACAATGCAAGGGTTCCAATCCTATTTTTGAAGCCAATGGATGTTCTTAAGGTCATAAAATAGGTTTGGCAAAGTCAAAAGTCAATAATTTAGGGTTTTTGCAAGGCTTTCTATTTTTGGAAAGAAGGCGTGTTACTAACTTTCCAAATTTGGTAACTTTTGCCCTAATCTTCAACGCATTCTTTCATGACCAAAGTGATTTTAAATGGAAATTCTTTGTACATGAAAGTTGTAGGAAATTGTCTCCCATTTCCAAAAAGTACCAGAATATGATCATAGCCTTCATGGTTTAAAAGTTATGGCCAATGGAAGTTCACTTGATTTTAGGGTTTTACTTAAAAATCAACTTTCTACCAAAGTGTAAAAGGTCTCATATCTTGTTTACAAGTTTTTCTATGGACAAAGTAAGGTCACACTATCACATTGCATTGCCCAAAGACCATTTGGCTCAAGAAAAAGATCAAAAATCGTGCATGAACAAAGAGAAATAACACAAAATGCAAAAATGCAAATTCTCATCCCAAGATAGTACATTCACATCTAAGGGCTAAGATTGATTTAGTTGGCATTAGTGAGTGCAATTGAGGTTGAACATGTGCATGAGAGAGTAAGGGAACACACAAATCATACCAACACACAACTTTTGCCAATTTTTAAATTTAATCCTCCCACTCATTTCCCATGTGCATCTGATCTCATTCTTGCTCTAGGATTTTTGGTCATTATATTTAAGCCAACTAGGGTTTCATTTTAGAGAGGGTTATCACCATTTAAGCACACACGAGTTTTTGCACCTTAACTTCTCTCCTTCGAATCTCTCAATTCTCTCACTCATTTTCAAATTTATTTGTATATTCATAACCCTGGAGACATGAGGAGCAAGAATACACCATTGGTTTAAGCTGCAAGTCAAGATTTGCTTCATCACCATTCAAGTGCAAATACTTTCGGATTCCAAGATCCAGTGGTTTTCAAGATCTCTCTTGCATTTATTTTGCAAGGAGAGGTTCCAAGGAGTTTATCTCCACCTTTGGGAGCTTTCTTTTGGCTTGTTTCAAGATCTTCAATCTCAAGTATGCTCTGAAACTTTTTTATCTGAAAATGTGATTTTATGTGTGCTTCTTAATCTTTGTTTTATGTTGATCACACTGAGCTTGCTGGTTTTAAAAATGATTGAGAAATGAGTTTGTATGGTTAAATTTCAGTTTGATCCATGATTTTGTTTGTCTTTCAATTGTGAAATCTAAGTCATTTTTGAACTCATCGTGTTTGGTTTGTTTGATCTGGAGGTTTGTTTTAATTTTTTTAGATTTTTGTTCATGTGGATGAGTTTTTCGGCGCCAGAGTTAGGGCTCTGGTCGCCGGTTTCTGGAAATTCGCTTTGAGTTTGAATTGAAGAAGATGACTTTGTAGTCGTGCGATTGCTTGATCTGAATGGTTATCACGCTAACACCACATTAAAATGCACGTGACTTGCTTGTGCGTTTTAAGTTCTCAATAATTGTTCATGTGTTCCAGATTACCATAGCTTGTGTATACCTGGAATCCCATGCGTTGATTTGTTTGACTTGGTGGATCCATTGACCTGATTGTATGCGTTGGATTTATCTGTTGGTTTTTTTTCCCAATATTATTTGAATTTCCATGGTAATACTTGTGTATTGCGCTGGATCCTTGGGCTTAGTATGCTATACGCACCCCCCTCTTTACCAGGCCCATTGTCTCTTAACTGTGTTTACTTGCTGATTGCACCCCTGGTGTATTTCTTTTATTTTTTTTATTTCTTTTGTTTTCTATTTGGTTTTTAATTTTTAAAAATAGTAATATGTTTCATAAAACTCTAAAATAATTTCTGATTGTTTCTTTTAATTTTTTCTAATTTTGTACATTTTTAGTTTTCATTTATTTTTATTTTCCACGTAGATATTAATTTAAACTTTTATTATTTGCTTTGAATTCACTTTAAATGCTTGCTGAATTGTGGATTTTCTATCTTGATCATTAATTTGAGTTTTGAGTTGGTTATTTTTGCATCTGATTCATATTAGGATGTAGTTTTTGATGATTTTTTCTTCTGATTTTTAGAAGCTTGCATAAATATGTTTGATATGTTACTTGAGCATGAAGTTTCTAACCCTAGTTTGTGTTCATAAGGCCTTTGACCTAGTTTACTTTTGATTCTGATCTTGCCCTTTTGGTATGATGTTATCACCTGATTAATGAAAACTTGTGCTTAATTGTAGAATTTTTGGATGAAGTTTTGATTTGATTTGAATTTTCATATGTGCTTGCCCTAGTTTATTTGCCTTTTCTTGTCACATGCTTAGTTATTAGGCTAGGAGGGCACTTGTGTCAACTCCTATAGGATGTTTAGAGCTTTTTTTTTGTATGAGGATAGATCACTGGTCCTTGATTGATGTTTGTGCTTTGGAAAGTTTTGTGTTACTTGTCTTTGAAGTCTTTCACAAATGTATGCATGTTCACCTCACCTTCATTGTTCATTTGCCCTTCATGATGCTTATACTTGAGTTTGATGCTTCTTCCCCATGATTGTTCATGCTTCTTAGGCACATTTTAACTTGTTTAGGTCCCTGGTTTTTAGATGATGCTTATGCTTTGAGTTGATTTGCATTTGTTTGTCCTTACACTTGTGCACATGTTCCCTTCACTTCTCATTCTTGTGATGATTATGATTGAACTTGTATGATCTTTTCTTTGGTCTTTTGTTTTGTTTGTACACATTCTTGTGATGATAAGGTTCTGGTCTTAAGTTGTATAGTGCTTGTCTAACTTGCTTGATCCTTTGTACTTTATTTGAGTTTTGTTTCTTCATAAGAACTTGTGAAACTTGGTAATAGTTTGTGTACTTTAACTCTTTCTTGATTTGTTTTGATTGGTGGGTTTTAGTGTAATAAATGGATGCCTTTGCTTCTGGTTTTTGTGAGTAGAGTTGATATTTTTGTTTTCTTATATTTCATTTGGTTCAAGTTTGTTCGTCTAAGTGTGTACTAACCATTTCAGGGGCTCAAGGTAAGTGAAGTGTGGATGTTATCCACATTTCAATTCGTCATCTACTCTCTTACTTTGCTTTCTATTTTGTAATTGTTGGTGTGCCTTATTCCATCTTGTGATTAAATTCTTCATCTTCCCCTTTAGAAGCAACTTATCTCCTTTAGAGAAGTAAGTTGTTCTCTAGCTTTCTTCCTCTTCTCTTCTTCTTTTCTCTTGTCATTCTTTTTTAGGATAGTTTAAACCTCACTAACCTAGGACCATCTTGTCATGATAACTTCAGGATTAGAATTTCCCCATTAGACTTTTACCTTTAAGATCCTCTTTGGTTCTCTTTCTCTTCTCATCTTCAAATAAAAACCCAAAAATACATTAATAAAGAAAGAACTGACTTCTTGTGTATCGCCTTATTCCATGAGGCATATGTATTCATTCCATCTTGGAATAGTACACTTGTCTAGAATGATGCACAAGTATGATCATGAGGTCATCTTCATCAAGAAAAACCATAAAAAATACTTCTTCATTTTAATCACTAAAACACTTAATAAGTTCAACAAGTTAGTGAGCTGAGGCCCTTTCCCTTGGAAACAAGTCTTGGATAAATTCTCCTTACTTGGTGTGCTTGTTCTATTATTCCATATTGGAATGTAGTAGCAAGTACACATTCCATGGAAAAGAGCTTGAGTTCACTCTCTGGTTCCACACTCATAAAAAACTCATAAAAAACACAAACAAACAATAAGCGTCTCTCCTTCGGGACTTTTTTCCTCATCACCTTCACTCTTTACGTGCTAACTTGCTCCTACTTGTAATTTTGCAAGACAGTTACACACTCGTCGTCCGAGCCTCCAACACCTGAGCATTCACATAGGCAGTTCAAGCCTTAACACACAAGTAATCCTTTCCACCCTTAGTTAGGGGAACTACGGAGACTCTGATCCTCATGTCCAGTGAGGTATGTAGGCAGCGGGGTAGGGCCCGTTCGAGCACAATCCTTATTTTCCCTACACTTTTCCTCTTTGTTTCTTTTTTCAGTTCTTTTCTCATTCTAGTTTCAGTTTCAGTTTTGCAGCAACTTTCTTTCCTTCACCCTTTGAAGCTTCTTTGTTTTTTGCAAGCATGGATCCCGTCGGGTACGGCGGACGATCTGGGGTGCTAATACCTTCCCAGGTCGTAACCGACTCCCGAACCCAGTTTCTTTGGTTCGCAAGACCTGTGTCCTTCCTTTTCTTTTCCTTGGTTTGTGCATCATTAACATTCCCGTTCCTTCGGGGTAAAAATGTCTGGCTGACGACTCTACCTTTTTTCGCACCACTTTCGCGTTTGTACCAGGATGAAAATCCAGGGAGCGACAGCTGGCGACTCTATTGATATCGAAATATTTCTGGATCATTACAGGACCTTGATACTTATGTGCATCTGGGGACCGATCATTGAGGACCTTTGTGGAAACATCCATCTCCAGTGGTGACAATAGCAGACCACGTTTTGTGGCAAACCTATTCATACCCGAGGGCCCACTGGGAACTTGCATAGGATGGCCTGGTTATTTTATAGGAACTCAGTTAAAATCATATGGTCGTATGAAGATAGTATTGTACCCTTCAGGATGAATGTACTATTGTGTCTCGACTTCAGCGCTTAAAGCTATGAACTTATAAAGGATGCTTGTTTTTTCTGGACTCACTTTGAGACCTTCCTGAGTAGTACATAATGCTTAACCGATTCTTTGATCTGGTCATGAGCCATTTCTCGGAAATGGTGAACGTATTATTGCTATTCGGATTTGAGAGTCTATGATGTTTGACCTGGAGCACACCCGTGAGATTGGGAGGGGTTTACAGGTTTGCAGGAACCTTTAACCTCGTCATACCTTATTACCAGTACAGTCCTATGATTTGAAATGGCTACATGGAAGCTGGAGTTCTTAAGTCATCTGATATTTGATTTGGGGCTTATTTGAGACTGAGTTCTTGTTCATGGGGCTTTATTCAGAGGATCCTGGTTCTTGGTCACTTGGGTCCTGTATTCATTACCTAGACAGTCCCAGATGTTGATCATATGTCTGCATTGCATTGGCATTGCATCATACCCACATTAACTGTTTGTGTTTTCATTTTCAGGTATTTATTTGCACCCTCCACCCAGTTCTGGTCATTGTTCCATATCCAGATGGCAGAAAATAGAGAGGCTCCTAGGAAAAGGAATATGCATTATACTTTCCCACAACCGGAGACTGAGAGTATTCAGAAATTGATAGATTTGATGACTGATAAGGTTTTAGCAGACTTCAGGAAGAAATTTGGGAAGGTTTTGAATTATGTAAGCAAATATACTGCTGACCAGAGGGACAGTCTCCATTCATTACTGCAGTTTTATGATCCTCAATTGCGAGTCTTCGTATTTCCAGATTATATCTTAGCTCCTACCTTGGAAGAGATTTCCAGCATCTTGAAGATTCCTATTGGAGAGGGTATTCCTTATTATACTTCAGGGAGAGCTCCCTCGCATGCAGACATAGCCAGTGCTTGCCACCTTAGTGTGCTCAGAATCAAGACGGGTTTAGAAGCTAGTGAAGGAAAGGGAATTGCCTTGGACTTGCTAGTAGCAGAGGCACATTTGGTTGCCCTTGGAAACATGTGGGAGGGATTCAATGCATTACTGGCCTTGATGGTTTACGGGATAAGGTTGTTCCCAGGGGAGAAGGGATTAATTGGTATGGAGGCAATTTCCCTTTTTATTCAGAAAAATTCAGTACCTACTCTGTTGAGAGATTTCTACTATAATGTTCATTACAGGAACGAGAGAATAAAGGGATTTGTAAACTGTTGTGCAACCTTATTCGCTAATTGGTTTGCTAAACAACTCCTAAAGTCAAGACCGTTCAAAGATCTGAAGGAAGAGCGGAAATGGGCTAGAAGATTGATGGGCTTGACTTCAGATGATATAGCCTGGGGGAGTAACAGAGACTTATTGGGAAAAGAGATGATTATCAGTTGTGGAGAGTTTCCCAATGTACCTTTTCTTGGTAGGAGAGGGATGATCAATTACAATCCTGTGCTGGTTCGGAAAAAGTTTGGTTACCCTTTGAAAGATCCTCCATCTCCTGAAGAGGTTTTGGAGTCACTGTATGCACCTTTGGAAGGAAATGAGAAGTTAGTCACTCAGGAGTTTCAGGCTTGGGAGGTGAGATTGAGTAAGGGAAAGAAAGAATTTAGGAAGGTGGACCCTAGGACATATCCCTGTTTTGGGGCTTGGATACAAGGTAGGGTTGACATTTTCTTCCTTCCATTTTCAGCTGAGGCTCCACTATATCCAAAAGAAACACCTGCTCAAGCCACTGTTTCTGTTGAGAGGTACAAAAAGTTGGAGGCATTAATACATGAATTAAGAGTGGAGAATACGGAGATGGCTAGATTGTATCATCGCGCAGCCCGTTCTAAGGCAGAAGTAGAGGAGAAGCTCCAGAAAATACAAGGAACCCAGGAAGCTAAAGAGAAAGAGTTTGCTGGAAGGGAAGCCTATTTCCAAAGGAGAGGATTGATGGACTCGAGAAGGGAAGCAGAGCACAAGAAGATTCAGAAGACCCTTAGGGAGGCCTGACAATCCATCACTTGGTTGAAGGAGATGAGAGACAAAGATTAGAAGGAGTTTGAAGAGAAGGAGAGGGCGTACAAGCTACAGCTCCAAGACCAGAAGGTTGAATTGGAGAAAATTCACACGATACGAAGAGAAAAGACTCAACATTTGGTGAAGAGTCAGCAAGCCTTAGAAGAGGTACTTAAAGAGAATGCAGATCTCAAGTTGAGAGCTGGGGTGAAGAAAGCCAGGGCAGAGTTAGGACTTTCATAAGAGGAGTCAGAATCTTCTTGTAGTTTAGAGTTCTAGTGTTTTTCCTGCATTTTGGATTACCTACAGGCTTGTTGTAGGAATCTCATTTTATTTGTAAGACTTGTAATCCTTCGGGAAATTGTTGTTACTTTTTCCTTCTTAAGTATTTTATTATTATTATCATGATAGTTTCCTATGTTAATCTTCTGAGTATGCTAAAACCTGTTTGTCCAAAACCATCAAGATCTGAATACCTCTCAAAGAGAGTTCGTGATAGAAAATCAATTTCTACAAAAAGGCCATCTGGATTATCCTGCTAAAATACCGGAACTGGGGCACCAACTGCCTGATTGTGGAAACATAAATAGTTACATTGCATCCATATAACGTGTTTGTTGTTTTTCAGGTAATTCATCAGTTTTCTAACGTTTATGTCAAATTTCAGGCACTATAGCTCCCAAGAAGGTTTAGAGACAGTCAACCATACACAGATACCCTACAAAGGTGAACAGAGAGAGAGCAATGGATCATATGCAAGCGGATTTGGTTGACTTAAGGACAAGAATGGACAACTTCATGACCCTCATGGTTGGGATGGGTCAAACGCAAGAGCGCTTGTGCGAAATGGTAGAGAACAATCAGGCCAGGAACAATGGGACAGCAGATGGAGGTAATCGTAATGGGGCTGGCACCCGTCATGTTGAAATCCTTGTAGTGCAACCAGGGATCACTATTATCAATGATGGAGTGCACAACATGCAGATGGACGGCAGGACGAACAATTTACTTTGCTAGATGAGGCAGAAGGCCATGGGGTTGACATGAATATGAGATTTGAAGAAATGGTTGAGCAAATTCGCGCCATTCAGTCTCAGAGTTCTCTAGCGTTTGACATCACTGATCTGGCCTTAGTGCCAGGGGTGAGAATTCCCTAAAAGTTCAAGGTCCCTACTTTTGATAAGTAAAACGGTATAGCTTGCCCGAAAACTCACCTTCAGTCTTTTGTGGGAAGGATTGTTGCACATACATATGATGAAAAGCTGTGAATTTATTACTTCCCAGATAGTCTTGTAGGAGCTTCCTTGGAATAGTACATGAAACTGAGCAGGGTCAATATTCGAAGCTGGAAGGATTTAGCTGAAGCGTTTGTGAAACAGTATCAGTATAATTTCGATATGGCTCCAAATCGTACCCAATTGATGACAATGTCTCAGAGTGCTAAAGAAGGGTTCAAAGAGTACGCCCAGAGGTGGCGCCAGCTTGCTGCTCGAGTACAACATCATTTGTTAGAGAATGAAATGGAAGACATGTTTATGGGAACACTGCAGGGTGTGTTTATTGAGAGACTAACGTCTTGTTCAACAACAAAGTTTAACGATATTGTGATAGCCGGGGAAAGGGTGGAAACTCTGCTGAAAATGGGGAAAATCCAAGACAGTGGTGCAGGTAGATCAAGTGGAGTCAAAAAAGATTTTAATGGACCTCCGAGAAGGAGAGAGGGAGAAACTAATGATGTGTACGGCCGAGGCCGGAGCCGTGGATATAGGGGATCTTATGAGAAGGTGGCAGCTGTCACCATTCCCATAAGCCCTATTCAACAACAACAACAACAACAATAGCTGCAGCGTAATAACTATCAGCAAAGACCCTATCAACAGAGGCAAGCTCGTCCAGCTAACAGGGGCTTGAGTCAATCCCTATGACATACACAACACTACTACAAAGATTGTTAGATTTGAACTTGGTTTTGTTGAGGACATTAGCACCACCACCACCCGGAGAACTTCAAGTGGGGTATGATGCTAACGCAAGATGCGCATTTCACTCAGGAGCTCCCGGGCACTCAACGGAGAAGTGCAGGGCATTACAACATAAAGTCCAAGATTTGATTGACTCAAAAGCAATTAATTTCGCACCACCTCCAAATGTTACATCAAACCCCATTCCAAATCATGGAGGCCCCCGGATAAATGCTATTGACGGTGGCGAGAGGTTAAACCTGATTTTGAATGTAGAAGAAGTAAAGACTTCATTGTTAGTGGTAAAAGACAGATTGCTGAAAGGGCAGGTATGCCCAGGGTGTGATCTTGACTGTGAGGGTTGTATGAATTCAGTTAATGGTTGTGGAGATTTGAAGGATGGGTTGCAGTGTTTGATTGATGAGGGGTCTCTACAGTTTGACAAGGTTGACAACAGAAGTGATTGTGTGTCTACAATAACAATTTATTTTGATCCTGCCGAAGTTCCTGCCCGAAGAGAGTCGGTGACTATCTATGTTCCAGAAGTGAATCCGGTAACCATTACTGTTATGGGGCCAGTTCCTTATGTTGATGACAAGGCCATTCCTTGGCACTATGGCTCATATGTGTACGTAGAAGGACAAAAGGTGGAAAGTAAAGCAGTGACAATTAACCCAACTATTGTTAATGTCGGAGGAGTTGGTGGGTTTACATGGAGTGGGCGTCTCTTTGCTCCTCAAGCTCTGAGAGGTGATCCTGAAGCTGAAGCTGCTGCAAAGGCTAAAGATAAACAGATAGTTACTGAAGAGGTGACAACTCTCGTCACTAGTCAGGGTACTTTTGAAAAGGAAGTTGAGGAATTCATGGGAATAATTAATAAAATTGATTATAAGGTGGTTGAACAGCTGAATCAGACCCCGTCCAAGATATCCATTCTGTCATTGTTAATGTGTTCCCAAGCTCACAGGGAGGATTTGCTAAAAGTACTACAAATGGTATATGTAACATAAGAGATAACTGTTAACCAGTTGGAGAATATGGTAGCCAGTGTGAACGCCAGTAATGGGTTGGGGTTCACAGATAGAGATCTCACTTATGAGGGACGCAATCACAATAAGGCCTTACACATCAACATGGAGTGTAAGGGCGCTGTTCTATCACATGTCCTAGTAGATACAGGCTCTTCCCTTAATGTGCTCCCTAAGAAGGCCCTAATGAAGCTGAATGTTGATTGCATTGATTTGCGACCCAATGATTTGATCGTAAAAGCCTTTGACGGGTCACGAAGGTCTGTGTTTGAGGAGGTGGAGCTATCGGTAAAGATCGAGTATCAGATATTCAAGAGCACATTCTATGTTATGGATATCCAACCAGCTTACAGTTGTCTGCTAGGACGTCCTTGGATTCATGCTGCTGGCGCAGTAACATCCACGTTGCATCAAAAGTTAAAGTATGTGGTAGACGGCCAAGTTGTTACTGTATGCGGTAAGGAAGATATTTTCGTAAGCCATCTATCGACCTTCAAATACGTGGAAATGGATGAGGAGATCCATGAAACACTTTGCCAAGCTTTTGAGACAATCAATGTTAATACTTTGTCTCTGGTTGCTGCAGCTCAAAGCAATGAGAAGGAATGGACTCCTATCTACTCCTACAAGCAACTAAGGAAGTAGTCCAATTCGGAAATGCCCAGGGCTAGGGCAAGTTATTGGAAGTGGAAAAGAAGGATGACAAGTTTGGTCTCGGATATCAACTTTGTTGGTCCAGCTGGTCTCAGGGTAGTAAGTCCATAACATTCACTAGTGTTGGAATGCTCGACTACAACAACGTTTGTGCTACAGATGAAGATGGGGATAGTGACTGCGACTTGGATAACTGGATCCACCCATGCGCGCCTGGGGAGGAGCTCTGGAACTGGTCTGCTGAAGATTTTGTTCAAGTTACTTGGCAGTCAAAGTAATTTTCTTGTTTCCATTTTATCATACTTCATGTCAAATCCTGCACTCTGCCCAAGGTGCATGGATCCATTTGTAGGGCCACCATGCTTTTAATGCATTTGTTTTTACCATAAATAAAGGAAATTTTTCAAGCAAATTGTGTTCTTTTTCATTTGTTTTTTTAAAATTCTTCACCAAAAAAAATAAAATAAAATGGCAATGTTTTCTTTTCCTGTGTTTTTGTGTGTTTGCGTCTCTGTTGAAAAGAACAGATTCTGAAATAAGCACATCATTTATGCAGTATTGATCATTCGGATTCCTTTGATAACGTTCCTGCTTTGACCATACATGACTTTGACAATCCTATCTACCAAGCTGATGAAGGGGTTGAAGAAGACTGTGAACTCCCTGAAGAACTGGCTAGATTGTTGAAACAAGAGGAAAGGGTAATTCAACCTCATCAGGAAGAAATAGAGATCCTTAACATCGGGTCTGAGGATGTTAAGAAAGAGATAAAGATTGGAGCCAATCTGCAGGCCAAATTAAAGAAGGGGTTGATTGGTATGCTACGAGAATATGTGGATATCTTCGCCTGGTCGTATCAAGATATGTCAGGGTTAGATACTGACATTGTGGTACACAAGCTGCTATTGAGGGAAGACTGCCCTCCAGTAAAGCAAAAGCTAAGAAGAACTCGCCCTGACATGGCAATGAAGATCAAGGAGGAAGTTCAAAAGTAGTGGGATGTGGGTTCCTTGCCGTAACTAGTTACCCACCTTGTGTAGTTAACATTGTGCTTGTACCAAAGAAAGATGGCAAGGTCCAGATGTGCGTCGATTATCGGGATCTAAATAGAGTAATTCCAAAGGATGACTTTCCATTACCTCACATTGATGTGCTGGTAGACAACACCGCTCAGTTCTCGGTATTTTCTATTATGGATGGCTTCTCCGGGTACAATCAGATTAAGATGGCACCTGAAGACATGGAGAAAACGACATTCATTACCCTGTGGGGTAAATTCTGTTATAAGGTCATGCCCATTGGGATGAAGAATGGTAGGGCAACGTATCAAAGGGCTATAGTAACCTTGTTCCACGACATAATACACAAGGAAATTGAGTACTATGTGGATGATATGATTGCCAAGTCCCGGGACGAAGAAGAACACCTGGTCAATCTCAAAACGTTGTTTGGCAGATTGATAGTATGATTTGAGGTTGAAACCAAACAAGTGCACTTTCGGAGTACATTCGAGTAAATTGCTGGGTTTTATTGTTAGCCAAAGGGGATTGAGGTAGATCCTGCAAAGGTAAAACCAATACAAGACATGCCTGCACCAAAAACAGAAAAAGAAGTGCGTGGGTTTTTAGAGAGATTGAACTACATTTCTCGGTTTATATCACATTTAACTGCCACATGCGAGTCAATCTTCAAATTGTTAAGAAAAGAACAAACGGTCAGGTGGAATGAGGACTGTCAAAGAGCCTTTGAAAAGATAAGAATATTTGCAGGAGTCTTCGATCCTAATGTCTCCAGTTCCAGGACGACCACTTATTATGTACTTGACTGTGTTAGAAGGGTCAATGGGGTGTGTGCTAGGCCAACATGATGCGTCTGGTCGAAAAGAGCATGTTATTATTACCTTAGCAAAAAGTTTACCGATTGTGAATCCCGTTATTCACTGCTCGAGAAAACTTGTTGCGCTTTGGCATGGGTTGCTCGCCGACTGAAACAGTACATGTTGACCTACACCACATTGTTAATCTCAAAAATGGACCCTGTCAAGTATAATTTTGAGAAACCAACATTAACTGGAAGGGTTGCAAGGTGGAAAATGATATTAACAGAGTATGACATACAATATACTTCCCAGAAAGCCATCAAAGGAAGTGTATTGTCAGATTATCTTGCACAACAACCACTTGAAGACAATTACCAGCCAATGAAGTTTGATTTCCCTGATGAGGACATCATGTACCTCAAGGCAAGAGATTGCGAGGAACCACTTCTAGAGGAGGGGCCTGACCCTGAATCCAAATGGAAGTTGATGTTTGATGGGGCAGTCAATATCAATGGACGCGGAGTTGGTGTTGTTCTTATCACTCCCGAAGGTGTTCACTTTCCCTTCACTGCCAGAATTACTTTTGGTTGCACCAACAATGAAGCAGAGTACAAGGCATGCATAATGGGAATAAACGGAGGCTATTAATCTTCGGATTAATACCCTCGATATATTCGGAGATTCAGCCCTCGTTATCAACCAAATTACCAACAAGTGGTATACACATCAAGAACACTTAATTCCTTATAGGGATTATGCTAGAAGACTGTTAATGTTCTTCACAACAGTTAAGCTTCAATATATACCACGAGATGAGAATAAATTTGCCGATGCATTGTCTACTCTTGCTTCGTCCATTAAAGTCTTATGTTGGAACTATGTGCCCAGAATAGACATTTACAGGCTTGATGCACCAGCTTATGCTTCCTCTATAAACGCAATGTCTGTTGAGAAACCTTGGTACTTTGATATCAAGCTCTTCCTGGAAAAACAAGAATACCTAGCTGGAGCATTAGCCAATGACAAGAAGGCCCTAAGACGACTTGCTGCTAGTTTCTTCTTGAATGCAGACGGAGTTATGTATAAGAGGAACTTTGACATGGTCTTGCTCAGATGCGTTGATAGACACGAAGCAGGCATGTTAATGCAAGAAGTCCATGAGGGATCCTTCGGTACTCATGCAGGAGGACATGCTATGGCTAAGAAGTTATTGAGGTCGGGGTACTATTGGCTAACAATGGATGCCGACTGTTGTTCGTACGCCCGTAAGTGCCACAAATGCCATATATATGCAGACAAGGTGCATGTACCTCCTAGCCCACTCAACATCATGTCATCTCCTTTTCCCTTTCTACGTGGGGCATTGACATGATCGGGAAGATAAATCCTACTGCTTCAAATGGTCATTGTCGCTCCCAAAGATTTGCATCTCGGTGCAGACGCGAACGGTCGGCGAAAAGAGAAATGAGAATGAAGTGAATGGAGTCGCCAGCTAGGCATTTTTATCCCGAAGGGAAGGTAATGCTGCATAAACTTGGAAAAATATGGACAAGACGGTTGTGAACCAGAGAAAATGAGAAAGGGGGTTGGTTACAACCTAGGAAGGTATTAGCACCCAAATTGTCCTTCGTACTCGACGAGATCCACGCTTATAAGATTGTATTTAAAAGGGTAGTGTATGTGTGTTGTTCGTGTGCAAAAGCTAGGAATGAGCGTACAGGTGTCAATGCAAAAAAAGGTGAATTGCTCAGGAACTGAGGCTTTTAAAGAATGCTGAAAGAGGGGGATGACACAGAGACTTTTGTTCGATAACTGTTAAGTTATGCCTACGTATCCTCTCGTGCAATGAGGAAGTCAGGACACCGTAGTTCGACTCAAAGAGACTGAAAATAAAATTGACTGTGAATTTCTTTCTTGCCTATGCTCAAGTGTATGACTCGTCTGGTTCGAAGGCTAACTGTCTTGCATTAGACGGAAGAAGCAAGTTCTCGTCTGTGAATAAGTGTGATGAGAAAAGAATCCCGAAGGAGACGATTATTGTTTGTTTTTGTGTTTTCAGTTTTGTTATTGTTTTTTGTGTTTTGCATAAGTTAATGAGCTTAAGCCTAAATCAAGGGTTGTAAACTCATTATATCCTCCTTGATTAGGGATAATAAGCATACTTAAGGGTGAGTTAAACATCTCAACTTAATTACCATGATGATGTAGGATTAAGATCATTAACCTACTTGTGATTAATTAGATGTTTTTGGGTTTTTGTTTAGTGTTAAGTAATGAGTTTAATCTCTAATCAGTGATTAGTGAACTTATTACACCATCCTAATAGAAGGATAATAGATGAGAAATCTTATGCTGAGGAAGAGACCTCAACTTAATCCATGGTTAGGGATTAAATTCATTATATAACAAGCCTTTATTAAGTGGATTTTAATTAAGGATGAGTTTAAGAAGTGGATTTTATGATTTGTAAGACAACTTGAGGAAGACTTGTCCATTAAACACTAGGGTTAGTCCCTCTTAACCATAAGGAAGAGATAGAACCCTAATGTAAGGCCCAAGTTACAAGATAAAGTCTTGGTGATTATTAATGTGTTTTGATTAAGAGGTTTAAACAAATTAAAGGTTTAACACTTAGGATTAACCCTAATTTCCAAAGTCCTAAAACATTAAGAGTTTAGTCTCTGATTATTGAGATGAGAGAGAGAGACTCAAGGAGACTCAAAGGTAAAATACTAAGGGGGACTATACACAACCCTAAAAGTTATCATGCTTGGAGATCTTATGGTTTGTTAGGCTTAAGAGAAAAGATCTTCAAGGCCACCAATGGAAGAAGCAGATGAAAAGAGAAGGAAGAAGAAGAATAAGTTACTTACTTCCTGAAGAAGATAAGTAACTTAAAGAAAGAAAGTAAGGAGGGTGGAACATAAGTGAACAAGTTCACTTCAAATACATTAAAATATGCATATGAATGAGATAAGAAGAGGTGGGAAGTGAAGGCAAATCCACCTCCCAAATAACTTACCAAAAGTTCCTGAAATGGTTAGAATGGATGCTTAAGACATAAAGCATAAAGAAATGAAATAAAATGAGATGCAAAGACCAAAGTCAGAAGTGATTATGTAATGCTAAGGTGTTTTGAGATGATGTAAAGTCATACAATATGCATATGAATGTTCATACAATGATGAGATGCAAGAGAAGCATGCTTAGGAGTTTGAAAACACATGGATGTTTATGAAATGTAATGAATGCAAGACATGGAAAATGAATGAAGAAATGATCAAGCAATGTTCCAACATGTCCTAAGATGTCTAAGATGACATATGAATGTTTGAAATGTCATGGCAAGTTCACATGATGATGCTATGCAAAGGAGAAATCAAATGAACATGAGAAATTAGGGTTTTATGGACATATGAGATCCCAATGGACTAAACAGAAGCATACAACATGATAAAAAAATGAAACCAAGCTCAATCAAACCCTAAACCTATACAAGGTCACACCGCAAAGGAGAAGGTCAGAAGTTAATCCTATTGAAAGTTATGAATTTCCTAAGTTTGCTAGGGTTTTTGGATGATTCAAAAAGGGAAAATGCAATTTAATTTGAAAATTCAAGATAAAAATGTGTCAAAAATATATTTAGAAACTAGAGGCCAAGTATGAAAGATTGCCAAAAGAATCAAAAGCAAACTCATCTTGGTTTGAGAGGAATGAAATTTTGAAGTTAGGGTTGAAAAATATGAATTTTAGAAACCCTAATTCAAAGAAAATTGGAAACGTTTGATCAAAAACAAAAAGAAATTTGTGGGATGAGTTTGAAAATGTTTCTAAATGTTTAAGAAACCCCTCTGAATTTTTTTGTGATTTTTAGATACTTTAAAGTATTTTTAATTAATTAAATGGACTTAATTAATTAAAATATACAATTAAATTATTTAAAAATGCATTTTTAAAGGAAAAAATAAAAATAAAAATATTTTTGGGTTCTGAAAATTAATTAAAGTGATGATAAAAAATTTCAGAATTTTAAAATGATTTTTGTTATTTTTAATAAATTAAACAAAAGAAATGAAAAGAAAATGAAATAAAAATGAATAAAATGAGAGTCGACTGATCCAAGGGCTCAGATTTGAACTGGAGGGGGAGGTTTGACTGTGCGCGTATTTCAAGGGCTAGGATCTAATCTGGCTAATTAATTATGATTTAATTAATTAATCCTGAATTAAAACTAATGGTGCAATCTGGACCGCTTGCTCCTAAACTAATCATGATCCAATGGCTGTTGTGCAATCTGGGGAACCCTAACCCTAATTACTTTTAGATGACCGGAAAATTGCTCTGGTCATCTTCTCCGGCCAACCAAAATGATAACTTCCTATCTAAGCTTCTAAAACTCAATTTTTCTACCCATAAACAATCTCCTAACATCATACATCACTAATCAACAAACAAAAATCATTTATCATGCATCATAAAGTTGAATCGAAGCAATCAAGTTCTAGTTCAAAAAATTCCGAACATCATGAAATCCTCATTTCTAACCTATTTTAAATTCTAATCATATCAGTGTGATCAGGGAAGCATGGGGAATCATCTTAGGACTTAAAATCATGCTTCTTGAAAAAAAGTTCATGAAGGTTACCTGAGTTGAAGTTCTTTGAGATGGAGCTTTCTGAGCCCTCCTCTTGTGCAATCCAACCCCCTTTGACCTCCTGAAGCTATTGGCAAGCTTGAAATGAGTTTAGAGTTGCTGGTTTATGAGTTTCAGTTCTGAATATGCAGAAATCGTGTTTCTTGTGTGATGTGTTTTTGGCTATGGTGATGGGTGGGAATTTATCCTGAGGTTATATGGAGTTGATTGGTGGAAGAATTTGTGGTTTTTGCTGGCTAGATTGTGTGTTTAGAAGAGATAAAGTTTTGGAGCAATTTCTTGATTCTTAGCTTGTGTCTTGATTCAGGCCATGAAGCTTGCTTTTATAGAGTCTTGAGGGTGTGTAGAAGCCATACCATTGGTCAGGAGAGTGGGTGTGGCATTGTGTGATTGGTATGGGAGCAAAATGCAAAAAGTAAAGATTATGTGTACTTGAGGTATGGGCTTATGTAGCAAGGAGTTCTGAGCATTGATTTCCTCAACATGGTTCATGGAGAGCCCTTGGATTGGTAGAATGCAATTGTATTGCTTTGATCAAGAGTTTGCAAGCTTTATGCATAATTGTTATTTTGTGAATTTTGTGAAATCAAGCCATGAAATGCTTTGGTACAAGGCATAATTCCGGTCTAGGCAAGTTGTACTAACATGTTATGTCACATTTGAGCACATTAGAGGTCTTGTAGAAGCTTGAAATGCCAATATGCAAAAATCCCTCTTTGACATGAACTTGAAAATTATAGGATTTTTGCCAACTTTGAAAGGCCATGTCTTGAGTTCTAGGATGAATCAAGACATTTTCATGTACTTTTTGAAATGGGAAAGACCTAATCTTCAACTTTCATGTCCAAGAAATTTTCATTTGAAGCTTTTTTGGTCATGAAAGAGGAGGTTGAAAATCTTTCCCAAAATGGAAAGTTTTCATTACAAGTCATTTCCAAAAATGGCAAGTTTGCAATTGGCTCAAAATTCTTCAATATTGTGAACTTCCAACCACTTCTAAGATCAAATAAATATCCTAGAACTTCAATTTGATGAAAATGATCCTTTGGTACCCTTGTTGGGGGCCTCAGATGCCCTGATTTTGACTTAACTTGCTCAAGACGTTACCCAATGATCAGATTACTTCCACAATGAATTTCTTCATCAAAGTTGGTACACATGATCCTCATAACATATTAATCACATTAGAAACAAGAATGACCAACAAATTTGGAGTTAAGGCCTCTGAAACCAAACCCCTAATTTTGGTCATCTGTGTAGGAAAACCCTAGCTCTTCTTCCATGCCTTTGCCAATCTTTGTGATTCTTTGAATTTCATGAACTTTGGGGAGCATAATATGATTATGGAATACACACGGACCCTCTTGGAAAGCTTCAAGACCATTGGGATGGCTCAGATTGATTCTTGGATTTGCTCAGATCACAAACCCTAGATGCAGATGAAATGAAACCATGCAGATGAAACCAATATGCAGTATGAGATGGTATGCTTATACTAAAACAAAAATGAAAGATCACAAGCCATGGAGTGAGAAGAAGTGAGGGAAAATTTGGGGTGTTTACAGTCATCGCTTCATCTTAGTCGCGATTGATTATTTCACCAAATGGGTTGAAGCAGCATCTTATGCCAATGTCACTCGCCAAGTGGTAGCCAGATTTCTGAAAAGAGACATCATTTGCAGATACGGAGTGCCCGAGCGAATCATTACTAATAATGGTTCCAATTTGAACAACAAGATGATGGCAGAATTGTGTTAGGACTTCAAAATTCAGCATCACAATTCTTCTCCTTACCGGCCAAAGATGAATGGCGCGGTATAGGCAACCAATAAGAATATTAAGAAGATTATGCAGAAGATGGTTGTCACTTACAAAGATTGGCATGAGATGTTACCATTCACGCTGCATAGGTACCGAACATCATTCAGGATGTCAACCAGGGCAACTCCTTTCTCCCTGGTATATGGCATAGAAGCAGTCTTGTCGGTTGAGGTAGAAATTCCTTCTTTACGTGTAATGATGGATGTGAAGCTTGGTGAAGCTGAGTGGGTACGTGCTCGATATAATCAGTTATGCCTAATTGAGGAAAAGAGATTTGCATCTATCTATCAAGGTCAACATTATCAGGGGAGAATGAAGCGAGCTTTCGACCAACGAGTACGTACTCGAGAGTATGAAATAGACGAGCTTGTACTCAAAAGGATCATTCCTCCAGGTTCAGATCATCGGGGCAAGTGGACCCCAAACTACGAAGGCCCATTCATAGTAATGAATTTTTTCTCTGGTGGGGCGTTGATGCTCACTACTATGGATGGAGAAGACTTCCAATCCCCTGTTAACTCGGACGTAGTTAAAAAATACTTCGCATAAAAGACCCGTTGGACACAAAAACATAATTAAAGTCCAGGAAAGAAAAGGGCATCCCGGCGAGCTAAAAATAAAAAGCTCGGGCAAAAATTAGGGAAAGGAAATAAATAAAAAAATGTACACCCGCTGAGCTGAAAAGCCACATCAGACAGCTCAGGCAAAAAAGGGTATCCCGGTGGATTGAAAACCCGAAAGGACGATCCACGCAAGACAAGGGAATAAGTGACCAACTGCGATCCGGGTAATCTGAACCAAATCACTGTTTCAAACAGCCTGGCAATATCAGAAGGGTAGGAATCAGTACCCTCTTCTTTTTCAGAATGCAAAGTCAATAATGGAAAGTCTTGAAGACATGTTTGTCATAGCAGGAAGGAAACTCATTGGAATGCCGTGTACATTTCCATTATGATAGTTTCTTTTCTCAGTTTTATGGTAGCTACCTCTTTCCAGGTAGTTGCTTCCTGATGTAAAGATTTGCCTATTCAGAGGCCCCTCAATAAATGACTATTCAGTGAAAAGTTGTGTTGTGTTTTGTTTATTTTGTTTGCAAAAATGTCCTGAATTTTCGGCAAAAAAAGAACATTGTATTTGAAACATGGTGATTTTTCTATTAAAAAAATGACATTGCAGGGAAACATTTAAAACTATCTTTGAGTGTCGGGTGATAATGGATGAACAGATCGTACCATGCAAATCCCCGTGACACATGTGTGTATATTGTTGTTGCAGGTTTTGCAGGATGGTGTCATATTTCCCCAAGCAGAGAATGTTCCCCAGCTAAGTTAGAGCAGGCGGAATACCCAGCATAATTCCAAGGCTAATTGAAGAGCTTTCTTCCCCAAGCGGATTATCTTTCCACGAGTGAAGTATTCCCAGCAGGCAGCTGAACGCCTGATTTTCCCACAGAGTTCATGTTTGGGTTTCACTCCCATCACTGAAATATTCCCCAGAGAAGTCGCCAATTTATTTTTGGCCAATGAGAAGACACAAATAGTTGTTCGTCCCCCAAACTAGAGTTAAGTGTCAAAGCCTCCTGACCTTGCACTCCCCAACACTTGTCTGTGTGTGGTATTTGCTTTTGCTCGTATGCACTCCCCATCACTCGTCTGTGTGTGGTATTTTCTTGTTGCTCGTCTGCATTCCCCAACACTCGTCTGTGTTTGTTATCTGTTTGAAGCATGTTTGCATTGTCTGGTACTCGTCTGTTTTGCTACTCCAAATGCTCGTCTGTGTTGGATTTCTGGTATTCATCCGTATCAATGGTTGATATTCGTCGGTGTCATCTCCTGAAGCGTTCGTCTGTGTTTATTAGATCATCGTCTGATATTCATTTCTATCATTGACTTATGGCACTCGTTTATGTTTTCTTGATGAACATCCAATACTCGTCTGTGTTGAAGAGGTTTGAAGCCATGACGGTGTGATTAAACGTCAAAATGGTTACCGGTCCTGACGTAATAGGTTATCCGAAGGAGGTTCGTCTGTCTCAGACACCACTTATCTACGCAAGATTTGTGAAGAGGGTTCGTCCAATCCTGATGTTGTACCTGGCGTAACAGTTTATCTGAAGAAGACTCGTTTGTCTTAGACCATATATCTACGGAGGATATATGAAGAAGGTTCGTCTATCCTGATTATGCATGTCTATCCCACAGACTTAAGTGCATCACCGGTCATGGCGTAACAAGTTATCCGAAGGAGGTTCGTCTGTCTCAAGTCATATATTTTTGTAAAATGTATGAAGAGGGCTCGTGTCCAGTTCCTAGCGTAACAGGTGTCGCTTATGAATGAGGATGTTGAGAAAAGAATCCCGAAGGAGACGATTATTGTTTGTTTTTGTGTTTTTAGTTTTGTTATTGTTTTTGGTGTTTTGCATAAGTTAATGAGCTTAAGCCTAAATCAAGGGCTTGTAAACTCATTATATCCTCCCTGATTAGGGATAATGAGAATACTTAAGTATGAGATAAGCATCTCATCTTAATTATCATGATGAAGTAGGATTAAGATCATTAACCTACTTGTGATTAATTAGATGTTTTTGAGTTTTGTTTAGTGTTAATTAATGAGTTTAATCTCTAATCACAGATTAGTGGGCACATTACACCATCCTAATAGAAGGATAATAGATGAGAACACTTAAGCTGAGGAAGATACCTCAACTTAATCCATAGTTAGGGACTAAATTCATTATATAACAAAGCCTTTTTAAAGTGGATTTTAATTAAGGGATGAAATTAAGAAGTGAGTTTTATGGTTTGTAAGACAACTTGAGGGGGACTTGTCCATTAAACACTAGGGTTAGACCTTCTTAACCATAAAGGAGGAATTAGAACCCTAATGTAAGGCCCAAGTTACAAGCTTATGTCTTGATGGTTATTAAGTGTTTTGATTAAGAGATGTAAACATATTAAAGGTTTAACACTTAGGATTAAAGTTATACACTCCATCCTAAGATAAGGATGAAGGCATAACCCTAATTCAAAAGTCATAAAACTTTAAGAGTTTAGTCTCTGTTTATGAAGATGAGAAGAGAGACTCAAAGAAGACTCAAAGGTGAAATACTAAAGGGGGACTATATACAACCCTAAAGTTATCATGCTTGGTTATCCTATGGTTTGTGAGGCTCAAGAGAAGTCTTCAAGATGGCCACCAAGGAAGAAGCAGATGAAAAGAGAAGAAAGGAGGATTAGGTTACTTACTTTATTTAAGAAGATAAGTAAACCTAAGAGAAAGAAAAGAAAGGAAGAGACACAAGTGAATGAAATTCACTTCAAACACAAGTATAATGTACAAAAATAAGAGAGAAAGAGAAGTTAGATGTGGATGCACATCCACACCTTAAACAACTTACCATAAGCCCCTGAAATGTTAGTTGAACACTTAAAGGAAGAAAAGAAATGCAAATGCAACAAACAAAGGTGCTATGATCAAAGTAAGAAGTGCATATGAAAGGCAAATGAGTTATGAGATGATGCAAAGTCACTCATGATGCATATGTATGATCATAACGTAGATGGATGCAAATGAAGGCAAGTTAGAACCTTGAAAACACATGTATGTTCATGAAATGTTATGAATGCAAAGCAATACCAAATGGATGAATAAATGATCAAGCTATGTTCTAACATGTCCTAGGGTGTCTAAGATGACATACAAATGCTTGAGATGGCATGGGAAATTCATGTATGGATGCATATGCAAGATGAATGTAAATGAACATGTAAAATTAGGGTTATATGGATGTATGAGATGCACATGAGCAAAACAGAAGCAATGCACACGACAAAATATTGAAAATGCACTCAAAGGAACCCTAAAACATACTAGCTTATCATCCAAAGGGGGAGGTCAGAAACTAAACCTAGAAGAAGTTATGGATTTTCTAAGTTTGTTAGGGTTTTTTTGGGTGATCCTCAATGTAAAATGCCAAATAATTTGAAAATGCAAGATTAAAATGAAACAAAAATGTTTTTAGATGCTAGAGGGCATGTACAAGGAAAGGAAAAAAGAATCATTCACAAACTCAACATGGTTCTAGGGTTATGAATTTTTGAAGTTAGGGTTAGAAAATGAGCATTTTTAAGAACCCTAATTCATTAAAAAATCTCAAAGTAAGATCAAAACCAAAAAGAAATTTGTAAGATGAGTTTGTAAATGTTTCTAAACGTCTAAGAATGCCCTCTGATTTTTTTGGTGATTTTTAAATACTTAAATGTATTTTTAATTAATTAAAATCAATTAATTAATTAAATACAACATTTAAATGATTTAAAAATATGTTTCTAATGTAAAAATTAAAAATAAAAATATTTTTGGGTTCTGAAAATTAATAAAAGGTTTGATAAAAATTTTCAGATTTTTTAAATCATTTTTGCTATTTTTAATAAATATACAAAATAAAATAGGAAGAAAATAAAAATTAAAATAAAAGTATGCAATATCAAAGGCTTAGAATGCAAGCTGGAAGATCCAACGGCCCAGCGCGCCAGTCAACAAGACCAGCAGTAATCAGAATCAAAGGCCCACATTTAAACTCTCATCTAGCGCGTGATCTAAGGGCTACAATTCAAACTCATCTAATCAGACTTAATTAAATTAATTAATTTATAATTAGGGATAATGACCTAATCCATACCGTTCAGCATGCGCACGAAGCCAAGATCTAAAGGTCCAGATTCAAACCTAGCTAATTACACTAATTAACCCTAACAACTTTCAGATGACCGGAATAGTGTTGCGGTCATCTTCTCCGGCGAGCAAAAACCCTAAATCCTTCCCTAGGCTTCTAAACTCCAAATTTCTTGCCCAAAAATAATCCCCTAACATCCCTGAACCTAAATCCCCAAACAAAATTCATTTATCATGCATCAAAAGGGCAAATCGAAGCAAAACACTCTTAGGTCAAAAAACTTTCAGAGAACTCATACATGCTTAATACTCAAACATTTTGCAAAATAAACACATAAGGATCATCAGCACATCATGAAGATTCATCTAAGAACTTAAAAAAAACATTTCTGGAAAAAATGTTCTTGAGGTATACCTGAGTTGAAGCTTTACACTTTGGAGCTTTCTGGCTACCTCTTTAGTGCTTTTTCACTCCAATGAACCCCTTGGTGCTTCTGGCAAGCTTGAAACAAGTTTATGTAGGTTGTTTTATGAGTTTCAGTTCAGAGGAAGCTGAAATAGTGTTTTGGTTAGAGGGTGTTTCAGGCCAATGTGAGGGGTGGGAAATGATCCTGGGGTTATGTGGAGATGATTGGTGAAAGAATTTTGGATTTTGGTTGGCTGAGTTGGGAGATTCGAAGAGATGAAGTTTGGAGGGGATTTTGTGTAATCTGAGCTATGCAGAGTTTCAGGCTTGTGTGTTATGTTCTTTGTGTTCCTTAGGGTTAGTATAAGCAAGTGTGATTGGTCAGAGGAGTTGGTGTGGCTCAGTTTGATTGGTATGGTGTAAAATGCAAAAAGTCAACATTGATTGTACCTCAAGCATGGGCACGAGTCAGAGCTGTATTTGGGCATGTCTGGCCTCAGCTGAGTTCATGGAGAGCCCTTGGATTGAAAGATTGCAGCTGGAACACTTGATGCTAGGGTTTACAAGGTTTTAGCATATTTTTCCTCTTTAATGTTTCTTGTGCTTCAAGGCATGAAATGACCTAATTTTTTGGCCAATTCTGAGTCTTTGATGTTGTTTGATCATGTTATGGCATATTTGTACACATTTGAAGTCATTAGAATGTTGGAACATGCCATTTTGCAAAATCCCTCCTTGACATGAAACTTGAAATTTTAGGATTTTTGCCAACTTTGAAAGGCCATATCTTGAGTTCTAGGATGAATCAAGACATGTTCTTGTACTTTTTGAAAAGGGAAAGACCTAATATACAACTTTCATGACCAAAAGTTTTTCATTTGAAGCATTTTTTGTCATGAAAGAGGAGGTTGAAAAACATTCCCAAAATGGAAAGTTTCCATTACAAGTCATTTCCATTTTTGACAAGTTTGCAAATGGCTCAAAATTCTTCAATCTTTTGAACTTCCAACCACTTCTAAGATCAAATAAAGATCATATAACTTCAATTTGATGAAAATATCCCTTTGGTTCCATTGTTGGGGGCCTCAAATGCCCTGATTTTGACTTAACTTGCCCAAAAAGTTACCCAGTGAATAGATGACCTCCACAATGAATTTATTCATCAAACTTGGTACACATGAACCTTATAACATCTTGAGAATATTAGAAACAAGAATGACCCAAAAATTTGGAGTTAAGGCTTCTGAAACCAAAATCCTAATTTTGGTCATCTGTGTAGTGAAAACCCTAGCTCTGCTTCCATGCCTTGCCAGTTCTTGTGATTTCTTGACTTCCATGAACTTTGAGGGACATAATATGATGATAGAAAACAACAAGGACCCTCTTGGTAAGATTTGAGACCTTTGGGATGGCTCAGATGGATCCTTGGATTGCTCAGATAACAAACCCTAGATGTAGATGAACTTGAACTATGCAGATGAAACAAATATGCAATGTGAGATAGTATGCCTATGCAAATGCAAAAAATAAAGATCATAAGCCATGGTGTGATAAAGAGTTAGGGCAAATTTGGGGTGTTTACAGCTGCCCCTATTCAAACATGAGTTAGTTGTGCAGGATGTAAGCGCCTGGCTTAACAAACAAACAAGATAACTTGTGGTTGAATACCAAAGACAGTCCAAAATTTGCACTCGCTGGATAGTAGAAGAAAAGGGATATAAATTTTAAAAGGTAGTATAGCATTATTATCAAATGCGGTCGATGGAGGACGACCATCGAGCAGAGGACGACTGCTGGGGATAAAGCGGTAAGTAAAGCAATGACGGGGACGGTCGACAAGCTGGGTAAATAAAGAGACCATGACGGGGACGGCCATCAGGTTAGGAGATAAGATTCTCTGGGGATTAAAGTAAAGGCAATGATGGGGACGACATCAGGTTTGAAAAGTAACGTAAACAACGATGGGGACGACCATCGGTTTAAAGAATAAATGAAATAATGATGAGGGACGGTCATCAAAGGTGAAGGACGATCACCTAGCAGGGGACGGCTGCTCTTTATCACGACATAGGACGAATGTCAGATAGAAAAGGTCGACGATGGGGACGGCCATCGGACAAAATGATGAAGGACAATCATCAAGAGGTGAAGGACGATCACCTAGTAGGGTACGACTGCTCTTAGGGTTTATCACGACATAGGAAGAGTGTCAAATAACAAGATCAACGATGGGGATGGCCATCGGATTAAATGATGAGGGACGGTCATCAAAAGTTGAAGGACGATCACCTAACAGGGGACGACTGCTCTTTATCATGACATGGGCCGAATGTCGGATAGAAAAGGGTTCCAATAATGGAGACTCTGCTGGGGAAAGGATGAGGGACAGTCATCCAAAGGTGAAGGACGATCACCTGGGAGGGGACGGCTGCCGAAAGTATCACGACACAGGACAAATGTCGGATAGAAGAAACGTTGTTCTGTTGGTGACTTACTGAGGAATGGTAAACACGGACGAGTGCTTACGCTTAAGAATAAAAAGTATATGTGTTTGATGATATGTATAGATTAAAGATGCGGACGAGCATCCTTAAGACCATGATACGAACGAGTATCGGTAGAAACAAACACTGACGCGTGTTCAGAGATGATGATACGGACGAGTACCAACTAGTTAACAAAGAACACAGATGAGTGTCGAATCTGTGGGGAGTGATATATAAAAAGGATACAGACGAGTATCGAAAACTTTGTATAAGCATGAGTGAGTATTGGTTTATTGGTGAAGTATGAGCAAGACACGGACGAGTGTTCAACTTGCTGGTGAATCTACAACACGGACGAGTGTCAAAAGAGACTATATATAAGTTATGAACAAATATTTGTATGTGAGAGTGTAAAAGGTGTTCAGGTGACCTATGGGGATAGGATGACACAGACGGGTGTCAAAAAGGGTGTATTATAAACAAATGTTTGGTTTGTAACAAGTGTTTTGGCAATCATGTTGGGGGTGTATGACACGGACGAGTGTCAAAAGAGCATGTATATCTATATTTGAGAGTGCAAAGGAGATGCTTTGGCTTATATCTGCGGGGAATAATATGACACTGACGAGTGTTGAAAAGGGTATATATGAACAAGCATTTGTGTTGGAGAGTGCAAAGGAGACGCTTTGGCTTTTATTTGCAGGGGATGTGAGTTTTTATTTTCATTGCTGATGAAATACTGATGGTATTTGCAGGTGACTGGCTTGATCCTGACTTGTGATCATGCAAATGTTTGATTTTTGCCATAATGCTCTGTATTAGATGGAATGCTACGCTTATTTTATGAATATGATGCAAATGCTATGATTATGCAAAAGAGGAAACAATCTGGGATCCGGATCCCGCTGAAGAAAAAAGATCTCTGGCTGATATGCTTGGAGGGATATCCTAGCTGGAGAAGAGATCATTGGTAGATCTGCCAGGAGATATAGCTCTTCTTGGGGAAATAGATCGCTGATAGATCTATCTGTAAGGAGAACTTAGCTGGGGAGAAGGAAGCTTTCGTCACTTTGTTGTGTAAGAGTTTCAGGCATTGCTCTTCTGGGGAGAAGCTGGAGATTCTTTGGGGAGATTGGCCGGGGATGCTCCTATTGAGTAGACCTATGCTGGGGATGAGGAGGCTTTGACAACTCCGCTGGGGAAAAGCATTTCAGATATTGCTCTTCTGGGAGGTAACCTGCTTGGGGACACAATGCTTGGCATGCCCCATGTTGTGTATTGAAAACCTGCAACTTGTTAAGACAAAAGAACACACAAGTATCCCGAGGTATCCCTTACCGGATTCCGTCTTAGGAGTTAGGCTTTCCTGAAAGTAAATTTATTTCCTGCAAGCATTTATTAAAAATGGCTCACTTTTTCTATGCAAGTGCTATATCATGAATATTGGACATTTTGCAAACGAAACAAAAACGTACAAAACAAGGTGTGACTGAAAACTCTGATTTTATTAATATGGGTGCCCTGAATTGGCAAATACAATCAAAGAAACAAATCCCCTAGAATGAGGAGATTGCTATAATTTGAGAAAAGTAAAAGTGTTGGCAATGTTGATGACGCTTCAGTGAGCTTCCTTTTCTATAACCTGTATGACCTTGACGTTCTTCTCGTCTCGCATTATGAAGAAAGTGGATTCTGACCGATGTTTTATCCTTTAGAAGCTTGTCGTGTTGTGAATGATACAGACGGATTCAGAATGCAGTTGTTCGCTTATTCCCCGATTTTGCGTGGATCGCCCTTTCGGGTTTTCAATCCACCGGGATACCCATTTTTGCCTAAGCTGTCCAATGCGGCTTTTCAACTCAGTGGGTGTACATTTTTTTTGATTTTTCCTTTATTTTTGCCCGAGTCTTTTATTTTGTTTTTGACTCGCCGGGATGCCCTATTTTGCTTGGACTTACATTCTGTTTTTATGTCCAGCGGGTCATTTTATGCGAAGTATTTTTTAACTGCATCTGAATTCACAGGGGATAAGAAATCTACATTATCCATAGTACTGAGCATCAGTGCTCCACCAGAGAAAACCTTCTTTACTATGAATGGACCATCGTAGTTCGGAGTCCACTTTCCCCTGTGGTCTGTATGAGGAGGAAGAAGTCTCTTCAGCACAAGATCTCCTACTTGGTATTCCCGAAGACTGACTTTCTGATCGAAGGCTTTCTTCATCCTTTTCTGATATAACTGCCCATGCCAGATAGCAGCTAATCTCTTTTCTTCGATCAAATTCAATTGATTATACCGAGACTAGACCCATTCTGCTTCGTCCAGCTTTACATCCATCATTACCCGTAAGGAGGGTAACTCAACTTCAACAGGTAGGACTGCTTCCATACCATACACAAGCTGATAAGGTGTTGCCCCAGTAGACATTATGATTGAGGTTCGATACCCATGCAAAGCAAATGGTAGCATTTCATGCCAGTCTTTGTAAGTAACCACCATCTTTTGCACAATCTTCTTGATGTTTTTGTTAGCGGCCTCAATAGCGCCATTCATTTTTGGCCTGTAAGGAGAAGAGTTGTGATGTTGAATTTTGATGTCCCGGCACAGCTCTGCCATCATGTTGTTGTTCAAATTGGAACCATTATCCGTAATGATTCGCTCGGGTACTCCATATCGACAAATGATGTCTCTTTTCAGGAATCCGGATACCACTTGTCTGGTGACGTTTCCATACGAAGCTTCTTCGACCCATTTGGTGAAGTAATCAATGGCTACCAGGATGATCTGTGGCCATTTGAAGCAGTCGGTTTGATCTTTCCAATCATGTAAATGCCTACATGGCAAAGGGCCAAGGTGAAGACATCACGTTCAAAGGATTTGGAGGCATATGCACTTTATCTGCGTAAATCTAGCATTTGTGACATTTCCTGGCATATGCACAACAGTTTGCATCCATTGTGATCCAGTAGTAACCTGATCGTAATAACTTCTTAGCTATTGCATGTCCTCTAGCATGGGTACCGAAAAATCCTTCATGCACCTCGTGCATCAGCAAGTCTGCTTCTTTCTTGTCAACATATCTGAGTAGAACCATGTCAAAATTTCGCTTGTATAATGAACCATCAGCATTAAGGAAGAAACTACCCCTGCCAGCCTTCTTAATGTCTTCTTATTATTGGATGATGCCCCAGGTGGGTATGTTTGATCCTCCAAGAAGCATTTGATGTCATGGAACCAAGGCTTGTCATCTTTATCAATGTCCACGGAGAATACGTACGCTGGTCGGTCTAGTCTGGATACCAAAATCCGGGGCACATAATTGGAAGTTTGAACCTTGATCATGGAGGAAATGGTAACTAAAGCCTCTGTGAACTGATTCTCGTATCGAGGGATGTACTCAATTTTGACTGTTGTGATGAAAGTCAATAATCTCCTCGTATAGTCACGGTATGGAATCATATGCTCTTGGTGAGTGTATCATTTGTCGTTGGTTTGATTGATTACCAAAGCTGAATCTCCGAATACATTCAATGTCTTGATCCTGAGGTCAATGGCTTCCTCAAGAGCCATGATACATGCTTCGTATTCTGCTTCGTTGTTAGTACAGGAAAAAGTAAGTTTTGCCGAGAAAGGCATATGAACCCCTTTAGGTGTAATGAGCATTGCACCAACTCCACGACCATTCATATTGACAGCCCCATCAAACATCATTGTCCACTCTTATTCTGGGTCAGGCCCTTCAGTGTGAACAGGCTCTTTATGATCTTTTGCTTTTAAGTACATGATGTCTTCATCAGGGAAGTCGAATCTCATGGGTTGGTAATCATCAATGGGTTGCTCAGCTAGATAGTCAGACAGTACACTACCCTTGATGGCCTTTTGAGATGTGTATTGAATGTCATACTCTGTCAGAATCATTTGCCATCTAGCAACCCTTCCGGTAAGCGCTGGCTTCTCAAATATGTACTTGACGGGGTCCATTTTTGAAATCAATAAGGTAGTGTGAGTCAACATATATTGTCTTAGTCAGCGAGTAGTCCACGCTAAAGCACAACAAGTTTTCTCAAGCAGTGAATAATGTTGTTCACAGTCGGTAAACTTTTTGCTTAGGTAGTATATTGCATACTCTTTTCGACCAGACTCGTCATGCTAGCCCAACACACACCCCATTGATCCTTCTAATACTGTCAGGTACATTATCAGAGGTCTTCCTTCAATTGGAGGGATAAGAATCGGAGGTTCTTGTAGGTACTCCTTGATTTTGTCAAAAGCCTTCTGACAATCTTCGTTCCACCTAACCGTTTGTTCCTTTCTTAATAATTTGAACAGGGGTTCACAGGTTGCAGTGAGATGAGATATGAACCTTCATATGTAGTTCAATCTACCTAAGAACCCCCGAACTTCTTTTTTAGTCCTAGGTGCAGGCATCTCCTGAATGGATTTGACTTTATCGGGATCAACCTCAATTCCCTTTTCACTTACGATAAATCCCAGCAGTTTACCGGAACGTACCCCGAATGTGCATTTGTTGGGGATTTAGCTTCAGCTGATACTTTCTCAGACGCTTGAACAACTTCAGCAGATTTACCAGATGATCTGCTTCAGTGAGGGACTTGGCAATCATGTCATCCATGTAGCATTCAATTTATTTGTGGATCATGTCGTGGAATAATGTTACCATAGCCTGTTGATAAGTCGCACCGACATTCTTCAACCCAAATGGCATTACCTTGTAACAAAATGTGCCCTAAGGTGTGATGAAGGTTCCTTTCTCCATGTCTTCGGGTGACATCTTGATCTGATTATACCCAGAAAAACCATCCATAAAAGAAAATACCGAGAATTGAGCTGTGTTGTCGACCAATACATCAATGTGATGTAATGGGAAATCATCCTTTGGGCTAGCTCTGTTCAGATCCTGATAATCCGCACACATTCGTACTTTGCCATCCTTCTTAGGCACAAGTACAATGTTGGCAACCTACGGCGGGTAACTAGTTACAGCAAGGAAACTGGCGTCCCACTATTTTTGTACTTCTTCCTTAATCTTCATGGCCATATCTGGACGAGTACGACGTAGCTTCTGTTTCACTGGAGGGCAATCTTCCCTTAATGGCAGCTTGTGCATAACAATATCTGTATCTAGACCTGGCATGTCTTGATAGGACCAAGCAAAGACGTCGACGTATTATCGAAGCATGTCAATGAGCTGTTCTTTTACTGAAGCTTGCAGACCGGCCCCAATCTTCACATCTTTCAAATCCTCTTCGGTACCCAGATTAACTATTTCAACCTCCTCCTGATAAGGAGTAATCACTTTCTCTTCTTGCCTCAACAACCTGGAAAACTCTTTAGGTAACTCATAGTCTTCTTCAACCCCCTCATCAGCTTGATTAATTGGATTTTCGAAGTCATACAAGGTCATAGCAGTGCTGCTGTCGGTGCAATCTGGAGGGTAATCTCTGCAAGGTTTGAGATTGGTTTGTTTTAGTGATCAGTTTTAATCTTGTTTTAGAAAAGTGAAAATGAAGTCATTTATTTTGAAAACATTGCCATTTTATTATTTTGTACAAAAGTGAAAAATGAAAAGACAGTGAGAGAAAAAGAGACTTGTTTGCAAAAGATGTCCGATATTCATTGATAATTAATTTGCACAAAATAACAATATGGACCTATTACAAAATGAGTCCTGACACCTTGGGCAAGATGCAGGACTTGATGCATGCTAAAAAAGGCAGGAAATAATAATTACTCTGCAGGAGTAACCCTTATAATTTCCTGGGAAGACCAGTTAAGGACTTGGTGCCCTGGGATCCTTGGATGTATCTAGCTCTCAAGGTTGAGGTCACTTTCCGCCTCGTCTTCCACGTTGTTAACAACATCTAGGGTGAGCATCCCCCATTGATGAACTTGGGCTCCTTAGCAACCTCTGATTGATCTCCACCGGTAGCAGCTTGCCCCAGCCTTGGGCATTACCATCTTCAACAACCTTCCGGGCTTGCTGATAGGAGATAATTGAAGTACCCATCCTATCTTCCTGGGATGCAGCAAATACTTCAGTCGTCGCCTCATTGACATTCAGAGCTTCGAACCCCTGGCTCATGGTTTCATGGATTTCACCATCCATCTCAATGTATTTGTACGTAGCCAGGTGGCTAACAAAGATGTCCTCCTCACCACATATGGTGATAATATGTCCTTCCCACTCATATTTCAATTTCTGGTGAAGGGTCGACGTAACTGCGCCAATGGCGTGAATCCATGGTCGACCCAACAAACAGTTGTAGGCCGGCTGAATGTCCATCACATAGAAAGTATTCTGAAAGATCTACGGACTGATTATCACAGGCAGCTCCACCTCTTCAAGAACAGACCTCTTGGAGCCATCAAAAGCCCTGACCACCAGATTGCTTGGTCGGAGAGCTATTCCATCATATTCGAGCTTGACAGGAGCTTTCTTCGGCAAGACATTGAATACAGACCCAGTGTCTACAAGAACATGAGAGAGTACATCCCTTTTGCACTCTAGGGTTATGTGCAAAGCTTTGTTGTGGTGACGTCCTTCCGTTGTCAATTCAGCATTGGTGAAACCTAGCCCATGGCTAGTATTGACATTAGACACCACTGTCTCAAGCTGATTCACTGTGATCTCTTCTGGCACGTAGACAGCATGCAGAACTTTGAGTAGTGCATCCCGATGAGCTTCGGAATACAACAGCAGGGATAAGATGGAGATCTTAGAAGGAGTCTGGTAGAGTTGATGCACAACCTTGTAGTTACTTCTTTTAATTATCCTCATAAATTCATCCACATCTTGATCGAAGGATGATTTATGGGTCTCTTTTGGTGCAGGTTCTTCTGGTGCCACACTTTTCCCTTTGGCTTTGGCGACAACCTCTGCCTCGGTGTTGGTTCTTGGAGCTTGTGACGCAAAGAGACGTCCGCTTCGGGTGAAGCCTCCGCCTCCCCCGACATTATCCACCTGGGGGTGTGAACCGAAGAATCAAGAAGGACTTTTTCTCCGTTGCAGTAAAGGTCTGCACCATAATGCCATGGTATAACATTGTCTTTGTCATATGGAATAGGCCCCGACACCGTGATGGTAATTGGGCTAACTGCAGCAGAGGTTGGAACTGTTATTGTATGTGGTCATAGAAAATGGTGACAGGACTTCTTGTGGATGTTGGTGGTGATGAGTTGAAGCTTGGTTGTTGCTGGAACTGTTGCTGAGATTGTTGTTGAAAGTTGTTGGAGTTTGGGACCGTTGTAGGGTCATAATAAATAGTAATTGTGGAGATGTCGTTGTTGGTGGTTGTTGAAGTTGTAGAAGTAGGTGAAAATGAATTGTTATTTGTTGAAGTGATGGAAGAAGTGGTTGCTGAAGTTGTGGACGAGTCAGTGGAAACAATTGTTGTTGCAGTTGTAGAAGAATCACTTGTTGTTGACAAAAGAGTTGCTGGTGTTGTAGAAGTTGTTGTGGTTATTTACAGAATTCCTTCTCTAATTAAGCCATTGATGCCATTCCTCAAGCTTGCGCATCCGTTCTCGGAAACCTTGCAAGATTCACAACATGCCTCACAACCTGGAAACACTTGGCATTTCAAAAGTTGAGCTTTAACCTCTGCCAGAGGTGTCTGAATACTTGCAATATCTTCAATGGTAATCAAGAGTGAGCCTTCCTCTATAGCATTAATCCTTGGCCCACTGTGGCTTGGCATAGGATTTTTCATGACATTGGGAGGTGGTGCAAAGTTCAGGGCCTTTGAATCTACCAGATCCTGGACCTTCATATGCAGAGCCCTGCATCTTTCCGTGGAGTGACCAGGTGAATTAGAGTGAAAAGCACTCCTAGCGTTGACATCCTAATTTCTCGGAATGTTCTAAGGATCAGGTGGAGCCAATGTCCTCAACTCAACAAGATTGAGCTTTAGGAGTTGTGGCAGCAATGTGGCATATGGCATGGGAATAGGGTCAATCACCCTGTTGATCTGAGACGGCTGCTGTTGAAAAGGGCGTTGTTATTGATTGTTGTTATTGTTATTGTAGGATCTTTGTTGAGGAAACTGTGGTTGTTGAGGAAAATGTTGTGGTTGTTGAGTATACTGAGGAGGTGGAGTAGGAATAGTGATGGCAGCAACTGATCTGGGCAGATTTTTGGTCTTCCTCTTCCCACATGTACAGAATTTGTTTCACCAGATCTACGGGGCCCAGCAAATGGCTTCCTTGCACTGCTTGAATTGGCACCGTTGTCGGAGATCTTTCCCATCTTCAGTAAGCTCTCAATTCTTTCCCCAGCTATCACCACATCTGCAAAGCTAGTGGAAGAAAATGCAGCCAACCTGTCAATATAAGTCCCCTGGAGAGTATTCATGAACATGTATGTCATCTCCCTTTCTGACATCAGGGGTTGAACGACAGCAGCCAGTTGCCTCCACCTTTGGGCATACTCCCCTGTCAAGCTATCCTCAAAGTAAAACATCCACAGTTTCTCGTCCATGGTGTAGGCTTTCAATCTCCCCAGGAAAGACTAAAGATGGGTACGTGGGCAGGATGTGCCATTGTATCTTTCAAAACAAGGGGGTTTGAACTTGTGAGGAATTCTCACCCCTTCCACCAATCCCATGTCCATGACATCAAAACCCAGAGAGTTTTGGGATTCAAGAGACCTTAGTTTTTTCTGCTATTTCATCCAACCGACGATCGTAAACTTCGTCTCCATCCCCAACCACAGTAAATTGTTCTTCTTGAGGGTCTTCCTGCAAAACCCTTCCTCCAGTGTTACCTTGGGTGTTTCTTATGGCATTGATTTTTGGGTTTTGATGAGGTCCAAACTCTGGGGGATCAGTACGAGGTTGTACGTGATCGTTATTGCTGGTACCCCCTGTACCTGGATGGTGTTCCTCGGGAGTTTGCCGCTCGACTACCTCTCTTAATCTCTCCTGGCTCTGAGTTAGACCAGTCATGACTGTCATAAATTGATTCTTTTGGGCCCTTATCTTTGTCCTCTCATTGGCCATCTGGGCTCTCACTTCAGTCAAGTCTTGTTGAACCTGATCCATTTGTAATCCCGGAAGGTTGTTTCTTGTTGGATACCGTTGCACTCTATTGATGGGGAACGCTCGTCTACGAGCAATGTTTCCTGAAATCACAACAAAGTGAGAAACAACAACAAAAAAAACCCTACAAAATAAAAAACGTTAGTATGCAATGCAGGATGCTTATTTGTCTTCCAAGGGTATCCAGTTTGGTTCTTCGGTTTTGACCTTTCCAGACCTCGAGGAAATGCTGATGTTGAAGAGAGATTAAGCCCATAAAATAAATACAAACCATATATTACAAAAGAGTGAAGATACATAGTTTGATTACAATAAACTCCCCATGGTGGGTAAAAATAGAACAACAAAATAAAAAGTAAAACCAAAAGGAAATACAAGTACAAGGAAATCAAACATCCAGCCCAGAGTCATCCTCTCTGACTTCTTTCAGGAGATCCTCAGTCACTGGACCAACTGGGTGCTCTGTGATGGTCCTGATGAGGAGGTTCTTGGTAGCAATGGCACTGGTCAACTTCTTATGCTTATCCTGATCCTTTGACCTCTTCAACCCCGCCAGGAGTTTCAATTCAGAGATCTCCTTCTGTGCTGCTAACAAAGTTGCCTAATTCTTCTTCTCACTAGCCTCCAGTTGTTCTATCCTAGCTTAGGTTCTCTGATCTTCTTGCGCACGAGCCTCAGTGATCCGGATCCACCTAGTCTGGCTCTCCTCTAAGTAATGCTCAGCCCTGGCCTTCTGAGTTTTAGCTTCCTTGAAAGCATTCTTCAGTACTAACTCTCTTGCTCTAGCCTTTCTGATATAGTCATCCGTCTTCTCAATCTTGTTCAAGTGCTCAACTCGGAGCTTCTCTAACCTCTCATTATCTAGACGGTTGTCATTCCACTCCTAGAGAGTCTTCTTCAAAGCTTCAGAGAGCTGAGCATTCCTTTCTTTCAATTTCTCAAACTCCTCCAGACTGACAGTAGCTGCAGGCTCCACTGCTGAATGACCAGGTACATCCTCTAAGGTGAATGGCATCTGGGTGATCTGTGCCCTGGTACGAGACCAATCAAGATATTGTGCTGAAGCTATGTTGTTGCAATTGCCCAGGATAGCTGTCCCCTTAGTCTGAATGTTGTCCCAGGCCCAGGCTGCCTGTCTGACAATAGCAGAGTTATGCTGGATGTCTCAATAGAGGGTTTCTGTCAAATATTGCCCTCTTGGGGGATGAACCAAATCATACCCTAATTGTCTCTTGAAAAGCAAAGGGTTGTAGTTGATGCAACCTTTTACTCCAATCAAGGGTACATTGGGATACTGCCCACACCTAGTGATGATATCTTTGCCCTTGGTGCCCTGAGTGCACCATCCGATGTCTTCTGATGTAAGGGCAATCAATCTCTTAGCCCAGTTCCTTGGTGTCACTCCCATCAAATGACACCAGGTCAGAAGGGGTACAAACGCGAATGGTCGGTGAAAGGAGAACATGAACATGAACCGAAAAGAGTCTCCAACTAGGCATTTTTATCCCGAAGGAAAGGTAATGCTGCATAAACCTAGGAAAAGATGGATAAGACGGTCGCGAACCAGAGAAACTGAGAAAAGGGGTTGGTTACAACCTAGGAAGGTATCAGCACCCAGATTGTCCGTTGTACTCGACGGGATCCACGCTTGAAAGTTTTGTGTTTAAAGGGGTAGTGTCAGTGATATCTGTGTATGGAAGCTGAAAAAAGAATGTACAGGTGTCAGTGCAAAAGAAATGTGAAGTGAATTGCTCATGAATGAGGCTTAAAAGAATAATGCTGGAGGGGGGAGAATAGACAGAGACTTTTGTTCGATAACAGTTAAGTTATGCCTATGTATCCTCTCGTGCAATGAGGAAGTCAGAACACCATAGTTCGACTCAAAGAGACTGAAAGATAAATTGACTGATGAACTGCTTACTTGTCTATGCTCAAGTGTATGACCTGTCTGGCTCAGGTGCTAACTGTCTTGCATTAGACGGAAGAAGCAAGTTCTCGTTTGTGAGTGAAGATGATGAGAAACAAATACCGGAGGAGACGATTATTGTTTGTTTTTGAGTTTTCAATCTTTTATTGCCGTTTTGTGTTTGTCATAAGTTAATGAGCTTAAGCCTAAACCAATGGTTAGTAAACTCATCACATCCTCCCTCTGATTAGGGGTAATGAGAATACCTTAAGTATGAAGTAAACACCTCACAATTAATCACCATGATGTAGGATTAAGATCATTAACTTACTTGTGATTATTTAGATGTTTTTGGTGTTTTTGTTTAGTGTTAAGTAATGAGTTTAAGCCATAATCAAGGATTTAATGAACTCATTACACCATCCTAATAGAAGGAAAATAGATGAGAACATTTAAGCTGAGGAAGATACCTCAACTTAATCCATGATTAGGGATTAATCTCATGACAAAACAAAGCCTTTATTAAAATGGATTTTAGTTAATGGTAAGATTAAGAAGTGAATTTTATGGTTTGTAAGACAACTTGAGGGGGACTTGTCCATTAACACTAGGGTTAGTCCTTCTTAACCATTTAGGGAAGAATTAGAACCCTAATGCAAGGCCCAAGTTACAAGTTATTGTCTTAGTGATTATTAAGGTGGATTGATTAAGAGGTTTAAACAAATTAAGGGTTTAACACTTAGGATTAAAGTTATACACTCCGTCCTAAGAGAAGGATGCAGGCATAATCTTAATCTTAAAGCCTTAAAACCTTAAAGGTTTAGTCTCTGATTATGAGGTGAGAAGAGAGAAACAAAGAGGACACAAAGGTAAAACTAATGGGGGACTAATCAAAATCCTAATTGTTATCATGCTTGGGTGTTCCTAGGGTTTATGAGGCTTGCAAGAGATCTTCAAGAAAAGCCACCAAGGAAGAAGCAAATGAAAGGAGGAGAAGCAGAAGAAACAAGCTAACTTACTTCACTTAAGAAGATAAGTTACTTGATGAAAGAAAGTTAAGGAGGAACATGAGTGAGCAAGCTCAATCTAAACAAAAGCAAAATGCAGCAATGAATGCATAAGAGGAATGAGAAGAGATTGTGAGAAGTGAAGGAAAATTCACTTCTCAAAGTACTTACCACCTGAAATGGTTAGCATAAAAGAAAGAATGAAGTGAAAATGAGATGTATGCAAGGATGCAAACCAAAACCAGAAGCATGTTCATGATAAAAATGATGCTACGAGATGTTGCAAATGTATGTCAAGTGCAATGGATGATCATTCAAGTGATGAGGATACAAATGAAGCATGAAAGAAGCATGAAAGTTCATGAATGTTCATGGAATGTAATGAATGCATAACATGGCAAATGGATGAAGAAATGATCAAGCATGATTCTAATGTGTCCTATGATGTCTTATATGTCATGTGGATGCAAGAAATGCCATTGCAAGTTCTTGAATGAATGCATATTCAAGATGTATGCAAATGAAGATGAGAAATTAGGGTTTTCATACAACATGAGATGCAAAACTCAAAAACAGAAGCAAATGACAAGATAAAAAATTGAACATGCAATCAAAAGAACCCTAAACCCATATGATATCATACCCCAAAGGAGAAGATCTAACTCTTAAACTAATGAAAGTTATGATTTTTCTAAGTTATCAAGGGTTTTAAGGTACCTAAAGGGAAAAACAATGAAAATCAAATCAAAAATGCAGAAGAAATTTGTGACAAAATTATGCTAGAAACTACATGTCAAATGAAGATTAATGCAAAAAGAACCATTGTCATACCATTCTTGGTTAGGCAGAAAATAATTCTTGAAGTTAGGGTTCAAAAATAGGATTTTATGAACCCTAAATTCAAGAAAAATTATCAAAGATTGTTCAAAACCAAAAATAAATTTGTGTGGATGGTATTACAATGTTTCTAAATGTTTAAAGATGCAATGTGAATTTTTTTGGGATTTTTAGAAACCTAAATGATATTTTAATTAATTAATTCTCATTAATTAATTAAAATAAACATTTAAATGTTTTAAAAATGATTTTTTAATACAAAAAAAAAAAAAATTTGGGTTGAGAAAATTATTTGAAGTGAAAATGCAGAATAAAATTATTTTTGGAATTTTCTTGCTATTTTAAATAAATGGTATAAAATAAAATGAGAAAATATGAATTAAAACTGAATAAATGAAAAGTATGCACATCCAAGGGTTCTCATTGATTCTGGGGATTTTGGGATTGACTTGGCGCGTGATCCTACGGCCTGAATTCAAACTTACTTAAACTTAATAAATTCATTGTTTAATCCTAATTAAGAGTTAATGACCTGATCCTAGCCATTCACCACACGCGGGAAAGGGAAATCCAAGGGCCCAGATTCAAATGAAACCCTAACCCTAATTATCAAACTAATCACTTTCAGGCTACCGGAGAAGAGCTCTGGTCGTCTTCTCCGGTGAAACCCTCACCTGAAAATTACCAACTTCCTCCCTAGGTTATTTCTGTAGCTCTAAAGCTCCAGATCAAACCCTCTCACTCTCCTAAGCTCAAATCCACACTCAAAACACATTTATTCATGCTCATAAACAAGATTCGAAGAAAATATCAAAAATGGCAAAAGTTTCAGAGGTTCAGTACATACTAATTTCTACACCATTCAAAAATTCAAAGCTCAGAATGATCAGTGAAGCATGCTTTTTCTTATTGTAACATAAAATAGGAGTTCTTGAAAAATGAATTCAGATGACTACCTGAGATGGAGCTTTCCAAACTTGAGCTTTCTGGCCACTTTCTTTGTGCAAAATGACTCCCTTTGACCTCCTGAGGCTAATGGAATGCTTCAAAGGCTTTGAGAATGGCTGGTTTGTGAGTTTACACTTCAACTGGCTGAGAATCGTGTTTTGTGTATGGTGTGTTCTTGGCTGTTTTTGTGGTTGCTTTGTGATCAGTGAGTGATTTTGAGAAGAATGGTGTAATTGGTTTTGAGTTTGAGTAAGTGAGTTGAGAGTTTCGAAGGAAAATGCAAGAGGGAGAGATTTTGGAAACTTGATCAATCTTAGGTTTCAGCTTGCAATGTCGTATGCTATGATCAACATTTGGTCCACATTGTCGCTCCCACCAAATGACACAGGGCCAAGAGGGGTACAGACGCGAACGGTCAGCGAGAGGGATGAGAAGAATAGAGTCGCCAGCTAGGCATTTTTATCCCGAAGGAAAGGTAATGCTGCATAGACCTAGAAAGATATGGATAAGACGGTTGCGAACCAAAGAAACTGAGAAAGGGGGTTGGTTACAACCTGGGAAGGTATTAGCACCCAGATTGTCCGTCGTACTCGACGGGATCCATGCTTAAAAGATTTGTGTTTAAAAGGGGTAGTGTCAGTGCAATCTGTGTATCAAAGCTGGAAAAGAATGCAAGTGTCAGTGTAAAAGAAGTGAGAAGTGTATAAGGGAAGTGTCAGTGTAAGAACAGGAGTATGAAGCTCAAGACTATGAGGCTTAAAGAATGATGCTGGAAGGAGGGGGAATATACAGATACTTTTGTTCGATAACTGTTAAGTTATGCCTACGTATCCTCTCGTGCAATAAGGAAGTCAGAACACCGTAGTTCGACTCAAAGAGACTGAAAGATGAATTGACTTGTGAATTGCTTACTTGCCTATGCTCAAGTGTATGACCTGTCTGGCTCAGGTGCAAACTGTCTTGCATTAGACGGAAGAAGCGAGTTCTCGTTTGTGAATGAAGATGATGAGAAAAGAATCCCGAAGGAGACGATTATTGTTTGTTTTTGGTATTTTCAATCTTTTATTGCTTTTGGAGTTTGTCATAAGAAAATGAGCTTAGGCCTAAACCAAGGGCTAGTAAACTCATCACATCCTCCCTCTAATTAGGGGTAATGAGAATACCTTAAGTATAAAGTAAGCACTTCACACTTAATCACCATGATGTAGGATTAAGATCATTAACCTACTTGTGATTATTTAGTTGTTTTTGTTGTTTTTGTTTAGTGTTGAGTAATAAGATTAAGCCATAATCAGAGATTTAATGGACCCATTACACCATCCTAATAGAAGGATAATAGATGAGAACATTTAAGTTGAGAAAGGCTCCTCAACTTAATCCATGATTAGGGATTAACCTCATGACAAAACAAACCTTTATTAAATGGATTTTAGTTAATGATAAGATGAAGAAGTGATTGTTATGGTTTGCAAGACAACTTGAGGGGGACTTGTCCATTAACACTAGGGTTAGTCCTTCTTGACCAATTAAGGAAGAATTAGAACCCTAATGCAAGGCCCAAGTTACAAGCTTGATGTCTTGATGATTATTAAATGAATTGATTAAAGGATTTAAACACATTAAGGGCTTAACACTTAGGATGAAAGTTATACACTCCATACTAATAGAAGGATGCAGGCATAAACTTAAATACAAAGCCTTAAAGCCATTAAGGTTTAGTCCCTGATTAAGAGGTGAGAAGAGAAGACTCAAAGAAAACTCAAAGGAAAGAGTCTAAGGGAGGACTAATCAATCCTAAAATGTTATCATGCTTAGAAGTCCTAGGGTTTGTGGGGCTTAAGAGAGAAATATGATGCAAATGATGTCAAGAGATGGTGCAAAGTCATACAAGATGCAAATGTGTGAGCATACAAGAGAATGAATGCATATGGAGCATGCTTTGAACCATGAAGATTCATGAAAGTTTATGAAACGATATGAACATATAGCATGGAAAATGAAAGATGCAATGAACAAACATGATTCTAATATGTCCCAAGATGTCTTATATGTCATGAGGATGCACAAAATGTCATGACAAGTTCTTGAATGCAAGCAAATGAAAGATGGATTCAAAGGAAGGCAAGAATTAGGGTTTATACACAATATGCAACAACAAATTCAAAACCAGAAGCAAATGACATGATAAAAAATTGAAAATGGGATCAAAGGAACCCTAACCCTACACAAGCTCACTGCCCAAAGGAGGGGACCTAACTCTTAACCTAATGGGAGTTGTGATTTTCTCAATTTGGCTAGGGTTTCAAGGTACCTCAAAAGGAAAAATGTCCATTAAATTGAAAATGAAAGATAAATGCAAACCAATTTTACCCTAGAAACTACATGCTATGAAGGATGCAATGCAAGAAGAACCATCATCAAACTCTTCATGGTTAGGCAGAAAGAATTTTTCCAAGTTTGAACAAAAATATTGCCTTTAAACAACTTTTATTCCAATGAAAATTGTCAAAATAGGTCAAGAACTAAAAAGAAATTTTCTTTGAGAGTTTGATAATGTTTCTAAATGTTCTGAAATGCAATGTGAATTTTTTGGTGATTTTTAAATACCTAAATGCATTTTTAATTAATTAATTTCCATTAACTAATTAAAAATAAACATTTAAATGATTTAAAAATAATTTTTGATGCAAAAAATAAAAATAAAAATATTTTTGGGTTCTGAAAATTAATGAAATGTTTGACAAAAAAATCAGAATTTTTTAATATGTTTTCCTATTTTTAAAAATTCGTGCAAGTTAAATATGAAACAAATAAAATAAAATGAATTTAAAAAAGAAAATGAGAAAGTCAAACAATCCAAGGGCTGACATTCAAATGGATAACGCGCGAATTGACTGGCGCCAGATCCTGTGGTCTACATTCAAACTGACCTATTTAAAATTAAAACCTAATTAATTAACTTAATGACGTGGATTAGGGCTTAAGTGATGGATCTGGGCCAATCATTCGCGCGCGGGTGAACATGAGTCAACAGGATCTATGGCTCACATTCAAACCAAACCCTAATCGTAATTAAAGCCCTAATGACTTTCAGGTCACCGGAGAAGAGCTCCGGTCGTCTTCTCCGGTGACACCCCTCCCTGAAAATTGCTATCTCCCTCAAAACTTCACCCTAAGCCCCCTAAAGCTCCAGATTCACTCAACAAACATCAAGGAACAAGAATCAAGCCTCAAATTTCATTTATTTTTCATCAACAACATGATTCGAACAAGAAATCAAAAACTGGACAAAATTTCAGAACACTCATACATCCTCAATACTCATTGTGACCAGTGGAATATGCTTTATCATTCTATAACGAAAGAAACACTTTCTGGAAAAAGGTTTCAAAGGGATACCTGAGATGGATTTTTTGCTTTTGGAGCTTTCTGGCTTCTTCTTTGGTTCAAGATGCCTTTAATGAACCTCCTGAGAAGTTTGCAATGCTTGTTTGGAATTTCTTATGGCTGGTTTAAGAGATTGATGAAGTTCTGACCAAGGGGAGTGAAAAATCGTATTTCTGTTTGGGATGGTTTCATGGTGAGTGATTCTATGAAGTTTGTTTTGAGGTTTGTGGCTTGTGTATTGAGATTAGAAGAAAAATGCATAAAGGGGGATTTTTGAGAATGCTGACTTGTGGGAGAGCTCAGGCTGTGTTGTGTGTTGCTTTGAGTTGCTTTTGGTCCACTTATCACACTGTGATAGGTCTGTGGAGTTGGTGTGGCCTATGCTGATTGGTATGGTCCAATTTGCCAAAAGTCAATGTTAGATGTCCTTTGAGGTATGGGTCATGGCAGGCTGGTTTAGGGGCATGGCTTGGTTCAGCTGAGATCAAGGATTGCTTATGGATCATATTTTGTGAACTGAGGCAAGTGGATGAGAAGCTTTGGGTCATTTTGCAAATTGGTACAACTTTTGCCCCTTTGTGATTTCTTGAAGCAAAAGTCATGAAACTTGGAGATTCTTTGGTGCATTCTGATTTTTAGGTCATGACTTATGTTTGTGTAATGCTTAGAAGCTGATTTGAAATCACAATTGGCCTTGGCATGAGGTTTTGCAACTTTCCTCTTTTGGTGTATAAGTGAAATTTATGTGATTTTGTCCAACTTTGACAAGCAATAACTTTTGATCAAAAATGAATTAGAATGAGTTCTTGTACTTTTTGAAAATGGGAGGATCCATTCTACAACTTTCATGACCAAAGTTTTCTCATTTGAAGCATTTTTGAATCAAAAAGAGGAGGTTGAAAAACTTTCCCAAAATGGCAAGTTTACATTATAAGTCACTTTCCCAAAAAGGCAACTTTGCAAATGGCTTGAAATCCTTCAATTTTGTGAACTTCTAACATATTTTATGATCAAATAAAGATCATACACATTCAAAATGATGGAGAACACCCTATGGTTGGGTCACTGGGGGCCTCAGATGCCCTGATTTTGCACTGACTTGCTCAAGAAGTCACCTCTTGATCAGATGCCTTCCCCATTGAATTTCTTAATGAAACTTGATATGCATGATCCTCATAACATATAGAGACCAATAGAAACAAGAATGACCAAAAAATTTGGAGTTATGGCCTCTGAAACCAAAACCCTAATTTTAGGTCATCTGTGTAGTTAAACCTAGCCCTGCTTCCATGCCTTTCTTAGTTCTTGTGATTCTTTGACTTCCTTGACCTTGTGAGGATATAATATGATGCTTGAACATACATGGACCCCTTTTAAGTGATTAATGACCTTTGGAGTGGCTCAAATGGCTCTTGGATTGCTCAGATCACAAACCCTAGATGCAGATGACTTTGAATCAATGCAGTGAATAAAAAATGTGGTATGAGATGCTATGATTGAATTTATGAAAATGAAAAGATCATAAGCCATGGTGTGAATGGGTGAGGGAAAATTTGGGGTGTTTACAGCTGCCCCTATTCAAACATGAGTTAGCTGTGCAGGATGTAAGCAGCGGCTTAACAGATAAACAAGATAACTTGTGGTTGGATACCAAAGACAGTCCAAAATTTGCACTCACTGAATGAAGAAGAAAAGGGATATAGATTGTAAAAGAAAATAAAGTATGATTATAAAGTGCGGGCGACGGAGGACGACCGTCGAGCAGAGGACGACTGCTGAGGATAAAGCAATGCCGGGGACGACCGACATGCTGGGGAAATAAAGGATCATGATGGGGACGGCCATCAGGTAAAGGAACAAAACTCTCTGGGGATTAAAGGTTAAGTAAATGATGGGGGACGACCATCAGGTTGGAGAAATAAATGATGACGGACGGTCATCAAAGGTGAAGGATGATCACCTAGCAGGGGACGACTGCTTTGTTGGGGATAAGATGAGGGATGGTCATCTAATGGTGAAGGACGATCACCTGGCAAGGTACGGTTGCCAAAAGTACCACGACATAGGACGAATGCCGGATAGAAAGAGGTCGACGATGGGGGCGGCCATCGGATAAACATAATGAAGGACGATCATCAAGGGGTGAAGGACGATCACCTAGCAGGGTACGGCTGCTCTCAGGGTTTATCATGACATAGGATGAATGTCAGATAACAAGATCAACGACGGGGACGACCATCAGATAAAATGATGAAGGACGATCATCAAAAGGTGAAGGACGATCACCTAGCAGGGGACGGCTGCTCAAGTATCACGACATAGGACGAATGTCGGATAGAAAGGGGTTCTAGAGACTCCGCTGGGGATAATGAAGGACAATCATCAAAAAGGTGAAGGACGATCACCTGGCAGGGTACGACTGCCGGAAATATCATGACATAGGACGAATGTCAGATAGAAAAGAAATAGTTTATCAAGATTTGCTGGGAATTCTTCTGGGGAATGGTAGACACAGACGAGTGTCTAATTTCAAGAAAGCAAAGGCATACGTGTCTGACACGGTGTATAGATTAAAGATGCGGACGAGCATCCTTAAGACTATGATGCGGACGAGTGTCGACTCTGAGGGGATTTAAGTGGTGTACACAAGATAAGGACGAGTATCTGTATGAGTAAAAAGTGATGAGTGAGACGTAGACGAGTGTCCAACTTGCTGAGGAGAGCACGACACGGACGGGTGTCGGAAGAAGTGTATTATAAACAAGTGTTTGATCTACAAAGTGTTTAGGTAACTTTGTTGTGGGAGGTGACACGGACGGGTGTCAAAAGAGAAAGTGTAGACATATGTAATCATGCGTTTGTGAGTGCAAAGGGGACGCTTTGGCTTTCCGCTGGGGATACGGCACAGACGAGTGTCAAGAAGTATCCGTTTGCTCGTGCAATTTACTGGGGAATGATGACACGTACGAGTGCCAAAAGGAGCATGTATCTGTATTTGTGAGTGTAAAGCAAATGCTTTGGCTCTCTGGTGGGGAATTGGGAAATATTCTGTATATTGTTGATGGACTGTTAGTATTCACAAGCGCTCAGTTCGACACATGGCTTATGATTATGCAATATGTTTGATTTTTGCCGTAATGCTCCGTATTAGACGGAATGCTACGCTTTGTGGGAAAAATATGATGCGAATGCTATGATTATGCAAAGATACCGATCCGGGATTCGGATCCCGTTGCTGTGGAGATCTCTGGCTGATCTGCTTGAAGCAGATATCCCGGCAGGGGATGAGATCATTGGTAGATCTGACATATACGACTCTTCATGGGGAAATAGATCACTGATAGACCTATCTCGGTAATGAGGAACCTAGCTGGGGTTTGTAGAAGCTTTCTTTACTATGTCGTGAGATCTTCAGGCGTTGCTCTTCTGGATAGAGGCTGAAACTCTGTGGGGAGATGGTTCCCTGTCTAGCACCTGGCTGGGGAAGAAGAAAGATCACTGAAAGATCTTCCTAGAGATTTCTGTGGGGATCCTGCTGAGGATGATACTTGACAACTCAGCTGGGGATATGGACACCTTCTGGTGCTGCTCTTTGAAGGAAATGTTTGGAGAAGTGATGCCTGGCAACTCTGATGGGGAGAAAGCACCTCTGGTGCTGTTTGGAAGGTGTGTTGAGGAAACAACAACTTGGCAGCCTACTGGGGAGAAGCTTTCATGCCCCATGCTGCGCTTTGAACTCCTGCAATCCTGTAAAGACAAAGAAACGCACAAGTACCCCAAGGTATCCCTTAATGGACTCCACCATAGGAGTCTAGACACTCCTGGGAGTACGTATATTTCCTGTAAGCACGTATTTTTAGAAGGGAAGCATCTGTATTTATGCAATCAATATCCTAAGGACATCGGACATTTTTGAAAATGAAAATAAAATGTACGAGACGAAATGTGACTGAAAATCTGATTTTATTAATTTATGCGCCCTGAATTGGCAAGATACAGTCAAAGAAACGGATCCCCTGAAATGAGGAGATTGTTACAAATTGAGAAAACACAAGATGATGGCAATGTTGATGACGCTTCAGTGAGCTTCCCTTTTACTATGACTCGTATGACTTTGACGTTCTTCTCATCTTGCTTTCTGAAGAAGACTGATTCTGACCGATGCTCGAACCTTTCGAAGCTTACCATGTTGCAAGTGATACAAATGAATTCAGAATGCAGTTGTTCGCTTATTCCCTTATTTTGCGTGGATCGCCCTTTCGTGTTTTCAATCCACCGGGATACCCTTTTTTTTGCCTGAGTTGTCTAATGTGGCTTTTCAACTCAGCGGGTGTACATTTTTTTTATTTTCCCTTATTTTTGCCCAAGTCTTTTATTCTGTTTTTGACTCGCCGGGATGCCCTATTTTTGCCTGGACTCACGTTCTATTTTTATGTCCAGCGGGTCATTTTTTATGCGAAGTATTTTTTAACTGCATCTGAATTTATAGGGGACAGGAAGTCTTCACCATCCATAGTACTGAGCATCAGTGCTCCACCAGAGAAAACTTTCTTTACTATGAACGGACCATCGTAATTCGGAGTCCACTTGCCCCTGTGGTCTGTATGAGGAGGAAGGAGTCTTTTCAGCACAAGGTCTCCTACTTGGTACTCTTGAAGCCTGACTTTCTGATCGAAGGCTTTCTTCATTCTTTTCTGATACAGCTGCCCATGACAAATTGCAGTCAATCTCTTTTCTTCAATCAGATTCAGTTGTTCGTATCGAGATCGGACCCACTCTGCTTCATTCAATTTGAAATCCATCAGTACCCGTAGGGAGGGTAATTCAACTTCAACAGGTAGGACCGCCTCCATACCATAAACAAGCTGATACGGTGTTGCCCCAGTGGATGTTCTGATTGACATACGGTACCCATGTAAGGCAAATGGTAGCATTTCATGCCAGTCTTTGTAAGTAACCACCATCTTCTGCACAATCTTCTTGATATTCTTGTTAGCTGCCTCAACAGCGCCATTCATTTTTGGCCTGTAAGGAGAAGAGTTGTGGTGTTGGATCTTGAAGTCCCGGCACAGTTCTGCCATCATTTTGTTGTTCTAGTTGGAACCATTATCAGTAATGATTCGCTCAGGCACTCCATACCGACAGATGATATCTCTCTTCAGAAATCGGGCTACTACTTGCCGTGTAACATTTGCATAAGAAGCTGCTTCAACCCACTTGGTAAAATAATCAATGGCTACCAGGATGAATCTCTGGCCATTTGAAGCAGTCGGTTCGATCTTGCCAATCATATCAATGCCCCACATGGCAAAGGGCCAGGGTGAAGACATCACATTCAAAGGATTTGGAGGCACATGCACTTTATCCGCATAAATCTGGCATTTATGACATTTTCTGGCATAAGCACAACAGTCTGCATCCATTGTGATCCAGTAATAGCCCGACCTTAGTAACTTTTTAGCCATGGCATGTCCTCCAGCATGGGTACCAAAGGATCCTTCATGCACCTCGTGCATCAACAAGTCTGCTTCTGCCTTATCAACACATCTGAGAAGCACCATATCAAAGTTTCTCTTATACAGGGAACCATCATCATTCAGGAAGAAACTACCAGCTAGCCTTCTTAATGTCTTCTTATCATTGGATGATGCCCCAGGTGGGTATGTTTGATCCTCCAAGAAGCACTTAATGTCAGGGAACTAAGGCTTATCATCTTTGACAACATCTGCAGAGAACACGTATGTCGGTCTGTCAAGTCTGGATACTGAAATCTGAGGCACAAAGTTTGTAGCTTGAACTTTGATCATGGATGAAATGGTAGCTAGAGCATCTGCAAACTAATTTTCGTCTCGTGGGATATACTCAAGCTTGACCGTTGTGAAGAAAGTCAACAACCTTCTTGTATAATCCCGGTAAGGTATCAGATGATCTTGGTGGGTGTACCATTTGCCGTTGGTTTGATTGATTACCAGAGCTGAATCTCCGAACATGGTAAAAGTCTTGATCTTGAGGTCAATGACTTCCTCGAGACCCATAATACAAGCTTCGTATTCAACTTCGTTGTTAGTGCAGTTAAACGTGAGCTTTGCCGAGAAAGGCATGTGAACTCCTTTAGGTGTAATGAGTACTGCACCAATACCACGACCATTCATATTAATAGCCCCGTCAAACATCATAGTCCATTCTTCTTCTGGGTCAGGCCCTTCAGTGTGAATAGGCTCTTCATGATCTTTTGCTTTTATGAACGTGATGTCTTCATCAGGGAAGTCACATATCATGGGCTGGTAATCATCAATGGGTTGCTCAGCAAGATAATCAGACAATACACTGCCTTTGATGGCCTTTTGAGATGTGTATTGAATATCATATTTTGTGAAGATCATTTGCCATCTTGCAACCCGTCCGGTAAGTGATGGCTTCTCAAAAATGTACTTAACTGGGTCCATCTTTGAGATCAATAAGGTAGTGTGGGTCAACATGTACTGCCTTAGTCGGCGAGCAGCCCACGCTAAAGCACAGCAAGTTTTCTCGAGCAGTGAATAACGTTGTTCACAGTCGGTAAACTTTTTTCTTAGGTAGTATATTGCATACTCTTTTCGACCGGACTCGTCATGCTGGCCCAGCACACACCCCATTGACTCTTCTAATACTGTCAAGTACATGATTAAAGGTCTTCCTTCAACTGGAGGCATGAGGATTGAAGGCTCTTGTAAGTATTCCTTGATTTTGTCAAAAGCCCTCTGGCAATCTTCGTTCCACCTGACCGTTTGTTCTTTTCTTAACAACTTGAATAAAGGTTAACAGGTTGCAGTGAGATGAGATATGAACCTCGAAATGTAGTTCAATCTACCTAGAAACCCCCGAACTTCTTTTTCAGTCTTCGGTGCGGGCATTTCTTGAATGTCTTTGACTTTATCAGGGTCAACCTCAATCCCTTTCTCACTTACAATAAATCCCAGCAGCTTACCAGATCGTACCCCGAATGTGCACTTGTTGGGGTTTAACTTCAGTTGGTACTTCCTCAGACGCTTGAATAACTTCAACAGATTTACCAGGTGGTCTTCTTCTGTGAGGGACTTGGCAATCATGTCATCCACATAACATTCAATTTCTTTATGGATCATGTCATGGAATAATGTTACCATAGCCCGTTGATAAGTAGCCCCGGCATTCATTAGTCCGAATGGCATCACCTTATAACAGAATGTGCCCCAGGGTGTGATGAAAGTTGTCTTCTCCATGTCTTCAGGTGACATCTTGATCTGATTATATCCTGAAAATCCATCCATGAAGGAGAACACCGAGAACTGAGCCGTATTATCCACCAATACATCAATGTGAGGTAATGGGAAGTCATCTTTCGGGCTGGCTCTATTCAGGTCCCGGTAATCCACACACATCCTTACCTTGCCGTCTTTCTTAGGAACAGGTACAATATTAGCAACCCACGGCGGATAACTAGTCACGGCAAGGAACTCGGCATCCCATTGTTTTTGTACCTCTTCATTGATCTTCATTGCCATATCTGGGCGAGTACGACACATCTTCTGTTTTACTGGTGGGCAATCTTCTTTCAGAGGCAGCTTGTGCATGACAATATCGGTGTCCAACCCTGGCATATCTTGGTAGGACCAAGCAAAGACATCAACGTACTCCCGAAGCATATCAATCAGTTGCTCTTTTACTGAATCTTGTAGGCAGGCCCCGATCTTAACCTCTTTCACGTCTTCTTCCGTACCAAGATTAACCGTTTCAATCTCCTCCTGATGAGGAGTGATAACCTTCTCCTCTTGCCTTAACAACCTGGCTAGCTCTTCAGGTAGCTCATAATCTTCTTCAACCCCTTCATTAGCTTGATTGATTGGATTGTCAAAGTCATATGAAGTCATAGCAGAGTTGTTGTCGGTGCGGTCTGAAAGGCACTTTCTGCAAGGGTTTAGATTGGTTTATTTTAGTGATCAATTTTATCTTATTTAGAAAAAGTGAAAATGAAGTTATTTATTTTGAAAAACATTGCCATTTTATTTTTGTACAAAATGAAAAATGAAAAGACAGCGAGCAAAAAAAAAGAGACTTGTTTGCAAAAGATGTCCGATATTCATTGATTGATCTATTTGCACAAAATTACAAGATGGCCCGATTACAAAATGAGTCTTGACATCTTGGGAAAGATGCAAGACTTGATGCATGCTTAAAAATACAGGAAATAATAATTACTCTGCAGGAGTAACCCTTATAATTTCCTGGGAAGACCAGTTAAGGACTTGGCTCCCCGGGATCCTTAGACGTATCCAGCTCTCCAGGTTGCGGTCGCTTTCCTCCTCGTCTTCCAAATTGTTTACAGCATCCGGGGTGAGCATTCCCCCGCTGACAAACTTGGGCTCATTTGCAGCCTCTGATTGATCTTGTTGAGTTGGTTTGTAACCCAACCCAAATCTGTCTTCTTTCTTTTCCACGGGCAACAGCTTGCCCCAACCTTGGGCAGTACCCTCTTCAACAACCTTCTGGGCTTGCTGATATGACGTTATGGAGGTTCCCAGTACAACAGATGCTTCATTAATGTTAAGGTCCTCAACCCCTGGCTCATGGTTTCATGGATCTCTCGGTCCATTTCAATGTACTTATACGTAGCCAGCTGGCTAACAAAGATGTCCTCCTCCCCACAGATGGTGATGATCTGGCCTTCCCACTCGAATTTCAGCTTTTGGTGAAGGGTAGACGTAACAGCGCCAGCGGCGTGGATCCAAGGTCTACCCAACAAACAGCTGTAGGCCGGCTGGATGTCCATCACAAAGAAGGTAGTTTTAAAAGTCTGTCGGCCAATCATCACAGGCAGATCAATCTCTCCAAGCACTGATCATTTAGAGCCATCAAATGCTCTCACCACCAAATTACTCGGACGCAATGCCAAGCCGTCATACTCCAACTTCACCAGGGCTTTCTTTGGTAGAACATTGAGTGATGACCCAGTGTCCACCAGTACATGAGATAGAACAGCACCCTTGCATTCCAGGGTGATATGTAAAGCCTTGTTGTGGTTACGTCCCTCTGTTGTTAAGTCAGCATTGGTAAAGCCCAGTCCATGACTAGTGTTGACATTTGCCACCACAGTTTCTAGCTGATTAACGGTAATCTCCTCTGGCACGTATGTTGCGTGCAGGACTTTCAATAATGCATTCCTGTGAGCTTCAGAACACATCAACAGTGATAATATGGAGATTTTTTAGGGAGTTTGGTGAAGCTGATCCACCACCTTGTAATCACTTCTTTTTATGATTCTCATAAACTCTTTTACATCTTTTTCAAAAGATGTTTTCTAAGTTTCTTTGGCAGTCGACTCTTCAGGTACCACACTCTTTCCTTTTGCTTTGGCAGCAGCTTCGGCTTCAGCATTAGGTCTCTACATTTGTGAGGCAAAAAGGCGTCCGCTTCTGGTGAAGCCTCCGCCTCCCCCAACATTATCAACTTGTGGAGAAGAGGTTGATGAATCCAGAGTGATTTTCTCCCCGTTGCAGTAAAGGTCAGAGCCATAATGCCAAGGTATGACATTACTGCTTTCATAAGGAACGGGTCCAAGCACCGTAATGGTGACCGGACTGACTGCTGCAGAGGAGGGTACTGTAATGGTGTGTGGATCATAGTAAATTGTGACTGGTGATCTCGTAGGAAGTGCCACTGCTTGTTGTTGGAAATTGCTGCTGGGAGGAACCTCTGACGGGTCATAGTAGATTGTAACCGCGGAGACATCTTCATTAATTTTTGTTGGCGTTGTAGAAGATTCTACTAATAAAGTAGATGCTGATGTTGTAGAAGAAATGGTTGTTGAATTTTGACTTGTTGAAGTGATGGATGGAGTAACTGCTGATGATATTGAGGAATCGGTAGGAATGATTGTTGCTGCTGTTGTAGAAGAATCATGAATTATTGTTAAAGGAATTGCGGGATTTGTAGGCGCCGTTGTTGAAATCTGAAGCATACCATCCTTGATAAGACCGTCTATGCCGTCTCTCAACCTTTCACACCCATTGACTACAATGTTGCAATACCCACAACCGAGATCACACCCGGGGAACACTTGGCACTCTAGGAGCTGAGCTTTAATTTCGACCAAAGGTGTTCAAATTTGTGCAACACTGGTGATCAAGGTAGATGGTTTATCTTCCTCAATGGCATTAATCCTTGGCCCGCCATGATTAGGCATAGGATTTTTGTTGACATTTGGAGGGGGTGAAAAGTTGAGGGCTTTAGAATCCACCAGATCTTGGACTTTCATTTGTAAGGCCCTGCATTTTTCAGTATTGTGGCCAGGTGCATTGGAGTGGAAAGCACACCTGGCGTTGACATCATAATTCCTTGGGAGATTGAGGGGATCTGGTGGTGCCAACGTCCTTAACTCAACCAAGTTAAGCTTCAGGAGTTGTGGTAATAAGGCAGCATAAGGCATAGGGATAGGGTCAATCACCCTGTTTGCCTGTGATGGTCTTTGCTGGAAAGGACGCTGTTGTTGGTTGCTATTGTTGTTGTTGTAGGTTCTCTGTTGCGGATACTGAACTTGTTGTTGATAATGTGGTTGTTGTTGTTGTTGATATGCTGGTTGCTGAGGAATCGGAGCTGGAATGGTGACAGCTGCCACTGATCTATGAACATACTGAGGTCTGCCCCTGCTGGCATGAATGGCATTTGTCTCACCGGTCCTTCGGGGTCCCACGAAGGGCTTCCTAGGATTACTAGATGAACTTGCACCGTTATCAAAAATTTTGCCCATTTTTAGCAGGCTTTCAATCCTTTCACCAGCTATGACGACGTCAGCGAAGCTGGTAGAAGAAAAGGCAGCCAGCCTATCAATATATGTTCCTTGCAGAGTATTCATGAACATGTCGGCCATTTCTCTTTCCGACATGGGTGGTTGGACAGCAGCAGCAAACTGTCTCCACCTCTGGGCATATTCCCTGAAGCTTTCTCTATAAGATTGAGACATTCCCATCAGGAGGGTCCTGTTAGGAGCCATGTCCAGGTTATATTGATATTGTCTAATGAAGGCTTCAGCTAAGTCCTTCCAGCATCTAATGGTAGCTCTGGTCATGTGTGAATACCACTCCCTTGAAGCCCCAGTCAGGCTGTCTTCAAAGTACAACATCCACAGCTTCTCATCCATAGTATAAGCTTTAAGTCTTCCTAGGAAGGACTGCAGGTGAGTTCGTGGACAAGAGGGTCCATTGTATTTCTCAAAGCACGGGGGTTTGAATTTGTGGGGAATTCTCACCCCATCCACTAGCCCCATGTCCATTACATCAAAGCCTAAGGAATTACGAGACTCCAAATATCTCAACTTCTCAGCAATTTCACCCAACCTCTTATCATAGACTTCGTCTCCAGCTCCCATGACAGTAAACTGCTCTTCTTGAGGATCTTCTTGCAAGATCCTGCCTACAACAGTGTTACCTTGCACATTTCCCTTGATGTTGACTTCCGGATGTAGATGAGGTCCAAATACTGGTGGATTAACATGAGGCTGACCCCTTTCATTGTTACTAGTTCCACCAGTTCCAAGATGCGGTTCCTCGGGAGTTTGTCTTTTCACTAGTTCCCTTAACCTTTCTTGGCTCTGGGCCAAGCCAGTCATCACAGTCATGAATTGAGCCATTTGGTTCCTCATCTCCACTCTTTCATTAGCCATCTGAGTTCTGACCTCAGTCAGGTCCTGCTGTACTGATCCATTTGGATACCAGGAAGGTTGTTGCGAGTAGGGTATCGGTGCGTACGGTTGACAGGGAACACCCGGCGACGAGCAATATTTCCTGAGATCACAACAGAGTTAGAAACAAATAAATACAAAACCTACAAAACAAAACAAGGTTAGTATGCGATGCAGTATGCTTATTTGTTTTCCAAGGTATCCGGCTTGGTTCTTGGTTTTGACCTTTCCAGACCCCGAGGAAGATGCTTGATGTTGCTTGAGAAAAGAAACCCAATGAAAGCAAACTAATATATTACAAATAATGAACGATACATAGTTTGTTTTACAACACATGCCCCTGAAGGGTCAAAATACAACAAAAAGAAAAGTACATCAAATGGAAATGAACAACAAGCAAAGAAGTCAAACATCCAATCCAAATTCATCCTCTTTGACCTCCTTCAGAAGTGCCTCAGTCACTGGACCAGCTGAATGCTCTGTAATAGTCCTAATGATGAGGTTTCTGGTTGCAATGGCAGTGGTAAGCTTCTTGTGCCTGTCCTGGTCCTTTGATCTCTTCAATCCAGCCCTAAGCTTCAACTCTGAAATCTCCTTCTGGGTTGCCAGCAAAGCTTCTTGCTGCTTCTTCTCATTAGCCTCTAACTGTTTAATCTTGGCTTGAATTCTCTGATCTTCTTGTGCCTGGGCTTCAGTGATCCTGACCCACCTAGCCTGACTCTCCTGCAGATAAAGCTCAGTCCTAGCCTTCTGAAGCTTGGCTTCTTTGCAGGCATTCTTCAATATTTGCTCCCCAACTCTGGCTTTCCTGATATAGTCCTCTGTTTTCTCAATCTTGGCCAGATGCTCCACCCTAAGCTTCTCCAACCTTTCAATGTCCAGACGACCATCACTCCTTTCCCAAAGGGTCTTCTTCAGAGCTTGAGACAGATTCTCATTCCTTTCCTTCAGCTTCTCAAATTCTTCCAGGCTGACAGTTGTTGTTGCCTGTGCTGTAGAGGGTCCGAGTATGTCCTCCAAGGTGAAGGGCATTCCAGTAATCTGAGCTCTAGCATGGGAGCAGTCATAATACTGAGCTGAAGCAACATTATTACACCTTCCAAGAATAGCCATCCCTTTTGTCTGGATGTTGCCCTAAGCCCAGGATGCTTGTCTGACAATAGCTAAATTAGGTTTCACTTCAAAATACAGGGTCTCAGCTAAATCTTGCATTCTAGGAGGGTGAACCAAAGCATAGCCTAGTTGTCTCTTAAACAGCAAAGGATTGTAGTTGATGCAACCCTTTACTCCTACCAGAGGTACATTTGGGTATTGCCCACAGCTGGTGATAATATCTTTGCCTTTGGTGCTCTGAGTGCACCATCTGATGTCATCTGAAGTTAAAGCAATGAGCCTCTTGGCCCAATTTTTCTGTTGGTGAGTGTAAACACCCAAAATTTGCCCTCACCCATTCACACCATGGCTTGTGATCATTCTCATATGCATAATCTCAATCATAAGATCTCATATCCCATTTTTGATTCACTGCATAGATTCAAAGTCATCTGCACTTGGGGTTTGTGATCTGAGCAATCTAAGAGCTTCTTGAGCCACTCCAAAGGCCATCAACCACTTCAAAGAGGTCCATGTGTGTTCAAGTATCATATTACATCCTCTCAAAGTCAAGAATGCCAAAGAATCACAAGAACTGGGAATGGTGTGGAAGCAGAGCCAGGCTTGACTGCACAGTTGACCTAAAATTAGGGTTTTGGTTTCAGAGGCCATGACTCCAAAATTTTTGGTCATTCTTGTTTCTATTGGTCTCTATATGGTGTAGGGAGTATGCATATCAATTTTCATGAAGAAATTCCATGGGGAAGTCATCTGATAAAGGGTTGACTTTCTGAACAAGTCAGTGCAAAATCAGGGCATCTGAGGCCCCCAGTGACCCAACCAAAGGGCATTCTTCATCATTTTGATTGTATATGATCTTTATTTGATCATGTAAGAAGTTGGAAGTTCACAAAATTGAGAAATTTCAAGTCTTTGGCAAAGTTGACTTTTTGGGCAAGTTTGACTTTTAATGAATTTGTCATTTTAGGCAACTTTTCAACCCTTACTTTTTGATTCAAAAAGGCTTCAAATGGAAAAACTTTGGTCATGAAAGTTGTAGAATAGATCATTCCCTTTTCAAAAAGTACAATAACATGACCTAATTCATTTTGGATCAAAAGTTATGGCTTGTCAAAGTTGGCCAAAAATCACAAAATTTCAAAGTTTCTACCAAAGAGGTATTTTGCAAAATGACTTGATCAAGTGTTCTAAAGCTGTCAAATGGACTTCTAATTCACATAACATGATCATGTGACATCTAAAGTTCAGAATGGACCAAGGAATTACACATTTGTATGGTTTTTGGAACAAGATCTTTTCATGAGAACCAAAGAGAACCAAGTTGCAAAATCCATCATAACATCTCATCCACTTGCTGCCTAGGTTGCTGAACCACCCTAGCCCCTTCCTCACCTCATGTTGCGCAAGACAAGCCCTTTGTACCAAGCTAGCAAGTAGCCCATGCCCTTCTTACACAAAAGTTGACAATTTGCAAAAGTAACCATACCTATCACAAAAGGACATGTCACTTCATCTGACCAAAAGCAATTGTTTATACAAACAAATTGCAAGCCAAACCACACAAGAGGCAAGCCTGAAGCACACCACAAGCCAGCTTTCTCATTTTCACTCCCTTGAGCAAAAGCTTTCGAAACTCATCATACAAGCCACAAACACTTAAACAAACTTCATAGATCAACTCAACTCATCATCCTGGTCAGAAAGCACCCCTCATCCTTGCCCTAAACTGCCTGAATCATAAACACGATTCTCACCTGAGCTTGAACAGAACTTCAGTAAACTCTCAAACCAGCCCAAATAAATTTGTTCTAAGCCTTTCAGAAGCATAAGGGAGGTCATAGGAGTGGATTGCACAAGGAGAAAGGGCCAGAAAGTTGCAGACTGAAAAGCTTCAAACTCAGGTAGCTTCATGAACTTTTTTTCCAGAAATGGATTTTTAAGTTCTTAATAGCTTCTACATGCTTCCCTGATCATGAATATGTGGTTGTTTTCGAAAATGAGTGAGAAATAAGTATGTATGCAGTCTCTGAAACTTTTTGCCCTAGAACATGTTTGATTCGATTCTCCTTGTTTCTGAATGATAAATGTTGTTTGAATGGGGGGTTTAATGCGTTTTTGAATGGGGAAGAGTTCTGGGCTGTTGAATTTCATTTTCATTGCGTGTAGAGTGAGTTTGTGTTTTGGAGTGATCGGAGAAGATGACCGGAACACTGTTCCGGTCACCTGAAAGTCATTAATGGTTGGATTAGGGCTAATTAATTAAGGTTAGTGAGTTTGAATGCTGGCCGTCCAGATGCGCGCCAGGTCAATTCGCGCGTGTGGGAATTCAAACCTCAGCCCTTGATCTTGCTGACTTTTCTTTTTTCAGCTTTAAATTCATTTTATTTTCATATTAATTCATTTGTTTTCTATATTTTATTAAAAATAGCAAAACCAATTTAAAAATTCTGAAATTTTTTATACAAGTTATTATTTAATTTCAAAACACAAAAATATTTTTATTTTTATTTTTAGCATTTTAAAAATATTTTTAAATATTTAAAAGTTTCTTTTTAATTAATTAATGAGAATTAATTAATTAACAATACTTTTAAGTATTTAAAAATCACCAAAAAATTCATGAAACATTTAAAAACATTTAGAAACATTGTCCAACCCTCAAACCAAATTTCTTTTTTGATCTTAATGCATTTTGAGAATTTTTCATGGAATTAAAATCATTTTAATGCATTATTTTGATCCAAACTTCCAAAAATCATTTCTGCCTAACCCTTGAGAGTTGGACCTTGATTCTTTTTGCATTGCATTGTGTTTAGCATGTAGTTTTTGAGATTAAATGGGCATGATTTGATCTTTCATTTTACATTTGTTTGATATTTTTCTTGTTAAGGAACCCTAAAACCCTAGAAAACTTAGGAAAATCATAACTTGAATTAGGTTAAGAGTTGGAACTTCTCCTTTGGGCAGTGAGTTGGTATAGGATTAGGGATCCTTTGAATGCATTTTCAATTTTTTTATCTTGATGTTTGCTTCTGGTTTTGTTTTTTTTTGTTTGATGCTTTGATCATAAACCCTAATTTGGGCTTCCATATGCATCCATCTTACATTTGCTTGCATAACATGACTTACCATGACATTTTGTGCATCCATTTGATTCATTTGACATCTTAAGACATATTGAAAGCATGTTGGATCATTGCATCTTGCATTTTCCATGTTGTATGCCATTTGCATTCCATAAGTTTTTATGTATGTTCATGGCTCTTAACTTGTTTCATTTGCATCCATAAGCTTGTATGATCATTCCCATGTTTTGTTTCATGTTTGCATCATCTCATAACATCATTATCATCTCATATATGCTTCAGGTTTTGGTTTGACTCATGTCATTTCATCTCATTTTGCATTGCATTGCATTTCTTTCACTAACTTTTCAGGTGGTAAGTTATCTTGAGAAGTGAGTTTGCCTTCACTTCTCATAACTTCTCTTCATCTCTTTCATGCATCTTTGCTGCATTTTACTTTGTGTTTGAGATTGAGCTTGCTCATTCTTCTTCATCCTACTCTCTTTCCTCAAGTGACTTGTCTTCTTAAGTGATGCAAGTTACTTTGCTTCTCCTGATCCTTTCATCTGCTTCCTGGTGGTTCCATTGAAGATTTCTCTTGATAAACTTCACAAACCTTAGGAACAACCAAGAATGACAATGATTAGGGTTTTGATTAGTCTCCCCACTTAGTTTTACCTTTGTGTCTCATTGAGTCTTCTCTTCTCACCTCACAATCAGGGACTAAACCCTAAAGGCTTTAAGGCTTTGTGATTAAGCTTATGCCTGCATCCTTCTATTAGGATGGAGTGTATAACTTTAATCCTAAGTGTTAAACCCTTAATGTGTTTAAATCTCTTAATCAATTCACTTAATAATCACTAAGACATCAAGCTTGTAACTTGGGCCTTGCATTAGGGTTCTAATTCTTCCTTAATTGGTTAAGAAGGACTAACCCTAGTGTTAATGGACAAGTCCCCCTCAAGTTGTCTTACAAATCATAAAATTCACTTCATCATCATATCATTAAATAAAATCCACTTAATCAAAGGCTTTTTTTGTCATGAGTTTAATCCCTAATCATGGATTAAGTTGAGGAGCTTTCCTTAGCTTAAACATTCTCATCTATTATCCTTCTATTAGGATGGTGTAATGAGTCTGTTTAATCCCTGATTATGGCTTAATCTCATTGCTCAACACTAAACAAAAACAACAAAAACATCTAAATAATCACAAGTACGTTAATGATCTTAGTCCTACACCAAAGGTGATCAAGTGTGAGAAGCTGACTTCACATTTAATGTATTCTCATTACCCCTAATCAGAGGGAAGATGTGATGAGTTTACTAAATCCATTGGTTTAGGCTTAAGCTCATTTTTCTATGTCAAACTTGAAAAAGCAATAAAAGATTGAAAACACCAAAAAACAAACAATAATCGTCTCCTCCGGGATTCTTTTCTCATCTCATTCACTCACAAACGAGAACTTGCTTCTACCGTCTAATGCAAGACAGTTTGCACCTGAGCCAGACAGGTCACACACTTGAGCATAGACAAGTAAGCAGTTCACAAGTCAATTCACCTTTCAGTCTCTTTGAGTCGAACTACGGTGTTCTGACTTCCTCATTGCACGAGAGGATACGTAGGCATAACTTAACAGTTATCGAACAAAAGTCTCTGTATATTCCCCCTCTTTCCAGCACCATTCTTTTAGCCTCATTATCATGAGCATTTCACTCTTGTCCTTGCACTGACACTGTATATATTACACTTTACACTTCTTTTACACAGACACCTGTACATCTTTTCCAGCTATTTTATACACAAAATGCACTGACACTACCCCTTTAAAACACAAATCTCTTAAGCGTGGATCCCGTCGAGTACGGCGGACAATCTGGGTGCTAATACCTTCCCAGGTTGTAACCAACCCCCTTTCTCAGTCTCTCTGGTTCGCAACCGCCTTATCCATATCTTTCTAGGTCTATGCAGCATTACCTTTCCTTCGGGATAAAAATGCCTAGCTGGCGACTCTATTCATCTCCAGTGAGTTCACTGCTGTGTGTTCTCATTGTCCTTTTCGCCGACCGTTCGCGTCTGTACCATATTCGAGCCCGGTCTCGTCTTTTGGGAGCGACAGCTTGGCGACTCTGCTGGGGACCCTTATACTGTAACCAGGGCTTCTGGTTCTTTTTGTGGGTTCCTCCTAGCGCTTGTTTGATTTGTGTTTACTGGGGTGTTATGTGCTATCTGTGCTTGTATATTTATTTTTGTTTATTGCTTTATGTACATTTGCTTTATTGCTTTCTTTATAGCTTTGCATATATCGTATTGTCATACTGTTCTGGCTGGATCTGGTTTTGTTGCTTTGATGGGTGGGTGTTCCATTGAGAGTTAAGGTCCTATACCTGGGACCTGAGTGACACCTAGGCTAGAGTGGTTCATATTCTTTCCCATTCCATCTCGGTCTGGTGCGGGAATATGAAACACGGTTCAGATATGGGTTTCTTCTTGAGAACTCTGTGTTGCAGATTTCCTGCAATACTAGGGCTATCTGGGAAGCCTGCTAAGTCTGGATGACCTTTAGTATTGACCTTCAGAAACTGAGGTGAATTAGAGGAGGATCTTTTATGGTTATTGTAAATATTGTACCTCCGGGTTAGAAGTGTTTACACTTCTCATAACTGATCCAAGTCTGAGGATCTTTGTTTTAGAGCATCACCTGTGAGGGGGTTGGGCTGTTTACAGGTTTGCAGGTACCCTTGACCTCAGATTACCCTGTTACTTTGATTTGGTTAAGAATGCTCCATCTTGGAACAGTTCTTGTGATTTTAACCCTGGACATGTGACTCTTTATTTGAGTCCCCCACCTTGGTTACTGGACTTATGAACCTCCATCTGGATTTCTTGAACATACATGGACTCATATCAGAGCAGTTAATCAGATCCAGCTCAGTCACAAACCTTTGCATATCATTTGCATACATCCTCATTGCATCATTTTAACATGTGTTTATTTGTTTTTCAGGGTATCCATCCTATCATTTTGGCTTGGTTTTGACCCCTTATTCAGCATAGACCTGTCTTCATCAGTACTTACTTCAGCTGTCAGCTACCCTGCTTCAGTCACCTGCATCACCAGTCTCAGCCTGTCAGAGGCCTATCTTCAGTGTTATTCTCAGCATCTGACCCAACTCTTCTTCAACAATATGGCACCTAAGAAGAGTAACATCTCCTATCATTTCTTTGAGCCTGAGTTGACTAGCATCAGAAAGATTCAGACCCTGATTACTCCAGACCATATACCACTTTTCAGAGAACATTATGGAGGAATCCTTGATGTGGTTATGGATTTGGACCCTTCACAGAGGAGCTTGATACATACTTGCCTGCAGTTATATGATCCCCCTCTGAGGTGCTTCACCTTCCAGAATTTTCAGTTGGGCCCCTTGTTGGAAGAATATTAATCATTGGTTGGTGTGCCTATCAGGGATGGAATTCCCTTCAACCCTGAGATGACTTTCCCTAGTAATGAGGAGATAGCAAAAGCATTATATCTGGAACCAGTTCTGATTGGGCAGAATTTGACAACTAAAGCTGGAGTTTCTGGTTTTCATCTGGATTTCTTGATCTCTCAGGCTACCCTGAAGGCTTCTTTGGGAGAATGGAAGGCAGTCTGTGCTTTGTTGGCCCTTAGCATATATGGGGTCATACTTTTTGCAGATGAGCCTAGGTTTGTTAGCAAGAATGCAGTCCATCTTTTCATCCTGAGAAACCCAGTGCCCACCTTACTGGGAGATCTTTACTACTCTGTTCATCAAAGGAATGAAAAGCAAAGGGGAAGATTAGTAAGATGTTGTGCTCCTTTGTTCCATACTTGGCTGCTCAAGCATTTGCCAAAGACTGATGCATTCTTGAACCCTCACCAGCAAAGAAACTGGGCTAGGAGGCTTGTTGCTCTAACCTCAGATAATATCAGGTGGTGCACTCAGAGCACCAAGGGCAGGGACATTATTACTAGTTGTGGGCAATTTCCCAATGTGCCTCTGATAGGAGTGAAGGGTTGCATCAACTACAACCCTCTGCTATTCAAAAGACAACTGGGCTATGCATTAGTCCATCCTCCTAGGGCACAAGATCTGACTGAGACTCTTTATTGTGAAATCAAGCCTAATCTGGCTATTGTCAGGCAAGCATCCTGGGCCTGGGACAATGTGCAGACTAAGGGGGTAACCCTCCTTGGGAGATGCAATAATGTGGCCTCAGCCCAGTACTATGAGTGGTCCCATAACAGGGCTCAGGTTTCTGGAATGCCCTTCACTATTGAAGATATGCCTGGACCTTCCACAGCACCACCTCCAGCAACTGTCAGCTTAAAGGAGTTTGAGAAATTGAAAGAGAGAAATGAGAAACTGACTCAAGCTCTACAGAAGACCCTCTGGGAAAGGAGTGATGGTAGGTTGGATATTGAGAGGTTAGAAAAGCTGAAGGTGGAACATTTGGCTAGAATTGAGAAGTCAGAGGATTACATTAAGAAGTCTAGGGCTGGGGAACAGATCTTGAAGAATGCCTGCAAGGAAGCTCAGTTCCAGAAGGCCAGGACTGATTTGTATCTAAAGGAGAGTCAAGCTAGGTGGGTCAGAATCACCGAAGCTCGCACTCAGGAGGATAAGAGGACTCAGGACAAGATTGAGCAGCTCGAAGCTAGTGCAAAGGAGCAGCAGGAAGCCCTGGCAGCAGCCCAGAGAGAGATCTCAGAGCTGAAGATTAAAGCTGGTGTGAAGAGGTCAAAGGACCAAAGTCAACACAGGAGGCTAACTGCAGCTGTTACTACAAGGAATCTTCTCATCAGGAACCTCACAGAGCGTCCAGCTGATCCTGTGACTGAAGCACTTCTCAAGGAAGTTCAGGAGGATGAGTTTGGTCTTGGTGTTTGACTTTTGCTTGTTGTTGTTTTCATTTTATGTACTTTTCTTTATGTTGTACTTTTGACCCCTCAGAGGGCATGTATTGTAAAAAACAAACTATGTATCATTTGCTTTTTGTAATATATGTGTTATTTTGTTTTATCTGAATTCTTCAAGCAACATCACAAGCATCTTCTTCAAGGGTTTGGAAAGGTCAAAACCAAGTACCAAGCCGGATACCTTGGAAACAAATAAGCACACTGCATTGCATACTAACCTTTTGTTTTGTTTTGTAGGTTTTTGTTTTATTGATACTAACTCTGTTATGACTTCAGGAACTATTGCTCGACGTCGAGGGTTTCCACTCAACCGCCCACACAGATATCCCACCCGCAACAATCTTCCGGGCATACAGATGGACCAGGTACAGCAGGACCTTACAGAGGTGAGGACTCAAATGGCCAACGAGAGGTTGGAAATGAGGAATCAGATGACACAATTTATGGAGGTAATGAATAATATGGCTCAAAGCCATGAGAGGTTAAGAGCACTGGTAGAGGGGAGGAATCAGGAAGACCATCATCCAGGGACTGCTGGGACAAGCAACAATGAGAGAGTCCAGCCTCATGTCAATCCCCCAGTCTTTGGACCCCACCTACATCCAGAGATCAACATCCCTGCTAATGTGCAAGGGACTGCCACTGCAGGTAGAGTGCTGCAAGAAGACCCCCAGGAAGATCAATTCACAGTGATGGGAGCTGGGGAGGAAGCCTATGACAGAAGGCTGGAAGAGATTGCTGAGAAACTGAGATCACTGGAGTCCCAGAATTCTTTGGGCTTTGATGTTATGGACATGGGCCTAGTGGACGGGGTCAGGATTCCCCACAAATTTAAACCACCATGTTTTGAGAAGTATAACGGGACTTCCTGTCCTCGGACCCATTTACAGTCTTTTCTGGGGAGGCTGAAGGCATATACCATGGACGAAAAGCTATGGATGTTTTATTTTGAAGATAGCTTAACAGGAGCTTCGAGGGAATGGTACTCTCATCTGACCAGAGCAACCATTAGATGCTGGAAGGACCTGGCAGAGGCCTTTATCAGACAGTATCAGTACAACTTGGATATGGCTCCCAACAGGACCCTCCTGATGGGGATGTCTCAATCATCAAGGGAAAGCTTCCGGGAGTACGCTCAAAGGTGGAGACAGCTTGCTGCTGCTGTCCAGCCACCCATGTCAGAGAGAGAGAGATGGCTGATATGTTTATGAACACTCTCCAAGGAACATACATTGACAGGTTGGCTGCCTTCTCGTCCACTAGCTTTGCTGATGTAGTCATAGCCGGGGAAAGAATTGAAAGCCTATTAAAGATGGGTAAGATTTCTGACAATGGTGCCAGCTCATCCAGCAACTCAAGAAAGCCTTTTGTAGGCCCAAGAAGAACTGGCGAGACCAATGCTATCCATACCAGCAGAGGCAGACCCCAAGATGTTAATAGGTCAGTGGCAGCTGTCGCTCCCGATAAATGGCACTGGCCCAAATAAAGGTACAGACGCGAACGGTCGGCGAGAGGGACAATGAGAACACACAGCAGTGAACTCACTGGAGATGAATAGAGTCGCCAGCTAGACATTTTTATCCCGGAGGAAAGGTAATGCTACATAGACCTAGAAAGATACGGATAAGACGGTTGCGAACCAGAGAGACTGAGAAAGGGGGTTGGTTACAACCTGGGAAGGTATTAGCACCCAGATTGTCCGTCGTACTCGACGGGATCCACGCTTAAAAGATTTGTGTTTTAAAGGGGTAGTGTCAGTGCAATCTGTGTATAAAAGAGCTGGAGAAGGTGTACAGGTGTCAGTGTAAAAGAAGTGTAAAGTGTAATATATACAGTGTCAGTGTGAGAACAGGAATGAAGTGCTCAAGACTATGAGGCTTAAAGAATAAAGCTAGAAGGAGGGGGGATATATAGAGACTTTTGTTCGATAACTGTTAAGTTATGCCTACGTATCCTCTCGTGCAATGAGGAAGTCAGAACACCGTAGTTCGACCCAAAGAGACTGAAAGATGAATTGACTTGTGAACTGCTTACTTGCCTATGCTCAAGTGTATGACCTGTCTGGCTCAGGTGCTAACTGTCTTGCATTAGACGGAAGAAGCAAGTTCTCGTTTGTGAGTGAATGAGATGAGAAAAGAATCCCGGAGGAGACGATTATTGTTTGTTTTTGAGTTTTCAGTCTTTTATTGCTTTTGAAAATTTGTCATAGGTAAATGAGCTTAGGCCTAAACCAGTGGGTTAGCAAACTCACCACATCTTCCCTCTGATTAGGGGTAATGAGAATACCTTAAGTGCGAAGTCAGATTCTCACACTTAATCACCTTTGATGTAGGACTAAGATCATTAACCTACTTGTGATTATTTAGATGTTTTTGGGTGTTTTTGTTTAGTGTTGAGTAATGAGGTTAAGCCATAATCAGGGATTAAACAGACTCATTACACCATCCTAATAGAAGGATAATAGAAGAGAATGTTTAAGCTGAGGAATGCTCCTCAACTTAATCCATGATTAGGGATTAAACTAATGACAAAACAAGCCTTTGATTAAGTGGATTTTATTTAATGGTATGATGATGAAATGATTTTTAGGGTTTGTAAGACAACTTGAGGGGGACTTGTCCATTAACACTAGGGTTAGTCCTTCTTAACCTATTAAGGAAGAATTAGAACCCTAATGCAAGGCCCAAGTTACAAGTGTGATGTCTTGATGATTCTTAAGTGGATTGATTAAGAGATTTAAACACATTAAGGGTTTAACACTTAGGATTAAAGTTATACACTCCATCCTAATAGAAGGATGCAGGCATAAGCTTAATCTCAAAGCCTTAAAGCCTTTAGGGTTTAGTCCCTGATTATGAGATGAGAAGAGAAGACTCAAAAGAGACACAAAGGTAAAACTAAATGGGGGACTAATAAAAACCCTAATCATTGTCATGCTTGGTTGTTCCTAAGGTTTGTGAGGTTTGCAAGAGGAATCTTCAATGGAACCACCAGGAAGCAGATGAAGGGATCAAGAGAAGCAAAGCAACTTGCTTCATTCAAGAAGTCAAGTCACTTGAAGAAAGAAAGTAAGAAGAAGAGGAATGAGCAAGCTCAATCTCAAACACATACAAAAATGCAGCAAGGATGCATGAAAAGAGATGAAGAGGAGTTATGAGAAGTGAAGGCAAATTCACTTCTCAAAGTCACTTACCACCTGAAAGGTTAGAAAAGAAATGCAATGCAATGCAAAATGGGATGAAATGACATGATGAGAAACAAAACCAGAAGCATATACATGATGTTAATGATGCTATGAGATGCTACAAACATGAGGCAGCACATGGAAATGATCATACAAGCTCATGAATGCAAATGAAGCAAGTTAAGAAGCATGGACATACATGAAAAGTTATGAAGTGCATATGTCATACAACATGGCAAATGCAAGATGCAATGATCAAACATGCTTTAAATATGTCTTATGATGTTAAATGAATCACATGGAGGCATGAAATGTCATGGCAAGTCATGTTATGCAAGAGAATGCAAGATGGATGCATATGGGAACCCAAATTAGGGTTTATGAACAATACATCAAACAAAAAACCAAAATCAGAAGCAAGCAACATTATAAAAAAATGAAAATGCACTCAAAGGACCCCTAATCCTATACTAACTCACTGCCCAAAGGAGAAGTTTCAACCCCTAACCAAGTTCAAGTTATAGTTTTCACAAGTTTGCTAGGGTTTTAGGGTTTCCAAACAAGAAAATTACCAAACAAAATGAAAATGAAAGATCAAATCATGACCATTTAATCTCACAAACTACATGCTAAACACAATGCAATGCAAAAAGAATCAATGTCCAACTCTTCATGGTTAGGCAGAAATGATTTTTTGAAGTTTGGATCAAAATAATGCACAAAAATTATTTTAATTCAATGAAAAATTCTCAAAATGCATCAAGATCAAAAAATAAATTTGGTTTGAAGGTTGGACAATGTTTCTAAATGTCTTAGAACATTTCATGAATTTTTGGGTGATTTTTAAATACCTAAAAGTATTTTTAATAAATTAATTTTCATTAATCAATTAAAAATAAACTTTTAAATAATTAAAAATACTTTTTCAATGCTAAAAATGAAAATAAAAATATTTTTGTGTTTTAAAAATTAATGAAACTCTTGACAAAACGTTTCATAATTTTTAAACAATTTTTACTATTTTAAATAAATTGTATAAAACAAATATGAAATAAATGAATTAAAACAAAGAAAAAGAAAAGTCAACTGAATGGAGGGCTGGGATGGATCCTGGGGGAAGGGGGATTGACTGCGCGCGCAGATCAAAGGCCCACATTCAAACTGAGTTAAATACAATTATGAATTAATTAATCATAGTTAGGGTTTCTAATGGTGAATCTGGACCATTCATCCACGCGCGAAGTCAACCTTTTCAACGCATCTAACGCTCCAGATTCAAATACTCATTAATAACCCGATTAAACCCTAATGATTTTCAGGTGGCCGGAGAAGACCTCCGGTCGTCTTCTCCGGTGGGAACCCCACCTGAAAATCCCTAAAAACCTCAAAACGCAACCAAAATGAAAACCAAGCATACAGAAATGATTCCCATAACCCACTGAATCAAAACCCCATTACAAACATCATTTATATTCCCTCAAACTCATGAATCGAAACAAAACAATTTTTAGGTCAGGGAGTTTCAGAACACAATTAAACTCTTATTTCCTCACCATTTTCAAAACTAAAGACATCAGAACAATCAGTGAATCATGAAGAACAATTTAAGAACTTAAAAAATGATTTATGGAAAAAAAGTTCTTGAGCTACCTGAGTTTCGAAGCTTTCACTCTTGCGACTTTCTGTCCCCTTCCTTTGATGAAAACCACTCCTTGTGACCCCTTGATGATGTTTGGATGCTTAAACGAAGTTTATGTTGGCTGGTTAAGGAGTTTGAACAGCTTCTGCTCAAGCTCAGGTGAAAATGGTGTTGGTGATTCAGGCTGTTTCAGGCAAAGGTGAAGGGTTCTTTATGACCAGGATGATGAATGGAGAAGGTTTATGGAGTTTGTTCAAGTGTTTGTGGCCTGTGGAATGAGTTTCGAAAGTTCTGGCTTTGAGGGTGAAAAATGGGGAAGCTCAGTTCTTGCTTGGTTCAGGCTTATGTCTTGCTGGTTTTGGCTCAGTGAAGCAAGGTGAGTTGATCAGTGGAGTTGGCTTTTGTGTTTGTGAGTTGTGTAAAGAGATTCGAAGAGTTTTGCTTGGTAGAGTGAGTTTGTGAATGTGATGTTCTTGTGTGTTTCAGCCTTGCTTGATAAGTGAAATGGCTAGCATTTGATTCACATAAAAAACTCCCATTGGTCAGATGATGTGACCTGCCCTTTATTGATTGGTAAGGTCCCTTTTGCAAAATGTCAACTTTGGTGTAAGGAAAGCATGGGTTGAGCCCTAGGCTAGTACAAGTGTGTGGGTTGGCGCAGCATGGTGTGTGAGAGATGCTAGAATGGTTCAGCAGCCAAGGCAACAAGTGGGTGAGGTGTGATGATGGTTTTTGCAAGTTGTTCACTTTTGGTTCATATGAAACTTTCTTGTCCCACAAGCCATAAAACATGAGGAAATCTTGGTCCAATCTGAACTTTAGGACTCACATGATGCTTGTGTGATGGTTAGACATGAATTAGAAGTTACAAATGCCTTGGTACAAAGTTTTTGCAAGTTTCTCATTTGAGGCATATCTTGAAAATTAGTGATTTTTGCCAACTTTGACACACCATAACTTTTGATCCAAAATGAATTAGATCATGTTCTTGTACTTTTTGAAAAGGGAAAGATCTAATCTACAACTTTCATGACCAAAGTTTTTTCATTTGAAGCATTTTTGGATCAAAAAGCAAGGGTTGAAAAAGTGGCATAAAATGACATTTCATGAAAATTCAACCATGCCCTAAAAAGTCAACTTTGCAAAAACTTGTAATTCTTGAATTTTGTGAACTTCAACCTTCTTCCATGATCAAATAAAGATCATATATACTCAAAAATGATGAAGATCACCCCTTGGTTGGGTCATTGGGGGCCTCAGATGCCCTGATTTTGCACTGACTTGTCCAGAAAGTCAACCTTTGATCAGATGACTTCCCCATGGAATTTCTTCATGAAAATTGACATGCATACTCCCTATACCATATGGAGACCAATGGAAACAAGAATGACCAAAAAATTTGGAGTTATGGCCTCTGAAACCAAAACCCTAATTTTAGGTCAACTGGGCAGTTAAACCTGGCTCTGCCTCCCTACCAATCCCAGTTCTTGTGATTCTTTAGCATTTTTGACTTTGAGAGGATGTAATATGATATAAGAACACACATAGACCCCTTTGAAGTGATTGATGACCCTTGGAGTGGCTCAAGAGGCTCTTGGATTGCTCAGATCACAAACCCTAGGTGCAGATGACTTTGAATCTATGCAGTGAATCAAAATTGTGGTATGAGATGGTATGATTGAGCTCATGCATATGAAATGATCACAAGCCATGGTGTGAATGGGTGAGGGAAAATTTGGGGTGTTTACAGCTGCCCCTATTCAAACATGAGTTAGCTGTGCAGGATGTAAGCTATGGCTTAACAGGCAAACAAGATAACTTGTGGTTGAATACCAAAGAAAGTCCAAAATTTGCACTCACAGAATGAAGAAGAAAAGGGATATAGATTGTAAAAGAAAATAAAGTATATTGTAAAGTGTGGGCGACGGAGGACGACCATCGAGCAGAGGACGACTGCTGGGTAAAGAGCAATGACGGGGACGGCCGACATGCTGGGGATAAAAGGTAAAGCCAAGACGGGGACGGCCGACTAGCTGGGAAAAATAAGAGATTATGATGGGGACGGCCATCAAGATAAAGTTGTAAGATTCTCTGGGGATTAATGAAAAATGATGGGGACGGCCATCAAGTTCATAAAGCAAAGTAAACAACGATGGGGACGGCCATCGGGCTAAAAAGAAAAGGGCCCACGATGGGGACGGCCATCGGGTTAAAGAATAAATGAAATAAACAGATGATGAGGTACGGTCATCAAAGGTGAAGGACGATCACCTAGCAAGGGGACGGCTGCTCTGTTGGGGTTAAGATGAGGGACGGTCATCTAAGGTGGAGGACGACCACCTGGCAGGGTACGGCTGCCGAAAATATCGCGACATAGGACGAATGCCGGATAAAAGGTCAACGATGGGGACGGCCATCGGATGAGCATGATGGAGGACGACCATCAAGAGGTGGAGGACGACCACCTAGCAGGGGACGGCTGCTCTCAAAGTTTGTCATGACATAGGACGAATGTCAGATAACCAAAATCAACAATGGGGACGGCCATTGGATAAAATGATGAAGGACGATCATCAAGAGGTGGAGGACGACCACCTAGCAGGGGACGGCTGGTAAATATCAACGATGGGGACGGCCATCGGACGAGCATGATGGAGGACGACCATCAAGAGGTGGAGGACGACCACCTAGCAGGGGACGGCTGCTCTCAAGGTTTGTCATGACACAGGACGAGCGTCAGATAAAAAGAAAATTGCTTTGTTGGCGATCTACTGGGGAATAGTAAACACGGACGGGCGTTTACATCCAAGAAACAAAAGGTATAAGCGTTTAGATGCTGTGTATAGATTAAAGATGCGGACGAGCATCCTTGAGACTATGATACGGACGAGTATCAGGTAGAAACAAGTACTGACACATGTTCAGAGATGATGATACGGACGAGTATCAACCGGTTAACAGGGAACACGGACGAGTGTTGAATCTGAAGGGACTCTTCTAGGGAACAATAGACACAGACGAATGTCTTAATTCAAGAAGACAAAAGTGTTTGACACAGTGTATGGATTAAAGATGCGGACGAGCATCCTTAAGACTAAGATACGGACGAGTATCTGATAGAAACAAACGCTTGACATATGTTCTGAGATGATGGTACGGACGAGTACCAACTGGTTAACAAAGAACACGGACTAGTGTTGAATCTGTGGGGATATAAGTGGTATATACAAGATACGGACGAGTATCTGTATAAGTATGAGTAGGAGTGACTTATATATGAGCATTCATTCTGCTGGGGAGGGTGACACGGACGAGTGTCAAAAGGAGAAGAGTATAGTATAAACAAGTATATGGGTTGTAAAAGCGTAGGCGACTGCGCTGGGGATATGACACAGACGAGTGTCAAGATAATGTATATACAAGTGGGTGAGTGCAAAGATGATGTCCTTGGCTTTCTGCTGTTGGTTTGACACGGACGGGTGTCAGGAAGTATCTGTAATACGGGTGGTCTTGTTTGTAAAGGGTATCCAGGCGACTTTACTGGGGAATGATGACACGGACGGGTGTCAAAAAGGAATATATACTGGTGTTTGTGAATTGTAGGGCAACTGCTTTTGCTGGGGACTCTGGTGGGGATTTTGGGGAAAGTATTCTGCATTTTGATGAATGGTTATTATTCACAAGTGTTCGATTCACAACATGGCTTATGATTATGCTATGTGTTTGATTTTTGTCGTAATGCTCCGTATTAGACGGAATGCTACGCTTTGTGGGTGAATATGATGCAAATGCCATGATTGTGCAAGGAAACCGATCCGGGATTTGGATCCCATTGCTGCGAAGATCTCTGGCCGGTCTGCTTGAAGTGTACATCCCAGCTGGGGTTGGGATCATTGGTAGATCTGAGGAAATGATTCTGTCTTGGGGAAATGGGTCAATGATAGACCTATTCCTGTAAATTGGAGGACCCAGCTGGGGTTTGTAGGAGCTTTCGTCACTCTGTTGTGACTCCTTCATGCGTTGCTCTTCTGAATAGAGGCTGAGGATTCTGTGGGGAAATGGTTCCCTGACTTCTGCATTCTGCTGAGGAAGAATGATTGGCACTACGGCTGGGGAAATTGACAAGTGGCAACTTAGCTGGGGGAAGTTATCGGTGGCAACTCGGCTGGGGAGGAAGCACCTCTGGTGCCAAGAATGAGTGTTGATTTGCCAGCTTGCTGGGGTGAAGCTTTCATGCCCCTCGTTGCGCTCTGGATACCTGCAATCCTGCAAAGATAAGGACACTTACAAATGGTCCCGAGATATCCTTTACTGGATTCCGTCATAGGAGTTTAGATACTTCGGAGAGTAAGTATATTTCCTGCAAGCATGTGTTTTTGAAGAAAAACATCTGTACTTATGCAATCAGTTTTTAGAGACCTCAGACATCCTTTGCAAATAAAAATGTACAAGACGAAACATGACTGAAAAATCTGATTTTATTAATTTATGCGCCCAGAATTGGCGAGATACAGTCAAAGAAACGAATCTCTTAAAATGAAGAGACTGTTACAAATTGAGAAACAAAGTGCTGGCGATGTTGATGACGCTTTAAGGAGCCTCCCCTTTTGCTATGATCCGTATGACTTTTGACGTTCTTCTCGTCTTGCTTTCTGAAGAAAGTTGATTCTGACTGAGGCTTGATCCTTTCGAAGCTTACCAAGTTGTAGGCGATACAGACGAATTCAGAATGCAGTTGTTCGCTTATTCCCTTGTTTTGCATGGATATCCCTTTCGGGTTTTCAATCCATCGGGATACCCATTTTTGCTTGAGTTGTCCAATGCGGCTTTTCAACTCAGCGGGTGTACATTTTTTGTTTATTTTCCCTTATTTTGCCCGAGTCTTTTATTTTGTTTTTGACTCGCCGGGATGCCCTATTTTTGCCTGGACTTACATTCTGTTTTTATGTCCAGCGGGTCATTTTTATGCGAAGTATTTTTTAACTGCATCCGAATTCACAGGGGACGGGAAGTCTTTACCATCCATGGTGATGAGCATCAGTGCTCCACCAGAGAAAACTTTCTTTACCAAGAATGGCCCTTCATAATTTGGAGTCCATTTGCCCATGTGGTCTGTATGAGGAGGGAGGATTCTTTTCAGTACAAGATCTCCTACTTGGTACTCTCGGTGCCTGACTTTCTGATCGAAGGCTCTCTTCATCCTTTTCTGATATAGCTGCCCATGACAGATTGCAGCCAATCTTTTCTCTTCAATCAGACTCAATTGTTCGAACCGGGACCGAGCCCATTCTGCTTCGTTCAGCTTAACATCCATCAATACCCGGAGGGAGGGTAATTCAACTTCAACAGGTAGGACTGCTTCCATCCCATACACAAGCTGATACGGTGTTGCCCCAGTGGATGTTCTGATTGATGTACGGTACCCATGCAAGGCAAATGGCAGCATTTCATGCCAGTCTTTGTAGGTGACTGCCATCTTCTGCACAATCTTCTTGATATTCTTGTTTGCCGCCTCAACAACGCCATTCATCTTTGGCCTGTAAGGAGAAGAATTGTGGTGTTGGATTTTGAAGTCCCGGCATAACTCAGCCATCATTTTGTTGTTTAGATTGGAACCATTATCAGTAATGATTCGCTCGGGAACTCCATATCGACAGATGATATCTCTCTTCAGAAATCTGGCTACCACTTGTCTTGTAATGTTTGCATATGAGGCTGCTTCAAGCCACTTGGTGAAATAATCAATGGCGACCAGGATGAATCTGTGGCCATTTGAAGCAGTTGGCTCAATCTTGCCAATCATATCAATGCCCCACATGGCGAAGGGCCATGGTGAAGACATTATGTTCAAAGGATTGGGAGGTACATGCACCTTGTCTGCATAAATCTGGCATTTATGGCACCTTCTGGCATAAGCACAACAGTCTGCATCCATTGTGATCCAGTAATAACCTGATCTTAACAACTTCTTAGCCATGGCATGCCCTCCTGCATGGGTACCAAAGGATCCTTCGTGCACTTCATGTATCAACAAATCTGCTTCCGTCTGGTCAACACATCTGAGGAGTACCATATCAAAGTTCCTTTTGTATAAAGACCCATCAGTGTTCAAAAAGAAACTACCAGCAAGCCTTCTTAAAGTCTTCTTATCATTGGAAGATGCCCCAGGTGGGTATGTTTGATCTTCCAAGAAGCACTTAATATCATGGAACCAAGGCTTATCATCTTTGACAACATCTGCGGCGAACACATATGCTGGTCTGTCAAGTCTGGATACTGAAATCTGAGGTACAAAGTTGGCAGCTTGAACTTTGATCATGGAGGAAATGGTAGCCAGAGCATCTGCAAACTGATTCTCGTCCCGAGGGATATACTCAAGTTTGACCGTTGTAAAGAAAGTCAATAAACTCCTTGTATAATCCCTGTAAGGTATCAGATGGTCCTGGTGGGTGTACCATTTGCCGTTGGTTTGATTAACTACCAGAGCTGAATCTCCGAATACAATCAATGTCTTGATCCTGAGGTCAATGGCTTCCTCAAGGCCCATAATGCAAGCTTCGTATTTAGCTTCGTTGTTAGTGCAGTTGAACGTGAGTTTTGCCGAGGAAGGCATGTGAACTCCTTTGGGTGTAATGAGCACTGCACCAACACCACGACCGTTCATGTTAACAGCCCCATCAAACATCATAGTCCATTCTTCTTCCGGGTCAGGCCCTTCCGTGTGAACAGGCTCTTCATGATCTTTCGCTTTTATGAACATGATGTCTTCATCAGGGAAGTCAAATCTCATAGGCTGGTAATCATCAATAGGTTGCTCAGCAAGATATTCAGACAATACACTGCCCTTGATGGCTTTCTGAGATGTGTACTGAATGTCATATTCTGTGAGAATTATTTGTCATCTTGCAACCCGTCCGGTAAGAGCTGGCTTCTCGAAAATGTACTTAACTGGGTCAATCTTTGAGATCAATAAAGTGGTGTGGGTCAACATATACTGTCTCAGTCGGCGAGCAGCCCACGCTAAAGCACAGCAAGTTTTCTCGAGCAATGAATAACGTTGTTCACAGTCGGTAAACTTTTTGCTCAGGTAGTAAATTGCATACTCTTTTCGACCAGACTCGTCATGCTGGCCCAGCACACACCCCATTGACTCTTCTAATACTGTCAGGTACATTATCAGAGGTCTTCCTTCAACTGGAGGCATAAGGATTGGAGGCTCTTGCAGGTACTCCTTGATCTTGTCAAAAGCCTTCTGGCAGTCTTCGTTCCACCTGACCGTCTGTTCTTTTCTTAACAGCTTGAACAAGGGTTCACAGGTTGCTGTAAGGTGAGATATGAACCGTGAAATGTAATTCAATCGACCTAAGAACCCCCGAACTTCTTTCTCAGTTTTTGGTGCAGGAATCTCTTGAATAGCTTTGACTTTATCTGGGTCAACCTCAATCCCTTTCTCGCTTACTATAAAACCCAGCAGCTTACCAGATCTCACCCCGAATGTGCACTTGTTGGGGTTCAGCTTCAGTTGGTACTTTCTCAGACGCTTGAACAGCTTTAGCAAATTCACCAGGTGATCTTCTTCAGTAAGGGACTTGGCAATCATGTCATCCACGTAACACTCGATTTCTTTATGGATCATATCGTGGAATAATGTTACCATAGCCCGTTGATATGTTGCACCAGCATTCTTCAATCCGAATGGCATCACTTTGTAACAGAACGTGCCCCAGGGTGTGATGAAGGTTGTCTTCTCCATGTCTTCAGGTGACATTTTGATCTGATTGTATCCTGAAAATCCGTCCATGAAGGAGAATACCGAGAACTGAGCCGTGTTATCGACCAATACATCAATGTGAGGTAATAGGAAATCATCTTTCGGGCTGGCTCTGTTCAGATCCCGGTAGTCAACACACATCCTCACTTTGCCATCTTTCTTAGGCACAGGTACTATATTAGCGACCCACGGCGGATAGCTAGTCACAACAAGGAACCCGGCGTCCCACTGCTTTTGTACTTCTTCTTTGATTTTCATTGCCATGTCTGGGCGAGTACGGCGCAGTTTCTGTTTGACCGGTGGGCATTCTTCTCTTAAAGGCAGCTTGTGCACAACTATATCGGTGTCCAACCCTGGCATATCCTGGTAGGACCAAGCAAACACATCCACATACTCTTGAAGCAGGCCAATCAGTTGTCTCTTCACTGAGTCTTGCAAGTGGGCCCCGATTTTAACCTCTTTCACGTCTTCATCTGTACCAAGATTGATTGTTTCGACCTCCTCCTGATGAGGAGTGATAACCTTCTCCTCTTGTCTCAACAACCTGGCTAGCTCTTTAGGAAGCTCATACTCTTCTTCAACCCCTTCATCAGCTTGATTGATTGGATTGTCAAAGTCATACGAAGTCATAGCCGTGCTGTTGTCGGTGCTGTCTGGAAGGCACTCTCTGCAAGGGTTCAGTTTGTTCATTTTAGTGATTGATTTTAATCTTGTTTAAAAAAGTGAAATAAAGTTGTCATTTTGAAAACATCGCCATTTATTTTTTGTACAAAAAGAAAAACGGAAAGACAGTGAGCGGAAAAGAAAAGACTCATTTGCAAAAAGATGTCTGATATTTCATTGATTAATCTTGTTTGCACAAAAAGTACAGATGGCCCGATTACAAAATGAGTCTTGTCATCTTTGGGCAAGATGCAAGACTTTGATGCATGCTATAAAAATACAGGAAATAATAATTACTCTGCATGAGTAACTCTTATAATTTCCTGGGAAGACCAGTTTGAGATACTGCTCCCCGGGATCTTTGGACGAATCCAATTCTCCAGATTGCGCTCTTCTTCCAGCTCGTCTTCCAAATTGTTGATAGCATCAGGGGTGAGCATCCCCCCACTGACAAAACCGGGCTTCTCAGCAGCCTCTGCTTGATTTTGTTGAGTTGGTCTGTAACCCAACCCAAATTTTTCTTTCTTCTCCTCCACAGATAAAACCATGCCCCAGCCCTGGGCAGTTCCTTCTTCAACAACCTTCCGGGCTTGTTGGTAAGATGACATGGAGATTCCAGATACAGCAGATGCTTCATTAACATTCAGGGCCTCAAACCCTTGGCTCATTGTTTCATGGACCTCCCCATCCATCTCAATATACTTATAAGTAGCCAGATGGCTAACAAATATATCCTCCTCCCCACAGATAGTAACAACTTGGCCTTCCCACTCAAATTTTAACTTCTGGTGAAGGGTAGACGTTACTGCGCCAGCGGCATGAATCCAAGGTCTACCCAACAAACAGCTGTAGGCAGGCTGAATGTCCATCACGTAGAAGATCGTTTTAAAAGTTTGTGGGCCAATCGTCACAGGCAGCTCAATTTCTCCCAGAACCGATCTCTTGGAACCATCAAAGGCTCTTACTACCAGGTTGCTGGGACGCAACACCAATCCTTCATATTCTAGCTTCACCAGGGCCTTTTTGGGTAAGACATTAAGGGATGACCCTGTGTCTACCAACACATGGGAAAGGACTGCACCTTTACATTCCATGGTGATGTGCAAGGCCTTGTTATGGTTGCGGCCTTCCGTTGTCAAGTCAGTATTGGTGAACCCTAGCCCATTGCTAGCAGTAACATTTCCAACCACGGTTTCCAACTGATTGAGAGTGATCTCTTCAGGCACGTAAGATGCGTGCAAGACTTTGAGTAGTGCATTCCGATGGGCTTCGGAGCACATAAGCAATGATAGGATAGAGATCTTGGATGGCGTCTGGTGAAGCTGATCCACTATTTTGTAATCACTCTTTTTGATGATTCTCATGAACTCATCAACTTCTTGATCGAATGGTGTTTTCAAAGCTTCCTTAACAGCTCGATCTTCCTGCACCGGGCTCTTTCCTTTTGCCTTGGCAGCAGCTTCTGCTTCGGCAGTGGGTCTTTGAATTTGTGGAGCAAAGAGACGTCCGCTTCGAGTGAAGCCTCCGCCTCCTCCCACATTGTCTATCTGTGGTGCAGGTGTTGATGGTTCAAGGGTGATTTTCTTTCCTTCGCAGTATATGTCAGAGCCGTAGTGCCAAGGGATGGCCCTATTGCTTTCATAAGGTACTGGTCCAGGCACTGTGACAGTGACTGGACTGATGACAGCTGCAGAAGGGATTATGATAGTTTGTGGATCATAATAAATTGTGACTGGTGCTCTGATGGGAGCAGCACTTTCTGAGTTGTAGGCAGAGTTGTTTTCAGGATCATAAAATATTGTGACAGTTGAGACATCTTCATGATTTGTTGCTGATGTTGTAGGAGATATTGTCGGAAGGACGGGCGTTGTTGTTGTAGGAGTTTCAAAATGAAGTGGTGCTGAAGTTGTAGAAGGAGAATTTGTTGATAGCTGATCAGTTGAGATGACAGATGAAGTACTTGTTGATGAAGCCGGAGAGTTGTCGGGAACAATGGTTGTTGCAGTTGTAGGAGATACTGGAATTGCTGCTGATGAGATTGCTGGATTTGTTGGAAATGATGTGGTGATTTGAAGTTGGCCACTCTGAATGAGACCATTTATGCCATTCCTCAGGTTATCGCACCCATTTACTGAAATATTGCAGTAAGCACACCCTAACTCACACCCCGGGAACATTTTACATTCGAGGAGCTGAGCCTTAATCTCTACCAACGGTGTTCGAATCTGACCCACACTGGTTATTAAATAAGACGGCTTGTCTTCTTCAATAGCGTTGATCCTGGGACCCCCGTGGTTTGGCATGGGGTTCTTATTGACATTGGGTGGTGGTGCGAAATTCAGGGCCTTAGAGTCTACCAGGTCTTGTACCTTCATGTGCAAGGCTCTGCACTTTTCTGTACTATGGCCAGGTGCATTTGAATGAAAAGCATATCTGGCGTTGGAGTCATAATTCTTGGGTGGACTGTTGGGATCTGGAGGTGCCAATGTCCTTAGCTCAACTAGGTTGAGTTTCAGGAGTTGTGGCAGCAATGTAGCATATGGCATAGGGATCGGATCGATCACCCTGTTGGCTTGAGATGGCCTCTGCTGGAATGGCCTTTGCTGGTTATTGTTGTTGGTGTTGCTGTTGTTGTAGTTTCTCGGAGGATACTGAGCTTGTTGATGGTACTGAGGTTGTTGCTGATAGTTTTGCTGTGGAGGTTGATAGGCTGGTTGTGGATGAGCTGGAGCGGGAATGGTGACCGCTGCCACAGATCTATGAACATATTGGGGCCTGCCCCTGTTGGTGTGGATGGCATTGGTCTCACCAGTTCTTCTTGGGCCCGCAAAAGGCTTTCTTGCATTACTGGATGAGCTTGCACCGTTGTCTGAGATCTTACCCATCTTCAATAGGCTTTCAATTCTTTCCCCGGCTATGACTACATCTGCAAAGCTGGTGGAGGAGAAGGCAGCTAGCCTATCAATGTAAGTCCCCTGGAGGGTGTTCATGAACATATCAGCCATCTCCCTCTCTGACATAGGCGGCTGGACAGCAGCGGCAAGCTGTCTCCATCTTTGAGCGTACTCTCGGAAACTCTCTCTAGATGACTGTGACATTCCCATTAGGAGGGTCCTGTTGGGTGCCATATCCAGATTATACTGATACTGTCTGATGAAGGCCTCTGCCAGGTCCTTCCAGCATCTAATAGTTGCTCTTGTCAGATGGGAATACCACTCCCTTGAAGCTCCAGTCAAGCTATCCTCAAAATAGAACATCCACAGCTTCTCGTCCATGGTGTAGGCCTTTAGCCTCCCGAGAAAAGATTGTAGATGGGTCCGGGGACAGGAAGTCCCATTATACTTCTCAAAGCATGGTGGCTTAAACTTGTGGGGAATCCTGACCCCATCTACCAAGCCCATATCCATAACATCAAAACCCAAAGAGTTTTGAGACTCCAAGGATCTTAACTTCTCAGCTATCTCATCCAACCTTCTATCATAGGCCTCCTCCCCAGCTCCCATCACTGTGAACTGATCTTCCTGGGGGTCTTCTTGCAGTACCCTCCCTGCTGTGGCAGTCCCTTGTATATTGACAGGGATGTTGGCCTCCGGGTGGAGGTGGGGTCCAAAGACTGGGGGATTGACATGAGGTTGGACTCTTTCATTGTTGCTTGTCCCAGCAGTCCCCGGCTGATGATCCTCCTGATTCCTTCCTTCTACCAGTGCTCTGAGCCTCTCCTGGCTTTGAGCCATGTTGTTCATTACCTCCATGAATTGCGTCATCTGATTCCGCATTTCCAACCTCTCGTTGGTCATTTGGTTCCTGACCTCTGTAAGGTCCTTCTGCATCTGATCCATCTGTATGCCCGGAAGGTTGTTACGGGTTGGATATCGGTGCGGACGGTTGAGGGGAAATACCCGACGTCGAGCAATAGTTCCTGAACATCACAACAGAGTTAGCAACAATAAAACAAACACCTACAAAACAAACAAAGGGTTAGCATGCAATGCAGTATGCTTATTTGTTTTCAAAGTATCCGGCTTGGCATTCAGTTTTGACCCTTCCAGACCCTTGAAGATGCTGTTGAAGTTGCTTTCGAAGTAAACTCGGATGGAACAAACTAATAAATATATTACAAAAGTCCAATGGTACACAGTTTGTTTACAAATACAAGCCCTCTGAGGGGTCAAAATACATTACAAGAAAATAAAAGTACATGGAATGAAAGCAACAACAAGCAAATGGTCAAACACCAAGACCAAACTCATCCTCTCGAACTTCCTTGAGAAGTGCTTCGGTCACAGGATCAGCCGGACGCTCCGTGAGGTTCTTGATAAGGAGGTTCCGGGTAGTAACAACTGCAGTTAGCTTCCTGTGCTGGCTTTGGTCCTTTGACCTCTTCACTCCAGCTCTGATCTTTAGCTCTGATATCTCCCTCTGGGCTGCTGCCAGGGCTTCTTGTTGCTCTTTTGCACTAGCTTCCATCTGTTCCATCTTGTCTTGGACCCTCTTGTCCTCCAGAGTACGAGCCTCGGTGATCCTGACCCACCTAGCTTGACTCTCCTTCAGATACAAGTCTGTCCTGGCTTTCTGGAATTGGGCTTCCTTGCAAGCATTCTTCAGGATTTGTTCTCCAGCCCTAGACTTCTTAATGTAATCTTCAGACTTCTCAATTCTAGCCAAGTGCTCCAACTTCAACTTCTCCAACCTTTCAATATCCAACCTACCATCACTCCTCTCCCAGAGGGTCTTCTGTAGAGCTTGAGTCAGCTTCTCATTTCTCTCTTTCAACTTCTCAAACTCCTCTAAGCTGACAGTTGCTGGAGGTGGTGTTGTGGAAGACCCAGGCATATCTTCTATAGTAAAGGGCATCCCAGAGAATTGAGCCCTGGCATGGGACCAATCATAGTATTGTGCTGATGCCACATTGTTACACTTCCCCAGGATGGTTACCCCCTTAGTCTGCACATTGTCCCAGGCCCAGGCTGCCTGCCTAACAATAGCCAGATTAGGCTTGTTCTCACAATAAAGAGTCTCAACCAAGTCTTGTGCCTTAGGAGTGTGGACCAGTGCATAGCCCAGTTGTCTTTTGAACAGCAGAGGGTTGTAATTAATACTACCCTTAACTCCTATCAGGGGCACATTGGGAAAATGCCCACAGCTGGTGATGATATCCCTGCCTTTTGTGCTTTGGGTGCACCACCTGATATCAGCTGAAGTTAGAGTAGTAAGTCTTCCAGCCCAGTTTCTCTGCTGATGAGGGTTCAAAAATGCATCTGTCCTGGGAAAATGCCTGAGAAGCCAAGTATGGAACAAAGGAGCGCAGCATCTTACTAATCTTCCCCTTTGCTTTTCATTCCTTTGATGAACAGAGTAGTAGAGATCCCCCAATAAAGTGGGCACTGGGTTCTTCAGGATGAAAAGATGGATTGCATTCTTGCTAACAAATCGAGGCTCATCTGCAAATAATATGATCCCATATATGCTTAAGGCCAATAAAGCACAGACTGCTTTCCACTCTCCTAAAGAAGCTTTCAGGGTAGCTTGAGAGATCAAGAAATCCAGATGCAGGCCAGGGATTCCAGCCTTAGAAGTCATATGCTTCCCAATCAAGACTGGTTCCAGATGCAATGCCTTTGCTACCTCTTCATTACCGGGAAAGACCATCTCAGGGTTGAAAGGGACTCCACCCCTGATAGGTATACCAACTAATGATGAGTATTCTTCCAATAAGGGGCCCAGCTGAAAGTCCTGAAAAGTGAAACATCTCAGTGGGGGATCATAAAACTGAAGGCAAGTGTGGATCAGGCTTCTCTGTGAGGGGTCCAGATCCATAACCATATCAAGTATATCTCCATGGTGTTCCCTGAACAGTGGTATATGGTCTGGAGTGATCAGGGTCTGAATCCTCCTGATGTCAGCTAACTCTGGCTGGAAGAAGTGGTAGGTGATGTTTCTCTTTTTAGGTGCCATGATGTTGAGACTGAGTAGAGACAAGTGCTGATGATGATACTGAAGAATGGGCCACTGATTGGCTGGTGCAGGTGACTGAAGTAGATAGCTGATAGCTGAAGCAGGTGCTGATGAAGATAGGTCAATACTGAAGATGGGGTCAAAACCAAAACCAAATGAAGATGGATACCCTGAAACACAAATAAGCAAATGTCAATATGATGCAATGATTATGTATGCAAATGATATGCAAGGGTTTGTGACTGAGTTGGATCTGATCAAGTGCTCCGATATAAGTCCATGTGTGTAAGAAATCCAGATGGAGGTCTATAAGTCCAGTAACCAAGGTGGGGGGCTCAAATAAAGAGCCACATGTCCAGGGCTTAAAATCACAAGAACTGTCCCAACATGGAGTATTCTTAACCAAATCAAAGTAACAGGGTATTCTGAGGTCAAGGTACCTGCAAACCTGTAAACAGCCCAACCCCCTCGCAGGTGGTGTTCTAAAACAAAGATCCTCAGACTCGGATCAGTTATGAGAAGTGTAAACACTTCTAACCCGGAGGTACAGTGTTTACAATAACCATAAAAGTTCCTCCTCTAATTCACCTCAGTTTCTGAAGGTCAATACTAAAAGGTCATCCAGACTTAGCAGGCTTCCCAGATAGCCCTAGTACTGCAGGAAATCTGCAACACAGAGTTCTCAAGAAGAAACCCATATCTGAACCGTGTTTCATATTCCCGCACCAGACCGAGATGGAATGGGAAAGAATATGAACCACTCTAGCCTAGGTGTCACTCAGGTCCCACCAAAGCAAACAACAGATCCAGCCAGCAGCACAGTATGACAATATGATAATATGCAAAGCTATAAAGAAAACAGTAAAGCAACTGTACATAAAGCAAAAATACATACAAATATACAAACACAAATAAGCACATAACACCCCAGTAAACACAAATCAAGCAAGCGCTAGGAGGAACCCACAAAAAGAACCAGAAGCCCTGGTTACAGTATAAGGCTCCCCAGCAGAGTCGCCAAGCTGTAGCTCCCGATAAATGGGACTGGCCCAAATAAAGGTACAGACGCGAACGGTCGGCGAGAGGGACAATGAGAACACACAGCAGTGAACTCACTGGAGATGAATAGAGTCGCCAGCTAGGCATTTTTATCCCGGAGGAAAGGTAATGCTGCATAGACCTAGAAAGATACGGATAAGACGGTTGCGAACCAGAGAGACTGAGAAAGGGGGTTGGTTACAACCTGGGAAGGTATTAGCACCCAGATTGTCCGTCGTACTCGACGGGATCCACGCTTAAAAGATTTGTGTTTTAAAGGGGTAGTGTCAGTTCAATCTGTGTATAAAAGAGCTGGAGAAGGTGTACAGGTGTCAGTGTAAAAGAAGTGTAAAGTGTAATATATACAGTGTCAGTGTGAGAACAGGAATGAAGTGCTCAAGACTATGAGGCTTAAAGAATAAAGCTAGAAGGAGGGGGGATATACAGAGACTTTTGTTCGATAACTGTTAAGTTATGCCTACGTATCCTCTCGTGCAATGAGGAAGTCAGAACACCGTAGTTCGACCCAAAGAGACTGAAAGATGAATTGACTTGTGAACTGCTTACTTGCCTATGCTCAAGTGTATGACCTGTCTGGCTCAGGTGCTAACTATCTTGCATTAGACGGAAGAAGCAAGTTCTCGTTTGTGAGTGAATGAGATGAGAAAAGAATCCCGGAGGAGACGATTATTGTTTGTTTTTGAGTTTTAAGTCTTTTATTGCTTTTGAAAATTTGTCATAGGTAAATGAGCTTAGGCCTAAACCAGTGGGTTAGCAAACTCACCACATCTTCCCTCTGATTAGGGGTAATGAGAATACCTTAAGTGCGAAGTCAGATTCTCACACTTAATCACCTTTGATGTAGGACTAAGATCATTAACCTACTTGTGATTATTTAGATGTTTTTGGGTGTTTTTGTTTAGTGTTGAGTAATGAGGTTAAGCCATAATCAGGGATTAAACAGACTCATTACACCATCCTAATAGAAGGATAATAGATGAGAATGTTTAAGCTGAGGAATGCTCCTCAACTTAATCCATGATTAGGGATTAAACTCATGACAAAACAAGCCTTTGATTAAGTGGATTTTATTTAATGGTATGATGATGAAATGATTTTTAGGGTTTGTAAGACAACTTGAGGGGGACTTGTCCATTAACACTAGGGTTAGTCCTTCTTAACCTATTAAGGAAGAATTAGAACCCTAATGCAAGGCCCAAGTTACAAGTGTGATGTCTTGATGATTCTTAAGTGGATTGATTAAGAGATTTAAACACATTAAGGGTTTAACACTTAGGATTAAAGTTATACACTCCATCCTAATAGAAGGATGCAGGCATAAGCTTAATCTCAAAGCCTTAAAGCCTTTAGGGTTTAGTCCCTGATTATGAGATGAGAAGAGAAGACTCAAAAGAGACACAAAGGTAAAACTAAATGGGGGACTAATCAAAACCCTAATCATTGTCATGCTTGGTTGTTCCTAAGGTTTGTGAGGTTTGCAAGAGGAATCTTCAATGGAACCACCAGGAAGCAGATGAAGGGATCAAGAGAAGCAAAGCAACTTGCTTCATTCAAGAAGTCAAGTCACTTGAAGAAAGAAAGTAAGAAGAAGAGGAATGAGCAAGCTCAATCTCAAACACATACAAAAATGCAGCAAGGATGCATGAAAAGAGATGAAGAGGAGTTATGAGAAGTGAAGGCAAATTCACTTCTCAAAGTCACTTACCACCTGAAAGGTTAGAAAAGAAATGCAATGCAATGCAAAATGGGATGAAATGACATGATGAGAAACAAAACCAGAAGCATATACATGATGTTAATGATGCTATAAGATGCTACAAACATGAGGCAGCACATGGAAATGATCATACAAGCTCATGAATGCAAATGAAGCAAGTTAAGAAGCATGGACATACATGAAAAGTTATGAAGTGCATATGTCATACAACATGGAAAATGCAAGATGCAATGATCAAACATGCTTTCAATATGTCTTATGATGTTAAATGAATCACATGGAGGCATGAAATGTCATGGCAAGTCATGTTATGCAAGAGAATGCAAGATGGATGCATATGGGAACCCAAATTAGGGTTTATGAACAATACATCAAACAAAAAACCAAAATCAGAAGCAAGCAACATTATAAAAAAATGAAAATGCACTCAAAGGACCCCTAATCCTATACTAACTCACTGCCCAAAGGAGAAGTTTCAACCCCTAACCAAGTTCAAGTTATAGTTTTCACAAGTTTGCTAGGGTTTTAGGGTTTCCAAACAAGAAAATTACCAAACAAAATGAAAATGAAAGATCAAATCATGACCATTTAATCTCACAAACTACATGCTAAACACAATGCAATGCAAAAAGAATCAATGTCCAACTCTTCATGGTTAGGCAGAAATGATTTTTTGAAGTTTGGATCAAAATAATGCACAAAAATGATTTTAATTCAATGAAAAATTCTCAAAATGCATCAAGATCAAAAAATAAATTTGGTTTGAAGGTTGGACAATGTTTCTAAATGTCTTAGAACATTTCATGAATTTTTGGGTGATTTTTAAATACCTAAAAGTATTTTTAATAAATTAATTTTCATTAATCAATTAAAAATAAACTTTTAAATAATTAAAAATACTTTTTCAATGCTAAAAATGAAAATAAAAATATTTTTGTGTTTTAAAAATTAATGAAACTCTTGACAAAAAGTTTCATAATTTTTAAACAATTTTTACTATTTTAAATAAATTGTATAAAACAAATATGAAATAAATGAATTAAAACAAAGAAAAAGAAAAGTCAACTGAATGGAGGGCTGGGATGGATCCTGGGGGAAGGGGGATTGACTGCGCGCGCAGATCAAAGGCCCACATTCAAACTGAGTTAAATACAATTATGAATTAATTAATCATAGTAAGGGTTTCTAATGGTGAATCTGGACCATTCATCCACGCGCGAAGTCAACCTTTTCAACGCATCTAACGCTCCAGATTCAAATACTCATTAATAACCTGATTAAACCCTAATGATTTTCAGGTGGCCGGAGAAGACCTCCGGTCGTCTTCTCCGGTGGGAACCCCACCTGAAAATCCCTAAAAACCTCAAAACGCAACCAAAATGAAAACCAAGCATACAGAAATGATTCCCATAACCCACTGAATCAAAACCCCATTACAAACATCATTTATATTCCCTCAAACTCATGAATCGAAACAAAACAATTTTTAGGTCAGGGAGTTTCAGAACACAATTAAACTCTTATTTCCTCACCATTTTCAAAACTAAAGACATCAGAACAATCAGTGAATCATGAAGAACAATTTAAGAACTTAAAAAATGATTTTTGGAAAAAAAGTTCTTGAGCTACCTGAGTTTCAAAGCTTTCACTCTTGCGACTTTCTGTCCCCTTCCTTTGATGAAAACCACTCCTTGTGACCCCTTGATGATGTTTGGATGCTTAAACGAAGTTTATGTTGGCTGGTTAAGGAGTTTGAACAGCTTCTGCTCAAGCTCAGGTGAAAATGGTGTTGGTGATTCAGGCTGTTTCAGGCAAAGGTGAAGGGTTCTTTATGACCAGGATGATGAATGGAGAAGGTTTATGGAGTTTGTTCAAGTGTTTGTGGCCTGTGGAATGAGTTTCGAAAGTTCTGGCTTTGAGGGTGAAAAATGGGGAAGCTCAGTTCTTGCTTGGTTCAGGCTTATGTCTTGCTGGTTTTGGCTCAGTGAAGCAAGGTGAGTTGATCAGTGGAGTTGGCTTTTGTGTTTGTGAGTTGTGTAAAGAGATTCGAAGAGTTTTGCTTGGTAGAGTGAGTTTGTGAATGTGATGTTCTTGTGTGTTTCAGCCTTGCTTGATAAGTGAAATGGCTAGCATTTGATTCACATAAAAAACTCCCATTGGTCAGATGATGTGACCTGCCCTTTATTGATTGGTAAGGTCCCTTTTGCAAAATGTCAACTTTGGTGTAAGGAAAGCATGGGTTGAGCCCTAGGCTAGTACAAGTGTGTGGGCTGGCGCAGCATGGTGTGTGAGAGATGCTAGAATGGTTCAGCAGCCAAGGCAACAAGTGGGTGAGGTGTGATTATGGTTTTTGCAAGTTGTTCACTTTTGGTTCATATGAAACTTTCTTGTCCCACAAGCCATAAAACATGAGGAAATCTTGGTCCAATCTGAACTTTAAGACTCACATGATGCTTGTGTAATGGTTAGACATGAATTAGAAGGTACAAATGCCTTGGTACAAAGTTTTTGCAAGTTTCTCATTTGAGGCATATCTTGAAAATTAGTGATTTTTGCCAACTTTGACACACCATAACTTTTGATCCAAAATGAATTAGATCATGTTCTTGTACTTTTTGAAAAGGGAAAGATCTAATCTACAACTTTCATGACCAAAGTTTTTTCATTTGAAGCATTTTTGGATCAAAAAGCAAGGGTTGAAAAAGTGGCATAAAATGACATTTCATGAAAAGTCAACCATGCCCTAAAAAGTCAACTTTGCAAAAACTTGTAATTCTTGAATTTTGTGAACTTCAACCTTCTTCCATGATCAAATAAAGATCATATATACTCAAAATGATGAAGATCACCCCTTGGTTGGGTCATTGGGGGCCTCAGATGCCCTGATTTTGCACTAACTTGTCCAGAAAGTCAACCTTTGATCAGATGACTTCCCCATGGAATTTCTTCATGAAAATTGACATGCATACTCCCTATACCATATGGAGACCAATGGAAACAAGAATGACCAAAAAATTTGGAGTTATGGCCTCTGAAACCAAAACCCTAATATTAGGTCAACTAGGCAGTTAAACCTGGCTCTGCCTCCCTACCAATCCCAGTTCTTGTGATTCTTTAGCATTTTTGACTTTGAGAGGATGTAATATGATATAAGAACACACATAGAACCCTTTGAAGTGATTGATGACCCTTGGAGTGGCTCAAGAGGCTCTTGGATTGCTCAGATCACAAACCCTGGTTGCAGATGACTTTGAATCTATGCAGTGAATCAAAATTGTGGTATGAGATGGTATGATTGAGCTCATGCATATGAAATGATCACAAGCCATGGTGTGAATGGGTGAGGGCAAATTTGGGGTGTTTACAGCAACAGTCACCATTCCCGCTCCAGTTCATCCTCAACCAGTTTATCAACCTCAGCAACAAAATTATCAGCAACAAACTCAGTATCCTCCTCAGAGAAATTATAACAACAGCAACACCAGCAACAACAACCAGCAAAGACCATTTCAACAGAGACCCTATCAGGCCAATAGGGTGATCGATCTGATCCCTATGCCCTATGCCACATTATTGCCACAACTCCTAAAACTCAACCTGGTTGAGCTAAGGACGTTGGCACCTCCAGATCCTACCAGTCTGCCCAGAAATTATGACGCCAGCGCCATATGTGCTTTTCACTCAAATGCGCCTGGCCATAGTACGGAGAAGTGCAGAGCCTTGCACATGAAGGTACAAGACTTGGTAGACTCCAAAGCTCTGAACTTTGCACCACCACCAAATGTCAACAAGAACCCTATGCCACACCATGGTGGTCCCAGAATCAATGCTATTGAAGAAGACAAGTCGTCTTACTTGATAACCAGTGTGGGTCAGATTCGGACGCCCTTGGTGGAGATTAAAGCTCAACTCCTTGAATGTCAAATATTTCCGGGATGTGAGCTAGGGTGTGTTTATTGCAACATTTCAGTGAATGGCTGTGATAACTTGAGGGATGGCATAGATGGTCTCATCCAGAGTGGCCTGCTTCAAATCACAACGTCAGTACCTACCAACCCAGCAATCTCCTTAACAACAGTTCCAGACTCGTCTACAACTGCAACAACCATTGTTCCAAACAACTCTTCGGCTTCATCAACAAATGCTTCATCTGTTACTTCAACAGACCAGATATCAGCAAACATCCCTTCTACAACTTCAGCACCCCTTCGTTCAGAGTCTCCTGCAACAACAACATCCATCCTTCCAACAATGTCTCCTACAACATCAGCAACGAACAATGCAAGTGTTTCAACAGTTACAATTTATTATGATCCCACCAATGATTCTGCTTACAACTCACAAAATGCCACTCCTACCAGAACACCAGTCACAATATATTATGATCCGCAGACTATCACAGTCCCTTCTGCAGCTGCCATCAGTCCAGTCACTGTCACAGTGCCTGGGCCAGTACCTTATGAAAGCAGTAATGCCATCCCTTGGCATTACGACTCTGACTTATATTGCGAAGGACAGAAAATCACTTTCGAATCATCAACTTCTTCACCACAAATAGACAATGTGGGAGGAGGCGGAGGCTTCACTTGAAGCGGACGTCTCTTTGCCCCGCAAATTCAAAGACCCACTACCGAAGCAGAAGCTGCTGCCAAGGCAAAAGGGAAGAGCATGGTGCAAGAAGAGCAGGTTGTTAGAGAAGCTTTAAAAACACCTTTTGATCAGGAAGTTGATGAGTTCATGAGAATCATCAAGAAAAGTGATTACAAGATAGTGGACCAGCTTCACCAGACGCCTTCCAAGATCTCCATCCTATCATTGCTTATGTGCTCCGAAGCTCATCGGAACGCACTACTCAAAGTCTTGCACGCAGCTTATGTGCCAGAAGAGATCACCGTCAATCAGTTGGAAGCTGTGGTTGGTAATGTTAATGCTAGTAATGGACTAGGATTCACCAACACTGATTTGACTACGGAAGGCCGCAATCATAACAAGGCTTTGCACATTACCATGGAATGTAAAGGTGCAGTTCTTTCCCATGTGCTGGTAGACACAGGGTCATCCCTCAATGTCTTACCTAAAAAAGCCCTTGTGAAGCTGGAATATGAAGGATTGGCATTACATCCCAGTAACTTAGTAGTGAGAGCCTTTGACGGCTCTAAGAGTTCAGTTCTGGGAGAAATTGAGTTGCCTGTAACGATTGGCCCACAAACTTTCAAAACGACCTTCTACGTGATGGACATTCAGCCTGCCTACAGCTGTTTGTTGGGTAGACCATGGATTCATGCCGCTGGCGCAGTTACATCTACCCTTCACCAGAAGTTAAAATTCGAGTGGGAGGGCCAAGTCGTTACTATTTGTGGAGAGGAGGATATTTTTGTTAGCCATCTGGCTACCTACAAATATATTGAGATGGATGAGGAGATCCACGAGACGATGAGTCAAGGGTTCCAGGCCTTGAATATTAATGAAACATCCGCTGTACTTGGGACTTCCATGACATCTTACCAACAGGCCCGGAAGGTGGTGGAAGAAGGAAACGCTCAAGGCTGGGGCAAACTGTTGCCTCTGGAGAAAAAAGAAGATAGATTTGGGTTGGGTTACAAACCAACTCAAGAAGATCAAGCAGAGGCTGCTAGGAAGCCCAACTTTGTTAGTGGGGGGATGCTCACCCCCGATGCTGTCAACAACTTGGAAGATGATTCGGAAGATGAACGCAACCTGGAAAGCTGGATTCGTCCAAAGGTCACGGGGAGCAGTATCTCAAACTGGTCTTCCCAGGAAATTATAAGAGTTACTCCTGCAGAGTAATTATTATTTCCTGTATATTTTAAGCATGCATCAAGTCTTGCATCTTGCCCAAGATGACAAGACTCATTTTGTAATCGGGCCATCTGTAATTTTTGTGCAACAAGATTAATCAATGAAATATCAGACATCTTTTGCAAACGAGTCTTTTTCTTTTCCGCTCACTGTTTTTCCATTTTTCTTTTTGTACAAAAAAAAAATGGCAATGTTTTCAAAATGACAACTTTTATTTCACTTTTCTAAAACAAGATTAAAATCAATCACTAAAATGAACAAACTGAACCCTTGCAGAGAGTGCCTTCCAGACCGCACCGACAACAGCACGGCTATGACTTCGTATGACTTTGACAATCCGATCAATCAAGCTGATGAAGGGGTTGAAGAAGATTACGAGCTTCCTGAAGAGCTAGCCAGGTTGTTGAGACAAGAGGAAAAGGTCATCACTCCTCATAAGGAGGAGGTCGAAACGATTAATCTTGGTATAGATGAAGATGTGAAAGAGGTTAAGATCGGGGCCTGCTTACAAGACTCAGTGAAGAAACAACTGATTGACCTACTTCAGGAATATGTGGATGTGTTTGCTTGGTCTTATCAAGATATGCCAGGGCTGGACACCGACATTGTTATGCACAAGCTGCCTTTAAGAGAAGAATGCCCGCCGGTTAAACAGAAGCTGCGCCGTACTCGCCCAGACATGGCAATGAAAATCAAGGAGGAGGTGCAAAAGCAGTGGGACGCCGGGTTCCTTGCTGTAACTAGCTATCCACCGTGGGTTGCTAATATTGTGCCTGTGCCTAAGAAAGACGGCAAAGTAAGAATGTGTGTTGATTACCGGGATTTGAACAGAGCCAGCCCGAAAGATGATTTCCCATTACCTCACATTGACGTATTGGTGGATAACACGGCTCAGTTCTCGGTATTCTCCTTCATGGACGGATTTTCAGGATACAATCAGATCAAAATGTCACCTGAAGACATGGAGAAGACAACTTTCATCACACCCTGGGGCACGTTCTGTTACAAGGTGATGCCATTCGGACTGAAGAATGCTGGTGCAACATATCAACGGGCTATGGTAACATTATTCCACGATATGATCCATAAAGAAATCGAGTGTTACGTGGATGACATGATTGCCAAGTCCCTTACGGAAAAAGACCACCTGGTAAATCTGCTGAAACTATTCAAGCGTCTGAGGAAGTATCAACTAAAGCTGAACCCCAACAAGTGCACATTCGGGGTGCAATCTGGTAAGCTGCTGGGTTTTATTATGAGCGAGAAAGGGATTGAAGTTGACCCTGATAAAGTCAAAGCCATTCAAGAGATGCCTGCACCGAAGTCTGAAAAGGAAGTTCGAGGGTTTCTAGGTAGATTGAACTACATCTCAAGGTTCATATCTCACCTTACAGCAACCTGCGAACCCTTGTTCAAATTGTTGAGAAAAGAACAGACGGTCAGGTGGAATGAAGATTGCCAGAGGGCTTTTGACAAGATCAAGGAGTACTTGCAAGAACCTCTAATCCTTATGCCCCCAGTTGAAGGAAGACCTCTGATAATGTACTTGACAGTATTAGAAGAGTCAATGGGGTGTGTGCTAGGCCAGCATGACGAGTCTGGTCGAAAAGAGTATGCAATATACTACCTAAGCAAAAAGTTTACCGACTATGAACAGCGTTATTCACTGCTCGAGAAAACTTCTTGTGCTTTAGCGTGGGCTGCTCGCCGATTGAGACAGTATATGTTGACCCACACTACTTTGTTGATCTCAAAGATGGATCCAGTTAAGTACATTTTTGAGAAGCCAGCTCTTACCGGACGGGTTGCAAGATGGCAGATGATCCTCACAGAATACGACATCCAGTACACATCTCAGAAAGCCATCAAAGGCAGTGTATTGTCTGAATATCTTGCTGAGCAACCTATTGATGATTACCAGCCTATGAGATTTGACTTCCCTGATGAATACATCATGTTCATAAAAGCAAAAGATCATGAAGAGCCTGTTCACACTGAAGGGCCTGACCCGGAAAAAGAATGGACTATGATGTTTGATGGGGCTGTTAATATGAATGGTCGTGGTGTTGGTGCAGTACTCATTACACCTAAAGGAGTTCATATGCCTTTCTCGGCAAAACTCACCTTTAGCTGCACTAACAACGAAGCTGAATACGAAGCTTGCATTATGGGTCTTGAGGAAGCCATTGACCTCAGGATCAAGACTTTGACTGTATTCGGAGATTCAGCTCTGGTAGTTAATCAAACCAACGGCAAATGGTACACACACCAGGATCATCTGATACCTTACAGGGATTATACAAGGAGGTTATTGACTTTCTTCACCACAGTCAAGCTTGAGTATATCCCTCGGGACGAGAATCAGTTTGCAGATGCTCTGGCTACCATTTCATCCATGATCAAAGTTCAAGCTGCCAACTTTGTACCTCAAATTTCAGTGTCCAGACTTGACAGACCAGCATATGTGTTCGCAGCAAATGTTGTCAAAGATGATAAGCCTTGGTTCCATGACATTAAATGCTTCTTGGAGGATCAAACATACCCACCTGGGGCATCTTCCAATGATAAGAAGACATTAAGAAGGCTTGCTGGTAGTTTCTTCCTGAACACTGATGGTTCTTTGTACAAGAGAAACTTTGATATGGTACTCCTCAGATGCGTCGATAGAACAGAAGCAGACTTGTTGATGCATGAAGTGCATGAAGGATCCTTTGGTACCCATGCAGGAGGGCATGCCATGGCCAAGAAATTGATAAGATCAGGTTATTACTGGATCACAATGGATGCCGACGGTTGTGCCTATGCCAGAAAATGCCATAAATGCCAGATTTATGCGGATAAGGTGCATGTGCCTCCCAATCCTTTGAATATAATGTCTTCACCCTGGCCCTTTGCCATGTGGGGCATTGATATGATCGGCAAGATTGAGCCAACTGCTTCAAATGGCCACAGATTCATCCTGGTCGCCATTGACTATTTCACCAAGTGGGTTGAAGCAGCCTCATATGCAAATGTTACAAGGCAAGTGGTAGCCAGATTTCTGAAGAGAGATATCATCTGTCGATATCGAGTTCCCGAGCGAATCATTACTGACAATGGTTCCAACTTGAACAATAAAATGATGGCTGAGCTATGCCGGGACTTCAAGATCCAACACCACAATTCTTCTTCTTACAGGCCAAAGATGAATGGCGTTGTTGAGGCAGCTAATAAGAATATCAAGAAGATTGTGCAGAAGATGGTAGTCACCTACAAAGACTAGCATGAGATGCTACCATTTGCCTTGCATGGGTACCGCACGTCAATCAGAACATCCACTGGGGCAACACCTTATCAGCTTGTGTATGGTATGGAAGCAGTCCTACCTGTTGAAGTTGAACTACCCTCCCTACGGGTACTGATGGATGTTAAGCTGAACGAAGCAGAGTGGGTCCGATCCCAATACGAGCAACTGAGTCTGATCGAAGAGAAGAGATTGGCTGCAATCTGTCATGGGCAGTTGTATCAGAAAAGAATGAAGAGATCCTTCGATCAGAAAGTCAGGCACCGAGAGTACCAAGTGGGAGATCTTGTGCTGAAAAGAATCCTCCCTCCTTATACAGACCACAGGGGAAAATGGACTCCAAACTATGAAGGACCATTCGTGGTAAAGAAAGTTTTCTCTGGTGGGGCACTGATGCTCAGGACCATGGATGGTGAAGATTTCCCGTCCCCTGTGAATACAGATGCAGTTAAAAAATACTTCGCATAAAAATGACCCGCTGGACACAGAAACAGAATGTAAGTCCAGGCAAAAATAGGGCATCCCGGCGAGTCAAAAACAGAATAAAAGACTCGGGCAAAAATAAGGGAAAATAAACAAAAAAATGTACACCCGCTGAGTTGAAAAGCCGCATTGGACAACTCAGGCAAAAATGGGTATCCCGATGGATTGAAAACTCGAAAGGGCGATCCATGCAAAATAAGGGAATAAGCGAACAATTGCATTCTGAATTCGTCTGTATCACTTGCAACTTGGTAAATCTCGAAAGGATCAAGCTTCTGTCAGAATCATCCTTCTTCAGAAAGCAAGACGAGAAGAACTTCAAAAGTCATACGAGTCGTAGCAAGAGGGGAAGCTCCTCAAAGCGCCGTCAACATTGCCAGCATTCTGTTTCTCAATTTGTAACAATCTCCTCAACATTGCTAACATTGCCAACATTGCCAATTCAGGGCATTTGAATTAATAAAATCAGATTTGAATTAATAAAATCAGATTTTTCAGTCATGTTTCGTTTTGTACATTTTTTATTTGCAAAAGAATGTCTGATGTCTTAAGAAAACTAGTTGCGTGAATACGGATGTTTTATAAAATAATAAAGAAAATAAAACACGTGCTTGCAGGAAATATACTTACTCTCGAGAGTAAATCACTCCTATGACGGAATCCGGTAAGGGATACCTCGGGGTTACTTGTACATTTCTCTGTCTTTACAGGATTGCAGGTATTCAAAAGTGCAACAGGGGGCATGAAGGCTTCATCCCAGTGAGCTGGAAAATCAACACTCACTCAATCTTAGCACCCAAGTGTTTTCTCCCCAACTGAGTTGTCACTTGTTGCTTATCCCAACCGAGTTGCCAATCATTTTTCCCCAGCCGAGTACAGAAGCCAGGAAATCATCTCCCCACAGAGTTTCAGCCTCTATCCAGAAGAGAAACACACGAAAGAATCACAACAGGGTGACGAAAGCTTCTACAAACCCCAGCTGGGTCTTTCATTTGCCAGGAATAGGTCTATCATTGACCCCTCTCCCCAAGCAGAATCATCTCATTAGATCTATCGACGATCTCATCCCCAGCTGGGATGTTCATTTCAAGCAGATCGACCAGAGATCTACACAACATTGGGATCCGAATCCCAGTTTGGTATCTTTTGTAATCATAGCATTCACATCATATTCACCAGAACAAAGCGTAGCATTCCGTCTTAATACGGAGCATTACGGCAAAAATCAAACATATAGCATAATCATAAGTCATGGTCTGAATCAAACACTTATGAATATTGTCAACCCATCAACAATATACAGAATACTCCCCAGATTCCCCAGCAAAAGCAGTTGCCTCACATTCACAAACACTTGTATATTACAGATACTTCTTGGCACCTGTCCGTGTCATATCCCCAGCAGAAAGCCAAAGATGTTCCCTTTGCACTCATAAATACTTGTATATATATAACTTTCTTGACATCCGTCCATGTCACTTTTCCCAGTACAGTAATGTAAACACTTTGTGTACCAGATACCTGTTTATATTATACTCTTCTCCTTTTAACACTCGTCCGTGTCACACTCTCCCCAGCAGATTAAACACTCATCTATATATCATTCGTACTTTCTACTCATACTTATACAGATACTCATCCGTATCTTGTATGCACCATTTACATCCCCGCAGATTCTACACTCGTCCGTGTTCTTTGTTGACCAGTTGGTGCTCGTCCGTACCATCATCTCAGAACATGCGTCAAGCATTTGTTTCTACATGATACTCGTCCGTATCATAGTCTCGAGGATGCTCGTCCGCATCTTTAATCCATACACTTTGTCTTCTTGAATATAGACACTCGTTTGTGCCTACTATTCCCCAGAAGAAGTCTTTCAGATTCAACACTCGTCCGTGTTCCTTGTTAACTAGTTGGTACTCGTCCGTACCATCATCTCCGAACACGTGCCAGTATTTGTTTCTACCCGATACTCGTCCGTATCGTAGTCTTAAGGATGCTCGTCCGCATCTTTAATCTATACACAATACCAAACACTTATACCTTTTATTTCTTGGATGTAAACACTCGTCCGTGTTTACTATTCCCCAGTAAAACAATTTTCCTTTTTATCTGACATTCGTCCTATGTCATGATAAACCTTGAGGGCAGCCGTACCCTGCTAGGTGGTCGTCCTCCACCTCTTGATGGTCGTCCTCCATCATGACTCGTCCGATGGCCGTCCCCATCGTTGACTTTCTCTATCCGACATTCGTCCTATGTCGTGATATTTTAGCAGCCGTCCCATGCTAGGTGGTCGTCCTCCACCTTTTGATGACCGTCCTTCATCATTTTATCCAATGGCCGTCCCCATTGCTGATTTTGGTTATCTGACATTCGTCCTATGTCATGATAAACCTTGAGAGCAGCCGTCCCCTGCTAGGTGGTCGTCCTCCACCTCTTGATGGTCGTCCTCCATCATGCTCGTCCGATGGCCGTCCCCATCGTTGACCTTTTATCCGGCATTCGTCCTATGTCGCGATATTTTCGGCAGCCGTACCCTGCCAGGTGGTCGTCCTCCACCTTAGATGACCGTCCCTCATCTTAACTCCAACAGAGCAGCCGTCCCCTGCTAGGTGATCGTCCTTTACCTTTGATGACCGTACCTCATCATCTGTTTATTTCATTTATTCTTTAACCCGATGGCCGTCCCCGTCGTGGTCCCTTTTCTTTTTTAGCACCGATGGTCGTCCCCATCGTTGGTTGCTTTGCTTTATGAACTTGATGGTCGTCCCCATCATAATCCCTCTTTATCCCCAGCGTGTTGGCTGTCCCCGTCATTGCTTTATTTCCCTCACTTTTCCCAGCATGCCGGCCGTCCCCGTCATTGCTTTTTTACCCAGCAGTCGTCCTCTGCTCGACGGTCGTCCTCCGTCGCCCATACTTTACAATATACTTTATTTTCTTTTACAGGCTATATCCCTTTTCTTCTTCATTCTGTGAGTGCAAATTTTGGACTGTCTTTGGTATTCAACCACAAGTTATCTTATTTGCCTGATAAGCCGTTGCTTACATCCTGCACAGCTAACTCATGCTTGAATAGGGGCAGCTGTAAGCACCCCAAATTTGCCCTCACCCATTCACACCATGGCTTGTGATCATTCTCATATGCATAATCTCAATCATAAGATCTCATATCCCATTTTTGATTCACTGCATAGATTCAAAGTCATCTGCACCTGGGGTTTGTGATCTGAGCAATCTAAGAGCTTCTTGAGCCACTCCAAAGTCCATCAACCACTTCAAAGAGGTCCATGTGTGTTCAAGTATCATATTACATCCTCTCAAAGTCAAGAATGCTAAAGAATCACAAGAACTGGGAATGGTGTGGAAGCAGAGCCAGGCTTGACTGCACAGTTGACCTAAAATTAGGGTTTTGGTTTCAGAGGCCATGACTCCCAAATTTTTGGTCATTCTTGTTTCTATTGGTCTCTATATGGTGTAGGGAGTATGCATATCAATTTTCATGAAGAAATTCCATGGGGAAGTCATCTGATCAAGGGTTGACTTTCTGAACAAGTCAGTGCAAAATCAGGGCATCTGAGGCCCCCAGTGACCCAACCAAAGGGCATTCTTTATCATTTTGATTGTATATGATCTTTATTTGATCATGTAAGAAGTTGTAAGTTCACAAAATTGAGAAATTTCAAGTCTTTGGCAAAGTTGACTTTTTGGGCAAGTTTGACTTTTAATGAATTTGTCATTTTAGGCAACTTTTCAACCCTTACTTTTTGATTCAAAAAGGCTTCAAATGGAAAAACTTTGGTCATGAAAGTTGTAGAATAGATCATTCCCTTTTCAAAAAGTACAAGAACATGACCTAATTCATTTTGGATCAAAAGTTATGGCTTGTCAAAGTTGGCCAAAAATCACAAAATTTCAAAGTTTCTACCAAAGAGGTATTTTGCAAAATGACTTGATCAAGTGTTCTAAAGCTATAAAATGGACTTCTAATTCACATAACATGATCATGTGACATCTAAAGTCCAGAATGGACCAAGGAATTACACATTTGTATGGTTTTTGGAACAAGATTTTTTCATGAGAACCAAAGAGAACCAAGTTGCAAAATCCATCATAACATCTCATCCACTTGCTGCCTAGGTTGCCGAACCACCCTAGCCCCTTCCTCACCTCATGCTGCGCAAGACAAGCCCTTTGTACCAAGCTAGCAAGTAGCCCATGCCCTTCTTACACAAAAGTTGACTATTTGCAAAAGTAACCATACCTATCACAAAAGGACATGTCACTTCATCTGACCAATAGCAATTGTTTATACAAACAAATTGCAAGCCAAACCACACAAGAGGCAAGCCTGAAGCACACCACAAGCCAACTTTCTCATTTTCACTCCCTTGAGCAAAAGCTTTCGAAACTCATCATACAAGCCACAAACACTTAAACAAACTTCATAGATCAACTCAACTCATCATCCTGGTCAGAAAGCACCCCTCATCCTTGCCCTAAACTGCCTGAATCATAAACACGATTCTCACCTGAGCTTGAACAGAACTTCAGTAAACTCTCAAACCAGCCCAAATAAATTTGTTCTAAGCCTTTCAGAAGCATAAGGGAGGTCATAGGAGTGGATTGCACAAGGAGAAAGGGCCAGAAATTTGCAGACTGAAAAGCTTCAAACTCAGGTAGCTTCATGAACTTTTTTTCCAGAAATGGATTTTTAAGTTCTTAATAGCTTCTACATGCTTCCCTGATCATGAATATGTGGTTGTTTTCGAAAATGAGTGAGAAATAAGTATGTATGCAGTCTCTGAAACTTTTTGCCCTAGAACATGTTTGATTCGATTCTCCTTGTTTCTGAATGATAAATGTTGTTTGAATGGGGGGTTTAATGAGTTTTTGAATGGGGAAGAGTTCTGGGCTGTTGAATTTCATTTTCATTGCGTGTAGAGTGAGTTTGTGTTTTGGAGTGATCGGAGAAGATGACCGGAACACTGTTCCGGTCACCTGAAAGTCATTAATGGTTGGATTAGGGCTAATTAATTAGGGTTAGTGAGTTTGAATGCTGGCCGTCCAGATGCGCGCCAGGTCAATTCGCGCGTGTGGGAATTCAAACCTCAGCCCTTGATCTTGCTGACTTTTCTTTTTTCAGCTTTAAATTCATTTTATTTTCATATTAATTCATTTGTTTTCTATATTTTATTAAAAATAGCAAAACCAATTTAAAAATTCTGAAATTTTTTATACAAGTTATTATTTAATTTCAGAACACAAAAATATTTTTATTTTTATTTTTAGCATTTTAAAAATATTTTTAAATATTTAAAAGTTACTTTTTAATTAATTAATGAGAATTAATTAATTAAAAATACTTTTAAGTATTTAAAAATCACCAAAAAATTCATGAAACATTTAAAAACATTTAGAAACATTGTCCAACCCTCAAACCAAATTTCTTTTTTGATCTTAATGCATTTTGAGAATTTTTCATGGAATTAAAATCATTTTAATGCATTATTTTGATCCAAACTTCCAAAAATCATTTCTGCCTAACCCTTGAGAGTTGGACCTTGATTCTTTTTGCATTGCATTGTGTTTAGCATGTAGTTTGTGAGATTAAATGGGCATGATTTGATCTTTCATTTTCCATTTGTTTGATATTTTTCTTGTTAAGGAACCCTAAAACCCTAGAAAACTTAGGAAAATCATAACTTGAATTAGGTTAAGAGTTGGAACTTCTCCTTTGGGTAGTGAGTTAGTATAGGATTAGGGATCCTTTGAATGCATTTTCAATTTTTTTATCTTGATGTTTGCTTCTGGTTTTGGTTTTTTTTGTTTGATGCTTTGATCATAAACCCTAATTTGGGCTTCCATATGCATCCATCTTACATTTGCTTGCATAACATGACTTACCATGACATTTTGTGCATCCATTTGATTCATTTGACATCTTAAGACATATTGAAAGCATGTTGGATCATTGCATCTTGCATTTGCCATGTTGTATGCCATTTGCATTCCATAAGTTTTTATGTATGTTCATGGCTCTTAACTTGTTTCATTTGCATCCATAAGCTTGTATGATCATTCCCATGTTTTGTTTCATGTTTGCATCATCTCATAGCATCATTATCATCTCATATATGCTTCTGGTTTTGGTTTGACTCATGTCATTTCATCTCATTTTGCATTGCATTGCATTTCTTTCACTAACTTTTCAGGTGGTAAGTTATCTTGAGAAGTGAATTTGCCTTCACTTCTCATAACTTCTCTTCATCTCTTTCATGCATCTTTTCTGCATTTTACTTTGTGTTTGAGATTGAGCTTGCTCATTCTTCTTCATCCTACTCTCTTTCCTCAAGTGACTTGTCTTCTTAAGTGAAGCAAGTTACTTTGCTTCTCCTGATCCTTTCATCTGCTTCCTGGTGGTTCCATTGAAGATTTCTCTTGATAAACTTCACAAACCTTAGGAACAACCAAGCATGACAATGATTAGGGTTTTGATTAGTCTCCCCACTTAGTTTTACCTTTGTGTCTCATTGAGTCTTCTCTTCTCACCTCACAATCAGGGACTAAACCCTAAAGGCTTTAAGGCTTTGTGATTAAGCTTATGCCTGCATCCTTCTATTAGGAAGGAGTGTATAACTTTAATCCTAAGTGTTAAACCCTTAATGTGTTTAAATCTCTTAATCAATTCACTTAATAATCACTAAGACATCAAGCTTGTAACTTGGGCCTTGCATTAGGGTTCTAATTCTTCCTTAATTGGTTAAGAAGGACTAACCCTAGTGTTAATGGACAAGTCCCCCTCAAGTTGTCTTACAAATCATAAAATTCACTTCATCATCATATCATTAAATAAAATCCACTTAATCAAAGGCTTGTTTTGTCATGAGTTTAATCCCTAATCATGGATTAAGTTGAGGAGCTTTCCTCAGCCTAAACATTCTCATCTATTATCCTTCTATTAGGATGGTGTAATGAGTCTGTTTAATCCCTGATTATGGCTTAATCTCATTGCTCAACACTAAACAAAAACAACAAAAACATCTAAATAATCACAAGTAGGTTAATGATCTTAATCCTACACCAAAGGTGATCAAGTGTGAGAAGCTGACTTCACATTTAATGTATTCTCATTACCCCTAATCAGAGGGAAGATGTGATGAGTTTACTAAATCCATTGGTTTAGGCTTAAGCTCATTTTTCTATTTTAAACTTGAAAAAGCAATAAAAGATTGAAAACACCAAAAAACAAACAATAATCGTCTCCTCCGGGATTCTTTTCTCATCTCATTCACTCACAAACGAGAACTTGCTTCTTCCGTCTAATGCAAGACAGTTTGCACCTGAGCCAGACAGGTCATACACTTGAGCATAGACAAGTAAGCAGTTCACAAGTCAATTCACCTTTCAGTCTCTTTGAGTCGAACTACGGTGTTCTGACTTCCTCATTGCACGAGAGGATACGTAGGCATAACTTAACAGTTATCGAACAGAAGTCTCTGTATATTCCCCCTCTTTCCAGCACCATTCTTTTAGCCTCATTATCATGAGCATTTCACTCTTGTCCTTGCACTGACACTGTATATATTACACTTTACACTTCTTTTACACAGACACCTGTACATCTTTTCCATCTATTTTATACACAAAATGCACTGACACTACCCCTTTAAAACACAAATCTCTTAAGCGTGGATCCCTTCGAGTACGGCGGACAATCTGGGTGCTAATACCTTCCCAGGTTGTAACCAACCCCCTTTCTCAGTCTCTCTGGTTTGCAACCGCCTTATCCATATCTTTCTAGGTCTATGCAGCATTACCTTTCCTTCGGGATAAAAATGCCTAGCTGGCGACTCTATTCATCTCCAGTGAGTTCACTGCTGTGTGTTCTCATTGTCCTTTTCGCCGACCGTTCGCGTCTGTACCATATTCGAGCCTGGTCTCGTCTTTTGGGAGAGAAAGTGAGGGTTCAAGAAGGCATCTGATTTGGGTAGGTGTCTGAGCAGCCAGATATGAAACAAAGGAGCACAACATCTCACCAACTTCCCCCTTTGTTTCTCATTCCTCTGATGAATGGAGTAATAGAAATCTCTCAGCAATGTGGGTATTGGGTTCCTCAGAAGGAAAAGATGAATGGCATTCTTGCTGATAAATTTGGGCTCATCTGCAAACAGTATAACCCCATATATGTTGAGGGCTCACAGTGCACAGACTGCCCTCCATTCTCCCAAGGAGGCCTTCAGGATGGCCTGAGAAATCAAGAAGTCTAAGTGTAAACCAGGGATCCCAGCTTTTGTTGTCATGCTTTGCTCAATCAAGGCAGGCTTCAAGTACAATGCTTTTGCCACTTCTCCATTGTTGGGAGAAGTCATCTCTGGGTTGAAGGGGATTCCACCCCTGACAGGTACTCCAATCAATGATGAAAACTCCTCCAGCAGAGGTCCTAGCTGAAAGTCTGAAAATGTGAAACATCTCAAAGGAGGGTCATAAAACTGTAGGCATGTGTGGATCATGCTCCTCTGAGAAGGGTCTAGGTCCATAACCATATCCAGGATACCTCCATAATGCTCTCTAAACAAAGGGATATGGTCAGGGGTGATAAGTGACTGGACCTGCCTGATACCAGTCAACATAGGCTCAAAGAAATGGTATGATATGTTGCTCTTCCTAGGAGTAACCATGAATGATGCTGAAGATGATGAAGGTAGGTGCTGATGAAGATCAAGACTGATACTGGAGAGGAGCCACTGATAGGCTGATGCAGGTGATGATGGAGATGGATGAAGCAGAGGTCTATGCAGGAGAAGAGGTCAAAACCAAACCAGATATAATGTGGATACCCTGAAAAACAAATAAACAAATGTTAAATGATGCAAATGATGAGTATGCACATGATATGCAAGGGTTTGTGATCAAGCTGGATCTGATTATCTGTCTTGATATAAGTCTATGTATGTTCAAGAAGCCCAGATGGAGGTTCAGAAATCCAGTAACCAAGGTGGGGGACTCAAATAAAGAGTCACATGTCCAGGGTTAATCACAAGAACTGTACAAAATGAGGTACTCTTAAACCAAATAGTAACAGGGTATGATGTGGCCAAGGGTACCTGCATACCTGCAAACAGCCCAACCCCCTCACAGGCAGTGTTCTAGAACAAGGATCCTCAGACTTGGATCTGTTATGAGAAGTGTAAACACTTCTAACCCGGAGGTACAGTGTTTACAATAACCATAAAAGATCCTCCTCTAATTCACCTCAGCTTCTGAAGGTCATAATAAATGTCATCCAGACTTAGCAGGCTTCCCAGATAGCCCTAGCACTACAGGAAATCTGTAGCACAGGGTTCTCAAGAAGAAACCCACATCTGAACCGTGTTTCATATTCCCGCACTAGACCGAAATGGAATGGGAAAGAACATGAACCACTCTAGCCTAGGTGTCACTCAGGTCCCAGGTATAGGACCTTAAACTCTCAATGAAACCCCACCCATCAAAACAGAAACCAGATCCAGCAATGATAATATGATAGTATGATGCATAAAACTGTATAAAAAAAGCAATAAAAAAGACTGTATATAAAGCAATAAACAAAGAAAATAAACACAATTAGCACATAACACCCCAATAAACACAAATCAAACAAGCACTAGGTGGAACCCATAAAAAGAACCAGAAGCCCTGGTTACAGTATAAGGGTCCCCAGCAGAGTCGTCAAGCTGTCGCTCCCACCAAATGACACAGAGCCAAGAGGGGTACAGACGCGAACGGTCGGCGAGAGGGATGAGAAGAATAGAGTCGCCAGGTAGGCATTTTTATCCCGAAGGAAAGGTAATGCTGCATAGACCTAGAAAGATATGGATAAGACGGTTGCGAACCAGAGAAACTGAGAAAGGGGGTTGGTTACAACCTGGGAAGGTATTAGCACCCAGATTGTCCGTCGTACTCGACGGGATCCACTCTTAAAAGATTTCTGTTTAAAAGGGGTAGTGTCAGTGCAATCTGTGTATCAAAGCTGGAAAAGAATGCAAATGTCAGTGTAAAAGAAGTGAGAAGTGTATAAGGGAAGTGTCAGTGTAAGAACAGGAGTATGAAGCTCAAGACTATGAGGCTTAAAGAATGATGTTGGAAGGAGGGGGAATATACAGAGACTTTTGTTCGATAACTGTTAAGTTATGCCTAGGTATCCTCTCTTGCAATGAGGAAGTCAGAACACCGTAGTTCGACTCAAAGAGACTGAAAGATGAATTAACTTGTGAATTGCTTACTTGCCTATGCTCAAGTGTATGACCTGTCTGGCTCAGGTGCAAACTGTCTTGCATTAGACGGAAGAAGCGAGTTCTCGTTTGTGAATGAAGATGATGAGAAAAGAATCCCGAAGGAGACGATTATTGTTAGTTTTTGGTATTTTCAATCTTTTATTGCTTTTGGAGTTTGTCATAAGAAAATGAGCTTAGGCCTAAACCAAGGGCTAGTAAACTCATCACATCCTCCCTCTGATTAGGGATAATGAGAATACCTTAAGTATGAAGTAAGCACTTCACACTTAATCACCATGATGTAGGATTAAGATCATTAACCTACTTGTGATTATTTAGTTGTTTTTGTTGTTTTTGTTTAGTGTTGAGTAATAAGATTAAGCCATAATCAGAGATTTAATGGACCCGTTACACCATCCTAATAGAAGGATAATAGATGAGAACATTTATACTGAGAAAGGCCCCTCAACTTAATCCATGATTAGGGATTAACCTCATGACAAAACAAACCTTTATTAACTGGATTTTAGGTAATGATAAGATGAAGAAGTGATTTTTATGGTTTGCAAGACAACTTGAGGGGGACTTGTCCATTAAAACTAGGGTTAGTTCTTCTTGACCAATTAAGGAAGAATTAGAACCCTAATGCAAGGCCCAAGTTACAAGCTTGATGTCTTGATGATTATTAAGTGAATTGATTAAAGGATTTTAAAAAATTAAGGGCTTAGCACTTAGGATGAAAGTTATACACTCCATCCTAATAGAAGGATGCAAGCATAAACTTAAACACAAAGCCTTAAAACCTTTAAGGTTTAGTCCCTGATTAAGAGGTGAGAAGAGAAGACTCAAAGAAAACTCAAAGGAAAGAGTCTAAGGGGGGACTAATCAATCCTAAAATGTTATCATGCTTGGAAGTCCTAGGGTTTGTGGGGCTTAAGAGAGAAAGAATCTTCAAAGAGCCACCAAGGAGGAACAAGATAGAAAAGAGATGAGATGAGAAGAGAAAAGAGGGAAGAGAGGCACAAGTGAGCAAGCTCACTCAAAGACAAGTAAAAATGGAGCAAGGATGTAAAATGATAAGGTGAGAAGAGGTAGGAGGTGAAGGAAAATCCACCTCCCAAACAAACTTACCATTAACCTGAAAAGTTAGTACAAGATGCATAAGGGAAGAAATAAGATGAAACAATGCATATGGATGGACAAATGCCAAAGTCAGAAACATACATATGATGCAAATGATGTCAAGATATGGTGCAAAGTCATACAAGATGCAAATGTGTGAGCATACAAGAGAATGAATGCATATGGAGCATGCTTTGAACCATGGAGATTCATGAAAGTTAATGAAATGATATGAACATATAGCATGGCAAATGAAAGATGCAATGAACAAACATGATTCTAATATGTCCCAAGATGTCTTATATGTTATGAGGATGCACAAAATGTCATGACAAGTTCTTGAATGCAAGCAAATGAAAGATGGATGCAAAGGAAGGCAAGAATTAGGGTTTATACACAATATGCAACAACAAATTCAAAACCAGAAGCAAATGACATGATAAAAAATTGAAAATGGGATCAAAGGAACCCTAACCCTACACAAGCTCACTTCCCAAAGGAGGGGACCTAACTCTTAACCTGATGGGAGTTGTGATTTTCTCAAGTTGGCTAGGGTTTCAAGGTACCTCAAAAGGAAAAATGCCCATTAAATTAAAAATGAAAGATAAATGCAAACCAATTTTACCCTAGAAACTACATGCTATGAAGGATGCAATGCAAGAAGAACCATCATCAAACTCTTCATGGTTAGGCAGAATGAATTTTTCCAAGTTTGAACAAAAATATTGCCTTTAAACAACTTTTATTCCAATGAAAATTGTCAAAATAGGTCAAGGACCAAAAAGAAATTTGCTTTGAGAGTTTGATAATGTTTCTAAATGTTCTGAAATGAAATGTGAATTTTTTGGTGATTTTTAAATACCTAAATGCATTTTTAATTAATTAATTTCCATTAACTAATTAAAAATAAACATTTAAATGATTTAAAAATAATTTTTGATGCAAAAAATAAAAATAAAAATATTTTTGGGTTCTGAAAATTAATGAAATGTTTGACAAAAAAAATCAGAATTTTTTAATATGTTTTCCTATTTTTAAAAATTTGTGCAAGTTAAATATGAAACAAATAAAATAAAATGAATTTAAAAAAGAAAATGAGAAAGTCAAACAATCCAAGGGCTGACATTCAAATGGATAACGCGCGAATTGACTGGCGCCAGATCCTGTGGTCTACATTCAAACTGACCTATTTAAAATTAAAACCTAATTAATTAACTTAATGACGTGGATTAGGGCTTAAGTGATGGATCTGGGCCACTCATTCGCGCGCGGGTCAACACGGGTCAACAGGATCTATGGTTCACATTCAAACCAAACCCTAATCGTGATTAAAGCCCTAATGACTTTCAGGTCACCGGAGAAGAGCTCCGGTCGTCTTCTCCGGTGCCACCCCTCCCTGAAAATTGCTATCTCCCTCAAAACTTCACCCCAAGCCCCCTAAAGCTCCAGATTCACTCAACAAACATCAAGGAACAAGAATCAAGCCTCAAATTTCATTTATTTTTCATCAACAACATGATTCGAACAAGAAATCAAAAACTGGACAAAATTTCAGAACACTCATACATCCTCAATACTCAACCATTTTTCATCATTCAAAGCTCATTGTGACCAGTGGAGCATGCTTTATCATTCTATAACCAAAGAAACACTTTCTGGAAAAAAGTTTCAAAGGGATACCTGAGATGGAGTTTTTGCTTTTGGAGCTTTCTGGCTGCTTCTTTGGTCCAAGATGCCTTTAATGAACCTCCTGAGAAGTTTGCAATGCTTGTTTAGAATTTCTTATGGCTGGTTTAAGAGATTGATGAAGTTCTGACCAAGGGGAGTGAAAAATCGTATTTCTGTTTGGGATGGTTTCAGGATCAAATGATGGTTGGGAAATGATCAGAGGGTCATGGTGAGTGATTCTATGAAGTTTGTTTTGAGGTTTGTGGCTTGTGTATTGAGATTCGAAGAAAAATGCATAAAGGGGGATTTTTGAGAATGCTGACTTGTGGGAGAGCTCAGGCTGTGTTGTGTGTTGCTTTGAGTTGCTTTTGGTCCACTTATCACACTGTGATAGGTCTGTGGAGTTGGTGTGGCCTATGCTGATTGGTATGGTCCAATTTGCCAAAAGTCAATGTTAGGTGTCCTTTGAGGTATGGGTCATGGCAGGATGGTTTAGGGGCATGTCTTGGTTCAGCTGAGATCAAGGATTGCTTATGGATCAGATTTTGTGAACTGAGGCAAGTGGATGACAAGCTTTGGGTCATTTTGCAAATTGGTACAACTTTGGCCCCTTTGTGATTTCTTGAAGCAAAAGTCATGAAACTTGGAGATTCTTTGGTGCATTCTGATTTTTAGGTCATGACTTATGTTTGTGTAATGCTTAGAAGCTGATTGGAAATCACAATTGGCCTTGGCATGAGGTTTTGCAACTTTCCTCTTTTGGTGTATAAGTGAAATTTATGTGATTTTGTCCAACTTTGACAAGCCATAACTTTTGATAAAAAATGAATTAGAATGAGTTCTTGTACTTTTTGAAAATGGGAGGATCCATTCTACAACTTTCATGACCAAAGTTTTCTCATTTGAAGCATTTTTGAATCAAAAAGAGGAGGTTGAAAAACTTTCCCAAAATGGCAAGTTTACATTATAAGTCACTTTCCCAAAAAGGCAACTTTGCAATTGGCTTGAAATCCTTCAATTTTGTGAACTTCTAACATCTTCTATGATCAAATAAAGATCATACACATTCAAAATGATGGAGAACACCCTTTGGTTGGGTCACTGGGGGCCTCAGATGCCCTGATTTTGCACTGACTTGCTCAAGAAGTCACCTCTTGATCAGATGCCTTCCCCATTGAATTTATTCATGAAACTTGATATGCATGATCCTCATAACATATAGAGACCAATAGAAACAAGAATGGCCAAAAAATTTGGAGTTATGGCCTCTGAAACCAAAACCCTAATTTTAGGTCATCTGTGCAGTTAAACCTGGCCCTGCTTCCATGCCTTTCTTAGTTCTTGTGATTCTTTGACTTCCTTGAACTTGTGAGGATATAATATGATGCTTGAAAATACATGGACCCCTTTGAAGTGATTAATGACCTTTGGAGTGGCTCAAATGGCTCTTGGATTGCTCAGATCACAAACCCTAGATGCAGATGACTTTGAATCAATGCAGTGAATCAAAAATGTGGTATGAGATGCTATGATTGAATTTATGCAAAGGAAAAGATCACAAGCCATGGTGTGAATGGGTGAGGGCAAATTTGGGGTGTTTACACACATATCAAGTTGTGATAGGTCAGAGAAGTGGTTGTGGCCTATGGTGATTGGTATGGGGTTCTTGCAAAAAGTCACCAAATTATGTACTTTAGTTATGGGCAATGGTGTAGCTGGCTCATTGGCTTGTCCATGTGCAGCTGAGTTCAAGGATGTTCACAAAATCAATCTTGAGGCAGTTCAGCAAGTGGGAGCAAAGTTATGGGTCCTTTTGCAATTATGTGAAGTTTTGGCCCTTTGAGAATTCTTGATGTTCAAGGCATGAAATCTTGAAATTCCTTGGGAAATTCGGATCTTAAGGCAATGCACTATGATGTTATGATACATAGAAGTGTGTTTGAAATCACAATAAGCCTTGGCAAGTGGTTTTGCAAAGAATCCCTTTTGGTGCATTCTTGAAAATTATGGGATTTTTGCCAACTTTGACAAGCCATATCTTGAGTTCCAAAATGAATTAGATCTTGTTCTTGTACTTTTTGAAAAGGGAATGATCCAATATACAACTTTCATGACCAACAAGTTTTCATTTGAAAAATTTTTGGTTGAGAAAGAGGAGGTTGAAAAACTTTCCCAAAATGGAAAGCTTACATTACAAGTCATTTCCATTTTTGGCAACATTTGGTTTAGCTCACTTTTCTTCAATTTTGTGAACTTCTAAGCACTTCAATGATCAAATAAATATCATATAACTTCAATTTGATGAAAAATCCACTTTGGGTCCATTGATGGGGGCCTCAAATGCCCTGATTTTGCTCTGACTTGCTCAAGAACTTATCCAGTGAACAGATGACTTCCACAATGAATTTATTCTTCAAACTTGGTATGTATGATCCTTATAACATATTGAGACTAATAGAAACAAGAATGACCAAAAAATTTGGAGTTATGGCATCTGAAACCAAAACCCTAATTTTAGGTCATTTGTGTAGTTAAACCCTGGCTCTGCTTCCATGCTTTGCAAATTCTTGTGATTCTTTGACTTCCTTGATCTTTGGAGGATATAATATGATGATTGAACATACATGTACCCTCTTGAGATGATTGAAGACCTTTGGAGTGGCCCAGATGCATCCTGGATTGCTTAGATCACAAACCCTAGATGCAGATGAACTTGACCTAATGCAGTGAAACAAAAATGCAATATGATATGGTATGATTAAACTAATGCAAAGATGAAAGATCACAAGCCATGGTGTGAAATTAGTGAGGGAAAATTTGGGGTGTTTACAGCTGCCCCTATTCAAGCATGAGTTAGCTGTGTAGGATGTAAGCAACGGGCTTATCAGACAAACAAGATAACTTGTGGTTGAATACCAAAGACAGTCCAAAATTTGCACTCACTGGGGAGAAGAAGAAAAGGGATATAAATTGGAAAAGAAAGTATAGTATAATTATGAAGTTCGGGCGAAGGAGGACGACCATCGAGCAGAGAACGACTGCTGGGGGATAAAGCAACGACGGGGATGACCGACATGCTGGGGAAAAAGAAATCATGATGGGGACGGCCACCAAGCTGGGGAAATAAAGAGACCACGACGGGGACGGCCATCGGGTATGTAGATGTTAAGAATTGGCAGAATTTTTTGACAAACAAGAAGTTATGAACTTAGTTCAGGATGTCACACCAGATGTTGTGACATTAACAAACAAAGTAAAAGTTAATGAACTTAGTTCAAGACATCAGGATGTCACACCAGATGTTGTGACATCACAAACCTGCTACCTGACTTAAATGATGCATAACAGAAGTGATTAAATTCAGGAGAAAATATCTGGAATTAATTGGAAAAGGATAAGCACTCCAAGGCGCATATTTAGGAAGCTTAGTTATCTGGTTTCAGTGTAACAGAATAACTAACTCACCTTGATTCAAGGAGATAACAAACTAACTCACCCTAATTCAAGGAGATGACTGTGGGATTTAACAAAGTCTGGATAATTTGCAAAAAGCCCACAAACCAAGCATATATTTAAGGAACTGAAACACTCAAGAAAAGAACACGAATTTTAGAAGACTGTAAAGAGTGTTTGTGAAGCTAGTTGTTTTTAAGCAGGTTTTAATTGTTTGTCACTTTATGAGCTTTTAAGAAAAAAGTGAATTGTGTCTTGATTGAAACTTTTAAGTAAGATCAAGCTGGTGTGTTTGAAGTGACTTCAATTTTATTAATCATTGTAAAGATCACTGTGTGATTGAGGGAGAGTGAGTAGGTACTCATATCTAAGTTGAGTCTTAGGTAGAAATTGCCTTGGGTAGATATTAAGTGAAGGATTAAACTGGTTGGTTTAACTCCATAATTAATATTACTTATATTGGATTTCCTTCCTGGCTTGGTAGCCCCTAGATGTAAGTGTGGAGATACACTGAACTGGGTTAACAATTTCCTGTGTCATTTAATTTACCAGCTCATTAATTTTTGTTTAAGATTTCAAGTGTTTAAACATCTGGTTCGACATCACGTATCTGATCCCAGAATTTCAATTGGCATCATAGCAGCACCCTGCCTGTATAACTGTGTGAGATCTATGGACTGCAAATTTTGGGAACATGGACAGAGATGTAGGATCTGTGAATCGACCACCTATCTTGGATGGATCCAACTATGATTACTGGAAGCCAAGAATGGTAGCATTCTAGAAATATCTTGATAGCAGGGCTTGGAAAGCATTTAACAAAGGATGGGAGCACCCTGTCAAAGACAATAAGGATGGGGCAAAAGTGATGAAGCCTGAAGAATAGTGGAGCAAGGAGGAAGAAGAGTCAACACTTGGAAATTCCAAAGCCTTAAATGCCTTATTCAATGGCATTAACAGGAACATATTTAGGCTTGTGCATCACTGTGAGCTTGCCAAGGATGTTTGGGACACTCTCAAAACTACTCATGAAGGAACATCAAAGGTGAAAATGTCAAGACTTCAACTTCTCACCACCAAGTTTGAAAACTTGAGGATGAAGGAAGATGAGACCATTCATGAGTTTTACATGAACATCCTGGAAATTGCTAATACTTCTGGTGCCTAGGGAGGGAAGATGAGTGATGAAAAGTTGGTAAGGAAGATTCTCAGATCACTGCCAAAGAGGTTTGACATGAAGGTTACTGCCATAGAAGAAGCTCAAGACATTTGCACAATGAAGGTTGAGGAGCTCATTGGTTCCCTTCAAACCTTTGAGATGGGAATGAATTATACAATTGTGAAGAAAAACAAAAGCATAGCCCTGGTCTCAAACACTGATAAAGAAGAAGAAAGTCATGAAGCAGGCTCTGAGGAAATCTTATCAGAATCAATTGGTATTCTTGGAAGACAATTTAACAAAATTCTCAAAAGAATGGAAAACAGGCCCAGACCAAGTGGAAGAAACTCAACCTCTGAGAATAAAAGACCTTATGACTCTAATAGAAGGTCAAACTATGATGAGAAGACTAACCAAGGAAAAGGGATCCAATGTCATGGATGTGAAGGATATGGACACATTAGAAGTGAATGCCCAACCTATCTAAAGAAGCAAAAGAAAGGTCTCTCTGTGTCCTGGTCAGATGAAGACTCAGGTAGTGAGTCAAAAGAAGAATCTGCAAAGCACATCACTGCTCTAGCTGGAGTATGTGAAACTGAAGGGGGATCCAGTGATGAGGATCTGACATTTGAAGAGCTTGAAGCATCTTACAGGATGCTGTGTAAAAGGAGCACTGAAGTATGCATGGAAAATTAACAACAGAAGAAGCAGATTGAGGAATTAAAGGCTGAAAAGGCAAGTCATCTAGAGATCATTGACACTTTGAAAAGTGAAGTCAGCCTACTCAACTCCAAAATGGAGCATATGTCCAAATCTGTCAGAATGCTGAATAGTGGCTCAAACACACTGGATGTCTTTCTCAACAACAACAAGCACTCAGGGGATAGGATTGGGCTGGGATTTAATAAAGCTCAAAACTTTGAGGCTAGCACCAGCCAAACAACTTCAAATCCCATGAAGTCAAACAAGATGTTCAAGTAGATGTCTCAACATCATGACAAAAACATGATGAAAAAGAAATATCAAAGATGGAGATGCCATCACTGTGGAAGGTTTGGAGATGCCATCACCAGGAAACCTTGGAACTCTAGAGATGAACACTACCCAGGGCAGATGCATCAAAGGAAACCTCACAACAGGCACAAATGGTCCAAGTAGGTTGTTTCCTCTATAGCTCATACATCTCTTAGAGTATCTGCTAAGGAAGATTGGTATTTTGACAGTGGCTTCTCAAGGCACATGACTGGACTGAAGAATCTGTTAGTAGACTTAAAGTCACACTCATCCAGCTATGTAACCTTTGGAGATCAAGGGAGTTGGGACCCTGGACTGCTCAGGTGTACTAAGTATAGATGATGTGTTGTTGGTAAAAGGATTAACTGCTAACTTGATCAGCATAAGTCAGTTATGTGACCAAGGTTACAGTGTCAACTTCACCAAATCTGATTGCATAGTTTCTGATAAAGAACAGAAAGTGATCATGAGAGGAGCCAGATCAAAAGATAACTGCTATATGTGGGAACCCCAATATTTCAGCCTCACATCTACTTGTTCCATAGCCAAAGAAGAAGAAGTGAAGCTGTGGCATCAAAGACTGGGTTATCTCCATCTCAAAGGAATAAAGAAGATCATATCTATGGAGGCTGTAAGAGGAATCCCAAGACTTAAGATTGATGAAAGTAAAGTTTGTGGTGAATGTCAAATAGGCAAGAAAACCAAGATGTCACACCCAAAGCTTCAACATCTGACAACTTCCAAAGTCTTGGAATTATTGCACATGGATCTTATGGGACCAATGCAGGTAGAGAGTCTTGGTGGAAAAAGATATGCCTATGTGGTTGTTGATGACTTTTCAAGATATATCTGGATAAGCTTCATCAAAGAAAAGTCTGATGTATTTGAGGTATTTAAAGATATGTGCCATAGGATCCAAAGAGAAAAAGCAAGTTGTGTGGTCAGAATAAGAAGTGATCATGGAAAGGAGTTTGAGAATAAAAAAATCTCAAATTTCTGTTCTTCAGAAGGGATCAACCATGAGTATTCTTCTCCCATCACCCCTCAACAGAATGGGATTGTTGAAAGGAAAAACAGAACTATTCAGGAGTCAGCTAGAGCCATGATTCATGCCAAGAAGTTACCCCTGTATTTTTGGGCTGAAGCTATGAACACAGCATGCTACATCCACAATAGAGTTACACTAAGAAAGGGAACTTTATCCACCATCTATGAAGTCTGGAAGGGTAGAAAACCTACAGTCAAGTACTTTCATTTATTTGGAAGTAAGTGCTACATTCTGGTTGATAGGGATCAAAGGAGGAAGATGGACCCTAAGAGTGATGAAGGGATATTTCTTGGATACTCCATAAATAGCAGAGCTTACAGAGTATTTAACTCCAGAACCAAGGTTATAATGGAGTCAATAAATGTGATTATTGATGATGCCTATGCAAAGACAAATGTTGCTGATGATGTTGGAACATCTGCTGACAATCAAACTGAAGTTGAAATAGAAAGTGATAATCTTGACTTCACCTTAACTGAGGCAAAGTCAGAGTAATCCAACAAACCTCCCTCCATCAGAATCCAGAAAGATCATCCTAAAGAACTGATAATTGGTGATCCCAACAGAGGTATCATCACTAGATAAAGAGAGGTGATCTCAGGCTCCTGCTTTGTTTCAAAGATAGAACCTAAGAACATCAAGGAAGCTCTGAATGATGAGTACTGGATCTCTGCTATGCAGGAAGAATTAGGCCAGTTTACAAGGAATGAAGTATGAGATCTTGTTCCTAGGCCTGATGACATTAATGTGATTGGCACTAAGTGGGTGTACAAAAACAAGTCTAATGAGCAAGGAGTAGTTACAAAAAACAAGGCTAGGTTTGTGGCTCAAGGATATACACAAATTGAAGGGGTAGATTTTGATGAAACTTTTGCACCAGTAGCAAGACTTGAATCCATCAGACTACTTCTAGGAATTGCTTGCATCTTAAAGTTCAAACTATTTCAGATGGATGTTAAAAGTGCCTTTCTAAATGGGTACCTTAATGAGGAAGTATATGTAGAGCAACCAAAGGGATTTGTAGATCCAAGCTGTCTAGACCATGTATATAAGTTAAGGAAGGCTCTGTATGGTCTAAAGCAAGCCCCCAGAGCATGGTATGAAAGACTGACCACTTTTCTCATTAAACATGGATACAGGAAAGGTGGAATAGACAAAACCTTGTTTGTAAAGGATGAAGAGGGAAAGGTTATGATTGCTCAGATATATGTGGATGACATAGTGTTTGGTGGGATGTCAAACAGGATGGTTAAACATTTTGTTACTCAAATGGAATCTGAGTTTGAAATGAGCCTAGTGGGAGAACTAACCTACTTCCTTGGACTGCAAATCAAGCAGATGAAGGACTCCATGTTCATATCCCAAAGCAAGTATGCAAAGAATACTGTCAAGAAGTTTAGGATGGACAATGCAAGTTATAAGAGAACACCTGCCCCCACTCATTTAAAACTGACAAAGGATGACAAAGGTGAGAGTGTGGACCAAAGCTTGTACAGAAGCATGATTGGAAGTCTACTATATCTTACAGCTAGCAGACCAGATATAGCTTTTGCAGTAGGTATGTGTGCAAGGTATCAAGCTGAACCAAAAGTGAGCCATCTAAACCAGGTTAAGAGGATCTTGAAATATGTAAATGGTACATGTGACTATGGCATAATGTACTATCATGGTTGTGAACCAATTCTCACTGGATTTTGTGATGCTGACTGGGCTGGAAGTGCTGATGATAGAAAGAGTACATCAGGAGGATGCTTTTTTCTAGGGAACAATTTAATTTCTTGGTTCAGTAAGAAACAAAATTGTGTGTCCTTATCCACTGCTGAAGCTGAATATATTTCCGCTGGTAGCAGTTGTTCACAGCTGGTATGGATGAAACAAATGCTCACAGAATACAATGTCCCACAAGATGTCATGACACTATACTATGACAATTTAAGTGCTATTAATATCTCCAAAAATCCTATCCAACACAGCAGGACTAAGCACATAGATATCATACATCACTTCATCAGAGAACATGTGGAAGAGAAGGTGATCACATTAGAGCATGTAGCCACAGAGCTGCAATTAGCTGACATATTTACTAAGGCTTTGGATGCTACCCAATTTGAAAACCTAAGGGGTAAATTGGGAATCTGCATATGTGACATATAACAGTTATGGGGAAGTGCCAGCATGTCTCATGACATCGTGTGGCATGATCACCAGATGGCAGCACCAGTCTGGCCAATAACTGTTTGTATTCCAATCTTAAAAACTCCATTAGCAACAGATTCTATTTATGAACAAACGTGCTTTCAGCTTCTCACATTCTCATTAGCACCACTGAATGTTTTTCATGCTTCAGCTGAATCTCTAAACTCATCCAAACCTTTCAACATTTCCTCTACAATCGAAAAAAATGTCTCAACATCAGAACCCTAACTCCATTGATGAGGGTCTCAATCAAGAAGATGGAGTGAACGCAACTCCAATTTCTGTAGTACCAATGGATGCTACTCCTATAAATGAGATCAGAGGAAGCATTCCTATTGCTCAAAAACCCAGGACTCCACATGCAAGAAGACCTAAGGAGCCAGTCTTCAGCAAAAGCAAGGGAAACCCTACATCTTCCAGTACCCCCAAAGCTTCTACTTACGTGGACGCATCAATCAAACAGCTTGTAACTAGGATCCTTGCTGAACAAAGAGTTGTGCCTGGGGTGTCTTCTCCCCTGAACAGTATGCCTGCTCCACAAAATGACCCAAGCAGTCAAGCTGAAGAAGACATACCTGCTTCACAGGATGTCCCAAACAATGCTGAAACATCTGAGGGTCAGGACAAAGCCCCAAATGATCAAGCTACTGATGATAAAGATACTGATGATCAAGCTCCTATTGATCAAGCTGCTGAAAATGAAACTTCCCAACCTCCACCTGTTGAAAGCCTAGATGATGACTCTGACACAGAGATCATAACATCTGTTAATCCTAGCATGGCCAAGATGCTTAGGGCTAGGAAGGATAAGAAGTCAACTGCTCATGCAACTCCTGAGAAGAGATAGTCAACTCCCAAGAAGAACAAGGCCAAACCTGTTTTTGGACCTACAAAGCAATGGAGTAAGGTCAACACTCAGAAGAGGAAGGCCACAACTCCATCTGACTCTGATATTGAGGAGGATGTCCCAACATCCCAACCCAGGAAGAAGCCAGCACCTCTTAGGACTGCCACTGCTGTTCCTGAAGCACCCCTAGACAATTTGTCTTTCCACCATGTCTCCAGTGTAAGCAAGTGGAAGTATGTCTATCAAAGAAGGGTGGCTTTGGAAAGATAGCTGGGTAGCAATGCCTTGGAATGCACTGAGGTAATTGACTTAATCTCCAATACTGGTCTATTCAAAACTGTCTCAAATTTATCTCCTTGTTATGAACTGTTGGTAAAAGAGTTTATAGTCAACCCACAAGAAGGGTGTGCTGATGGGAAATCTGAGGATTTCAGGAAAGTATATGTCAGGGGGAGATGTGTTGATTTTTCTCCTAGGGTGATAAATCAGTACCTGGGGAGAGAATCAGATTGGCCAAATGAGCTGGGAAAAACTGACAATCAAGTCTGCAAAATAATCACTGCCAGCCAGGTCAAGTCATGGCCAGTCAAAGGCAAACTATCTGTCAGCTTGCTAACAAGAAAGTATGCCATGCTGCATAGAATTGGAACTGTCAACTGGGTCCCAACCAACCACACCTCATCTATAGCTATTGGGCTAGGAAGGTTTATCTGTGTTGTAGGCACCCAAAACAAGTTGGATTATGGGGCATATATCTTTGATCAAACTCTCAAGCATGCAGGAACCTCAGCAATCAAGCTTCCAATAGCCTTCCCATCACTACTTTGTGGAATAATACTCAACCAATATCCAGGCATCCTTATTGACAAGGATTCTGTCTGTAAAAGGGAGAGTCCACTGTCCTTTCACTACAAACTATTTCTGAGTCATCATGCTGCAGATGTTGAAGCACCAAGTGGGACATCTGCTGGGCCATCTGCTGTCAAAACTCCTATATCAAAGGCAACCCTAATTGCAGAGCTCAAGACAACTTGCAAAGAGCTGGATGAAAGGAAGAAAAAGCTTGAAAACATAATTCAAAGATTAGAGCTGGAAGAGGTTGCTGGGAATGTTGATGGATTTGATGCTGAGTCTGAGGATACATAAGATACAGAGTATACTGAGTCTGAGTAAAGTTGTGTGTGGTGGAAAATGTATTGTCTGTTTTGCTTTGAATGTTTTTTTCTGTTTCTGTTTCTGTAATAGTTGGCCCCAAATTTCTGTCTAACAAGGGGGAGAAGTGTATTGAACAATGCCTGCTGCTGTTAATGCTTGTTTGATGAACAATGCTGATGTTAATTTCTGTCTTCTGAACTAAGTTATATTTGAATGCTCATTGGTATATCAAAGTCTGTTGAACAAGTCATAGCAGTATACATACATGTTTGAGGGGGAGCAAATTATTAGCTCTCACATGATTCAACAGAACTCCGCTGTTCTCTGACAAAACCAGAAGATTGTGTTAGCCGAAAATTAGCCAAAGGGGGAGTTTGTAGATGTTAAGAATTGGTAGAATTTTTGACAAACAAGAAGTTATGAACTTAGTTCAGGATGTCACACTAGATGTTGTGACATTAAAAAACAAAGTAAAAGTTAATGAACTTAGTTCTAGACATCAGGATGTCACACTAGATGTTGTGACATCACAAACCTGCTACCTGACTTAAATAATGCGTAACAGAAGTGATTAAATTCAGGAGAAAATATCTGGAATTAATTGGAAAAGGATAAGCACTCCAAGGCGCATATTTAGGAAGCTTAGTTATCTGGTTTCAGTGTAACAGAATAACTAACTCACCTTGATTCAAGGAGATAACAAACTAACTCACCCTAATTCAAGGAGATGACTGTGGGATTTAGCAAAGTCTGGATAATTTGCAAAAAGCCCACAAACAAAGCATCTATTTAAGGAACTGAAACACTCAAGAAAAGAACACGAATTTTAGAAGAATGTAAAGAGTGTTTGTGAAGCTAGTTGTTTTTAATCAGGTTTTAATTGTTTGTCACTTTATGAGCTTTTAAGCAAAAAGTGAATTGTATCTTGATTGAAACTTTTAAGTAAGATCAAGCTAGTGTGTTTGAAGTGTGACTTCAATTTTATTAATCATTGTAAAGATCACTGTGTGATTGAGGGGGAGTGAGTAGGTACTCATATCTAAGTTGAGTCTTAGGTAGAAATTGTCTTGGTTAGATATTAAGTGAAGGATTAAACTGGTTGGTTTAACTCCATAATTAATATTACTTATATTGAATTTCCTTCCTGGCTTCGTAGCCCCCAGATGTAAGTGTGGAGATACACTGAACTGGGTTAACAATTTCCTGTGTCATTTAATTTACTAGCTCATTAATTTTTGTTTAAGATTTCAAGTGTTTAAACATCTGGTTCGACATCACGTATCTGATCCCAGAATTTCAAGGTAAAGTAACAAAATTCTCTGGGGATTAAGTAAAGGCAATGATGGGGACGACCATCAAGTTGGCAAAGTAACATAAACAACGACGGGGACGACCATCGTTTCAAAGAATAAATAAAATAATGATGAGGGACAGTCATCAAAGGTGAAGGACGATCACCTAGCAGGGGAATGCTGCTCTTTATCGCGACATAGGACAAATGTCGGATAGAAAAGGTCGACGATGGGGACGACCATCAGATAAGCATGATGAAGGACAATCATCAAGAGGTGAAGGACGATCACCTAGCAGGGTACGGCTGCTCTCGGGGTTTATCATGACATAGGACGAATGTCAGATAGAAAGATCAACGATGGGGACGACCATCGGATAAAATGATGAAGGACGATCATCAAAAGGTGAAGGATGATCACCTAGCAGGGGACGACTGCTCTGTTGGGGATAAGGATGAGGGATGGTCATCCGAGGTGAATGACGATCACCTGGAAGGGGACGACTATTTAAAGGTATCACGGCATAGGACGAATGTCGGATAGAAAAGGTTTCCAATAATGGAGACTCCGTTGGGGAAAGGATGAGGGACGGTCATCCATAGGTGAAGGACGATCACCTGGCAGGGGATGGCTACCGAAAGTATCATGACATAGGACGAATGTCGGATATAAAAAAGTTGTTTGCTGGGGAATGGTAAACACGAACGAGTGCTTACGTTTTAAGAAGCAAAGGTATAAGTGTTTGACACTGTCTATAGATTAAAGATGCAGACGAGCATCCTTAAGACCGTGATACGGACGAGTATCGGTAGAAACAATGCTGACGCATGTTCAGAGATGATGGTACGGACGAGTATCAACTGGTTAACAAAGAACACGGACGAGTGTCGACTCTGTGGGGAAATAAGTGTGTATACAAGATACGGACGAGTATTTGTATGAGTAAAAATAAGCATTGTGAAGTATGAGGAAGACACAGACGAGTGTTCAACTTGCTGGAAAGGTGACACGGACGAGTGTCAGAAGAGAAAGTGTATAAGTTATGAACTTATGAGTGTAAAAGGAATTCAGGAAATTTGTGGGGATAGGATGACATGGACGGGTGTCAATAAGAGTGTATTATAATAAGTGTTTGGTTTGCAGTAAATGTTTGGGTAACCATGCTGGGGAATGGTGACACAGATGAGTGTCAAGAGTGTATATAAGTATCTGTTTGTGGTTTATCTGCGGGGGATAATGTGACACAGAAAAGTGTCGAAAGAGGTATATATGAACATGTGTTTGTGTTGGAGAGTGCGAAGGGGATGCTTTGGCTTTCTACTGGGGAAATGACACAGACGAGTGTCAAGAAGTATCTGTATTTGAGAGTGCAAAGGGATGCTTTGGCTTTCTGTGGGGAGGTGTATTTTGTATATATGATGAGGTATTGTTGGTATTTACAGGTGACTGGTTCGAACCTGACTTGTGATCATGCAATATGTTTGATTTTTTCCGTAATGCTCCGTATTAGACAGAATGCTACTGTAATCACCCCAAATTTTCCCTCACTCATTTCACCATGGCTTGTGATCTTTTCATTTGCATAACTTCAATCATATCATCTCATATTTCATTTTTGCCTCACTACATTGGTTCAAAGTCATCTGCATCTAGGGTTTGTGATCTGAGCAATCCCTGAGCTATCTGAGCCACTCCAAAGGTCTTCAATCATCTCAAGAGGGTCCATGTATGTTCAAGCATCATATTATATCCTCTAAAAATCAAAGAAGTCAAAAAATCACAAGAACTGAGAAAGGCATGGAAGCAGAGCCAAGTTTAACTGCATAGATGACCTAAAATTAGGGTTTTGGTTTTAGAGGCCATAACTCCAAATTTTTTGGGAATTCTTGTTTCTATTGGTCTCTATATTTCATAAGGATCCTACATACCAATTTTCATGAAGAAATTCAATGGGGAAGGCATCTGATCAATATATGACTTCTTGAGCAAGTCAGTGCAAAGTCAGGACATCTGAGGCCCCCAATCATCCAACCAAAGGGTCTTCTCCATCATTTTGGCTGTATATGATCTTTATTTGATCTTATAATAAGTTAGAAGTTCACAAAATTAAAGAATTTCAAGCCATTTGCAAAGTTGCCATTTTGGGAAAGTGACTTGTAATGCAAACTTGCCATTTTGGGAAAGTTTTTCAACCTCCTCTTTTTGATTCAAAAATGCTTCAAATGAAAAATTCTTGGTCATGAAAGTTGTAGATTGTATCATTCCCTTTTCAAGTTATGGCCTTGCAAAGTTGGGAAAAATCACAAAATTTCACTTATGTACCAAAGAGGGAAACTTGCAAAAACTCATACCAAGCCAATTTGTGACCTCAAAGTGACTTCTAAGCATTACACAAACATGATACATGACCTAAAACTCAGAATTGCCCAAAGAATTCTCAAGTTTCATGCCTTGATCATCAAGCATTTCAAAAGGGGCCAAAACCTTCACAATTTGCAAAACCACCCACAAACTTCATCCCACTTGCTATCTTGCCTCAATCTAAATTCCATGGACCTCCCTAAAGCCGGCTGCGCAGGACACCCCATTGTCCTTGGCCTGCCATGAGCCCATACCTCCAAAGACAAATTTGTTGACTTTATGCAAAATGAGCCATACCAATCACACTGCTCCACAACAACTCTCTGCCCAATCAGAACATGTTATGTGGACCTAAAGCAACTCAACACACACAACAACACAACCTGAATCCTCCCACAACTCAGCATCCATCAAAACTTCCCCTTTGGCATTTCTCTTCGAAACTCATAGCTCAGCCAACAAAACTCCAAACTTTTTCCACCATTCAACTCCACATTCATCACTGATCATTTCCCACCCTTCATTTTGCCTTCAAACACCCCATATCAAAAATACGATTTTCACCTCCCTTGACCTGAGCTTCAACAAACTTCACATAGAGGTCATATAAACTCCAACCAAGCTTTGCAAACTATTGAGGAGGATCATTGGAGGTGATTTGAAGCAAAGAACTGGCCAGAAAGCTCCAAGGTTGAAAGCTTCAGTTCAGGTAACCTAAAGAACAAATTTTCCAGATATGTAATTTCTTGTTATAGAATGATAGAGTGTGTTACCCTGATCATGTTAAGCTTTGAATCACTGAAAATGGTGGAGAAATGAGTGTGTATGCATGTTCTGAAATTTTGTTCAGTTTTATGTTTTTATTTGAATCTTGATTTTGATGAAAGATAAATGAAATATGATGTTGGATTCTTGTTCTATGGGGTTTGGGGATCATTTATGGAGATTTGGGGGGTTTGACATGGCCAGGGGAGTGAGATAGCATTTCTCAGGGAAGAGTGTGGCCGGAGAAGATGACCGGAGGTCATTTCCGGCCACCTGAAAGTAATTAGGGTTTGTGATTAGGGTTAGCTGAGTTTGAATGTGGGGCGTTGGATCTGGGCTTCCCGCGCGAGTTGAAGGGTCAGGATGAGTTCACTTAGCCCTAATTATGATTAATTAAATTAATTAATTAGGTTTAGTTTTAAAATGCCAGTTTAAACCTAGGCCGTTGGATTGCGTGCGTGGTCTTTCCCTCCATCTCCAGTTTGAATCTGGATCATTGGATGCGCTGACTTTCATTTTTCTTCACATTTATTTTATTTTCGTTTTATTTCTTTTGCATCATTTATTAAAAATAGCAAAACACTTCCAAAAAATTTCATTTTTTGCATCATGACTTTAATTATTTTTCTCATTATGAAAATATTTTTATTTTTATTTTTTGCATTAAAAAATATTTTTAAATAATTTAAATGATTATTTTTAATTAGTTAATGAGAATTAATTAATTAAAAATACATTTAGGTATTTAAAAATCACAAAAAAATTCAGAAAGCATTCTCAAATATTTAGAAACATTTACAAGCTCACAAAACAAATTTCATTTTGGGTTTGATCATATTTTGACAATTTTCATTTGAATTAGGGTTCTTTAATTTGAATATTTTCAACCCTAACTTCAAAAATTCATAACTTTTGATCCAAGTTGAGTTTGTGAATGGTTCGTATTGCATTGTGTTATGCATACTTTCAAGCTTCTAAAAACATTTATGTTTCATTTTTATCTTGCATTTTCAATTTTTTTGGCATTTTACCTTTAGGATCACCCTTTAAACCCTAGAAATTTAGGAAAATCATAAGTCCTTTAGGGTTTAGCTTCTGACCTTCCCCATTGGGTAGTGAACTTGTATGGGTTTAGGGTACCTATGATCCCATTTTCAATTTTTTATCTCATGTTTTGCTTCTGATTTTGAATTTTGCATTGCATCTTGTACATAAACCCTAATCTTTGCCTTCATTTGCATTCATTCTTCATATGCTTGCATACATGAACTTGCCATGACATTTTGTGCATCCACATGACATATAAGACCTCTTAGGACATGTTAGAATCATGTTTGATCATTTCATCATCCATATTCCATGCTTTTGCTTTCATTTCATGTCATATGCATTCATGAACTTTCATGGTTCTTACATGTCTCATTTGCATTCCCATCCTTTGTATGATAATCCACACCTCTTGGCTTGCTCTCATACCATCTCATAGCATCATTTGCATCATGAACATGCTTCTGACTTTGGTTTGCCTCTTTGCATCTTTCTCATTTTCATTTCATTTCATTTCTTGTTGCTAACTTTTCAGGTGGTAAGTGTTTGAGAAGTGAATTTGCCTTCACTTCTCATAATCTCTTCTCATCTCTCTTATGCATAATTGCTTCATTTTACTTGTGAATTAGAGTGAGCTTTCTCATTCATGTTCCCTCATCACCTTCTTTCTTCAAGCAACTTGTCTTCTTAAGTGAAGCAAGTTGTCTTGCTTATTCCTGATTCTCTTTCCTTCATCCTGCTTCTTCCATGGTGGCTTTTTCTTGAAGATCTTCTTGCAAGCCTCACAAACCATAGGAATAACCAAGCATGATCACAATTAGGGTTTGATTAGTCCCCCATTAGTTTTACCTCTGTGTCATATTTGAGTCTTCTCTTCTCATCTCTTAATCAAGGACTAAACCTTAAAGGTTTTAAGGCTTTGTGATTAAGGTTATGCATGTATCCTTCTATTAGGATGGAGTGTATAACTTTAATCCTAAGTGTTAAACCCTTAATGTTTTTAAATCCTTTAATCAATTCACTTAATAATCATCAAGACATCAAGCTTGTAACTTGGGCCTTGCATTAGGGTTCTAATTCTTCCTTAATTGGTTAAGAAGGACTAACCCTAGTGTTAATGGACAGGTCCCCCTCAAGTTGTCTTACAAACCATAAAATTAACTTCTTAATATTACCATTAACTAAAATTCACTCGAATAAAGGCTTGTTTGGTCATGAGGTTAATCCCTAATCATGGATTAAGTTGAGGAGTCTTCCTCAGCTTAAATATTCTCATCCATTATCCTTCTATTAGGATGGTGTTATGAGTCCATTAAATCCTTGATTATGGCTCAAACTCATTACTTAACACTAAACAAAAACTCCAAAAAGCATCTAAATAATTACAAGTAGGTTAATGATCTTAATCCTACATCATGGTGATTAAGTGTGAGGTGCTTACTTCATACTTAAGGTATTCTCATTACCCCTAATCAGAGGGAGGATGTGATGAGTTTACTAACCCTTGGTTTAGGCTTAAGCTCATTTTCATATGACAAACTCCAAAAGCAATAAAAGACAGAAAACACAAAAACAAACAATAATCGTCTCCTCCGGGATTCTTTTCTCACCTCATTCACTCACAAACGAGAACTCGCTTCTTCCGTCTAATGCAAGACAGTTAGCACTTGAGCCAGACAGGTCATACAATTGAGCATAGACAAGTAAGCAGTTCACAAGTCAATTCATCTTTCAGTCTCTTTGGGTCGAACTACGGTGTTCTGACTTCCTCATTGCACGAGAGGATACGTAGGCATAACTTAACAGTTATCGAACAAAATTCTATGTATATTCCCCCCCTCTTTCAGCATTATTCTTTAAGCCTCATAGTCTTGAGCTTCACATTCTTTCCTTACACTGACACTCTTTTATTTCACTTCACACTTCTTTTACACTGACACTTGCATTCTTTTCCAGTTTTGATACACAGAATAGCACTAACACTACCCCTTTTAAAGACAAGCTTTCAAGCGTGGATCTCGTCGAGTACGACAGACAATCTGGGTGCTAATACCTTCCCAGGTTGTAACCAACCCCCTTTCTCAGTTTCTCTGGTTCGCGACCGTCTTATCCATCTTTTCTTAGGTCTATGCAGCATTACCTTTCCTTCGGGATAAAAATGCCTAGCTGGCGACTCTATTCATTTCTTCCTCTTTCGCCGAACGTTCGCGTCTGTACCCCTCTTGACCGAGTTTCATTTGGTGGGAGCGACAGCTACGCTCTGGGGAAATATGATGTGAATGCTATGATTATGCAAAAGAAATCGGTTCGGGATTCGGATCCCGCTACTGTAAAGATCTCTGGCCGATCTGCTTGAAGTGATATCCCAGTTGGGGACGAGATCATTGGTAGATCTAATAAGATATATGGCTTTGCCTGGGGAAATAGATCACTTATAGACCTATCTTTGTAATGAGAAACCAAGATGGGATGAAAGAGCTTCCGTCACTTTGTTGTGCGAGAATTTTAGGCATTGCTCTTCCGGATAGAGTCTGGAACTCTATGGGGAGATCGCTCTTTTGTCTCTTGGGAGACCCTGCACTCTGTTTGGGGGGAGGAGAGATCACTGAGAGATCTTCCTAGAAATTTCTGTGAGGATCCTGCTGAGGATGAGGAGAATTGACAACTCAGCTGGGGAAATGAGCATTTTCTGATGTTGCTTGAAGATGTGCTGGAGAAGTGAAGCTTTGGCAACCTTGCTGGGAAAAAGTATTCTCGATACTGCAATCCTGTTAAGACAAAAAACGCATAAGTATCCCGAGGTATCCCTTACCGGATTCCGTCATAGGAGTTAGATACTGCTGGAAGCAAATACATTTCCTGCAAGCATGTAATTAGAAGGGCACATCTGTTTTATGCAAATATCATGTTATGGATATTGGACATTTTGAAAACGAAAAAAAAATGTACAAGACGAAGTGTGACTGAAAACTCTGATTTTATTAATTTGGATGCCCTGAATTGACAAATAAAATCAAAGAAACAAATCCCTGAAATGGGGAGATTGTTACAAATTGAGAAAAGTAAAGGTGCTGGCAATGTTGACGACGCTTCAGTGAGCTTCCTTTTGCTATGACCCATATGACCTTGACGTTTTTCTCATCTGGCTTTCTGAAGAGAGTTTATTCTGACCGATGCTTTAACCTTTCGAAGCTTGCCGTGTTGTAAGTGATACAGACGAATTCAAAATGCAGTTATTCGCTTATTCCCTTATTTTTGCGTGGATCGCCCTTTCGGGTTTTCAATCCACCGGGATACCCATTTTTGCCTGAGCTGTCCAATGCGGCTTTTCAACTCAGCGGGTGTACAATATTTTTTTTATAGATTTTCCCTTATTTTTGCCCGAGTCTTTTATTCTGTTTTTGACTCGACGGGATGCCCTATTTTTCCTGGACGTACATTCTATTTTTATGTCCAGCGGGTCATTTTTATGCGAAGTATTTTTTAACTGCGTCTAAATTCACAGGAAATAAGAAATCTTCACCATCCATAGTAGTGAGCATCAGTGCTCCACCAGAGAAAACATTCTTTACTATGAATGGGCCATCGTAGTTCGGAGTCCACTTGCCCCTGTGGTCCGTATGAGGAGGAAGAAGTCTTTTGAGCACAAGATCTCCTACTTGGTATTCCCGGAGCCTGACTTTCTGATCGAAGGCTTTCTTCATTCTCTTCTGATATAACTGCCCATGACAAATGGCAGCTAATCTCTTCTCTTCAATCAGATTCAGTTGATTGTAACGAGATCGGACCCATTCTGCTTCATTCAAATTGACATCCATCAGTACCCGTAAGGAGGGTAATTCAACTTCAACAGGTAAGACTGCCTCCATACCATACACAAGCTGATACGGTGTTGCCCCAGTGGATGTTCTGATTGAGGTACGATACCAATGTAAGGCAAATGATAGCATCTCATGCCAGTCTTTGTATGTAACCACCATCTTATGCACAATCTTCTTAATATTCTTGTTGGCTGCCTCAACAACGCCATTCATCTTTGGCCTGTAAGGAGAAGAGTTGTGATGCTGAATTTTGAAGTCCCGGCATAGTTCTGCCATCATTTTGTTGTTCAAATTGGAACCATTATCAGTAATGATTCGCTCGGGCACTCCATACCGACAGATGATGTCTCTCTTCAGGAATTGGACTACCACTTGTCTGGTGACGTTGGCATATGAAGCTGCATCAACCCATTTGGTGAAATAATCAATGGCTACCAGGATGAATCTATGGCCATTTGAAGCATTCGATTCAATCTTTCCAATTATGTCAATGCCCCACATGGCAAAGGGCCAAGGTGAAGGCATCACGTTCAAAGGATTTGGGGGCACATGCACTTTATCCGCATAAATCTGGCATTTATGACACTTTCTGGCGTAGGCACAACAGTCTGCATCCATTGTGATCTAGTAGTAGCCTAATCGTAATAATTTCTTGGCCATTGCATGTCCTCCAACATGGGTACCGAAAGATCCTTCATGCACCTCGTGCATCAGCAAGTCTGCTTCTTTCTTATCAACACATCTGAGAAGCACCATGTCAAAGTTTTGCTTGTATAAAGAACCATTAGCATTTAAGAAGAAACTACCAGCTAGCCTTCTTAATGTCTTCTTATCATTGGATGATGCCCCAGTTGGGTATGTTTGATCCTTTAAGAAGCATTTGATGTCATGGAACCAAGGCTTGTCATCTTTAGCAATGTCCATGGAGAATACGTATGCTGGTCGGTCAAGTCTGGATACTGAAATCTGAGGCACAAGTTGGCAGCTTGAACTTTGATCATGGAGGAAATGGTAGCCAGAGCATCTGCAAACTGATTTTCATCTCGAGGGATGTACTCAAGCTTGATTGTTGTGAAGAAAGTCAATAATCTCCTCGTATAGTCACGGTATTGAATCAGATGCTCTTGGTGAGTGTACCATTTGTCGTTGGTTTGATTGATTACCAGAGCTAAATCTCCGAATACAGTTAAAGTCTTGATCCTGAGGTTAATGGCTTCCTTAAGTCCCATGATGCAGGCTTCATATTCAGCTTCGTTGTTAGTGCATGCAAAGGTGAGTTTTGCCGAGAAAGGCATGTGAATCCCTTTAGGTGTAATGAGCACTGCACCAACTACACGACCATTCATGTTAACAGCCCCATCAAACATCATTGTCCATTCTTCTTCTGGGTCAGGCCCTTCAATGTGAATAGGCTCTTCGTGATATTTTGCTTTCAGGAACATGATGTCTTCATCAGGGAAGTGAAATCTCATTGGCTGGTAATCATCAATGGGTTGCTCATCCAGATAGTCAGACAGTACACTGCCTTTGATGGCTTTTTGAGATGTGTACTAAATGTCATATTCTGTCAGAATCATTTGCCATCTTGCAACCCTTCCGGTAAGTGCTGGCTTCTCAAATATGTACTTGACTGGATCCATCTTTGAGATCAACAAGGTAGTGTGGGTCAACATATATTGCCTTAGTCGGCGAGCAGCCCACGCTAAAGCACAACAAGTTTTCTCGAGCAGTGAATAACGTTGTTCACAGTCGGTAAACTTTTTACTTAGGTAGTAAATTGCATACTCTTTTCGACCAGACTCGTCATGCTGGCCCAACACACACCCCATTGACCCTTCTAATACTGTCAGGTACATTATTATAGGTCTTTCTTGAACTGGAGGCATAAGGATTGGAGGTTCTTGTAAGTACCCCTTGATTTTGTCAAAAGCATTCTGGCAGTCTTCATTCCACCTGACCGTTTGTTCCTTTCTCAATAGTTTGAACAGGGGCTCATAGGTTGCGGTGAGGTGAGATATGAACCTTGAAATGTAGTTCAATCTACCTAAGAAACCCCAAACTTCTTTTTCAGTCTTAGGCGCAGGCATCTCTTGAATGGCTTTGACTTTGTCAGGGTCAACCTCAATTCCCTTTTCACTCACAATAAACCCCAGCAGCTTACCGGACCGCACCCTGAATGTGCATTTGTTGGAGTTCACCTTCAATTGGTACTTCCTCAGACGCTTGAATAGCTTCAACAGATTCACCAGGTGGTCTTCTTCTGTGAGGGACTTGGCAATCATGTCATCCACATAACATTCAATTTCTTTGTGGATCATGTCATGGAATAATGTTACCATAGCCCGTTGATAAGTGGCACCAGCATTCTTCAGTCCGAATGGCATTACCTTATAATAGAATATGCCCCAGGGTGTGATGAAAGTTGTCTTCTCCATGTCTTCAGGTGACATCTTGATTTGATTATATCCTGAAAATCCATCCATGAAGGAGAATACCGAGAACTGAGCCGTATTGTCGACCAATACATCAATGTGAGGTAATGGGAAGTCATCTTTCGGGCTGGCTCTGTTCAGATCCCGGTAATCCACACACATCTGTACTTTTCCATCCTTCTTTGGCACAGGTACAATGTTAGCAACCCACGGCGGGTAACTAGTTACAGTAAGGAAACCGGCGTCCCACTGTTTTTCTACCTCTTCTTTTATCTTCATGGCCATATCCAGATGAGTACGGCGCAACTTTCTTTTCACTGGAGGAGAATCTTCCTTCAAAGGCAGCTTGTACACAACGATGCCAGTATCCAGACCTGGCATGTCTTGATAGGACCAAGCAAAGACATCAACGTACTCTCGAAGCATGTCAATAAGTTGTTCCTTCACTGAATCTTGCAGACGGGCCCCGATCTTCACTTCTTTTAAGTCTTCTTCTGTACCAAGATTAACTGTCTTGACTTCCTCCTGATGAGGAGTGATTACCTTCTCCTCTTGCCTTAGCATTCTGGCTAGCTCTTCAGGTAGCTCATAATCTTCTTCAACCCCTTCATCGGCTTGATTAATCGGATTGTCGAAGTCATACGAAGTCATAGCAGTGTCGTTGTCGGTGCAGTCTGGAGGGCACTCTCTGCAAGGGTTTAGATTTGTTCATTTTAGTGATATGTTTTATCTTGCTTAGAAAAAGTGAAAATGAAGTTATTATTTTGAAAACATTGCCATTTTATTATTTTGTACAAAAAATGAAAAACTAAAAACAGTGAGCGAAAAAAAGATTCCTTTGCAAAAGATGTCATGATATTCATTAATTGATCGTTTGCACAAAATACAAGATGGCCCGATTACAAAATGAGTCATGACACCTTGGGCAAGATGCAGGACTTGATGCATGCTTAAAAGACATAAAATAATAATTACTCTGCAGGAGTAACTCTTATAATTTCCTGGGAAGACCAGTTAGAAACTTGATTCCCCGGGATCCTTAGACGTACCTAGTTTTCCAGGCTGCGTTCATCTTCTTCCTCGTCTTCCAGACTGTTCACAGCATCCGGGGTAAGCATTCCCCCACTGACAAATTTGGGCTCCGTTGCAGCCTCCGGTTGATCTTGTCGAGTTGGTCTGTAACCCAACCTGAATTTGTCTTCTTTCTTTTCTACTGGAAGCAACTTGCCCCAACCTTGAGCGGTACCCTCTTCAACAACCTTTCGGGCTTGTTGATATAAAGTGATGGAAGTTCCAGACACAGCAGTTGCTTCATTGATGTTAAGGGCCTCAAATCCCTGACTCATAATCTCGTGGTTCTCCCTATCCATCTCTATATACTTGTATGTAGCCAGCTGGCTAACGAAAATGTCTTCCTCCCCGCAGATTGTGATGATCTGGCCTTCCCACTCAAATTTTAAATCCTGGTGAAGGGTAGATGTAACAACGCCAGCAGTGTGAATCCAGGGTCTACCCAACAAAAACCTGTAGGCCGGCTATATGTCCATCACGAAGAAAGTAGTTTTAAAGATTTTTGGGCCAATAATCACAGGTAAATAAATCTCTCCAAGCACTGATCTCTTAGAGCCGTCAAACGCTCTCACCACCAGGTTACTCGGACGTAATGCCAAACCATCATATTCCAACTTCACCAAGGATTTCTTCGGGAGGACATTGAGCGAGGACCCAGTGTCCACCAGCACATGAGAAAGAACAGCACCTTTTCATTCAAAGGTGATATGTAAAGCCTTGTTATGATTGTGTCCCTCCATCGTTAAATCAGCGTCTGTGAAGCCCAGTCCATGACTGGTTTTAACGTTTGCAACCACTGTTTCCAACTGATTAACCGTAATCTCTTCCGGCACGTAGGCTGCGTGCAGGACCCTCAACAGTGCATTCCTATGGGCTTCGGAGCACATTAACAATGATAATATAAAGATTTTGGAGGGTGTCTGATGAAGCTGGTCCACCACTTTGTAATCACTCTTTTTGATTATTCTCATGAACTCGTCTACCTCTTGTTCAAAAGACGTCTTCGGAACTTCTTTAACAGCTGGCTCTTCAAGTACCACATTCTTCCCTTTTGCTTTAGCAACAACTTCTGCTTCAGCATTGGGTCTTGGTGTTTGTGAGGCAAAAAGGCGTCCGCTTCTGGTGAAGCCTCCGCCTCCCTCAACATTGTCAACTTGTGGTGAAGAGGTTGATGAATCTAGAGTGATATTTTTTCCGTCGCAGTAGAGATCAGAGTCGTAGTGCCAAGGTATGGCATTACTGCTTTCATAAGGAACAGGTCTAGGTACCGTAATGGTGACTGGACTGATTGCTGCAGTGGAAGGAACTGTGATGGTATGCGGGTCGTAATAAATTGTGACTGGAGATCTGACAGTAGGTGTAGTAGTTTGCTGGAAATTGTTGTTGGGATGAACAGTTGCCGGGTCATAATAGATCATGACCGTTGAGACATCTTCATTAGTGTTCGTTGGTGTTGTAGGCGATTATGTTGATAAGATGGATGTTGATGTTGTAGAAGTAAATGTTGTTGAACTCTGGATTGTTGAAATAATGGAAGGAGTGATTGCTGGAGTTGTGGATGAATCAGTGGGGATGATAGTTGTTGCAGTTGTAGGAGGGTCTGTTGTTGCTGAATAAAGAGTCGTTGATGTTGTAGGAGCCGTTGTGGTTATTTGAAAAATTCCATTTCTGATAAGGCCATCTATGCCAAGCCTTAGTTTCTCACAACCATTAATAGCAGTTTTGCACGATCTGCAGTAGGCCTCACATCCTGGGAACATCTAGCATCTTAAGAGTTGAGCTTTGACTTCTGCCAGTGGTGTTCGAATCTGTGCAAAATTATCAATCAGTGCAGATGGTTGGTCCTCTTCTATGGCATTAATCCTGGGCCCCCCATGATTAGGCATAGAATTTCTGTTAACATTCGGAGGAGGTGCGAAATTGAGAGCTTAGGAATCGACCAAACCCTGTACCTTCATTTCCAAGGCTCTACATTTCTCGGTATTATGACCAGGTGCGTTGGAATGAAAGGCACACCTGGAATTAGCATTATAATTCTTCAGGAGGTTGAGAGGATCTGGCGGAGCCACGTCCTTAACTCAACCAGGTTGAGCTTCAGGAGTTGTGGCAGTAGAGAGACATAAGGCATAGGGATGGGATCAATCACCCTATTTGCCTGAGATGGCCTCTGTTGAAAGGGGCGCTGCTGTTGGTTGTTGTTGTTATTGTTGTACGTTCTTTGTTGCGGAAAATGGGATTGTTACTGATAGTGATGTTGTTATTGTTGCTGTTGAAAAAGTGGTTGTTGTGGAATTGGAGCTGGGATAGTAACGGCTGCTATTGATCTGTGATAATACTGGGGTCTGCCCCTGCCTGCATGGATAGCATTTGTTTCACCTGCCCTTCGGGGTCCTGAAAAAGGTTTTCTGGGGTTGTTTGAAGAGCTTGCACCATTGTCAGAGATTTTGCCCATCTTCAAAAGACTTTCTATTCTCTCCCCAGCTATGACTACATCAGCGAAGCTAGTGGAGGAGAATGCAGCAAGTCGGTCAATATAAGTTCCCTGCAAGGTGTTCATAAACATGTCTGCTATTTCCCGTTCATACATGGGTGGCTGGACAGCAACAACAAGTTGTCTCCACCTCTGAGCATAATCCTGGAAGCTTTCCCTCGAAGACTGAGACATGCCCATTAGAAGGGTTCTATTGGGAGCCATGTCCAGGTTGTACTGGTACTGACGGATAAAGGCCTCGGCCAAGTCTTTCCAACATCTTATAGTGGCCCTGGTCAGATGCGAATACCATTCTCTTGAAGCTCCAGTCAGGTTGTCCTCAAAATAGAACATCCATAACTTCTCGTCCATGGTATAAGCTTTGAGTCTCCCCAAGAAAGACTGTAGATGAGTACGCGGGCAGGAGGTACCATTATATTTTTCAAAGTATGGGAGCTTGAATTTGTGAGGAATCCTCACCCCATCTACCAGCCCCATATCCATTACGTCAAAGCCTAAAGAATTCTGGGATTCCAAAGACCTTAGTTTTTCAGCAATCTCATCCAGCCTTTTGTCATACACTTCATCCCCAGCCCCAATAACTATGAACTGCTCCTCATGAGGATCTTCCTACAAGATCCTGCCTGCAGCAGTGTTTCCTTGAATATTCCTTGGGATATTTACATCTGGGTTCAAATGGGGCCCAAACTCTGGTGGGTCGATGTGAGGCTGCACGCGTTCATTATTGCTGGTTCCTCCCGTTCCAGGGTGGGGCTCTTTAGGAGTCTACCTTTCCACCAGCTCTCTTAGCCTTTCCTGGCGCTAAGCTAAGCCAGTCATTACAGCCATAAACTGGGTCATTTGGTTTGTCATTTCAACCCTTTCATTTGCCATTTGATTCCTTACTTCATTCAGGTCCTGCTGCACCTGATCCATCTGAATGCCTGGAAGGTTGTTACGTGTTGGGTACCGGTGTGCTCGGTTGACAGGGAACACTCTTCAACGAGCAATGTTTCCTGAAACCACAACAAAGTGAGAAACAAATAACAAACAAGACCTACAAAACAAAGAAAAGCATTAGTATGCAATGCAATATGCTTATTTGTCTTCCAAAGTATCCGATTTGGTTCTTGGTTTTGACCTTTCCAGACCTCGAGGGAATGCTGGATGATGTTGAGAGAGAGCCTACCAATAAAATAAACTGATATATTACAAAAGGATTAAAATACATAGTTTATTTACAATACATGCCCAAGATGGGTCAAAAATACAACAATCAAAAGCAAAAAAGTACAACAAAGGAAAGAAATACAAGCAAAAAGGAATCAGACATCCAATCCAAAGTTGTCCTCCCCGACTTCCTTCAGGAGGGCCTCCGTCACTGGACCAGCTGGGTGCTCTGTAATGGTCCTAATGAGGAGGTTCCTGGTAGCAATGGCATTGGTCAGCTTCTTATGCCTGTCCTGATCCTTTGATCTCTTTAACCCCGTCCGGAGTTTCAATTCCGATATCTCCTTCTGAGCTACCAACAATGCCTCTTACTGCTTCTTTTCATTGGGCTCCAGCTGCTCTATCCTGGCCTGAGTCCTCTGGTCTTCTTGTGCACGGGCTTCTGTGATCCTGACCCACCTAGCCTGGCTTTCCTCCAGATAATGCTCTGCCCTAGCTTTCTGAATTTTGGCCTCCTTGCAGGCATTCTTCAATATCAACTCCCCGGCTCTTGCCTTTCTGATATAGTCATCTGTCCTTTCAATCTTGGTCAGATGCTCAATCTTGAGTCTTTCCAATCTCACAATGTCCAAACGACTGTCGTTTCTCTCCCAGAGAGTCTTCTTCAGGGCTTCAGCCAGCTGATCATTCCTTTCCTTCAGCTTTTCAAATTCCTCTAGGCTGACAGTTGCTGCAGGTTGCACTGTAGAGGGCCCAGGGGTGTCTTCCAAGGTGAAAGGCATCCTGGTGATCTGAGCTCTAACACAGGACCAGTCAGAGTACTGGGCTGAAGCAATATTGTTGCACCTTCCAGGGATGGCTGTCCCTTTGGTCTGGACGTTGTCCCAAGCCCAGGCAGCTTGTCTGACAACAGCTGAATTAGGTTGAACTTCACAGTAGAGAGTCTCAGCCAAATCCTGTCCTCTGGGAGGATGAACCAAGGCATATCCAAATTGCCTCTTAAAAAGTAGAGAGTTGTAGTTGATGCAACCTTTTACTCCTATCAGAGGCACATTAGGGTACTGCTAACAATCGGTAATAATATCCTTGCCTTTGGTGCTCTGGGTGCACCACCTGATGTCATCTGATGTTAAGGCAATGAATCTTTTGGCCCAATTCTTCTGTTGATGTGGGTTCAAGAAGGCATCTGATTTAGGCAAGTGTCTGAGCAGCCAAGAATAGAACAAAGGAGCACATCATCTGACCAGCTTCCCTCTTTGCTTTTCGTTTCTCTGGTGGATGGAGTAGTAAAAATCCCCTAGTAATGTAGGCATTGGGTTCCTTAGCAGGAACAAGTGGACGACTATCTTACTTACAAACTTGGGCTCATCTGCAACAAAATAGCCCCATATATACTGAGGGCTAAAAGTGCACAGACTGCCTTCCATTCTCCCACTGCAGCCTTCAGGGTGGCCTAAGAAATCAAGAAGTATAGATGTAAACCAGGAATCCTAGCTTTTGTTGTCATGTTTTGCTCAATAAGGGCAGGCTCCAAATGCAATGCCCTAGCTATCTCTTCATTTATGGAAGAAGTCATCTCTGGGTTGAAAGGAATTCCTCTTCTGATAGGAACTCCAATCAGCAAGGAAAACTCTTCTAGCAGTGGTCCCATCTGAAAATCAGGAAAGGTGAAGCATCTAAGAGGAGGGTCATAAAACTGTAAGCATGTGTGGATCATGCTCCTCTGAGATGAATCAAGATCCATGACCATGTCCAAAATTCCCCCATAGTGCTCTCTGAATAGTGGGATGTGGTCAGGTGTAATAAGGGACTGGACCTGCCTGATACCAGTCAATATGGGCTCAAAGAAGTGATAAGATATGTTGCTTTTCCTTGGAACATCCATGAGTGCTGAAGAAGCTGAAGTCAAATGCTGATGAAGATCACAGACTGAAAAACTGGAGGTAAGTCTCTGACAAACTGATGCAGGTGCTGAAGGAGATAGCTGAAGAAAATGCTGAAGAAGATAACTGAAGCTGAGGTCTAAGCAGTAGAAGGGGTCAAAACCAAATCAAATACAACAAAGTGGATACCCTGGAAAAAAAAAAAACAAATGTTAAATTGTGCAATGATGATATATGCAAATGATATGCAAGGCTTTGTGATCAAGAGCTGGATCTGATTATCTGTCTTGGTAAAAGGTCCATGTAAGTTCAAAGGTCCGGATGGAGGCTCAGAAATCTAGTAACCAGGGTGGGGGTATGATGTGGCCAAGGGTTCCTGCAAACCTATAGACAACCCAACCCCCTCACATGTAATGTTCTAGAACAAGGATCCTCAGACTTGGATCAGTTATGAGAAGTGTAAACACTTATAACCTGGAGGTACAGTGTTTACAATAACCATAAAAGATCCTCCTCTAATTCACCCCAGATTCTGAAGGTCAAAATAAAGGTCATCTAGACATAGCAGGCTTCCCAAATAGCCCTAGCACTACAGGAAATCTGTAGCACAGAGTTCTCAAGAAGAAACCCACATCTGAACCGTGTTTCATATTCCCGCCCCAGACCGAAATGGAATGGGAAAAAATATGAACCACTCTAGCCTAGGTGTCACTCAGGTCCCAGGTATAGGACCTTAATCACTCAGTGGAACCCCACCCACCAAAACAGAAGCCAGATCCAGCAATGATAATGACAGTATGATGTATAAAAAACTGTAAAGAAAGCAGTAAATAAAGCTATACATAAAGCAATAAATAAAGCAAATAAATAAACACAATTAGCACATAACACCCCCTTAAAAACAAAATCAAACAAGCGCTAGGAGGAACATACAAGAAGAACCAGAAGCCCTGATTGTAGTATAAGGGTCCCCAGCAGAGTCGCCAAGCTGTCGCTCCCACCAAATGAGACCAGGTCAGAAGGGGTACAGACGCGAATGGTCGGCGAAAGGAGAACATGAAGATGAACTGAAAAGAGTCGCCAGCTAGGCATTTTTATCCCGAAGGAAAGGTAATGCTGCATAAACCTAGGAAAAGATGGATAAGACGGTCGCAAACCAGAGAAACTGAGAAAGGGGGTTGGTTACAACCTGGGAAGGTATTAGCACCCAGATTGTCCGTCGTACTCGACGGGATCCACGCTTGAAAGTTTTGTGTTTAAAGGGGTAGTGTTAGTGCTATCTGTGTACGAAAGCTGAAAAAAGAATGTACAGATGTCAGTGCAAAAGAAATGTGAAGTGAATTGCTCATGAATGAGGCTTAAAATAATAATGCTGGAGGGGGGAATAGACAAAGACTTTTGTTCGATAACAGTTAAGTTATGCGTACGTATCCTCTCGTGCAATGAGGAAGTCAGAACACCGTAGTTCGACTCAAAGAGACTAAAAGATAAATTGACTGATGAACTGCTTACTTGTCTGTGCTCAAGTGTATGACCTGTCTGGCTCAGGTGCTAACTGTCTTGCATTAAACGAAAGAAGCAAGTTCTCGTTCGTGAGTGAAGATGATGAGAAAAGAATCCTGAAGGAGACGATTATTGTTTGTTTTTGAGTTTTCAATCTTTTATTGCCTTTTTGTGTTTGTCATAGGTTAATGAGCTTAAGCCTAAACCAAGGGTTAGTAAACTCATCACATCCTCCCTCTGATTAGGGGTAATGAGAATACCTTAAGTATGAAGTAAGCACCTCACACTTAATCACCATGATGTAGGATTAAGATCATTAACCTACTTGTGATTATTTAGATGTTTTTGGTGTTTTTGTTTAGTGTTAAGTAATGAGTTTAAGCCATAATCAAGGATTTAATGAACTCATTACACCATCCTAATAGAAGGATAATAGATGAGAACATTTAAGCTGAGGAAGATACCTCAACTTAATCCATGATTAGGGATTAATCTCATGACAAAACAAAGCCTTTATTCAAATGGATTTTAGTTAATGGTGAGATTAAGAAGTGAATTTTATGGTTTGTAAGACAACTTGAGGGGGACTTGTCCATTAACACTAGGGTTTGTCCTTCTTAACCATTTAAGGAAGAATTAGAACCCTAATGCAAGGCCCAAGTTACAAGTTATTGTCTTAGTGATTATTAAGGTGGATTGATTAAGAGGTTTAAACAAATTAAGGGTTTAACACTTAGGATTAAAGTTATACACTCCATCCTAAGAGAAGGATGCAAGCATAATCTTAATCACAAAGCCTTAAAACCTTAAAGGTTTAGTCTCTGATTATGAGGTGAGAAGAGAGACACAAAGGTAAAACTAATGGGGGACTAATCAAAACCCTAATTGTTATCATGCTTGAGTGTTCCTAGGGTTTATGAGGCTTGCAAGAGATCTTCAAGAAAAGCCACGAAGGAAGAAGCTGATGAAAGGAGGAGAAGCAGAAGAAACAAGCTAACTTACTTCACTTAAGAAGATAAGTTACTTGATGAAAGAAAGTGAAGGAGGAACATGAGTGAGCAAGCTCACTCTAAACAAAAGCAAAATGCAGCAATGAATGCATAAGAGGAATAAGAAGAGATTGTGAGAAGTGAAGGCAAATTCACTTCTCAAAGTACTTACCACCTGAAATGGTTAGCATAAAAGAAAGAATGAAGTGAAAATGAGATGTATGCAAGGATGCAAACCAAAACCAGAAGCATAGACATGATGTTAATGATGCAAAGAGATGATGCAAAGGTGTGTCAAGTGAAATGGATGATCATACAAGGGATGAGGATACAAATGAAGCATGGAAGAAGCATGAAAGTACATGAACGTAATGGAATGTAATGAATGCATAACATGGCAAATGGATGAAGAAATGATCAAGGATGATTCTAATGTGTCCTATGATTTCTTATATGTCATGTGGATGCAAGAAATGTCATGGCAAGTTCTTATATGAATGCTTATGCAAGATGTATGCATAGGAAGATGAGAAATTAGGGTTTTCATACAACATGAGATGCAAAACTCAAAAACAGATGCAAATGACAAGATAAAAAATTGAAAATGGAATCAAAAGAATCCTAACCCCATGTGATATCATACCCCAAATGAGAATACCTAACTCTTAACCTAATTAAAGTTATGATTTTTTCTAAGTTATATAGGGTTTTAAGGCACCTAAAGGGAAAAAATGCAAATCAAATAAAACATGTAGAAGAAATTTGTGACAAAATTATGCTAGATAATACATGTCAAATGAAGATCAATGAAAAAAGAAACATTCTCATACCATTCTTGGTTAGGCAGAAAAGAATTCTTGAAGTTAAGGTTCAAAAATAGGATTTTATGAACCCTAAATTCAAGAAAAAATGTCAAATATTGTTCAAAATGAAAAATAAATTTGTGTGGATGGTATGACAATGTCTCTAAATGTTTAAAGATGCAATATGAATTTTTCTAGGATTTTTAGAAACCTAAATGATATTTTAATTAATTAATTTCCATTAATTAATTAAAATAAACATTTAAATGTTTTGAAAATGATTTTTAAATGCAAAAAATAAAAATAAAAATATTCTTGGGTTGAGAAAATTATTTGAAGTGAAAATACAGAATAAAATTATTTTTGGAATTTTCTTGCTATTTTAAATAAATGGTATAAAATAAAATGAGAAAATATGAATTAAAACTGAATAAATGAAAAGTATGCACATCCAAGGGTTCTCATTGATTCTGGGGATTTTGGGATTGACTTGGCGCGTGATCCTACGGCCTGAATTCAAACTTACTTAAACTTAATTAATTAATTGTTTAATCCTAATTAAGAGTTAATGAATTGATCCTAGCCATTCACCACACGCGGGAAAGGGAAATCCAAGGGCCCAGATTCAAATGAAACCCTAACCCTAATTATCAAACTAATCACTTTCAGGTCACCGGAGAAGAGCTCCGGTCGTCTTCTCCCGTGATACCCTCACCTGAAAATTTCCAACTTCCTCCCTAGGTTATTTCTGGAGCTCTAAAGCTCTAGATCAAACCCTCTCACTCTCATAAGCTCAAATCCACACTCAAAACACATTTATTCATGCTCATAAACAAGATTAGAAGAAAAGATCAAAAATGGAAAAAGTTTCAGAGGTTCAGTACATACTCATTTCTACACCATTTTCAAAAATTCAAAGCTCAGAATGATCAGTGAAGCATGCTTTTTCTTATTGTAACATAAAATAGGAGTTCTGGAAAAATGAATTCAGATGACTACCTGAGATGGAGCTTTCCAAACTTGAGCTTTCTGGCCACTTCCTTTGTGCCAAATGACTCCCTTTGACCTCCTGAGGCTAATGGAATGCTTCAAAGGCTTTGAGAATGGCTGGTTTGTGAGTTTACACTTCAACTGGTTGAGAATCGTGTTTTGTGTATGGTGTGTTCTTGGCTGTTTTTGTGGTTTCTTTGTGATCAGTGAGTGATTTTGAGATGAATGGTGGAATGGGTTTTGAGTTTGAGTAAGTGAGCTGAGAGTTTCGAAGGAAAATGCAAGAGGGAGAGATATTGGAAACTTGATCAATCTTAGGTTTCAGCTTGCAATGTCGTATGCTATGATCAACATTTGGTCCACATATCAAGTTGTGATAGGTCAGAGATGTGGTTGTGGCCTATGGTGATTGGTATGGAGCTTCTTGCAAAAAGTCACAAACTTTTGTACTTGAGGTATGGGCAATGGTGAAGCTGGCTCATTGGCTTTTCCATGTGCAGTTGAGTTCAAGGATGTCCAAAAAATCAATCTTGAGGCAGTTCAACAAGTGAGAGCAAAGTTAGGGGTCCTTTTGCAATTATGTGAAGTTTTGGCCCCTTTGAGAATTCTTGATGTTCAAGGCATGAAATCTTGAAATTCCTTTGGCAATTCTGATCTTAAGGAAATGCACTATGATGTTATGATACATAGAAGTGTGTTTGAAGTCACAAGAAGCCTTGGCAAGTGGTTTTGCAAAGAATCCCTTTTGGTGCATTCTTGAAAATTATGGCATTTTTGCCAACTTTGACAAGCCATATCTTGAGTTCCAAAATGAATTAGATCTTGTTCTTGTACTTTTTGAAAAGGAAATGATCCAATCTACAACTTTCATGACCAATAATTTTTCATTTGAAACATTTTTGGTTGAGAAAGAGGAGGTTGAAAAACTTTCCCAAAATGGAAAGTTTACATTACAGGTCATTTCCATTTTTGGCATATTTTGGTTTAGCTCACTTTTCTTCAATTTTGTGAACTTCTAAGCACTTCAATGATCAAATAAAGATCATATAACTTCAGTTTGATGAAAAATCCACTTTGGGTCCATTGATGGGGGCCTCAAATGCCCTGATTTTGCTTTGACTTGCTCAAGAAGTTATCCAGTGAACAAATGAGTTCCACAATGAATTTCTTCATCAAACTTGGTATGTATGATCCTTATACCATATTGAGACCAATAGAAATAAGAATGACCAAAAAATTTGGAGTTATGGCCTCTGAAACCAAAACCCTAATTTTAGGTCATCTGTGCAGTTAAACCCTGGCTCTGCTTCCATTCTTTGCAAATTCTTTTGATTATTTGACTTCCTTGATATTTGGAGGATATAATATGATGATTGAACATACATGGACCCTCTTGATATTATTGAAGACCTTTGGAGTGGCCTAGATGGATCCTTGATTGCTTAGATCACAAACCCTAGATGCAGATGAACTTGACCTAATGCAGTGAAACAAAAATGCAATATGATATGGTATGATTAAACTAATGAAAATATGAAAGATCACAAGCCATGGTGTGAAATTAGTGAGGGAAAATTTGGGGTGTTTACACTTGGCTGATGAGGATTCAGGAAAGTTTCTGACTTCGGCAAGTGCCTTAACAACCAACATTAGAAGAGAGGTGCACAACATCTGACCAATCTTCCTTTTTGCTTCTCATTCCTTTGATGCACTGAGTAGTAGAAGTATGCAAGAAAGGTAGGAACCAGGTTCCTCAACAAGAACATGTGAATAGCATTCTTGCTTACAAACTTTGGCTCGTCTACAAACAAGATAACTCCATATATGCTGAGGGCTAAGAGTGCACAAACAACATCCCACTTCCCTACTGCAGCATGCAAGGTGGCCTGGGAGATCAAGAAATCCAAGTGAAGGCCTGGGATTCTAGCCTTGGTGGTCATGTTCTGATCAATGAGGGTAGGCTCCAAGTGCAAGTCCTTAGCTATATCTTCATTCTTGGGAGCAACCATCTCAGGGTTGAAGGGAATCCCTCTCCTGATAGGGACACCTAACAACATGGAGAATTCTTCTAGCAACAGTCCCAACTGAAAATCAGGGAATGTAAAACATCTGAGAGGGGGATCATAAAACTGCAAGCAAGTGTGGATCATGCTCCTTTGGGATGCATCCAGGTCCATGATCATGTCCATAATGCCTCCATAATGTTCCCTGAATAATGGGACATGATCAGGAGTGATGAGAGACTAGATCTGTCTGATGCCTGTCAGGGTGGGCTCAAAGAAATGATAGGTGATGTTGCTCTTCCTGGATGTGTCCATGCTGATAATAGATGCTGGTGAAGAAGACTAAGAGCAACTGCTGACAAAATCCACTTAAACAGATGCCGTAGAAGAGTCACTGATGAAGACAACTGGAGAAGAGTCTCTGATGAAGACAAAATGATGAAGGTGCTGGAGAAGAATCTCTGATGGAGATAATTGGAGGAATCTGAGCAGTGGAACAGGTCAAAACCAAACCAAAGATAAAAAGGTGGATACCCTGTAAAACAAATAAGCAAATGTTAAATGATGCAAAATTATGTATGCAGAATGATATGCAAAGGGTTTGTGATCAAGTGTCGGATCTGTTATCTGCCTTGATAGGGTCCATGTGTGTTCATAAGTCCGGATGGAGGCTTAGAAAACCAGTTACCAGGTGGGGGACTCAAATAAAGAGTCACAAGTCCAGGGTTTCACAAGAACTGTCCAAAATAATAAAACCTTAACAAATCAAGTAACAAGGGTATGATGAGGCCAGAAGTTCCTGCAAACCTGTAAACATCCCAACCCCCTCACATGTATTGCTCTAGAACAAGGATCCTCAGACTTGGATCAGCTATGAGAAGTGTAAAAACTTCTAACCCGGAGGTACATTGTTTACAATAACCATAAAAGATCCTCCTCTAATTCACCTCAGATGCTGAAGGTCATAAAAAGGTCATCCAGACTTAGCAGGCTTCCCAGATAGCCCTAGTACTACAGGAAATCCGTAGCACAGAGTTCTCAAGAAGAAACCCATGTCTGAACTGTGTTTCATATTCCCGGACAAGACTGAAATGGAATGGGAAAGAATATAAAGCCACTCTATCCTATGTGTCACTCAGGCTCCCGGTATGGAACCTTAATCACTCAAAAATCCCTCTCATCAAGGTAAACACAAATTCAGCACAACTGATGATGATAATAGTATGAAATGCAAACAAACAATAAATGAAAGCAATAAATAAAGCTGTACATAAAGCAATAAATAAAGCAATAAACAATAAGCACAAGTAGCACATCACACCCCCATAAACACAAATCAAACAAGCGCTAGGAGGAACCCACAAAAAGAACTAGAAGCCCTAGTTGCAATATAAGGCTCCCCAGCAGAGTCGCCAAGCTGTCGCTCCCAAAGATTTGCATCTCGGTACAAGCGCGAACGATCGGTGAAAAGAGAAAATGAAATGAACTGAATAGAGTCGACAGCTAGGCATTTTTATCCCGAAGGAAAGGTAACGCTGCATGAACCTAGAAAAAGATGGATAAGACGGTTGCGAACCAGAGAAACTGAGAAAGGGGGTTGGTTACAATCTGGGAAGGTATTAGCACCCAGATTTTCCGTCGTACTCGACGGGATCCACGCTTACAAGATTGTGTTTAAAAGGGGTAGGTGTGTGCTATCTATGTGCAAAATCTGAGGAAAGAAAGTACATGTGTCAAGTCAAAAGGGTGAATTGCTCAAAAACTGAGGCTTTTAAAGAATGCTGGAGGGCGAGGGGGAAGACAAAGAGCCTTTTGTTCGATAACAGTTAAGTTATGCCTACGTATCCTCTCGTGCAATGAGGAAGTCAAAACACCGTAGTTCGACTCAAAGAGACTAAAAGATAAATTGACTGTGAACTACTTGCTTATCTATGCTCAAGTGTATGACTCGTCTTGCTCGAGTGCTAACTGTCTTGCATTAGACAGAAGAAGAAAGTTCTCGCTTATGAATGAGGATGATGAGAAAAGAATCCCGAAGGAGACAATTATCTTTTGGTTTTGTGTTTTCAGTTTTGTTATTGTTTTTGGTGTTTTGCATAAGTTAATGAGCTTAAGCCTAAATGAAGGGCTTGTAAACTCATTATATCCTCCATGATTAGGGATAATGAGAATACTTAAGTATGAGATAAGCATCTCATCTTAATTACCATGATGAAGTAGGATTAATATCATTAACCTACTTGTGATTAATTAGATGTTTTTGAGTTTTTTTAGTGTTAAGTAATGAGTTTAATCTCTAATCACAGATTAGTGGGCTCATTACACCATCCTAATAGAAGGATAATAGATGAGAACACTTAAGATGAGGAAGATACCTCAACTTAATCCATGGTTAGGGACTAAATTCATTATATAACAAAGCCTTTATTAAGTGGATTTTAATTAAGGGATGAAATTAAGAAGTGAGTTTTATGGTTTGTAAGACAATTTGAGGGGGACTTGTCCATTAAACACTAGGGTTAGTCCTTCTTAACCATAAAGGAAGAATTAGAACCCTAATGTAAGGCCCAAGTTACAAGCTTATGTCTTGATGGTTATTAAGTTTTTTGATTAAGATATGTAAACATATTAATGGTTTAACACTTAGGATTAAAGTTATACACTCCATCCTAAGATAAGGATGCAGGCATAACCCTAATTCAAAAGTCCTAAAACTTTAAGAGTTTAGTCTCTGTTTATGAAGATGAGAAGAGAGACTCAAAGAAGACTCAAAGGTGAAAGACTAAAGGGGGACTATATACAACCCTAAAGTTATCATGCTTGGTTATCTTATGGTTTTTGAGGCTCAAGAGAAGTCTTCAAGATGGCCACCAAGGAAGAAGCAGATGAAAAGAGAAGAAAAGAGGATTAGGTTACTTACTTCATTTTAGAAGATAAGTAAACCTAAGAGAAAGAAAAGAAAGGAAGAGACACAAGTGAATGAAATTCACTTCAAACACAAGTATGATGTACAAAAATAAGAGATAAAGAGAAGCTAGATGTGGGTGGACATCCACACCTTAAACAACTTACCATAAGCCCCTGAAATGTTAGTTGAACACTTAAAGGAAGAAAAGAAATGCAAATGCAACAAACAAAGGTGCTATGATCAAAGTTAGAAGTGCATATGCAAGGCAAATGAGTTATGAGATGATGCAAAGTCACACATGATGCATATGTATGATCATACAAGAGATGGATGCAAATGAAGGCAAGTTAGAACATTTAAAACACATGAATGTTCATGAAATGTTATGAATGCAAAGCAATACCAAATGGATGAATAAATGATCAAGCTATGTTCTAACATGTCCTAGGGTGTCTAAGATGACATACAAATGCTTGAGATGGCATGGAAAATTCATGTATGGATGTATATGAAAGATGAATGTAAATGAACATGTAAAATTAGGGTTATATGGAAGTATGAGATGCACATGAGCAAAACATAAGCAATGCACAAGATAAAAAAATTGAAACTGCACTCAAAGGAACCCTAAACCTATACTAGGTTACCATCCAAAGGGGGAGGTCAGAAACTAAACCTAGAAGAAGTTATGGATTTTCTAAGTTTGTTAGGGTTTTTTTGGGTGATCCTCAATGTAAAATGCCAAATAATTTGAAAATGGAAGATAAAAATGAAACAAAAATGTTTTTAGATGCTAGAGGGCATGTACAAAGCAAGGCAAAAAGAATCATTCACAAAATCAACTTGGTTCTAGGGTTATGAATTTTTGAAGTCAGGGTTAGAAAATGAACATTTTTAAGAACCCTAATTCATTGAAAAATCTCAAAGTAAGATCAAAACCAAAACGAAATTTGTAAGATGAGTTTGTAAATGTTTCTAAAAGTCTAAGAATGCCCTCTGATTTTTTTGGTGATTTTTAAATACATAAATGTATTTTTAATTAATTAAAATATATTAATTAATTAAATAAAACATTTAAATGATTTAAAAATATGTTTTTAATTCAAAAATTAAAAATAAAAATATTTTTGGGTTCTGAAAATTAATAAAAGGTTTGATAAAAAATTTCAGAGTTTTTAAATCATTTTTGCTATTTTTAATAAATATACAAAATAAAATAGGAAGAAAATAAAAATAAAAATAAAAGTATGCAAGATCAAAGGCTGAGAATGCAAGCTGACAGATCCAAAGGCCCAGCGCGCAAGTCAACAAGACCAGCAGTAATCAGAATCAAAAGCCCACATTTAAACTCTCACCTAACGCGTGATCTAAAGGCTACAATTCAAACTCAGCTAATCAGACTTAATTAAATTAATTAATTTTTAATTAGGGCTAATGACCTAATCTCTACCGTTCAACATGCGCGCAAAGCCAAATCTAAAGGTCCAGATTCAAACCTAGCTAATTACACTGATTAACCCTAACAACTTTCAGATGACCGGGACAGTGTTCCGGTCATCTTCTCCGGCGAGAAAAAACCCTAAATCCTTCCCTAGGCTTCTAAACTCCAAATTTCTTGCCCAAAAATGATCCCCTAACATCCCTGAACCTAAATCCCCAAACAAAATTCATTTATCATGCATCAAAAGGGAAAATCTAAGAAAAACATTCTTAGGTCAAAAAACTTTCAGAGAACTCATACATGCTTAATACTCAATCATTTTGCAAAATAAACACATCAGGATCATTAGCACATCATGAAGATTCATCTAAGAACTTAAAAAAACATTTCTAGAAAAAATGTTCTTGAGGTATACCTGAGTTGAAGCTTTACACATTGGAGCTTTCTGGCCACCTCTTTAGTGCTTTTTCACTCCAATGAACCCCTTGGTGCTTTTGGCAAGCTTGAAACAAGTTTATGTAGGTTGTTCGATGAGTTTCAGTTCAGAGGAAGCTGAAATCGTGTTTTGGTTAGAGGGTGTTTCGGGCCAATGTGAGGGGTGGGAAATGATCCTAGGGTTATGTGGAGATGATTGGTGAAAGAAATTTGGATTTTGGGTGGCTGAGTTGGGAGATTCGAAGAGATGAAGTTTTGAGGGGATTTTGTGTAATCTGAGCTATCGAGAGTTTCAGGCTTGTATGTTATGTTCTTTGTGTTCCTTAGGGTTAGTATAAGCAAGTGTGATTGGTCAGAGGAGTTGGTGTGTCTCAGTTTGATTGGTATGGTGTAAAATGCAAAAAGTCAACATTGGTTGTACCTCAAGCTTGGGCACGAGTCAGAGCTGTATTTGGGCATGTCTGGCCTCAACTGAGTTCATGGAGAGCCCTTGGATTGAAAGATTGCAGCTGGAACACTTGATGCTAGGGTTTACAAGGTTTTTGCATATTTTCCCTCTTTGATGTTTCTTGTGCTTCAAGGCATGAAATGACCTAATTTTTTGGACAATTCTGAGTCTTTGATGTTGTTTGATAATGTTATGGCATATTTGTACACATTTGAAGTCATTAGAATGTTGGAACATGCCATTTTACAAAATCCCTCTTTAATATGAAACTTGAAATTTTAGGATTTTTGACAACTTTGAAAGGCCATATTGTAGATGTTAGAAATTGGCATAATTTTTGACAAACAAAAAGTTATGAACTTAGTTCTGGATGTCACACCAGATGTTGTGACATTGACAAACAAAGTAAAAATTGTGAACTTAGTTCAGGACATCAGGATGTCACACCAGATGTTGTGACATCGCAAACTTGCTATCTGACTTAAATGATGCGTAACAGAAGTGATTAAAATCAGGAGAAAATATTTGGAATTAATTGTAAAAGGATAAGCTCTTCAAGGCGCATCTTTAGGAAGCTTAATTATCTGGTTCAAGTGTAAAGGAAACATAAAAAGTAACTCACCTTGATTCAAGGAGATGACAAACTAACCCATCTTAATTCAAGGAGATGACTGTGGGATTTATCAAAGTCTGGATAATTTGAAAAAAGCCCACAAACCAAGCATCTATTTAAGGAACTGAAACACTCGAGAAAAGATCATGAATTTAAGAAGACTATCAAGGGTGTTTGTGAAGCTAGCAGGTTTTAATTGTTTGTTAGTCACTTTATAAGCTTTTAAGCAAAAAGTGAATTATGTCTTGTTTTAAACTTTTAAGTAAGATCAAGTTGTTGTGTCTGAAGTGTGACTTCAAATTTATCAATCATTGTAAAGATCACTGTGTGATTGAGGGGGAGTGAGTAGGTACTCATATCTAAGTTGAGTCTTTGGTAGAAATTTCCTTGGGTAGATATTAAGTGAAGGATTAAACTGGTTGGTTTAACTCCATAATTAATATTACTTATATTGGATTTCCTTCTTGGCTTGGTAGCCCCCAGATGTAAGTGTGGAGATACACTGAACTGGGTTAACAATTTCCTGTGTTATTTAATTTACTAGCTCATTAATTTTTGTTTATGATTTCACTGTCTAAACATCTGGTTCGACATCACATATCTGATCCTAGAATTTCAATTGGCATCAGAGCAAGCACCCCGCCTGTACAACTGGGTGAGATCTAGAGACTGCAAATTTTGGGAACATGGACAGAGATGTAGGATCTGTGAACCGACCACCTATCTTGGATGGATCCAACTATGATTACTGGAAGCCAAGAATGGTAGCATTCTTGAAATCTCTTGATAGGAAGGCTTGGAAAGCAGTTAACAAAGGATGGGAGCACCCTGTCAAAGATAATAAGGATGGGGCAAAAGTGATGAAGCCTGAAGAAGAGTGGAGCAAGAAGGAAGAAGAGTCAGCACTTGGAAATTCCAAAGCCTTAAATGCCTTGTTCAATGGCATTGACAGGAACATATTTAGGCTTGTGCATCACTGTGAGCTAGCCAAGGATGTTTGGGACACCCTTAAAACTACTCATGAAGGAACATCAAAGGTGAAGATGTCAAGATTTCAACTTCTCACCACCAAGTTTGAGAACTTGAGGATGAAGGAAGATGAGACCATTCATGAATTTTACATGAACATCCTGGAGATTGCTAATACTTCTGGTGCCTTGGGAGAGAAGATGAATGATGAAAAGTTGGTAAGGAAGATTCTCAGATCACTGCCAAAGAGGTTTGACATGAAGGTCACTGCCATAGAAGAAGCTCAGGACATCTGCACAATGAAAGTTGAGGAGCTCATTGGTTCCCTTCAAACCTTTGAGATGGGAATGAATGATACTATTGTGAAGAAAAATAAAAGCATAGCCCTGGTCTCAAACACTGATAAGGAAGAAGAAAGTCATGAAATAGACTCTGAGGACAACTTATCAGATTCAATTGCTATGCTTGGAAGACAACTTAACAAAATTCTCAAAAGAATGGACAACAGGCCCAGACCAAGTGGAAGAAACTCAACCTCTGAGAATAAAAGATCCTATGACTCTAATAGAAGGTCAAACTATGATGAAAATACTAACCAAGGAAAAGGGATCCAATGTCATGGATGTGAAGGTTATGGACACATTAGAAGTGAATGCCCAACCTATCTAAAGAAGCAAAAGCAAGGTCTTTCTGTGTCCTGGTCTGTTGAAGACTCAGGTAGTGAGTCAGAAGAAGAATCTGCAAAACACATCACTGCTCTAGATGGAGTATGTGAAACTGAAGGGGGATCCAGTGATGAGGATCTGACATTTGAAGAGCTTAAAACATCTTACAGGATGCTGTGTGAAAGGAGCACAGAAGTATGCATGGAAAGTAAACAGCAGAAGAAGCAGATTGAGGAATTAAAGGCTGAAAAGGCAAGTCATCTAGAGATCATTGACACTTTGAAAAATGAAGTCAGCCTACTCAACTCCAAAATGGAACATATGTCCAAATCTGTCAGAATGCTGAATAGTGGCTCAAACACACTAGATGCCATTCTCAACAATAACAAGCACTCAGGGGATAGGACTGGGATGGGATTTAATAAAGCTCATAACTCTGAGGCTAGCTCCAGCCAAACAACTCCAGATCCCATGAAGTCAAACAAGATGTTCAAGCAGATGTCTCAACATCATGAGAAAAACATGATGAAGAAGAAATATCAAAGGTGGAGATGCCATCACTGTGGAAGGTTTGGTCACATCAAACCTTTTTGCTACAAACTGCATGGATACCCCAATCAGAGTTCCCAGCACCTTCTTAAGCAAAAGACAGAGGTCATCAGGAAAATTTGGATACCTAAATCTAGAGTTTATACTGATCAAAGCTACCAGTACATGCCCAAGCAGAAGACACTACACAGGGAAGATGCATCAAAGGAAACCTCACAATAGGCACAAATGGTCCAAGCAGGTTGTTTCCTCTATAGCACACACCTCTCTCAGAGTATCTTCTAAGGAAGATTGGTATTTTGACAGTGTCTGCTCAAGGCACATGACTGGACTAAAGAATCTGTTGGTAGACTTAAAGTCACACTCATTTAGCTATGTAACCTTTGGAGATGGAGCAAAGGGGGAAATCAAGGGAGTTGAGACCCTAGACTGCTCAGGTGTACCAAGTCTAGATGGTGTGCTGTTGGTAAAAGGATTAACTGCTAACTTGATCAACATAAGTCAGTTATGTGACCAAGGTTACAGTGTCAACTTCACCAAAGCTGAGTGTATAGTTTCTGATAAAGAGCAGAAAGTTGTCATGAGAGGAGCCAGATCAAAAGACAACTGCTATATGTGAGAACCCCAAGATTTCAGCCTCACGTCTACTTGTTCCATAGCCAAAGAAGAAGAAGTGAAACTGTGGCATCAAAGACTAGGTCATCTCCATCTCAGAGGAATAAAGAAGATCATCTCAATGGAGGCTGTAAGAGGGATTCCAAGACTTAAGATTGATGAAAGAAAAGTATGTGGTGATTGTCAAATAGGTAAGAAAACCAAGATGTCACACCCAAAGCTTCAACATCTGACAACCTCCAAAGTCTTGGAATTACTGCACATGGACCTTATGGGACCAATGCAGGTAGAGAGTCTTGGTGGAAAAAGATATGCCTATGTGGTTGTTGATGATTTCTCGAGATATACCTGGATAAGCTTCATCAAAGAAAAGTCAGATGTGTTTGAGGTATTTAAAGATCTGTGCAATAGGATCCAAAGAGAAAAGGCAAGTTGTGTGGTCAGAATAAGAAGTGGCCATGGAAAGGAGTTTGAGAATAAAAAATTCTCAGACTTCTGTTCATCAGAAGGGATCAACCATGAGTACTCTTCTCCCATCACCCCTTAACAGAATGGGATTGTAGAAAGGAAAAACAGAACTATTCAGGAATCAGCTAGAGCCATGATTCATGCCAAGAAGTTACCCCTGTATTTTTGGGCTGAAGCTATGAACACAGCATGCTACATCCACAATAGAGTCACACTAAGAAAGGGAACATTATCCATCATCTATGAAGTCTAGAAGGGTAGAAAACCTACAGTTAAGTACTTTCATGTATTTGGAAGTAAGTGCTACATTCTGGCTGATAGGGATCAAAGAAGGAAGATGGACCCTAAGAGTGATGAAGGGATATTTCTTAGATACTCCATAAATAGCAGAGCTTACAGAGTATTTAACTCCAGAACCAAGGTTATAATGGAGTCAATAAATGTAATTATTGATGATACCTATGCAAAGACAGATGTTGCTGATGATGTTGGAACATCTGCTGACAATCAAACTGAAGTTGAAATTGAAAGTGATAATCTTGACTTCACTTTAACTGAGGCAAGGTCAGAGTAATCCAACAAACCTCCCTCCATCAGAATCCAGAAAGATCATCCTAAAGAACTGATAATTGGTGATCCCAACAGTGGTGTCATCACTAGATCAAGAGAGATGATCTTAGGCTCCTGCTTTGTCTCAAAGATAGAACCTAAGAACATCAAGGAAGCTCTGAATGATGAGTACTCGAGCTCTGCTATGCAAGAAGAATTAGGCCAGTTTACATGGAATGAAGTATGGGATCTTGTTCCTAGGCCTGATGACATTAATGTGATTGGCACTAAGTGGGTGTAAAAAAACAAGTCTAATGAGCAGGGAGTAGTTACAAAACACAAGGCTAGGCTTGTGGCTCAAGGATATACACAAATTGAGGGGGTAGATTTTGATGAAACTTTTGCACCAGTAGCAAGACTTGAATCCATTAGACTACTCCTAGGAATTGCTTGCATCCTAAAGTTCAAACTATTTCAGATGGATGTTAAAAGTGTCTTCCTAAATGGGTACCTTAATGAGGAAGTATATGTGGAGAAACCAAATGGATTTGTTGATCCAAGTTGTCCAGACCATGTATATAAGCTAAGGAAGGCTCTGTATGGTCTAAAGCAAGCTCCCAGAGCATGGTATGAAAGACTGACCACCTTTCTCACTAAACATGGATACAGAAAAGGAGGAATAGACAAAACCCTGTTTGTAAAGGATGAAGAGGGAAAGGTTATGATTGCTCAGATATATGTGGATGACATAGTGTTTGGTGGGATGTCAGACAGGATGGTTAAACATTTTGTGACTCAAATGGAGTCTGAGTTTGAAATGAGCCTAGTGGGAGAACTAACTTACTTCCTTGGACTACAAATCAAAAAGATGGAGGACTCCATGTTCATATCCCAAAGCAAGTATGCAAAGAACACTGTCAAGAAGTTTGGGATGGACAATGCAAGTCACAAGAGAACACCTGCCCCCACTCATTTAAAACAGACAAAGGATGACAAAGGTGAGAGTGTGGACCAAAGCTTGTACAGAAGCATGATTGGAAGTCTACTATATCTTACAGCTAGCAGACCAGATATAGCTTTTGCAGTAGGTGTGTGTGCAAGGTATCAAGCTGAACCAAAAGTGAGCCATCTATACCAGGTTAAGAGGATCTTGAAATATGTAAATGGTACTTGTGACTATGGCATAATGTACTCTCATGGTTGTGAACCAATCCTCACTGGATTTTGTGATGCTGACTGGGCTGGAAGTGCTGATGATAGAAAGAGTACATCAGGACGATGCTTCTTTCTAGGGAACAATTTAATTTCTTGGTTCAGTAAGAAACAAAATTGTGTGTCCTTATCCACTGCTGAAGCTGAATATATTACAGCTGGTAGCAGTTGTTCACAGCTTGTATGGATGAAACAAATGCTCACAGAATACAATGTCCCACAAGATGTCATAACATTGTACTATGACAATTTAAGTGCTATTAATATCTCCAAAAATCCTATCTAACACAGCAAGACTAAGCACATAGATATCAGACATCACTTCATCAGAGACCTTGTGGAAGAGAAGGTGATCACATTAGAGCATGTGGCCACATAGCTGCAATTAGCTGACATATTTACTAAGGCTTTGGAGGCTACCCAATTTGAAAACCTAAGGGGTAAATTGGGAATCTGCATATGTGACATATAGAAATTATGGAGAAGTGCCAGCATGTCTCATGACATCGTATGGTATGATCACCAGATGGCAGCACCAGTCTGGCCAATAACTGTTTGTATTCCAATCCTAAAAATTCCAATAGCAACAGATTCTATTTATGTACAAACGTGCTTTCAGCTTCTCACATTCTCATTAGCACCACTGAACTTTTTGCATGCTACATCTGAATCTCTAAACTCATCCAAATCTATCAAACCTTTACACATTTCCACTACAATTGAAAAAATGTCTCAACATCAGAACCCTAACTCCATTGATGAGGGTCTCATTCAAGAAGACGTAGTGAACGTAACCCCAATATCTGTAGTACCAATGGATGCTACACCTATAAATGTGATCAGAGGAAGCATTCCCATTGCTCAAAAGCCCAGGACTCCCCATGCGAGAAGACCCAAGGAGCCAGTCTTCAGCAAAAGTAAGGGAACCCCTTCATCTTCCAGTACTCCCAAAGCCTCTGCTTACGTGGACGCATCAATCAAACAGCTTGTAAATAGGATCCTGGAGGAACAAAGGGTTGTGCTTGGGGTGTCAGTTCCCCTGAACAGTATGCCTGCTCCACAAGATGACCCAAGCAACCAAGCTGAAGAGGACATAACTGCTCCACAGGATGTCCCAAGAAATGTTGAAACAACTGAGGGCAAGGACAAAGCCCCAAATACTGATGATCAAGCTAATGATGATAAAGCTACTGATGATCAAGCTCCTGATGATCAAGCTGCATAGAAAGAGGCTTCCCAACCTCCACCATTTGAAAACCTGGATGATGACTCTGACACAGAGATCATAGCATCTGTTAATCCTAGCATAGCCAAGAGGCTTAGGGCTAGGAAGGAAAGGAAGCCAGCTGCTTATGCAACTCCTGAGAAGAGACAATCAACTCCCAAGAAAGACAAGGTCAAAATTGTTTTTGGACCTACAAAGCAATGGAGTAAGGTCAGCACTCAGAAGAGGAAGGCCACAACTCCATCTGACTCTGATGTTGAGGAGGATGTACCAACATCCCAACCCAGAAAGAGGCCAGCACCTCCTAGGACTGCCACTGCTGTTCCTGAAGCACCCCTGGACAATGTGTCCTTCCACCATGTCTCCAGTGTAAGCAAGTGGAAATACGTCTATCAAAGAAGGGTGGCTCTGGAACGAGAGCTGGGCAGCAATGCCTTGGAATGCACTGAGGTAATTGATTTAATCTCCAATGCTGGTCTATTCAAGATTGTTTCTGAGTTTTCTCCTTGTTATGAACTGCTGGTAAAAGAGTTTATAGTTAAACTACAAGAAGGGTGTGCTGATGGGAAATCTGAGGATTTCAGGAAAGTATTTGTAAGGGGAAGATGTGTAGATTTTTCTCCTAGGGTGATAAATCAGTACCTGGGGAGAGAATCAGATGGGCAAAATGAGCTTGGCAAGACTGACAATCAAGTCTGCAAAATAATCACAGCCAACCAGGTTAAGTCATGGCCAGTCAAAGGCAAACTCTCTATCAGCTTGTTAACCAGGAAGTATGCCATGTTGCACAGGATTGGAACAGTCAATTGGGTCCCAACCAACCACACCTCTTCTATAGCTACTGGGCTTGGGAGGTTTATCTGTGATGTAGGCACCCAAACCAAGTTAGATTATGGGGCATATATCTTTGACCAGACTCTCAAGCATGCAGGAACCTCAGCCATCAAGCTTCCAATAGCCTTCCCATCATTGCTTTGTGGAGTAATTCTCAACCAATATCCAGGCATCCTTACTGACAAGGATTCTGTCTGTAAAAGGGAGAGTCCACTGTCCTTTCACTACAAACTGTTTCTAGGTCATCATGCTGCAGATGTTGAAGCACCAGGTGGGACATCTGTTGGGACATCTGCTGTCAAGACACCTATATCAAAGGCAACCCTGATTTCTGAGCTCAGGACAACCTGCAAAGAGTTGGATGAAAGGAAGAAGAAGCTTGAGGACATAATTCAAAGACATGAGCTGGAAGAGGTTGTTGGGAATGTTGATGGATTTGATGCTGAGTCTGAGGATACAGAGGATACAGAGTATACTGAGTCTGAGTGAAGCAGTTTGTGGTGGGAAAATGTATTGTCTGTTCTACTTTGTATTTCTGAATGTTTTTTTCTCTATTTCTGTAATGTTTGGCCCCAAATTTATGTCTAACAAGGGGGAGATGTATTGAACAATGCTGCTGCTGTTAATGTCTGCTTGATGAACAATGCTGATAACAAGTCATAGTAGTATACATGTTTGAGGAGGAGCAAATTATTAGCTCCCAAATGATCCAACAGAAAGGAACACAGGAACTTCACTGCTCTCTGACAAAACCAGAAGAATGTGTTAGCCAAAAATTAGCCAAAGGGGGAGTTTGTAGATGTTAGAAATTGGTAGAATTTTTGACAAACAAAAAGTTATGAACTTAGTTCAGGATGTCACACCAGATGTTGTGACATTGACAAACAAAGTAAAAATTATGAACTTAGTTCAGGACATCAGGATGTCACACCAGATGTTGTGACAATGCAAACCTGCTATCTGACTTAAATGATGTGTAACAGAAGTGATTAAAATCAAGAGAAAATATTTAGAATTAATTGTAAAAGGATAAGCTCTTCAAGGCGCATCTTTAGGAAGCTTAGTTATTTGGTTCCAGTGTAAAGGAAACAGAAAAACTAACTCACCTTGATTCAAGGAGATGACAAACTAACTCATCTTAATTCAAGGAGATGACTGTGGGATTTATCAAAGTCTAGATAAATTGCAAAAGGCCCACAAACCAAGCATCTATTTAAGGAACTGAAACACTCGAGAAAAGATCACGAATTTAAGAAGACTATCAAGGGTGTTTGTGAAGCTAGCAGGTTTTAATTGTTTGTTAGTCACTTTATAAGCTTTTAAGCAAAAAGTGAATTGTGTCTTGATTGAAACTTTTAAGTAAGATCAAGCTGTTGTGTCTGAAGTGTGACTTCAAATTTATTAATCATTGTAAAGATCACTGTGTGATTGAGGGGGAGTGAGTAGGTACTCATATCTAAGTTGAGTCTTAGGTAGAAATTGCCTTGGGTAGATATTAAGTGAAGGATTAAACTGGTTGGTTTAACTCCATAATTAATATTACTTATATTGGATTTCCTTCCTGGCTTGGTAGCCCCCAGATGTAAGTGTGGAGATACACTGAACTGGGTTAACAATTTCCTGTGTTATTTAATTTACTAGCTCATTAATTTTTGTTTAGGATTTCAGTGTCTAAACATCTGGTTCGACATCACATATCTGATCCCAGAATTTCACATATCTTGAGTTCTAGGATGAATCAAGACATGTTCTTGTACTTTTTGAAAAGGGAAAGACCTAATCTACAACTTTCATGACCAAGAATTTTTCATTTGAAGCATTTTTGGTCATGAAAGAGGAGGTTGAAAAACTTTTCCAAAATGGAATGTTTCCATTACAAGTCATTTCCATTTTTGGCAAGTTTGCAAATGGCTCAAAATTATTCAATCTTGTGAACTTCAAACCACTTATAAGATCAAATAAAGATCATATAACTTCAATTTGATGAAAATATACCTTTGGTTCCATTGTTGGGGGCCTCAGATGCCCTGATTTTGACTTAACTTGCCCAAGAAGTTACCTAGTGAACAGATGACCTCCACAATGAATTTCTTCATCAAACTTGGTACACATGATCCTTATAACATCTTGAGAACATTAGAAACAAGAATGGCCCAAAACTTTGGAGTTAAGGCCTCTGAAACCAAAACCCTAATTTTGGTCATCTGTGTAGTGTAAACCCTAGCTCTGCTTCCATGCCTTGCCAGTTCTTGTGATTTCTTGACTTCCATGAACTTTGAGGGACATAATATGATGATATAACACAATATGGACCCTCTTGGTAAGCTTTGAGACCTTTGGGATGGCTCAGATGGATCCTTGGATTGCTCAGATCACAAACCCTAGATGCAAATGAACTTGAACTATGCAGATGAAACAAATATGCAATGTGAGATAGTATGCCTATGCAAATGCAAAAATGAAAGATCACAAGTCATGGTGTGATAAAGAGTGAGGGAAAATTTGGGGTGTTTACAACAGGTTTACTTGAAGATGGCTCGTATGTCCAGTTCCTGGAGTAATAATTTTGCTTGAAGAAGACTCGTTTGTCTAAGTTTTTCTTATCCGGCGTAACAATTCAATTTGGAAGGAGCTCGTCTGCTTTGTATTCACTTTAATTACATAGAGCTTTATTTTGTTGGGTTTATTTCTCATTTCTGCATTCTCCAATAGAGTGCGAATTTCATGTCTTCTTGGTATTCAAGCACAGTTTATCTTGAACGGTCGCTAGCCCGTGCTATCGTCCTTTTCAGATTAACAATTGCTTGAATAGGAGAAGCTGTAACACCCCAAATTTTCCCTTGCCTTTCTAGCATCATCATATCATAATCATCATAAGCATGTCATGTCCTTGACATTTTTTCATAGAAAGATGAAGCATATCATTCTCATGTACTAGCATTGGGCATATGGTCAATCATAGGTACATTTGAAGCCTTACAAGTCAAAGTGAGAAGCTAAGAGACATTGGCCAAGTCCTATGTGGTGTCTACATGGTATATACAAACTCAAGATCCTTTACAAGAGCCTAGAGTTGGGGAAGATTATCAGATGATCAAGGAAGGGCAAGCTCCTACACAAATGGCATTCAAATTAGGTTTCATTTTCAAGCAATAATTCTTTGTGACTTTGGCCATTTCATGTGGGAAAAATCATTCATATGATATGTGAATGCTATGGATGAAATTTGGTGAGAAAACTCATTGAGAAAGGCAGTCATTTCATCATTGGCATGCATAAGAAGAAATTGGTCAAACTAACTATTTGAAAAGTCAACTATGACAATGCAAGGGTTCCAATCCTATTTTTCAAGCCAAGGAATGTTCTCAAGGTCATAAAAGAGGTTTGGCAAAGTCAAAAGTCAAGAATTTAGGGTTATTGCAAGGGTTTCTATTTTTGGAAAGAAGGCATGTAACTAACTTTCCAAATTTGGTAACTTTTGCCCTAATCTTCAAAGCATTCTTTCATGACCAAAGTGACTTCAAATGGAAATTCTTTGAACATGAAAGTTGTAGGAAATTATCTCCCATTTCCAAAAATTACAAGAATATGATCATAGCCTTCATGGTTTAAAAGTTATGGCCAAGGGAAGTTCACTTGAGTTTAGGGTTTTACTTAAAAATCAACTTTCTACCAAAGTGCAAAAGGTCTCATATCTTGTTTACAAGTTGTTCTATGGACAAAGTAAGGTCACACTATCACATTGCATTTGTAACACCCCCTTTCTATACCCCCAAATAATCAATTAAATCACTTAGGCACATATAAAAATTTCATCATAGTATATTGGAAAAACGGTATAAAAGAGCAATGCCACATTATACTTGAAATTGAAAACATACAACACCTGCTCAATAAAGATATGCAACAGACGGGGTAACTCACATACACAAGGATTTCATCCTTACACCCGTATTCATTAATTCATTAAACAGCGGAAACAATACATAATAATTTCAAACTTATATACTTATCATAAATATATCTGCAAGTTTGAATCACCAAAATACTTCCATGTTTACATAAAACATTTCACATCAAAATACATATACAAATGTATCCACAAAAGGCATCAAGCCAACCCTAGCTACCTGACTCTACATATCAAAGTCAATCGACCAAAAATATGAAGACGAACTTCACAAAATATCACCCAGCAACCTACTCTGCAATGCCTCATAGAGCATCAGAAAATAGCAGAAGGGTGAGAAACATTATCATAATAACATTGCATATAATTATATATCTCAACATATAAAAATGCACATGAACCATATTCTCACCACACATTTCAATCCTCATCACCTATACACATCGCAACGTGTACATACACAAATCAAGCATGTTGATCATGCACCAATTCACTAATTCACATAAACTTACATCATTTATGTTTATTCCTCAATTCTATTCATTCCGCATAAACATACGACTAGCTATGTTTAATCACACATATACATTACAATTGTATAAATCACATACATATACATATCAAACATGCATATATACCAGCAAGTATGTTTCATCACACATACTATCACCTCCATAATACTCCAAATAAACATTTACACATACATGTTTATTTCTGCATATCATAATTAAAATGATAAAAATGCAACTCAGAGACCGACACACAACTCTATGCAGATGCAAATGCGGTACCGACTCAACATTTCAGCAGGTTCTCTCAGGAACCAAATGGAATCATCGCTTGTTACTTAAAGTAACTCCCCTTCGGGCACACGATGTTCCCCATTGCTCACACTCCACATGGGCACACAATGTTTATGGATTTCTCACACGCCACATGGGCACATAATCCGATTGCTCACACCTCACGGGCACACAATCAATGTGAATAAATCACCCATCGCTCAAACCCCACATGGGCACACGATGTTTCTGGATTGCTCACGCCCCACACGGGCACACAATCTGATCGCTCACACCCCACACATTGCTCACACTCCACATGAGCACACGTTGCTACAACGGATTCACAAGGAATCCCACAACACAAGAATACATACATTATGCTTACATGCAAAATGACACACAACATTCTTGAAAATGCATACATATTCACAATATAGTTATGCATTCATCTTATATAATTAACATACATTTGCATTTAACTCAAGCAATGTATCTACTTGCCAAACGGCCACAACACAACAATCAAACCCACAATTCCATAATTAACATAATTACGTTTTATCGAAAAAGTCGGGTAAAAGTCGGTTAAAATTACTCTTCTTAGCATCATTAGATTCTACATGTTTTTAGCTTCGAATCGATATAAGGGTCACTAAAAATGGATACACGAAACTCAAGTTACGAAACAAAACGTAAAAACCCAAAAATCCTCCCAGGCTCGCTGAGCGACGAACAGCTCGCTGAGATAAAATCACCCTGGAACTTTCACAGAGCGAGGGGTAGCTCGCTGAGTGTAAACACCCCAAATTTTCCCTCACTAAGTTTCACCATGGCTTATGATCTTTTCATTTGCATAAGTTCAATCATATCATCTCATATTGCATTTTTGCTTCAATGCATTGGTTCAAAGTCATCTGCATCTAGGGTTTGTGATCTAAGCAATCCCTGAGCCATCTGGATCACTCCAAAGGTCTTCAATCATCTCAAGAGGGTCCATGTATGTTCACGCATCATATTATATCCTCCCAAGATCAAGGAAGTCAGAAAATCACAAGAACTGAGAAAGGCATGGAAGCATAGCCAAGTTTAACTACACAGATGACCTAAAATTAGGGTTTTGGTTTCAGAGGCCATAACTCCAATTTTTTTGGCCATTCTTGTTTCTATTAGTCTCTATATGATGTAAGGATCATACATACCAATTTTCATGAAGAAATTCAATGGGGGAGGCATCTGATCAATAGATGACTTCTTGAACAAGTCAGTGTAAAATCAGGGCATCTGAGGCCCCCAATCCTCCAACCAAAGGGTCTTCTCCATCATTTTGGGTGTATATGATCTTTATTTGATCTTAGAAGATGTTAGAAGTTCACAAAATTGAAGAATTTCAAGCCATTTGCAAAGTTGCCATTTTGGGAAAGTGACTTGAAATGCAAACTTGCCATTTTGGGAAAGTTTTTCAACCTCCTCTTTTTGATTAAAAAATGCTTCAAATGAAAAATTATTGGTCATGAAAGTTGTAGATTGGATCATTCCCTTTTCAAAAAGTACAAGAACTTGATCTAATTCATCATAGAACTCAATTTATGGCCTTGCAAAGTTGGGAAAAATCACAAAATTTCACTTATGTACCAAAGAGGGAAACTTGCAAAAACTCATACCAAGCCAATTTGTGACCTCAAAGTGACTTCTAACCATTACACAAACGTCATACATGACCTATAATTCATAATTTCCCAAAGAATTCTCAAGTTTCATGCCTTGATCATCAGTATTTCAAAAGGGGCCAAAACCTTCACAATTTGCAAAACCACCCACAAACTTCATCCCACTTGCTATCTTGCCTGAATCTGAATTCCATGGACCTCCCTAAAGCCAGCTACGCAGGACATGCCTTTGTCCTTGGCCTGCCATAAGCCCATACCTCCAAGGACAACTTTGTTGACTTTATGCAAAATGAGTCATACCAATCACACTGCTCCACAACAACTCTCTGACCAATCAAGGATTGATACATGGACCAAAAGCAACTCAACACACAAAAGAACACAAGCTGAATCCTCCCACAACTCAGCATTCACCAAAATCCTCTCTTATGCATTTCTCTTCGAAACACACAGCTCAGCCATCAAAACTCCAAACTTTTCCACCATTCAACTCCACATTCATCACTGATCATTTCCCACCCTTCATTTTGCCTTTAAGCACCCCATATCAAAAATACGATTTTCACCTCCCTTGACCTGAGCTTCAGCAAACTTCACATAGAGGCTATTTAAACTCCAACCAAGCATTGCAAACTCTTGAGGGAGATCATTGGAGGGATTTTGAAGCAAAGAAGCTGCCAGACAGTGCCATTTTCGAAAGCTTCAGTTCAGGTAACCTCAAGAACAAATTTACCAGAAACTTGATTTTAGTTTATATATTTGTTCCTCATGTTGCACTGATCATACTGATGCTTTTCTTTTTGAAAATGGTTGAGTTTTAAGGATTTTATGTTGCTCTGAAACTTTGCCCGTAAAATGTGTTTTGATTCGATTCTCATGATTTACGAAAAATAAATGAGTTTTGTTGTGTGGTTTGTGTTTAATGATGTTCAAGGAATGATTCTGGAGAGGTTGATGAGTTTTTGTGGCGTTTTGAGAGAGATTGAATGAGAGGCTGGCCGGAGAAGATGACCGGAACAGTGTTCCGGTCACCTGAGAGTCATTAGGGTTCAAATTAGGGTTTAATTGCGTAATTAGTGAAGTTTGAATGTGAGCCGTCCAGATGCGCGTGTGGTCTTTCCCTCCCTTTCCAGATTCAAATCTCAGCCCTTAGATTTGCATATTTTCCATTTAATTAGTTTTTATTTCATTTTTTCTTATTTAACTTATACGAATTTTTAAAAATAGTAAAACACTTTCAAAAATTTTAATTTTTTGCATCATGAATTTAAATATTTTTCTCATTCTGAAAATATTTTTATTTTTATTTTTTGCATTAAAAAATATTTTTAAATCATTTAAATGATTATTTTTTATTAGTTAATGAGGATTAATTATTTAAAAATACATTTAGGTATTTAAAAATCCCAAAAAAATTAAGAGAGCATTTTAAAACATTTACAAACTCACAAGACAAATTTAGTTTTGGTTTTGATCATACTTTGACAATTTTCATTTGAATTAGGGTTCTTTAATTTGAATATTTTTAACCCTAACTTCAAAAATTCATAACTTTTGATCTAAGTTGAGTTTGTGAATGGTTATTTTTGCATTGTGTTATGCATCCTTTCAAGCATCTAAAATCATTTTTGTTTCATTTTTATCTTTCATTTTCCATTTGTTTGGCATTTCCCGTTTTGAATCACCCTTAAAACCCTAGAAATTTAGGAAAATCATAAGTCCTTTAGGGTTTAGCTTCTGACCTTCCCCTTTGGGCAGTGAACTTGTATAGGTTTAGGGTACCTTTTATCCCATTTTCAAATTTTTTATATCATGTCTTGCTTCTGGTTTTGAATTTTTCATTGCATCTTGTACATAAACCCTAATCTTTGCCTTCATTTGCATCCATTCTTCATAAGCTTGCATACATGAACTTGCCATGACATTTTGTGCATCCACATGACTTATAAGACATCTTAGGACACATTAGACTCCTTCTTGACCATTTACTCATCCATTTTCCATGCTTTTGTTTCCACTTTATGTCATATGCATTCATGAACTCTCATGATCCTTACATGTCTCATTTAAATTCATATACTTTGTATGATCATCCACATCTCTTGGTTTGCTTTTGCATCATCCTATAGCATCATTTGAATCATGAATATGCTTCTGACTTTGTCTTTCATCTTGGCATCTCATCTCATTTTCATTCCATTTCATTTCCTTTTGCTAACTTTTCAGGTGGTAAGTGTTTGAGAAGTGAATTTTCCTTCACTTCTCATAATCTCTTCTCATCCCTTTTATGCATCCATTGCTGCATCTAATTTTGTATTAGAGTGAGCTTGCTCATTCGTGCTCCCTCTTCTCTCTCTTTCTTCAAGCAACTTATCTTCTTAAGTGAAGTAAGTTGTCTTGCTTCTTCTGCTTCTCCTCCTTTCATCTGCTTCTTCCTTGGTGGCTTTTCTCTTGAAGATATTTTGCAAGCCTCATAAACCCTAGGAATACCCAAGCATGACAACAATTAGGGTTGACTAGTCCCCCATTTGGTTTTACCTTTGTGTCATCTTTGTGTCTTCTCTTCTCATCTCTTAACCAAGGACTAAACCTTAAAGGTTTTAAGGCTTTGAGATTAGGGTTATGCCTGTATCCTTCTATTAGGATGGAGTGTATAACTTTAATCCTAAGTGTTAAACCCTTAATGTGTTTAAATCCTTTAATCAATCCACCTAATAATCACTGATACATCAAGCTTGTAACTTGGGCCTTGCATTAGGGTTCCAATTCTTCCTTAATTGGTTAAGAAGGACTAACCCTAGTGTTAATGGACAAGTCCCCCTCAAGTTGTCTTACAAACCATAAAATTCACTTCTTAATCCTAACATTAACTAAAATCCATTTAATAAAGGTTTTGTTATGTCATGAGGTTAATCCCTAATCATGGATTAAGTTGAGGAGCCTTTCTCAGCTTAAATGTTCTCATCTATTATCCTTCTATTAGGATTGAAATTCTGGGATCAGGTACGTGATGTCGAATGAGATGTTTAAACACATGAAGACTTGAACAAAACTTAAAGTGCAGGAAAATTAAACAACACAGGAAATTGTTAACCCAGTTCAGTGTATAACCACACTTACATATGGAGGCTACCAAGCCAGGAAGGAAATCCAATATAAGTAATATTAATTCTAGACTTAAACCACTACGTTTAATCTTTCACTTAATATCTACCCAATGCAATTTCTACCTAAGACACAACTTAGATATGAGTACCAACTCACTCCCCCTCAATCACACAATGATATGTTTACAAGTTTAATAAAATTGAAGTCATACTTCAAACAAAACAGCTTGATCTTACTTCACAGTTTCAATCAAGACACAAATACACTTTTGCTTAAAAGCTCATAAAGTGATACAAATAAACAACCTGCTATTAAAACACAAACACCCTATTTTTTCTTCTTAATTTCGTACTCTATTCTGAGAGTTTCTGTTGCTTAAATAGGTGCTTGGATTTTGGGCTTTCTGTAGGTTATCCAATCCTGATACGCATGCTGCCATCACCTTGAATTAGGGTTTGTTACTTCCTTGATTCTAGGTGAGTCAGTTCTTCTGATTATACTGAAATCATATAACCAATCTCCCTACAGATGCGCCTTCTTCTGTTTTATCGATTCATAATTAATTCCAGATAAATTCCCTGAATTTACTCAGTTCTGTTAAGCTTTAATTAATTCTGGTAGCAGGTTTGAGATGTCACAACATCTGGTGTGACATCCTGAAAACTGACTTTACTTCATTAACTGATGCAATGTCACAACATCTGGTATGACATCCTGAAAACTGAACTTACTTCATTAACTGATACAATGTCACAACATCTGGTGTGACATCTTGTATTAAGTTCATTTACTTATACTCTGTTTGATAATGTCACAACATCTGATGGGACATCCTGAACTAAGTTCAACACTTCTTGTTGGTCAAAAATTTTGCCAATTCTAAACATCTACAAGGATGGTGTAATGGGTCCATTAAATCCTTGATTATGGCTTAAACTCATTACTTAACACTAAAAAAAATACAAAAACATCTAAATAAATTCAAGTAGGTTAATGATCTTAATCCTACATCATGGTGATTAAGTGTGAGGTGTTTACTTCATACTTAAAGTATCCTCATTACCCCTAATCAGAGGGAGGAAGTGATGAGTTTACTAAACCTTGGTTTAGGCTTAAGTTCATTTTCTTATGACAAACCCCAAAAAGCAATAAAAGATTGAAAATACCAAAAACAAACAATAACCGTCTCCTCCGGGATTCTTTTCTAACCTTATTCACTCACAAACGAGAACTTGCTTCTTCCGACTAATGCAAGACAGTTTGCACCTGATCCAGACAGGTCATACACTTGAGCATAGACAAGCAAGCAATTCATCCGTCAATTCATCTTTCAGTCTCTTTGAGTAGAACTATGGTGTTCTTACTTCCTCATTGCACGAGAGGATACGTAGGCATAACTTAACAATTATCGAACAAAAGTCTCTGTATATTCCCCCTCTTCCAGCATTATTCTTTAAGCCTCATAGTCTTGAGCTTTGCATTCTTTCCTTACACTGACACTTCTTTTATTCACTTCACATTTCTTTTACACTGACACTTGCATTCTTTTCCAGCTTTTGCACACAAAATAGCACTAACACTACCCCTTTAAACACAAATCTTTTAAGCATGGATCCCGTCGAGTACGGCGGACAATCTGGGTGCTAATACCTTCTCAGGTTGTGACCAACCCCCTTTCTTAGTTTCTCTACTTCGCAACCATCTTATCCATATCTTTCTGGGTTTATGTAGAATTACCTTTCCTTTGGGATAAAAATTCCTAGCTGGCGACTCTTTTCACCTTCTTCTTCCTACCCTCCTTTGCCGACCGTTCGCATCTGTACCCCTCTTGAACAGGTGTCATTTGGTGGGAGCGACAGCTTGGCGACTCTAATGGGGAACCTTATACTGCAACCAGGGCTTCTAGTTCCTTTTATGGGTTCCTCCTAGCGCTTGTTTGATTTGTGTTTACTGGGGTGTTATGTGCTATGCGTGTTTATTTATTTTGCTTTATTTACTACTTTATGTACAACTTTGTTTATTGCTTTCTTTACAATTTTGCATATTTCATACTGTCATTTGCTGGATCTGGTTTGCTGTTTTGGTGGGTGGGGTTCCATTGAGAGTTTAAGGTCCTATACCTGGGACCTGAGTGACACCTAGGCTAGAGTGGTTTATGTTCTTTCCCATTCCATTTCGGTTTGGTGCGGGAATATGAAACACGGTTCAGATGTGGGTTTCTTCTTAAGAACTCTGTGCTACAGATTTCCTGTAGTACTAGGACTATCTGGGAAGCCTGCTAAGTCTGGATGACCTGTATTATGACCTTCAGAAACTGAGGTGAATTAGAGGAGGATCGTTTATGGTTATTGTAAACACTGTACCTCCGGGTTAGAAGCGTTTACACTTCTCATAACTAATCCAAGTCTGAGGATCTTTGTTCTGGAACATTACCTGTGAGGGGGATGGGTTGTTTACAGGTTTGCAGGAACCCTTGGACAGTTCTTGTGATTAACCCTGGACATGTGACTCTTTATTTGAGTCCCCCACCTTGGTTACTGGATTTCTGAGCCTTCATCTGGACTTTTTGAACATACATGGGCCTTATATCAAGACAGATAATCCGATCCAGCTTGATCATAAAACCTTGCATATCATTTGCATATATCATCATTACATCATTTGACATTTGTTTATTTGCTTTTCAGGGTATCCATTTCATTGTATCTTGGTTTTGGTTTTAACCCCTTCTTCTGCATAGACCTCTACTTCAGCTATCTTCATCAGTTATCTGCTTCAGTTATCTCCATCCTCACCAGTATCAGTCTGTCAGAGACTAATCTCCAGTCTTAGTCTGTGATCTTCATCAGCACTTATCTTCAGCTTCTTCAGCAGCACTCATGGCTACTCCTAGGAAGAGCAACATATCCTACCACTTTTTTGAGCCTGTGTTGACTGGTATCAGGCAGGTCCAGTCACTTATCACACCTGACCACATCCCACTGTTTAGAGAGCGCTATGGGGGTATCTTGGATATGGTTATGGACCTTGATCCTTCTCAGAGGATCATGATCCACACATGCTTGCAATTTTATGATCCTTCATTGAGATGTTTTACCTTCCCAGACTTTCAGTTAGGACCTCTGCTGGAAGAATTTTCTTTGCTGATTGGAGTACCTGTCAAAGGAGGGATCCCCTTTAACCCAGAGATGACTGCTCCCAGAATTGAAGAGATAGCAAGGGCACTGTACTTGGAGCCTGCCCTTGTTGAAAAAAGTATGACAACAAAAGCTGGGATTCCTGTTTTGCATTTGGACTTCTTGATTTCTCAGGCCATCCTGAAGGCTTCATTGGGAGAGTGGAGGGCAGTCTGTGCACTGTTAGCCCTCAGCATATATGGGGCTATCCTGTTTGTAGATGAGCCTAAATTTGTCAGCAAGAATGCCATCCATATGTTTCTTCTAAAGTACCCAGTACCCACATTGCTAGGAGATTTTTACTACTCCATTCACCAGAGGAATGAGAAACAAAGGGGGAAGTTGGTAAGATGTTGTGCTCCTTTGTTTTACACCTGGCTGCTCAGACACCTGCCTAAGTCAGATGCCTTCTTGAACCCACATCAGCAGAAGAATTGGGCCAAGAGGTTCATTGCCTTGACTTCGGATGATATCAGATGGTGCACCCAGAGCACCAAAGGCAAGGACATTATCACCAGCTGTGGACAAAACCCAAATGTGCCTCTCATAGGAGTAAGAGGTTGCATCAACTACAACCTTTTACTGTTTAAGAGACAGTTAGGCTATGCCTTGGTTCACCCTCCCAGTGGACAGGATTTAGCTGAGACCCTATATTGTGAAGTGCAACCTAGTTGAGCTGTTGTCAGGCAAGCATCCTGGGCTTGGGACAACATCCAGACAAAAGGGATAGCTATTCTTGGAAGATGTAACAATGTTGCTTCAGCTCGGTACACAGATTGGTCCCGTACTAGATCTCAGATTACCAGAATTCCTTTCACCTTGGAAGACACACCTGGACCATCCACAGTACAGCCTGCAGCAACAATTAGCCTGGAGGAATTTGGAAAGTTGAAGGAAAGGAATGAGCAGCTATCCCAGGCCTTGAAGAAAACTCTTTGGGAAAGAAGTGATGGTCACCTGGACATTGGGAGATTGGAAAAGCTCAGAGTTGAGCATATGGCCAAAATTGAAAAGACAGAGGACTACATAAGGAAAGCAAGGGCTGGGGAACAGATATTGAAGAATGCCTGCAAGGAGGCCAAGATTTAGAAAGCTAGGGCTGAGCACTATCTGCATGAGAGCCAGGCTAGGTGGGTCAGGATCACCGAAGCCCATACACAAGAAGACCAGAAGACTCAAGCTAAGATTGAACAATTGGAGGCCCATGAGAAGAAGCAGCATGAAGCTTTGTTGGCAGCTCAGAAGGAGATATCAGAGTTGAAGCTCAGAGCAGGATTGAAGAGATCCAAAGACCGGGATAAGTACAAGAAGCTGACCACTGCCATTGCCACCAGGAACCTCCTCATTAGGACCATTACAGAGCACCCAGCTGGCCCAGTGACTGAGGCACTCCTGAAGGAGGTCAGAGAAGATGAGTTTGGATTGGATGTCTAACTTTTTGCTTGTTGTTTGTTTCCATTTGATGTACTTTTCCTCTTTTGTTGTATTTTGACCCTCAATGGGCATGTATTATAAAACAAATTATGAATTGTTCATCATGTGTAATATATTTTAGTTTGTTTTTCATTTGGGTTTTCTCTCAACAACATCAAGCATCTTCCTCGAGATCTGGAAAGGTCAAAACCAAGAACCAAACCGGATACCTTGGAAAACAAATAAGCATACTGCATTGCATACTAACTTTGTTTTTGTTTTGTAGTTTTTATTATAATTCTTGTTTCTAACTTTGTTGTGATCTTAGGAAACATTGCTCGTCGCCGAGTGTTCCCTGTCAACCGCACGCACCGGTACCCGACTCGTAACAACCTTCCCGGCATTCAAATGGAGCAAGTACAGTAGGACCTGACAGAGGTCAGAAATTAGATGGCCAACGAGAGAGTAGAAATGAGAAACCAGATGTCCCAATTTATGGCTGTCATGACTGGCTTAGCCTAGAGCCAAGAAAGACTGAGGGAACTGGTAGAAAGACAAACACCTGAGGAGCCTCATCTTGGGACAGGGGGAACTAGCAACAATGAACGGGGCCAGCCTCGTATTGACCCACCAGAATATGGCCCCCATTTGAATCCAGAAGTTAACATCCCAAGGAATGTTCAAGGTAATACTGCTGGGGGGAGAATCCAGCAAGAGGATCCCCAAGAAGAACAGTTTACTGTTATAGGGGCTGGAGATGAGGTATATGATAGAAGATTTGACGAGATTGCTGAAAAGTTAAGATCTTTGGAATCTCAAAATTCTTTGGGCTTCGATGTGATGGACATGGGCCTAGTGGATGGAGTGAGAATTCCCCACATGGGCCTAGTGTGATGGACACGAACTCACCTGTAATCTTTCTTGGGAAGGCTCAAGGCTTATACCATGGATGAAAAGTTATGGATGTTCTACTTTGAGGACAGTCTGACTGGAGCTTCGAGAGAATGGTATTCGCACCTGACTAGAGCCACCATAAGATGTTGGAAGGATTTGGCCGAAACTTTCATCCGGCAATATCAGTACAACCTGGACATGGCTCCCAATAGAACCCTTCTAATGGGCATGTCTCAGTCTTCTAGGGAGAGATTCTGGGATTATGCTCAGAGGTGGAGACAGCTTGCTGCTGCTGTCCAGCCACCCATGTCAGAAAGGGAGATGGCTGACATGTTCATGAACACATTGCAAGGGACTTATATTGATAGACTTGTTGTCTTCTCCTCTACCAGTTTTGCTGATGTGGTCATAGCTGGTGAGAGAATTGAAAGCCTATTGAAGATGGGGAAAATCTCTGATAGTGGTGCAAGTTCTTCCAGCAATCTAAGAAAACCTTTTATTGGACCCCGAAGGGCAGGTGAAACAAATTCCATTCATTCAAGCAGGGGCAGGCCCCAGTATTCTCATAAGTCAGTAGCAGCTGTTACTATCCCATCTCCCGTTCCGCAACAACCATTGTCTCCTCAGCAACAACAACCACAATATCAACAACAAGCTCATTATCCGCAGCAAAGGTCGTATAGCAACAACAACGGAACCAACAACATCGCCCTTTCCAACAGAGGCCATCACAAGCAAACAGGGTAATTGACCCAATCCCAATGTCGTATGTTGCACTCTTGCCATAAATCCTAAAGCTCAACCTAGTTGAGTTAAGGACGTTGGCTCCTCGAGATCCTCTTAATCTGCCAAAGAACTATGATGCAAATTCCAGGTGTGCATTCCACTCAAACGCACCAGGGCATAATACTGAAAAATGCAGGGCCCTACAGATGAAAGTCCAGGATTTGGTGGACTCAAAAGCTCTCAATTTTGCGCCACCTCCGAACGTCACAAGAAATCCAATGCCTAGTCACAACGGGCCTAGGATTAATGCTATTGAAGAAGGCAAACCATCCACATTAATTAGAAGTGTTGCACATATCCGAACACCTTTGGTTGAAATCAAAGCTCAGTTGTTAGAATGCCAAGTGTTCCCCGGGTGTGAAGTCGGCTGTGGATATTGCAATATTGCCGTTAATGGATGTGAGAGACTGAGAAACGGCATAGATGGCCTCATTAGAGATGGCACTCTTCAGATTACAACAACAGCGACTACAACTCCAACAATTCCTTCATCAACAATCACATATACTCATACAACATCAGCAACCCTTGTTCCAACAGATTCTGCTACAACTCCAACGATTACTCAATCAATCACTTCAACAGGTACAAGTTCAGTCACAATTCCTTCTACAACGACAACACCCATTACTCCATCAGTTCCTGCTACAACTTCAACACCCGTCCAGTCAACAGTACCGTCTACAACATCAGCAACAGTTAATGAAAGCGTCTCAACGGTTACGATATACTACGATCCCGCAAATGTTCCTTCCAACAACTCACAACAAAATACTACTCCTGTCAGAGCTCCAGTTACCATATATTATGATCCACACACCATTGTGGTCCCCTCTGCAGATGCTATTAGTCCGGTCACTATCACAGTGCCTGGGCCAGTTCCTTACGAAAGCAATAATGCCATCCCTTGGCATTATGGCTCAGATCTATACTGCGAGGGCAGAAAATCACTTTAGAGTCATCAACTTCTTAACCTCAGATAGACAATGTGGGGGGAGGTGGAGGCTTCACTAGAAGCGGACGTCTGTTTGCCTCGCAAATACCAAGACCCATTGCTGAAGCAGAAGCTGTTGCTAAGGCGAAAAGGAAGAACGTGGTGCAAGGAGAACCAGTTGCCAAAGAAACTTTGAAGACTCCTTTTGACCAAGAGGTTGATGAATTCATGCGGATAATCAAGAAAAGTGATTATAAGGTGGTGGACTAGCTTCACCAGACACCTTCCAAAATCTCCATACTATCATTACTAATGTGCTCCGAGGCTCATCGGAACGCATTATTAAAGGTCATGCACGCAGCTTATGTGCCGGAGGAGATTACTGTCAATCAGTTAGAGGCTGTGGTTGGGAATGTCAACGCTAGTCATGGACTAGGATTTACCAACGCTGATCTGACAATGGAAGGTCACAATCACAACAAGGCTTTGCACATTGTCGCTCCCACCAAATGAGGCTAAGTCAAATGGGGTACAGACGCGAACGGTCGGTGAAAAGGAGAGAACACACAAGGGTGAACTAAAAAGAAAAGAGTCGCCAGCTGGGAATTTTTATCCCGAAGGAAAGGTAATGCTGTGTTTTAAAGGGGAAGTGCCAGTGCTTATTTTGTGTACAAAAACTAGAAAGAAAGCAAGTGTCGGTGTAAAAAAAGAAAGTGAAATGAAATATTTAAAGTGTCAGTGTAAGAACAGGAATGCGAAGCTCAAGACTATGAGGCTTAAGGAATAATGCTGGCAGGGGGGGATATACAGAGACTTTTGTTCGATAACTTGTTAAGTTTTGCCTACGTATCCTCTCGTGCAATGAGGAAGTCAGAACACCGTAGTTCGACTCAAAGAGACTGAAAGATAAATTTACTTGTGAACTGCTTACTTGCCTATGCTCAAGTGTATAACCTGTCTGGCTCAGGTGCAAACTGTCTTGCATTAGACGGAAGAAGCGATTTCTCGTTTGTGAGTGAAGATGATGAGAAAAGAATCCCGGAGGAGACGTTTATTGTTTGTTTTTGTGTTTTCAATATTTTATTACCTTTTGAGGTTTGTCATAAGAAAATGAGCTTAAACCTAAACCAAGGGTTAATAAACTCATCACATCCTCCCTCTGATCAGGGGTAATGAGAATACCTTCAGTATGAAGTAAGCACCTCACACTTAATCACCATGATGTAGGATTAAGATCATTAACCTACTTGCATTTATTTAGATATTTTGTGAGTTTTTGTTTAGTGTTAAGTAATGAGTCTAAGCCATAATCAAGGATTTAATGGACCCATTACACCATCCTAATAGAAGGATAATAGATGAGAACATTTAAGCTGAGAAAGGCTCCTCAACTTAATCCATGATTAGGGATTAACCTCATGACAAAACAAAACCTTTATTAAGGTGGATTTTAGTTAATGGTAAGATTAAGAAGTGGATTTTATGGTTTGTAAGATAACTTGAGGGGGACTTGTCCATTAACATTAGGGTTAGTCCTTCTTAACCAATTAAGGAAGAATTAGAACCCTAATGCAAGGCCCAAGTTACAAGCTTGATGTCTTAGTGATTATTAGATGGATTAATTAAAGGATTTAAACATATTAAGGGTTTAAAACTTAGGATTAAAGTTATAAACTCCATCCTAATAGAAGGATACAGGCATAACCCTAATCACAAAGCCTTAAAGCCTTAAGGGTTTAGTCCTTGATTAAGAGGTGAGAAGAGGAGACACAAAGATGTCCCAAAGGTAAAACTAATGGGGAACTAATCAAACCCTAATTGTGATCATGCTTGGTTGTTCCTAGGGTTTATGAGGCTTGCAAGAAATCTTCAAGAGAAAAGCCACCAAGGAAGAAGCAGATGAAAGGAAGAAAAGCAGAAGAAGCAAGACAACTTACTTCACTTAAGAAGATAAGTTGCTTGAAGAAAGAGAGAGAGGAGGGAGCATGAATGAGCAAGCTCACTCTAATCCACAAATAAAATTCAGCAATAAATGCATAAGAGAGATGAGAAGAGATTATGAGAAGTGAAAGCAAATTCACTTCTCAAACACTTACCACCTGAAAAGTTAGCAACAAAGAATGATGTGAGATGAAAATGAGATGAGATGCAAGGATGCCAACCAAAATCAGAAGCATATGATGAGGCCAATGATGCTATGGGATGGTATGAAAGCATGTCATGTGATGTGGTTGATCAATAAGCAATGAGGATGCAAATGAAACATGTAAGAACCATGAAAGTACATGAATGCATATGACATGAAATGAAAGCAAAAGCACGGCAAATGGATGATGCAATGATCAAACATGATTCTAACATGTCTTAAGATGTCTTATAAGTCATGAGAATGCACAAAATGTCATGGCAAGCTCATGTATGCAAGCATATGAAGAATGAATGCAAATGAGGGCAAAAATTAGGGTTTACATACAATATTCCATGCAAAATTCAAAATCAGAAGCACATGACATGATAAAAAATTGAAAAAAATATCAAAGGTATCCTAAACCTATACAAGTTCACTGCCCAAAGGAGGAGACCTAAACCTTAACCTAATGGAAGTTATGATTTTCTCAAGTTTGCTAGGGTTTTAAGATACCTTACAATGAAAAATGCAAAACAAATTGAAAATGAAAGATAAATTCAAACCAATTTTATCCTAGAAACTATATGACATGAGGAATGCAATGCAAAAAGAACCAATATCAAACTCTTCATGGTTAGGCAGAAAGGATTTTTCTAAATTAGGGTAAAAATATTGACTTTTTAGAACCCTAAATCAAAAGAATAATGTCAAAATAGGCCAAGAACCAAAAATAAATTTGTGTGAAGGGTTTGATAATGTTTCTAAATGTTTTAAAAAGCTCTCTGAATTTATTTGGAATTTTTAAATACCTAAATGTATTTTTAATTAATTAAATCTCATTAACTAATTAAAAATAATCATTTAAATGATTTAAAAATAATTTTTAATGCAAAAAATAAAAATAAAAATATTTTTGGTTTTTGAAAATAAATAAAAGCTTGGATAAAAATTTTCAGAATTTTTTGATGTCATTTGCTATTTTTTAAAATTCGTTCAAATAAATAGAAAACAAATGAAATAATTATTAAATAAAATGAGAAAATGAGAAAGTCAGCCAATCGAAAGGCCTAGGTTCAAACTCAAGATGGAGGGAATTGACTTCGCGCGCTATCCAAGGGCCAGAATTCAAACTACGCTAATTACACAATTAAACCCTAATCTGAACCCTAATCACTTTCAGGTGACCGGAACAGTGTTCCGGTCATCTTCTCCGGCCATCCTCTCATGCTATCTCACTCAATACGCAACCCCAAGCCCTTAAACTCTCCAGAAATGATCCCCACCCCATTCTAAACAAGAATCAAACATCAAACATAATTTATTTCACATGTACAAAGAGATTCGAAGCAAAACGGAAAATCTTTCAGAAATTTCAGAAGCTTCATACATGCTTAAAACTGAATCATTTTCAAAACCAAAAGGTGCAGTGTGACCAGTGAAGCATGGAGAACAATCTAAGAACTTAAGAAATCATTTATGGAAAAAATGTTCTTGATGATACCTGAACTGAAGCTTTTGAAAATGGCATTGGCTGGCTGCTTCTTTGCCTCCAATCAGCTCCAATGATCCTCCAGAAGAGTTTGTGATGCTTGCTTGGAGTTTAAATGGTCTCTAAATGAAGTTGGCAGAAATTCAGTTCAAGAAATGTCAAAATCGTGTTTTTGATTCAGGGTGTTTTAGGGGAAAATGAAGGGTGGGAAATGATCAGCAATAAATATGGAGTTGAATGATGGAATTTGTTTTGAGGTTTGATGGCTGAGCTATGAGTTTCGAAGGCTTTTGCATAAGAGGGAGTTTTTGTGATTGCTGAGTTCTTGGAGGTTTCAGCTTGTGTTATGTTATGGAATGGCTTGCTTTTGGTACACATATCATGTTGGGATAGGTCAGAGGGTGGGTGATGGCCTATGTTGATTGGTATGGGGCAAAAGGCACAAAGTCAAGAGTTGGTGTACTTGGGGTATGGGCAAGTGACAGGCTGAGACAGGGGCATGGCTATGCGTAGCAAGGATCAAGGAATGCTATGAAATCAGATTTGATGAGCTGTGGCAAGTGGATGAAAGGTTTTGATCCATTTTGCAAAATCATGAAGTTTTGGCCTCTTTTGGATTTTGTAAAGTTCAAGGCATGAAACTTGGAATTTCTTTGGGAAATTCTGAATTTTATGTCATGTATGATGTTTGTGTAATGGTTAGAAGTCAAATTGAGGTCACAAAATGCTTTGGCAAGTGTTTTTGCAAGTTTCCTTCTTTGGCACATAAGTGAAATTTTTGTGATTTTTTCCAACTTTGCAAGGCCATAACTTGAGTTCTATGATGAATTAGATCAAGTTCTTGTACTTTTTGAAAAGGGAATGATCCAATCTACAAATTTCATGACCAAGAATTTTTCATTTGAAGCATTTTTGAATCAAAAAGATGAGGTTGAAGAACTTTCCCAAAATGGCAATTTTGCATTACAAGTCACTTTCCCAAAATGGAAACTTTGCAAATGGCTTGAAATTATTCAATTTTGTGAACTTCTAACTTCTTCTAAGATCAAATAAAGATCATATACACCCAAAATGATGGAGAAGACCCTTTGGTTGGAGGATTGGGGGCCTCAGATGCCCTGATTTGGCACTGACTTGCTCAAGAAGTTACCCAGTGATCAGATGACTTCCACAATGAATTTCTTCATGAAAATTGGTGTGCATGATCCTCATATCATATAGAGACCAATAGAAACAAGAATGAGCAAAAAATTTGGAGTTAGGCCTCTGAAACCAAAACCCTAATTTCAGGTCATCTGTGTAGTTAAGCTTGGCTCTGCTTCCATACCTTCCTCAGTTCTTGTGATTTTTGACTTTCTTGATCTTGGGAGGATATAATATGATGCTTGAACATACATGGACCCTCTTGAGATGATTGAAGACCTTTGGAGTGGCTCAGCTGACCCTTGGATTGCCCAGATCACAACCCCTAGATGCAGATGACTTAGAACCAATGCAGTGGAGCAAAAATGCAATATGAGATGCTATGATTGAACTTATGCAAATGAAAAGATCACAAGCCATGGTGAGATGAGTGAGGGCAAATCTGGGGTGTTTACAGCTGCCCCTATTCAAACATGAGTTAGCTGTGCAGGATGTAAGCAGCGGCTTAACAGGCAAACGAGATAACTTGTGGTTGAATACCAAAGACAGTCCAAAATTTGCACTCACTGAATAAATAAGAAAAGGGATATAGATTGTGAAAGGAAAAATAAAGTATGATTGTAAAGCGTGGGCGACGGAGGACGACCGTCGAGCAGAGGACGACTGTTGGGGATAAGCAATGACGGGGACAACCGACATGCTGGGAAATAAAGGATTATGATGGGGACGGCCATCAAGCAAGGTAACAAGGTTCTCTGGGGATTGAGGTAAAGGCAATGATGGGGATGACCATCCGGTTTTAAGCAATAAATGATGAAGGACGGTCATCAAAGGTGAAGGACGATCACCTAGTAGGGGACGGCTGCGCTGTTGGGGACAAGATGAGGGACGGTCATCTAAGGTGAAGGACGATCACCTGGCAAGGTACGGTTGCCAAAAGTATCACGACAAAGGACGAATGCCGGATATAAAAGGTCGACGATGGGGACGGCCATCGGATAAGCATGATGAAGGACAATCATCAAGAGGTGAAGGACGATCACCTAACAGGGTACGACTGCTCTCAAGGTCACGACATAGGATGAATGTCGGATAGGATGGGGTTCCAATAATGGAGACTCCGCTGGGGGAATGATGAAGGACGATCATCAAAAGGTGAAGGACGATCACCTGGCAGGGTACGGCTTCCGGAAGTATCATGACATAGGACGAATGTCAGATAGAAAGGAAATTTTGCCAAGAATTTGCTGGGAACGCTTCTGGGGAATGGTAGACACAGACGAGTGTCTAAATTCAAGAAAGAAAAGGTATAAGTGTTTGACACTTTGTGTAGATTAAAGATGCAGATGAGCATCCTTAGGACCATGATACAGACGAGTATCGGTAGAAACAAACGTTGACGCATGTTCAGAGATGATGATACGGACGAGTATCAACTGGGTAACAAAGAATACGGAAAAGTGTCGACCCTGAGGGGAAATAGACGGTGTATATAAGATACGGACGAATATCTGAATGAGTAAGAAAGTATGAGTGAAACACAGACGAGTGCTCAACTTGCTGGGGAGAGCATGATACAGACGAGTATCATAAGAAGAAGTGTATAAGTTATGAATTTATAAATATAAAAGGCGTTTGACGACCTGTAGGGATAGGATGACACAGACGAATGTCAGGAAAGTATAATAAGCAAGGGTTTAGGCAACTGTGCTGGGGATAGGTGACACGGACGGGTGTCAGGAGAGTGTATTAATATGTTTTTGTGAGTGCAAAGGGGACGCTTTGGCTTTCTGCTGGGGAATTTGAGTGGTATCCTGTATGTTGTTGATGGTGTGTTGGTGTAAACAGGTGTCTGATTCAAAACATGGCTTGCGACTATGCAATATGTTTGATTTTTGCCGTAATGCTCCGTATTAGAACGAATGCTACGCTCTGGGGGAAGATATGAGGAGAATGCTATGATTATGCAAAAGATACCGATTCGGGATTCGGCTCCCGTTGCTGTAAAGATCTCTGGCTGATCTGCTTTGAAAGAATGTCCCAGCTGGGGGAGAAGATCATTGGTAGATCTGATAAGATGTATGACTGCTTGGGGGAATAATTCAATGATAGGCCTATCTTATTGGTGAGGAGCCCAGCTGGGGTCTCGTGGAAGTTTCTGTCACTTTGTTGTGAGATCTTCAGACATTGTTCTTCTGGATAGAGGCTGGAGCTCTACGGGGAGATGGTTCCCTATCTAACACTCGACTGGGGAGGAATGATCATTGAACGATCTTCCTAGAAATGTCTATGAGGATCCTTCTGAGGATGAGGAGACCTGACAATTCAGCTGGGGAGTAAGCATCTCTGGTGCTGTTTGGAAGATGTGCTGATTAAGTAAGGATTGGGGAAAAGCCTTCATGCCCTGCGTTGTGTTTTGCATACCTGCAATTCTGTTATGACAAAAAAACATACAAGTACCTCGAGGTGTCTCTTACCGGATTCCAACATAGGAATTTAAGCACTCCCGGGAGAAAATACATTTCCCGCTAGCATGTAATTTAGAAAAGACACATCTGTATTTATGCAATCATTATATTAAAGACATCGGACATTTTTGCAAATGAAAATAAAATATAAGCGACAGCATGTGACTGAAAATCTGATTTTATTAATTTGCGTGCCCTGATACAGTCAAAGAAAACAAATCCCCTGAAATGAGGAGATTGTTACAAATTGAGAAACAAAAAGGTGTTGGCAATGTTGATGACGCTTCAGTGTGCTTCCTTTTTGCTATGACTCGTATGACATTGACGTTCTTCTCATCCCGCTTTCTGAAGACGGCTGATTCTGACCGATGCTTTAACCTTTCGAAGTTTGCCATGTTGTGAGTGATACAGACGAATTCAGAGTGCAGTTGTTCGCTTATTCCTTAATTTTGCGTGGATCGCCCTTTCGGATTTTCAATCCACCGAGATACCCATTTTTTGCCTGAGATGTCCAATACGGTTTTTCAACTCAGCGGGTGTACATTTTTTTTATTTTTTTTCCCTTATTTTTTCCCGAGTCTTTTATTCTGTTTTTGACTCGCCGGGATGCCCTATTTTTGCCTGGACTTACATTCTGTTTTTATGTCCAGCGGGTCATTTTATGTGAAGTATTTTTTAACTGCATCTGAATTCACAGGGGACAGGAAATCTTCACCATCCATAGTACTGAGCATCAGTGCTCCACCAGAGAAAACTTTCTTTACTATGAACGGACCGTCGTAATTCGGAGTCCACTTGCCCCTGTGATCTGTATGAGGAGGGAGGAGTCTTTTCAGCACAAGGTCTCCTACTTGGTACTCTCGAAGCCTGACTTTCTGATCGAAGTCTTTCTTCATTCTTTTCTGATACAGCTGCCCATGACAAATTGCAGCCAATCTCTTCTCTTCAATCAGGCTCAGTTGTTCGTATCGGGATCGGACCCATTCTGCTTCATTCAGTTTAACATCCATTAGTACTCGCAGGGAGGGTAGTTCAACTTCAACAGGTAGGACTGCCTCCATACCATACACAAGTTGATACGGTGTTGCCCCAATGGATGTTCTGATTGACGTACGGTACCCATGCAAGGCAAATGGTAGCATTTTATGCCAGTCTTGATAGGTGACCACCATCTTCTGCACAATCTTCTTGATATTCTTGTTAGCTTCCTCTACAACGCCATTCATCTTCGGCCTGTAAGGAGAAGAATTATGGTGTTGGATCTTGAAGTCCCGGCACAGTTCTGTCATCATTTTATTGTTCAAGTTGGAACCATTATCAGTAATGATTCGCTCGGGCACTCCATAGCGACAGATGATGTCTCTTTTCAAGAATCGGGCTACCACTTGCCTGGTGACATTTACATACAAAGCTGCCTCAACCCACTTGGTGAAGTAGTCAATGGCTACCAGGATGAATCTGTGGCCGTTTGAAGCAGTCGGTTCAATCTTGCCAATCATATCAATGCCCCACATGGGAAAGGGCCAGGGTGAAGACATCACATTCAGGGGATATGGAGGCACATGCACTTTATCCGCATAAATCTGGCATTTGTGGCATTTCCTGGCATAAGCACAACAGTCTGCATCCATTGTGATCCAGTAATAGCCTGATCTTAACAACTTTTTAGCCATAGCATGCCCTCCAGCATGGGTACCAAAAGATCCTTCGTGCACCTCGTGCATCAACAAGTCTGCTTCTGTGTTATCAACACATCTGAGAAGTACCATATCAAAGTTTCTCTTGTACAAGGAACCATCAGCATTCAGGAAGAAACTACCAGCTAGCCTTCTTAATGTCTTCTTGTCATTGGAGGATGCCCCAGGTGGGTATGTTTGATCCTCCAAGAAGCATTTGATGTCATAGAACCAAGGCTTATCATCTTTGACAAGGTCTGCTGAGAATACATATGTTGGTCTGTCAAGTCTGGATACTAAAATCCGAGGCACAATGTTGGCAACTTGAACTTTGATCATGGATGAAATGGTAGCCAGAGCATCTGCAAACTGGTTTTCACCTCGAGGGATATACTCGATCTTGACTGTTGTGAAGAATGTGAGTAACCTCCTCGTATAGTCCCGGTAAGGTATCAGATGCTCCTGGTGAGTATACCATTTGTCGTTGGTTTGATTGATTACCAGAGGTGAATCTCCAAATACCATTAAAGTCTAGATCCTGAGGCCAACGGCTTCCTCAAGACCCATAATGCAAGCTTCGTATTCAGCTTTGTTGTTAGTGCAGTTAAAGGTGAGTTTTTCCGAGAAAGGCATATGAACTCCCTTAGGTGTAATGTGTACTGCACCAACACCACGACCATTCATATTAACAGCCCCATCAAACATCAGAGTCCATTCTTCTTCTGGGTCAGGCCCTTCAGTGTGAATAGGCTCTTCATGATCTTTTGCTTTTATGAACATGATGTCTTCATCAGGGAAGTCAAATCCCATGGGCTGGTAATCATCAATGGGTTGCTCAGCAAGATAATCAGACAACACACTGCCCTTGATGGCTTTTTGAGATGTGTATTGAATGTTATATTCTGTAAGGATCATTTGCCATCTTGCAACCTGTCCGGTAAGCGCTGGCTTCTCAAATATGTACTTAACTGGGTCCATCTTTGAGATCAATAAGGTAGTGTGGGTCAACATATACTGCCTTAGTCGGCGAGCAGCCCACGCTAAAGCACAACAAGTTTTCTCGAGCAGTGAATAACGTTGTTCACAGTCGGTAAACTTTTTGCTTAGGTAGTATATTGCATACTCTTTTCGACCAGACTCGTCATGCTGGCCAAGCACACACCCCATTGACTCTTCTAATACTGTCAAGTACATTATTAGAGGTCTTCCTTCAACTGGAGGCATAAGGATTGGAGGCTCCTGTAAGTATTCCTTGATTTTGTCAAAAGCCCTTTGGCAGTCTTCGTTCCACCTGACCGTTTGTTCTTTTCTTAACAACTTAAACAAAGGCTCACAGGTTGCTGTAAGGTGAGATATGAACCGTGAAATGTAGTTCAATCTACCTAAAAATCCCCGAACCTCTTTTTCAGTCTTTGGTGCTGGCATTTCTTGAATGGCTTTGACTTTATCAGGGTCAACTTCAATTCCCTTCTCACTTACAATAAAACCCAGCAGCTTACCGGACCGCACCCCGAATGTGCATTTGTTGGGGTTCAACTTCAATTGGTACTTCCTCAGTCTCTTGAATAGTTTCAACAGATTCACCAGGTGGTCTTCTTCTGTGAGGGACTTGGCAATCATGTCATCCACATAACATTCAATTTCTTTATGGATCATGTCATGGAATAATGTTACCATAGCCCGCTGATAAGTGGCACCAGCATTCTTCAGTCCGAATGGCATCACCTTATAACAGAACGTGCCCCAGGGTGTGATGAAAGTTGTCTTCTCCATGTCTTCAGGTGACATCTTGATCTGATTATATCCTGAAAATCCATCCATGAAGTAGAACACCGAGAACTGAGCCGTATTGTCGACCAATACATCAATGTGAGGTAATGGGAAGTCATCTTTCGGGCTGGCTCTGTTCAGATCTCGGTAATCCACACACATCCGCACCTTGACATCCTTCTTAAGCACAGGTACAATGTTAGCAACCCACGGCGGGTAGCTAGTTACAGCTAGTTACGGCGTCCCACTGTTTTTGTACCTCTTCTTTTATCTTCATTGCCATATCCGGGCGAGTACGGCGCAACTTCTATTTTACTGGCGGACAATCTTCTTTCAAAGGCAGCTTGTGCATAACAATGTCGGTGTCCAACCCTGGCATATCCTGATAGGACCAAGCAAAAACATCCACATACTCCCGAAGCATGTCAATAAGTTGCTCTTTCACTGAATCTTGCAAACAGGCCCCGATTTTAACTTCTTTCAAGTCTTCTTCTGTACCAAGATTAACCGTTTCAATCTCCTCCTGATGAGGAGTTATAACCTTCTCCTATTGTCTCAACAATCTGGCTAGTTCATCAGGTAGCTCATAATCTTTTTCAACCCCTTCATCAGCTTGATTAACCGGATTGTCAAAGTCATACGAAGTCATAGCAGTATTGTTGTCGGTGTAGTCTGGAGAGCACTCTCTGCAAGGGTTTAGATTTGTTCATTTTGGTGATCAATTTTATCTTGCTTAGAAAAAAGTGAAAATGAAGTTTATTATTTTGAAAAAAACATTGCCATTTTATTTTTGTACAAAAAATAAAAAATGAAAGACAGTGAGCGGAAAAAAGAAAAGACTCATTTGCAAAAGATGTCCTGATATTCATTAATTAATCGTTTGCACAAAATACAAGATGGCCCGATTACAAAATGAGCCCTGACATCTTGGGCAAGATGTAGGACTTGATGCATGCTTTAAAAATAGGAAATAATAATTACTCTACAGGAGTAACTCTTATAATTTCCTGGGAAGACCAGTTTGAGACATGGTTCTCCGGGATCCTTGGACATATCCAGCTTTCCAGGTTACGCTCGTCTTCTGACTCATCTTCCAAACTGTTCACAGCATCCGGGGTGAGCATCCCCCCGCTGACAAACTTGGGCTCCGTTGCAGCCTCTGGTTGATCTTGTCGAGTTTGACTGTAACCCAACCCGAATCGGTCTTCTTTCTTCTCAACTGGCAGCAGCTTGCCCCAGCCTTGAGTAGTACCCTCCTCAACAACCTTCCGGGCTTGTTGATATGAGGTGATGGAAGTCCCCAGCACAACAGATGTTTCATTAATATTAAGGGCCTCAAACCCCTGACTCATTGTTTCATGGATCTCCCCATCCATCTCAATGTATTTGAACGTAGCCAGCTGGATAACGAAGATATCCTCCTCCCCACAAATGGTAATGACTTGGCCTTCCCACTCGAATTTTAACTTCTGGTGAAGGGTTGACGTCACGGCGCCAGCAGCGTGGATCCATGGTCTATCCAATAGACAGCTGTAGGCAGGCTGTATATCCATCACAAAGAAGGTCGTTTTGAAAACCTGTGGGCCAATCATTATTGGCAACTCTATCTCTCCCAGAACTGATCTTTTAGAACCGTCAAATGCTCTCACTACCAAGTTGCTTGGGCGTAGTGCCAATCCATCATGTTCCAGCTTCACAAGGGCTTTCTTGGGTAGGACATTGAGTGATGACCCCGTGTCCACCAGTACGTGAGAAAGAACTGCACCCTTACACTCCAAGGTAATGTGCAAAGCCTTGTTGTGATTGTGACCTTCCACTGTCAGATCAGTGTTGGTAAATCCTAGCCCATGACTAGCGTTGACATTTCCAACCACGGCCTCTAACTGATTGACGGTAATCTCCTCCGGCACATAAGCTGCATGCAGGACCTTCTAAAGTGCGTTCCGATGAGCCTCAGAGCACATTAGCAATGATAGTATGGAGATTTTGGAAGGTGTCTGGTGAAGCTGGTCCACCACCTTGTAATCACTTTTCTGTATGATTCTCATGAATTCATCAACCTCTTGATCAAAAGGAGTCTTCAAAGTTTCTTTAACAACTGGTTCTTCTTGCACCATGCTCTTCCCTTTTGCCTTAGCAGCAGCTTCTGCTTCAGCAATGGGTCTTGGAATTTGCGAGGCAAAGAGACGTCCGCTTCTGGTGAAGCCTCAACCTCCCCCCACATTGTCTATCTGAGGTGAAGAAGTTGATGATTCTAAAGTGATTTTCTGCCCCTCGTAGTATAGATCTGAGCCATAATGCCAAGGGATGGCATTATTGCTTTCGTAAGGAACTGGCCCCGGTACTGTGATAGTAACTGGACTAATAGCATCTGCAGAGGGGACCACAATGGTGTGCGAATCATAATATATGGTAACCGGAGTTCTGACAGGAGTAGTAATTTGTTGTGAGTTGTTGGAAGGAACATTTGCAGGATCGTAGTATATCGTAACCGTTGAGACGCTTTCATTAATTGTTGCCGATGTTGTAGAAGGTGTTGAAGTTGTAGCACGAATTGATGGAATAACGGGTGTTGTCGTTGTAGAAGGAACTATGACTGAACTTGTATTCGTCGAAGTGATTGTTTGAGCAGTTGTTGGAGTTGTAGTAGAATCTGTTGGAACAATGGTTGCTGACGTTGTAGGAGTATCTGTGATTGTTGATGAAGGAATTGTTGAAGTTGTAGTCGCTGTTATTGTAATCTGAAGAGTTCCATCTCTAATGAGGCCATCTATGCCGTTTCTCAGCCTCTCACATCCATTGACAGCAATATTGCAATATCCACAGCCAAGCTCACATGCGGGGAACACTTGGCATTCTAACAGCTGAGCTTTGATTTCAACCAGAGGTGTTAGGATTTGTGCATCACTACTAATTAATATGGATGGTTTGCCTCCCTCAATAGCATTAATCCTGGGCCTGTTGTGACTAGGCATGGGATTTCTTGTGACGTTCGGGGGAGGTGCAAAATTGAGAAATTTTGAGTCCACCAGATATTGGACTTTCGTCTGTAGGGCCCTGCATTTTTCAATATTATGCCCTGGTGCGTTTGAGTGGAAAGCACACCTGGCATTTGCATCATAGTTCTTTGGCATATTAAGAGGATCTGGAGGTGCCAAAGTCCTTAACTCAACTAGGTTGAACTTCAGGAGTTGTGGCAAGAGTGCAGCATACGGCTTTAGAATTGGGTCAATCACCCTGTTTGCTTGTGATGGCCTTTGTTGAAAAGGACGCTGTTGTTGGTTGTTATTACTGTTGTTGTAGGTTCTCTGTTGAAGAAAATGAGATTGTTGCTGATAGTGAGATTGTTGTTGATATTGTGGCTGTTGTTGTTGAGGATATGATGGTTGCTGTGGAATTGGAGCTGGAATGGTAACGGCTGCTACTGACCGGTGAGCATATTGAGGCCTGCCCCTGCTTGTATGAATGGAATTAGTTTCACCCGCCCTTCGGGGTCCTGCAAATGGTTTTCTTGGATTGTTGGAAGAGCTAGCACCACTGTCGGAGATCTTGCCCATTTTCAAGAGACTTTCAATTCTCTCACCAGCTATGACCACGTCAGCAAAACTGGTGGAGGAGAAAGCAGCCAGTCTATCAATATAAGTCCCTTGCAATGTGTTCATGAACATGTCAGCCATTTCTCTTTCTGACATGGGTGGTTGTACAGCAGCAGCAAGCTGTCTCCATCTTTGAGCATACTCCCAGAAGCTCTCTCTAAAAGATTGAGACATTCCCATTAGGAGGGTCCTATTGGGAGCCATGTCCAGGTTGTATTGACACTGACGGATGAAAGCCTCGGCCAAATCCTTCCAACATCTTATGGTGGCCCTAGACAAATGCGAATAACACTCTCTTGAAGCCCCCGTCAGACTGTCTTCAAAGTAGAATATCCACAACTTTTCATCCATAGTATAAGCTTTGAGCCTTCCCAAGAAAGACTGCAGGTGAGTGCGAGGACAGGAGGTACCATTGTACTTCTCAAAGCATGGGGGTTTGAATTTGTGGGGAATTCTCACCCCATCTACTAGTCCCATATCCATCACATCGAAGCCCAAAGAATTTTGAGACTCCAAAGATCTGAACTTTTCAACGATCTCGTCCAATCTTCTGTCATATACCTCATCCCCAACGACTATAACAGTAAATTGTTCTCCTTGAGGGTCCTCCTGCAAGATTTGTCCCCCAGCAGTGTTACCTTGAACATTCCTAGGGATGTTTACCTCTGGATCCAGATGAGGTCCAAATACTGGTGGGTCAATACGAGGCTGGCCCCGTTCATTGTTGCTAGTTCCTCCTGTTCCAAGATGAGGCTCTTTAGGAGTTTGTCTTTCCACCAGTTCTCTTAACCTTTCTTGACTCTAGGCTAAGCCAGTTATTACTGCCATGAATTGAGACATCTGATTTCTCATCTCCACTCTCTCATTGGCCATCTGGTTTTTAACCTCAGACAGGTCCTGCTGTACTTGTTCCATTTGAATGTCGGGAAGGTTGTTACGAGTTGGGTACCGGTGCGCGCGGTTGACAGGGATTCTTTGTATGATCATCCTCATCTCTTGACACACTCTTACATCATCTCTTAGCATCATTTGCATCATGAATATGCTTCTGGTTTTGGTTTGCATCCTTGCATCTTTCTCATTCTCATTTCATTTTCATTTCCTTTCACTAACTTTTCAGGTGGTAAGTTACTTTGAGAAGTGAATTTGCCTTCACTCCTCACAATCTCTTTTCATCTCTCTTATGCATCTTTGCAGCATTTTGTATTTGTATTAGAGTGAGCTTGCTCATTCATGTCTCCTCCTGACTTTCTTTCTCCATGCAACTTATCTTCTTAAGTGAAGTAAGTTGACTTGCTTCTTTCTGCTTCTCCTCCTTCCATCTTTGCTTTTTCCTTGGTGGATTTTCTCTTGAAGATCTTCCTGCAAGCCTCATTAACCCTAGGAATACCCAAGCATGATCACAATTAGGGTTTGATTAGTCCCCCCATTAGTTTTACCTTTGCGTCATCTTTGAGTCTTCTCTTCTCACCTCATAATCAAGGACTAAACCTTAAAGGTTTTAAAGCTTTGTGATTAAGGTTATGCCTGTATCCTTCTATTAGAATGGAGTGTATAACTTTAATCCTAAGTGTTGAACCCTTAATGTGTTTAAATCCTTTAATCAATCCACTTAATAATCACTAAGACATCAAGCTTGTAACTTGGGCCTTGCATTAGGGTTCTAATTCTTCCTTAAGTGGTTAAGAAGGACTAACCCTAGTGTTAATGGACAAGTCCCCCTCAAGTTGTCTTACAAACCATAAAATCCATTTCTTAATCTTACCATTAACTAAAATCCACTTTAATAAAGGTTTTGTTTTGTCATGAGATTAATCCCTAATCATGGATTAAGTTGAGGAGCCTTTCTCAGCTTAAACGTTCCCATCTATTATCCTTCTATTAGGATGGTGTAATGGGTCCATTAAATCCTTGATTATGGCTTAAACTCATTACTTAACACTAAATAAAAACAACAAAAACATCTAAACATCTTCAAGTAGGTTAATGATCTTAATCCTACATCATGGTGATTAAGTGGGAGTTGCTTACTTAATACTTAAAGTATTCTCATTACCCCTAATCAGAGGGAAGATGTGATGAGTTTACTAACCCTTGGTTTAGGCTTAAGCTCATTTTCTTATGACAAACTCAAAAAGCAAAAAAAGATTGAAAACATCAAAAACAAACAATAATCGTCTCCTCCGGGATTCTTTTCTCATCACCTTCACTCATAAACGAGAACTTGCTTCTTCCGTCTAATGCAAGACAGTTTGCACCTGAGTCAGACAGGTCATACACTTGAGCATAAATAAGTAAGCAGTTCACAAGTCAATTTATCTTTTCAGTCTCTTTGAGTCGAACTACGGTGTTCTGACTTCCTCATTGCACGAGAGGATACGTAGGCATAACTTAACAGTTATCGAACAAAAGTCTCTGTATATCCCCCCTCCTTCCAGCATTATTCTTTAAGCCTCATAGTCTTGAGCTTTGCACTCTTTCCTTACACTGACACTCTTTTATTACATTTCACAAGGGCAGAAGCAGACTTGTTGATGCACGAAGTGCACGAAGGATCTTTTGGTACCCATGCAGGTGGGCATGCAATGGCTAAAAAATTGTTAAGATCGGGCTACTACTGGATCACGATGGATACAGACTGTTGTGCTTATGCCAGGAAATGCCATAAATGCCAGATTTATGCAGATAAGGTGCATATGCCTCCAAATCCTCTGAATGTAATGTCTTCACCCTGGCCCTTTGCTATGTGGGGCATTGACATGATAGGAAATATTGAGCCAACTGCTTCAAACGGCCACAGATTCATCCTGGTAGCCATTGACTATTTCACCAAGTGGGTCGAGGCAGCTTCGTATGCAAATGTCACCAGGCAAGTGGTAGCCCGATTCTTGAAAAGAGATATCATCTGTCGGTATGGAGTACCCGAGCGAATCATTACTGATAATGGTTCCAACTTAAACAATAAAATGATGGCAGAGCTATGTCGGGACTTCAAAATCCAACACCACAATTCTTCACCTTACAAGCCAAAGATGAATGGCGCTGTGGAGGCAGCTAACAAGAATATCAAGAAGATTGTGCAAAAGTTGGTAGTCACTTACAAAGACTGGCATCAAATGTTACCATTTTCCTTACATGGGTATCGCACTTCAATCAGAACATCCACTGGGGCAACATCGTGTCAGCTTGTGTATAGTATGGAGACAGTCCTACCTGTTGAAGTTGAATTACCCTCCTTGCGGGTACTAATGGATGTTAAGCTAAATGAAGCAGAATGGGTCCGATCCCGATACGAACAACTGAATCTGATTGAAGAAAAAAGATTAGCTGCAATCTATCATGGGTAGCTGTATCAGAAGAGAATGAAGAAAGCCTTTCGATCAGAAAGTCAGGCTTCGGGAATACCAAGTAGGAGATCTTGTGCTGAAAAGACTCCTTCCTCCTCATACGGACCACAGGGGCAAGTGGACCCCGAATTACGATGGTCCATTCATAGTGAAGAAAGTATTCTCGGGTGGTGCACTGATGCTCAATATTATGGATGGTGAAGATTTCTTGTCCCCTGTGAATTCGGATGCAGTTAAAAAATACTTCGCATAAAATGACCCGCTGGACATACAAACAGAATTTAAGTCCAGGCAAAAATAGGGCATCCCGGTGAGTCAAAAACATAATAAAAGACTCAGGCAAAAATAAGGGAAAATGAATAAAATGTACACCCGCTGAGTTGAAAAGCCGCATTGGACAGCTCAGGCAAAAATGGGTATCCCGGTGGATTGAAAACCCTGAAGGGCGATCCACGCAAAATAAGGGAATAAGCAAACAACTGCATTCTGAATTCGTCTGTATCACTTACAACATGGCAAGCTTCGAAAGGTTCGAGCATCGGTCAGAATCATCCTTCTTCAGAAAGCAGGATGAGAAGAACGTCAATGTCATACAAGTCATAGCAAAAGAGAAGCACACTGAAGCGTCATCGACATTGCCAGCACTTTTTGTTTCTCAATTTGTAACAATCTCCTCATTTCAGGGGATTTGTTTCTTTGACTATACATGCCAACTCAGGGCACACGAATTAATAAAAATCAGATCTTCAGTCACATTTTGTCTTTATTTGCAAAAATGTCTGATGTCCTTAATATAATGGTTGCATAAATACAGATGCGTTTTTTCTAATTTATATGCTTGCAGGAAATATATTTGCTCTCGGGAGTGTCTAAATTCTTATGATGGAATCTAGTAAGGGATACCTCGGAGTACTTGTACATCTCCTTGATATAACATGATTGCAGGTGCTCAAAGTGCAACATAGGGCATGAAAGCTTCTCCCCAGCAGGATGCCAAATCATCACTTCCTCAGCACTTTCTCCAAGACAACATCAGGAGAGGCTCATTTCCCCAGCTAAGTCCATCACCCTCAGCAGGGCCTCTATAGAAATCACTAGGAATATTGTTCAGTGATCGTTACTCCCCAGCCAAGTGCAAAGACAGGGAACCATCTCCCCGCAGAGTTTCAGCCTCTATCCAGAAGAGCAATGTCTGAAGATCTCGCAACGAAGCGACGGGAGCTTCCACAAGACCTCAGCTGGGCTCTTTATCACCAAGATATGTCTATCAGTGACCTATTTCCCCAAGCATAGTCATATATATCAGATCTACCAATGATCTTTTCCCCCAGCTGGGGTGTTCTTGTAAAACAGATCAGCCAGAGATCTTCACGGCAGCAGGATCCGAATCCCGGATCGGTATCTTTTGCATAATCATAGCATTCGCATCATACTCTCCCCCCAGAGCGTAGCATTCCGTCTAATACGGAGCATTACGACAAAAATCAAACATATTGCATAATCATGAGCCATGTCTTGAACCAAACACCTGTAAAAACCGATAATATCACGTCAACAATATACAAAATACCTCTCAATATCCCCTGCAGAAAGCCAAAGCGTCCCATTTGCACTCACAAAAACATATTAATACACTCTCCTGACACCCGTCCGTGTCACCTACCCCCAGCACAGTTGCCTAAACACTTGTTTATAATACATTTTTTCCGACACCCTCCTATCCCCTCTGATCTTCGGAATATCTCTTATAACTTATACACTCTCCTGATACTCGTCCGTATCATCCTATCCCCAGCAATTTGAACACTCGTCTGTGTCTCAATCATACTTTTACTCGTAACAGATACTCGTCCGTATCTCGTACACACCTATTTCCCCTCAGAGTTGACACTCGTCTATGTTCTTTGTTAACTAAATGATACTCGTTCGTATCATCATCTCTGAACATGCGTCAGCGTTTGTTTCTACCGATACTCGTCCGTATCATGGTCATGAGGATGCTCGTCCGCATCTTTAATCTATACACAGTGTCAAACACTTATACTTTTCCTTTCTCGAAATTAGACGCTCGTCTGTGTCTACCATTCCCTTGAGGAGTCCCTAGCAAGTCCCAAATCACTTTTTTTATCTAACATTCGTCCTATGTCGTGATACTTTCAGCAACCGTACCTTGCCAGGTGATCGTCCTTCACCTTTTGATGATCGTCCTTCATCATCCCCCCAGCGGAGTCTCCATTTATTGAAACCCTTTCCTATCCGACATTCGTCCTATGTCGTGATATTTTAGCAGCCGTACCCTGCTAGGTGAACGTCCTTCACCTCTTGATGATCATCCTTCATCATTTTATTCGATGGCTGTCCCCATCGTCGACCTTTTCTATCCGACATTCGTCTTATGTCGTGATATTTTAGCAGTCGTACCCTGCTAGGTGATCGTCCTTCACCTCTTGATGATCGTCCTTCATCATGCTTATCCGATGGACGTCCCCATCGTCGACCTTTTCTATCCGACATTCGTCCTATGTCGTGATATAGAGCAGCCGTCCCCTGCTAGGTGATCGTCCTTCACCTCTGATGACCGTCCCTCATCATTTATTTCTTCAAATCCCCAAAGAATTTTGTTACTTTACCTGATGGCCGTCCCCATCATGATCTTTTATTTTCCCAGCATGTTGGCCGTCCCCGTCATTGCTTTATCCCAAGTAGTCGTCCTCAGCTCGATGGTCGTCTTCCGTCACCCGCACATTATAATCATACTTTACTTCCTTTTACAATATATATCCCTTTTCTTCTTCATTCAGTGAGTGCAAATTTTGGACTTTCTTTGGTATTCAACCACAAGTTATCTTGTTTGACTGTTAAGTCGTTGCTTACATCCCACACAGCTAACTCATGCTTGAATAGAGGCAGCTATAAACACCCCAAATTTGCCCTCACTCATTTCACCATGGCTTGTGATCTTTTCATTTTCATAGGTTCAATCATAGCATCTCACATTGCATTTTTGCTTCACTGCATTGGTTCTAAGCCATCTGCATCTAGGGTTTGTGATTTGAGTCGTCCCTGATCTATCTGAGCCACTCCAAAGGTCTCCAATCATCCCAAGGGGATCCATGTATGTCCAAGCATCATATTATATCCTCCCAAGATCAAGAAAGTCAGAAAATCACAAGAACTGAGGAAGGCATGGAAGCAGAGCCAGGTTTAACTGCACAGATGACCTAAACATTAGGGTTTTGGTTTCAGAGGCCATAATTCCAATATTTTTGGTCATTTTTGTTTCTATTGGTCTCTATATGATGTAAGGATCATGCATACCAATTTTCATGAAGAAATTCAATGGGGAAGGCATCTGATCAATAGATGACTTCTTGAACAAGTCAGTGCAAAATCATGGCATCTGAGGCCCCCAGTCATCCAACCAAAGGGTCTTCTCCATCATTTTGGATGTGTATGGTCTTTATTTGATCTTAGAAGAAGTTAGAAGTTTACAAAATTGAAGAATTTCAAGCCATTTGCAAAGTTGCCATTTTGGGAAAGTGACTTGTAATGAAAACTTGCCATTTTGGGAAAGTTTTTCAACCCCCTCTTTTTGATTCAAAAATGCTTCAAATGGAAAATTATTGGTCATGAAAGTTGTAGATTGGATCATTCCCTTTTCAAAAATTACAAGAACTTGATCTAGTTAATCATAGATCTCAAGTTATGGCCTTGCAAAGTTGGGAAAAATCACTAAAATTCACTTATGCACCAAAGAGGGAAGTTTGCAAAAACACATACCAAAGCATTTTGTGACCTCAATTTGACTTCTAACCCTTACACAAACATCATACATGGTCCATAACTCAGAATTGCCCAAGGGATTTCTCATTTTCATGCCTTGAATTACAAGTCACCATAAGGCATTTCTCATGAATCATCAAGAATGGATTTTTTGCAAAAGGGATTTCTAATGATTGGATTAGTTGCTAAGTGATCTCAAAACATTATGACAACTTCATGTGGCCCATTTTGCTGCAATTTGCCCAAGAGTTCATAGGTTTCTTTGCCTTGGTTCACAAAGATTTCCAAAGAGGGAAAAGTTGCAAGAGCATGCTACCACTTGCCTCAGCCATTACAGCTGCACAAAAACAATCCAAAGGCCTTCCTTGATCCATGCTGAGCCCAACCATGCCCCTATTCCTCCTCTGACCCGAGCCATACCTATGGTACACAAAGTCATGACTTTTTGCATCTTTGCCCATAACAATCAAATTGTGACATGACCAACCCTCTGCCCAATCAGAACATAATATGTGGACCTCAAAGACTTGAAACATAGACACACACAAGCCAGTATCCTCCCATAATCCAGGATTGACAAAAACTGCAATTTTCCTCATCTCTTTGAAACTCTGCCCACAACCATCAAACCTCAAAAATTTCTTCACCAATAAGTCACATACCATCCCTGGATCAAGAAACAATCATTGAAACAGCCAAAAGCATCACATACACCAACTGCAAAACCTGTTATACCAGAACTGAAACTTCCAAATCAACCACCATTAAAGGTTTTGAAGCACCTCATTAGTCTCAGGAGGTTCAGAGAAGACTTTTTGCACGAAGGAGAGGCTAGGAAAGTTCACATTTGCAGTTCATCGTCTTAGGTAAGCTCAAGAATCAAACTTCTCAAAGCTTGTTTCTTTGGTTACAAAGTGAAAATATATGTTATGTTGGTCATGTTGATGCTCTTAGAATTAGAATTGGTGAAGAAATGAGTATTTTGTGGTCCTCTGAAATTTCACCCGTGAAATAGTTTGATTCGATTCTCTTTGTTCTTGGGTTGTAAATGATGTTTGAGGGTTGATTTGAATGGGGTTTGGGTAGAGGATCATTTCTGGGTGGTTGATTTGATGTGCGGTGGCCTGTAGAGTGTTTTAGGGTTTTGGGCACGCCGGAGAAGATGACCGGAGCTCCTCTCCGGTCACCTGAAAGTGATTAAGTCTTAACCCTAATTAATTTTCCAGTTTGCTTCGTGACCATTGGATGTGGATTAGGTTAACTTTTGAATGGTCCAGATCAAGTCACTTAACCCTAATTCAGTTTTATTAATTTAATTAAATGTAATTAGTTTAATTAAACTGAAACGAATATCAGCCCTTAAAAGGCGCGCGCAGTCAACCTCCTCTTCTCCAATTCAAATCTAGGCCATTGGATCTACATACTTTCTCTTTTAATATATTTTTATTTCATTTTAATCACATTTCTTTCCACATTTTATTAAAAATAGTAAAATACTTCTAAAAATTTTCATTTTTTGCATCATGACTTAGAATATTTTTCTCATTCTGAAAATAATTTTTATTTTATTTTTTTGCATAAAATTCGTATTTTTAAAATATTTAAATGTTTATTTTAATTTATTAATGGTAATTAATTAATTAAAATAGCATTTAAGTTTCTAAAAATCACCAAAAAAATCACATTGCATCTTGATACATTTAGAAACATTATCAAACCCTTCAAACAAATTTCTTTTTGGTTCTTGACCTATTTTGACATTTTTCTTTGGATTTAGGGTTCTTAAAAGTCAATATTTTTGCCCTAACTTAGAAAAATTCATTCTGCCTAACCTTGAAGAGTTTGATGATGATTCTTTTTGCATTTCATTCCTCATGTCATGTAGTTTCTAAGATAAAATTGGTTTGAATTTATCTTTCATTTTCATTTTGTTTGGCATTTTTCATTGTGAGGTATCCTAAAACCCTAGCTAACTTGAGAAAATCATAACTTCTTTAGGGTTAAGAGTTAGGTCTTCCCCTTTGTGCAGTAAACTTGTATAGGTTTAGGGTACCTCTGATCCCATTTTCAATTTTTTATCTTATTATTTGCTTCTGATTTTGAATTTTGCTTTGTGTCTTGTGCATAAACCCTAATTTTGGTCTTCATTTGCATTCATCCTTCATATGCTTGCATACATAAATTTGCCATGACATTTTATGCATTCACTTGACTCATAAGACATCCTAAGACACATTAGAATCATGTTTGATCATTTCTTCATCCATTTGCCATGTTATGCCTTCATTTCATTCCATATGCATTCATGAGCTTTCATGCTTCCTTTATGCTTCATTTGCATTCCCATTCTTTGTATGATCATCCTCATATCTTGACACACTCTTGCATCATCTCTTAGCATCATTTGCATCATGAATATGCTTCTGGTTTTGGTTTGCATCCTTGCATCTTTCTCATTCTCATTTCATTTTCATTTCCTTTCACTAACTTTTCAGGTGGTAAGTTACTTTGAGAAGTGAATTTTCCTTCACTCCTCACAATCTCTTTTCATCTCTCTGATGCATCTTTGCTGAATTTTGTATTTGTATTAGAGTGAGCTTGCTCATTCATGTCTCCTCCTCACTTTCTTTCTCCACGCAACTTATCTTCTTAAGTGAAGTAAGTTGACTTGCTTCTTTCTGCTTCTCCTCCTTCCATCTTGGCTTTTTCCTTGGTGGCTTTTCTCTTGAAGATCTCCCTGCAAGCCTCATTAACCCTAGGAATACCCAAGCATGATCACAATTAGGGTTTGATTAGTCCCCCCATTAGTTTTACCTTTGTGTCATCTTTGAGTCTTCTCTTCTCACCTCATAATCAAGGACTAAACCTTAAAGGTTTTAAGGCTTTGTGATTAAGGTTATGCCTGTATCCTTCTATTAGGATGGAGTGTATAACTTTAATTCTAAGTGTTGAACCCTTAATGTGTTTAAATCCTTTAATTAATCCACTTAATAATCACTAAGACATCAAGCTTGTAACTTGGGCCTTGCATTAGGGTTCTAATTCTTCCTTAAGTGGTTAAGAAGGACTAACCCTAGTGTTAATGGACAAGTCCCCCTCAAGTTGTCTTACAAACCATAAAATCCATTTCTTAATCTTACCATTAACTAAAATCCACTTTAATAAAGGTTTTGTTTTGTCATGAGATTAATCCCTAATCATGGATTAAGTTGAGGAGCCTTTCTCAGCTTAAATGTTCCCATCTATTATCCTTCTATTAGGATGGTGTAATGGGTCCATTAAATCCTTGATTATGGCTTAAACTCATTACTTAACACTAAATAAAAACAACAAAAATATCTAAACATCTGCAAGTAGGTTAATGATATTAATCCTACATCATGGTGATTAAGTGTGAGTTGCTTACTTCATACTTAAAGTATTCTCATTACCCCTAATCAGAGGGAAGATGTGATGAGTTTACTAACCCTTGGTTTAGGCTTAAGCTTATTTTCTTATGGCAAACTCAAAAAGCAATAAAAAATTGAAAACATCAAAAACAAACAATAATCGTCTCCTTCGGGATTCTTTTCTCATCACCTTCACTCAAAAACGAGAACTTGTTTCTTCCGTCTAATGCAAGACAGTTTGCACCTGAGCCAGACAGGTCATACACTTGAGCATAGATAAGTAAGCAGTTCACAAGTCAATTTATCTTTTCAGTCTCTTTGAGTCGAACTACGGTGTTCTGACTTCCTCATTGCACGAGAGTATACTTAGGCATAACTTAACAGTTATCGAACAAAAGTCTTTGTATATCCCCCCTCCTTCCAGCATTATTCTTTAAGCCTCATAGTCTTGAGCTTTGCACTCTTTCCTTACACTGATACTCTTTTATTACATTTCACACTTCTTTTACACAGACACTTGCATTCTTTTCCAGCTTTCGCACACAAAAATAGCACTGACACTACCCCTTTAAAACACAAATCTTTTAAGCGTGGATCCCGTCGAGTACGACGGGCAACCTGGGTGCTAATACCTTCCCAGGTTGTAACCAACCCCCTTTCTCAGTTTCTCTGGTTCGCAACCGTCTTATCCATCTTTCCTTAGGTTTATGCAGCATTACCTTTCCTCCGGGATAAAAATGCCTAGCTGGCGACTCTTTTCTTCTCAGTTCACCCTTGTGTGTTCTCTCCTTTTAGCCGACCGTTTGCGTCTGTACCCCTTCTGACCGGGTGTCATTTGGTGGGAGCGACACTAATGAGGAGGTTCCTAGTGGCAATAACAGTAGTCAGCTTCTTATGTTTGTCTTGGTCCTTTGATCTCTTCAATCCTGCTCTGAGCTTCAACTCTGAAATCTCCTTCTGGGCTGCCAACAAAGCTTCCTGATGCTTATTCTCAATGGCCTCTAGCCGTTCAATCTTGGCTTGAGTCTTCTGGTCTTCTTGTGTACGAGCTTCAGTGATCCTGACCCACCTAGCCTGACTCTGTTGCAGATAGTGCTCAGCCCTAGCTTTCTGAATCTTAGCCTCCTTGCAGGCATTCTTCAATATCTGTTCTCCAGCCCTTGCTTTCCTTATGTAGTCTTCTGTCCTTTCAATTTTGGTCAGATGCTCAACCTTGAGCTTCTCCAATATCTTAATGTACAGACGACCGTCACTCCTCTCCCAAAGAGTTTTCTTTAAAGCCTCAGATAACTTCTCATTCCTTTCCTTCAGCTTCTCAAACTCTTCTAGGCTGACAGTTGTTGTTGGCTGTACAGTAGATGGTCTAGGCATGTCTTCCAAGGTGAAGGGCATCCTGGTAATCTGAGCTCTAGCACGGGACCAGTCATAATACTGAGCTGAAGCAACATTGTTACATCTTCCAAGAATAGCAACCCCTTTTGTCTGGATGTTGTCCCAAGCCCAGGATGCTTGTCTGACAACAGCTGAATTAGGTTGCACTTCACAATATAGGGTCTCCGCTAAATCTTTTCCTCTGGGAGGGTGAACCAAGGCATAGCCCAGTTGTCTCTTAAACAGTAAAGGATTGTAGTTGATGCAACCCTTTACTCCTATCAGAGGCACATTTGGGTACTGTCCACAGCTGGTGATAATGTCTTTGCCTTTGGTGCTCTGGGTGCACCATCTGATATCATCTGAAGTCAAAGCAATGAGCCTCTTGGCCCAATTCTTCTATTGGTGTGGGTTCAAGAAGGCATCTGATTTAGGCAGGTGTCTGAGCAGCTAGGTGTAAAACAAAGGAGCACAACATCTTACCAACTTCCCCCTTTGTTTCTCATTCCTCTGATGGATGGAATAATAGAAATCTCCCAGCAATGTAGGCACTGGGTTCTTCAGGAGAAACAAATGGATGGCATTCTTGCTGACAAATTTGGGCTCATCTGCAAATAGTATAGCCCCTTATATGCTGAGGGCTAACAGTGCATAGACTGCCCTCCATTCTCCCAATGAAGCCTTCAAGATAGCTTGAGAAATCAAGAAGTCCAAGTGCAAACCAGGGATCCCAACCTTTGTGGTCATACTTTGCTCAATCAGGGCAGACTCCAAGTACAGTGCCCTTGCTATCTCTTAATACATAGGAGAAGTCAATTCTAGGTTGTAGGGGATTCCACCTCTGACAGGAACTCCAATAAACAAAGAGAATTCTTCCAGTAGAGGCCCTAACTGGAAGTCTGGAAAGGTGAAACATCTCAAAGGAGGGTCATAGAACTGTAAGCATGTTTGGATCATGCTCCTCTGAGAGGGGTCAAGGTCCATTACCATATCCAGGATACCTCCATAGTGTTCTCTAAACAATGGGATGTGGTCAGGTGTGATGAGTGACTGGACTTGCCTGATACCAGTCAACACAGGCTCAAAAAAGTGGTAGGATATGTTGCTCTTCCTGGGAGTAGTCATGAGTGCTGATGAAGAAGATGAAGATGAGTGCTGATGAAGATCACTAACTAAGACTGGAGATAAGTCTTTGATAGACTGATGCTGGTGAGGGTGGAGATAACTGATGCAGATAACTGATGGAGACAGCTGAAGCAGAGGTCTATGCAGAAGAAGGGGTCAAAACCAAAACCAAGATATAATGAAATGGATACCCTGAAAAGCAAATAAACAAATGTCAAATGATGCAATGATGAATATGCAAATGATATGCAAGGGTTTGTGATCTAGCTGGATCTGATTATTTGTCTTGATATAGGGCCCATGTATGTTCAAAAGTCCAGACGGAGGTTCAGAAATCCAGTAACCAGGGTGGGGGACTCAAATAAAGAGTCACATGACCGTGGTTAATCACAAGAACTATCCAAAGTGAAGTATTCTTAAACAAAAAAGTAACAGGGTATGATGTGGCCAAGGGTTCCTGCAAACCTGTAAACAACCCATCCCCCTCACAGGTAATGTTCTAGAACAAGGATCCTCAGACTTGGATCAGTTATGAGAAGTGTAAACACCTCTAACCCGGAGGTACAGTGTTTATAATAATCATAAAAGTTCCTCCTCTAATTCACCTCAGCTTCTGAATGTCATAATAAAAGGTCATCCAGACTTAGCAGGCTTCCCAGATAGCCCTAGCACTACAGGAAATCTGTAGCACAAAGTTCTTAAGAAGAAACCCACATCTGAACCGTGTTTCATATTCCCGCACCAGACCGAGATGGAATGGGAAATAACATGAACCACTCTAGCCTAGGTGTCACTCAGGTCCCAGGTATAGGACCTTGAACTCTCAATGGAACCCCACCCACCAAAACAACAATCCAGATCCAGCAATGACAGTATGACAGTATGCATAAGATTGTAAATGAAAGCAATAAATAAAGTTGTACATAAAGCAGTAAATAAAGCAAAATAAATAACACACATTGCACATAACACCCCAGTAATCACAAATCAAACAAGCGCTAGGAGGACCCCACAAAAAGAACCAGAAGCCCTGGTTGCAATATAAGGGTCCCCAGCAGAGTCGCCAAGCTGTCGCTCCCACCAAATGAGGCTAAGTCAAATGGGGTACAGACGCGAACGGTCGGCGAAAAGGAGATAACACACAAGGGTGAACTGAAAAGAAAAGAGTCACCAGCTGGGCATTTTTATCCCGAAGGAAAGGTAATGCTGCATAAACCAAAGAAAAGATGGATAAGACGGTTGTGAACCAGAGAAACAGAGAAAGAGGGTTGGTTACAACCTGGGAAGGTATTAGCACCCAGATTGTCCGCCGTACTCGACGGGATCCACGCTTGAAAGATTTGTGTTTTAAAGGGGAAGTGTCAGTGCTTATTTTGTGTACAAAAACTAGAAAGAAAGCAAGTGCTAGTGTAAAAAAAGAAAGTGAAATGAAATATGTAAAGTGTCAGTGTAAGAACAGGAATGCGAAGCTCAAGACTATGAGGCTTAAGGAATAATGCTGAAAGGGGGGGATATACAGAGACTTTTGTTCGATAACTTGTTAAGTTATGCCTACGTATCCTCTCGTGCAATGAGGAAGTCAGAACACCGTAGTTCGACTCAAAGAGACTGAAAGATAAATTGACTTGTGAACTGCTTACTTGCCTATGCTCAAGTGTATAACCTGTCTGGCTCATGTGCAAACTGTCTTGCATTAGACGGAAGAAGCGAGTTCTCGTTTGTGAGTGAAGATGATGAGAAAAGAATCCTGGAGGAGACGTTTATTTTTTGTTTTTGTGTTTTCAATCTTTTATTGCCTTTTGAGGTTTGTCATAAGAAAATGAGCTTAAGCCTAAACCAAGGGTTAGTAAACTCATCACATCTTCCCTCTGATTAGGGGTAATGAGAATACTTTAAGTATGAAGTAAGCAACTCACACTTAATCACCATGATGTAGGATTAATATCATTAACCTACTTGCAGATGTTTAGATATTTTTGTTGTTTTTATTTAGTGTTAAGTAATGAGTTTAAGCCATAATCAAGGATTTAATGGACCCATTACACCATCCTAATAGAAGGATAATAGATGGGAACATTTAAGCTGAGAAAGGCTCCTCAACTTAATCCATGATTATGGATTAATCTCATGACAAAACAAAACCTTTATTAAAGTGGATTTTAGTTAATGGTAAGATTAAGAAATGGATTTTATGGTTTGTAAGACAACTTGAGGGGGACTTGTCCATTAACACTAGGGTTAGTCCTTCTTAACCACTTAAGGAAGAATTAGAACCCTAATGCAAGGCCCAAGTTACAAGCTTGATGTCTTAGTGATTATTAAGTGGATTGATTAAAGGATTTAAACACATTAAGGGTTCAACACTTAGAATTAATGTTATACACTCCATCCTAATAGAAGGATACAGGCATAACCCTAATCACAAAGCCTTAAAGCCTTAAGGGTTTAGTCCTTGATTAAGAGGTGAGAAGAGGAGACACAAAGATGTCCCAAAGGTAAAACTAATGGGGAAATAATCAAACCCTAATTGTGATCATGCTTGGTTGTTCCTAGGGTTTATGAGGCTTGCAAGAAATCTTCAAGAGAAAAGCCACCAAGGAAGAAGCATATGAAAGGAAGAAAAGAAGAAGAAGCAAGACAACTTACTTCACTTAAGAAGATAAGTTGCTTGAAGAAAGAGAGAGAGGAGGGAGCATGAATGAGCAAGCTCACTTTAATCCACAAATAAAATTCAGCAATGAATGCATAAGAGAGATGAGAAGAGATTATGAGAAGTGAAAGCAAATTCACTTCTCAAACACTTACCACCTGAAAAGTTAGCAACAAGGAATGAAGTGAGATGAAAATGAGATGAGATGCAAGGATGCCAACCAAAATCAGAAGCATATGATGAGGCCAATGATGCTATGGGATGGTATGAAAGCATGTCATGTGATGTGGTTGATCAATAAGCAATGAGGATGCAAATGAAACATGTAAGAACCATGAAAGTACATGAATTCATATGACATGAAATGAAAGCAAAAGCATGGAAAATGGATGATGCAATGATCAAACATGATTCTAACATGTCCTAAGATGTCTTAGAAGTCATGAGAATGCACAAAATGTCATGGCAAGCTCATGTATGCAAGCATATGAAGAATGAATGCAAATGAGGGCAATAATTAGGGTTTACATACAATATGCCATGCAAAATTCAAAATCAGAAGCACATGACATGATAAAAAATTGAAAAAAAGATCAAAGGTATCCTAAACTTATACAAGTTCACTTCCCAAAGGAGGAGACCTAAACCTTAACCTAATGGAAGTTATGATTTTCTCAAGTTTGCTAGGGTTTTAAGATACCTTACAATGAAAAATGCAAAACAAATTGAAAATGAAAGATAAATTCAAATCAATTTTATCCTAGAAACTATATGACATGAGGAATGCAATGCAAAAAGAACCAACATCAAACTCTTCATGGTTAGGCAGAAAGGATTTTTCTAAATTAGGGTAAAAATATTGACTTTTTAGAACCCTAAATCAAAAGAATAATGTCAAAATAGGCCAAGAACCAAAAAGAAATTTGTGTGAAGGGTTTGATAATGTTTCTAAATGTTTTAAAAAGCTCTCTGAATTTATTTGGAATTTTTAAATACCTAAATGTATTTTTAATTAATTAATTCTCATTAACTAATTAAAAATAATCATTTAAATGATTTAAAAATAATTTTTAATGAAAAAAATAAAAATAAAAATATTTTTGGTTTCTGAAAATAAATAAAAGCTTGGATAAAAATTTTCAGAATTTTTTATGTCATTTGCTATTTTTTAAAATTCGTTCAAATAAATAGAAAACAAATGAAATAATTATTAAATAAAATGAGAAAATGAGAAAGTCAGCCAATCCAAAGGCCCAGGTTCAAACTCAAGATGGAGGGAATTGACTTCCCACGCTATCCAAGGGCCAGAATTCAAACTACGCTAATTACACAATTAAACCCTAATCTGAACCCTAATCACTTTCAGGTGACCAGAACAGTGTTCCGGCCATCTTCTCCGGCCATCCTCTCATGCTATCTCACTCAATACGCAACCCCAAGCCCTTAAACTCTCCAGAAATGATCCCCACCCCATTCTAAACAAGAATCAAACATCAAACATAATTTATTTCACATGTACAAAGAGATTCGAAGCAAAACGGAAAATCTTCCAGAAATTTCAGAAGCTTCATACATGCTTAAAACTGAATCATTTTCAAAACCAAAAGGTGCAGTGTGACCAGTGAAGCATGGAGAACAATCTAAGAACTTAAGAAATCATTTCTGGAAAAAATGTTCTTGATGATACCTGAACTGAAGCTTTCGAAAATGGCACTGGCTGGCTGCTTCTTTGCCTCCAATCAGCTCCAATGATCCTCCAGAAGAGTTTGTGATGCTTGCTTGGAGTTTAAATGGTCTCTAAATGAAGTTGGCAGAAATTCAGTTCAAGAAATGTCAAAATCGTGTTTTTGATTCAGGGTGTTTTAGGGGAAAATGAATGGTGGGAAATGATCAGTAATGAATATGGAGTTGAATGATGGAATTTGTTTTGAGGTTTGATGGCCAAGCTATGAGTTTCGAAGGCTTTTGCATAACAGGGAGTTTTTGTGATTGCTGAGTTCTTGGAGGTTTCAGCTTGTGTTATGTTATGGAATGGCTTGCTTTTGGTACACATATCATGCTGGGATAGGTCAGAGGGTGGGTGATGGCCTATGTTGATTGGTATGGGGCAAAATGCACAAAGTCAAGAGTTGGTGTACTTGGGGTATGGGCAAGTGGAAGGCTGAGACAGGGGCGTGGCTATGCGTAGCAAGGATCAAGGAATGCTATGAAATCAGATTTGATGAGCTGTGGCAAGTGGATGAAAGGTTTTGATCCATTTTGCAAATTCATGAAGTTTTGGCCCCTTTTGGATTTTGTAAAGTTCAAGGCATGAAACTTGGAATTTCTTTGGGAAATTCTGAATTTTATGTCATGTATGATGTTTGTGTAATGGTTAGAAGTCAAATTGAGGTCACAAAATTATTTGGCAAGTGTTTTTGCAAGTTTCCCTCTTTGGCACATAAGTGAAATTTTTGTGATTTTTTCCAACTTTGCAAGGCCATAACTTGAGTTCTATGATGAATTAGATCAAGTTCTTGTACTTTTTGAAAAGGGAATGATCCAATCTACAACTTTCATGACCAAGAATTTTTCATTTGAAGCATTTTTGAATCAAAAAGAGGAGGTTGAAGAACTTTCCCAAAATGGCAATTTTGCATTACAAGTCACTTTCCCAAAATGGCAACTTTGCAAATGGCTTGAAATTCTTCAATTTTGTGAACTTCTAACCTCTTCTAAGATCAAATAAAGATCATATAAACCCAAAATGATGGAGAAGACCCTTTGGTTGGAGGATTGGGGGCCTCAAATGCCCTGATTTTGCACTGACTTGCTCAAGAAGTTACCCAGTGATCAGATGACTTCCACAATGAATTTCTTCATGAAAATTGGTGTGCATGATCCTCATATCATATAGAGACCAATAGAAACAAGAATGAGCAAAAAATTTGGAGTTATGGCCTCTGAAACCAAAACCCTAATTTTAGGTCATATGTGCAGTTAAGCATGGCTCTGCTTCCATACCTTCCTCAGTTCTTTGATTTTTGACTTTCTTGATCTTGGGAGGATATAATATGATGCTTGAACATACATGGACCCTCTTGATATGATTGAAGACCTTTGGAGTGGCTCAGCTGACCCTTGGATTGCCCAGATCACAACCCCTAGATGCAGATGATTAAGAACCAATGCAGTGGAGCAAAAATGCAATATGAGATGCTATGATTGAGCTTATGCAAATGAAAAGATCACAAACCATGGTTAGATGAGTGAGGGCAAATTTGGGGTGTGTACACATATTACCTTGGAGTGTAAGGGTGCAGTTCTTTCTCACGTATTGGTGAATACAGGGTCATCACTCAATGTCCTACCCAAGAAAGCCCTTGTGAAGCTGGAACATGATAGATTGGCGCTACGCCCAAGCAACTTGGTAGTGAGAGCCTTTGATGGTTCTCAAAAGATTAGTTATGGGAGAGATAGAGTTGCCAATAATGATTGGCCCACAGGTTTTCAAAACGACCTTCTTTGTGATGGATATACAGCCTGCCTACAGCTGTCTATTGGGTAGACCATGGATACACGCCGTTGGTGTTATGACGTCAACCCTTCACCAGAAGTTAAAATTCGAGTGGGAAGGCCAAGTCATTACCATTTGTGGGGAAGAGGATATCTTCGTTAGCCAACTGGCTACTTTCAAATACATTGAAATGGATGGGGAAATTCACGAAACCATGAGTCAAGGGTTTGAAGCCTTTAATATCAATGAAACATATGCTGTGCTTAGGACTTCCATCACATCATATCAACAGGCCCGGAAGGTTGTCGAAGAGGGTACCGCTCAAGGCTGGGGCAAGTTGGTGCCAGTTGAAAAGAAAGAAGACCGATTCGGGTTGGGTTACAGACCAACTCGACAAGATCAACCAGAGGCTACACAGGAGCCCAAGTTTGTCAGCGGGGGGATGCTCACCCTGGATGCTGTGAATAGTTTGGAAGATGAGTCAGAAGACGAGCGCAACCTAGAAACTGGATAAGTCCAAGGATCCCGGGGAACCATGTCTCAAACTGGTCTTCCCAGGAAATTATAAGAGTTAGTCCTGCAGAGAAATTATTATTTCCTGTCTTTAAGCATGCATCAAGTCCGGCATCTTGCCCAAGATGTCAGGGCTCATTTTGTAATCGGGCCATCTTGTATTTTGTGCAAACGATCAATTAATGAATATCAGGACATCTTTTGCAAATGAGTCATTTTTTCTTTTCCGCTCACTGTTTTTCATTTTTAATTTTTTGTACAAAAATAAAATGGCAATGTTTTTTAAAATAATAAGTTCATTTTCACTTTTTCTAAACAAGATAAAACTGATCACTAAAATGAACAAATTTAAACCCTTGCAGAGAGTGCCCTCCAGACTGCACCGACAACAACACTGCTATGACTTCGTATGACTTTGAAAATCCGATTAATCAAGCCGATGAAGGGGTTGAAGAAGATTATAAGCTACCTGAAGAACTAGCCAGGTTGTTGAGACAGGAGGAGAAGGTTATAACTCCTCATCAGGAGGAGGTTGAAACAGTTAATCTTGATTCAGTGAAAGAGCAACTTATTGATATGCTTCGGGAGTATGTGGATGTTTTTGCTTGGTCTTATCAGGACATTCCAGGGTTGGACACCGACATTGTTATGCACAAGCTGCCTCTGAAAGACGACTGTCCGCCAGTAAAACAGAAGCTGCGCCGTACTCGCCCAGATATGGAAATGAAGATAAAAGAGGAGGTACAAAAACAGTGGGACGCCGATTTCCTAGCTGTAACTAGTTACATACCGTGGGTTGCTAACATTGTACCTGTGCCTAAGAAAGATGGAAAAGTGAGGATGTGTGTGGATTACCGAGACCTGAACAGAGCCAGCCCAAAAGATGACTTCCCTTTACCTTACATTGATGTATTGGTCGACAATACGGCTCAGTTCTCGGTGTTCACCTTCATGGATGGATTTTTAGGATATAATCAGATCAAGATGTCACTTGAAGACATGGAGAAGTCAACTTTCATCACACCCTGGGGCACATTCTGTTATAAGGTAATGTCGCTCGGACTGAAGAATGATGGTGCCACTTATCAACGGGAAATGGTAACATTATTCCATGACATGATCCATAAAGAAATTGAATGTTATATGGATGACATGATTGCCAAGTGTTGCACCCCAAAATTTGCCCTCCATAAGACAAGACATTGTGTACTAAGAGGTTCACAAAGTTCACAAGGTTCACAAGACATCTCATGAGGTTCACAAAGTTCACAATTAGTCAGAAAGTTTGACAATTCCCTCAGACAATGCATCCTCCTAAGCAATGCCTCTTAAACTAGGGTTTTAACTTTCATCAAGCTAAATGGAATTCCAAGGCTTCAAGTGAGCTTCATAGCATCCTATATAAGTTCATAAATCCCCATGTCAAGTTTCAAGACTTTCCCAAAAGATTTGCTCAGTCAGATGATCAGATAAGTTAAAATAAGTCAAAGTAGTTAAAAAAGTCAAACTGAGGTCAACTGTGGTCAAACCAAAGTCAAACTTCATGATTTTGTGCCAAAATCAAGTATATGAATTAAAATTCATCATTTGATCAAGGGTTGATCATGATTCATCAAGGAGATTTCAGATCATCAAGAATCAGGAGTTTCTAAATTAGGGTTTTCATAGGAAAAGTCAACTGAACTTTGACCAGCCATAACTCTCACATGCTTCATAAATTTTTTTCCATCCAAAGCTCATTTTGAAGTAAATTTAATTCTCTACAACTTTGTGTCTCACAAGCCAAGCCCAAAAATGCTTCATTTGGAAGGTATGAGCTAAGACATTATAGGTCCTTTTAAAAGTCAACAAAAAGTCAACTTCCAAAGAGCATAACTTGAGAATGGAAAAAGATATGGACATGAGACCAAAGAGGTTGGTTAGAGGACTCTTTAAGCTTTCCAAAATGTCCAAGAACACCTTCATATCATTAAAATTGAAGAATTTGTGCCCTTGCAAAATTGGGAAATTTTTGGGAAGTTTATGAAGCAAATAAGGCCTTAAAACCAATTTTTGCTAAATGAGCCCACCAAATTGCCATCCAATCTTTACAAAATCACCAAGCACGACCCAACCCACACCTTTTTTGATTTTTTACATTTTATTTAATATTTATTTGAATTTTATTCATTAAAATACAAATTAAATTAAAATAAAATATGAAAGTCATATATTTGAAAAAGATTTGGATTCTAGAAGGACTTAATACTCATTTAAACTTGATTGATACCAATATATTTCAGATCATACCAATATAGCAATGTTAGATAAAAAAAATTCAAGTTTTAATGACAAATCTTTTTCAATCTCACAAGGTTCAAAAATCCAAAAGTTTGGTTGATTTCTTGACCTAATTTCATTATATGGTATATATACAACATTAGGACAAGCATTGCACACGAATTCAGAGCCTCAAAGAGCACTCTCAAACTTCAAAATTTCATTCAAAAAAAAATTCGGATTTCAAGCTAGAGGTGATTTCAAGGTGTTCTAAAGGTTGCAATGCATTCTATGATGTTCATTGAACATGTCTGGATCATAAACAACACATAAAACACCTCCATTCGCATAAACCGAATTGATGTTCGTGTCATATTTGAATTTTTCGGTTTCACGAGTTTATTGGTTTTGTATTGATTTTGATTGTCTAATCTTGCTTGTTTCTTTGTACTGAAGCTTTCTGGGCAATTGAATTGAAGTTTCATGGACTGAACCGGATTATGCCATAGTTAGGGTTTATACCTCTAGATTAGGGTTTTATGATACAAGTGATTTAAATGATTTTTATTGACATGTTTGTGTTGTATGAGCTGTGAGGATCACATTGATGTGATTAATTTGAGAAAATACTCTGTGGTTTGAGCTATGTGATATTCGCAGGTTTTCATACGAATAGAAATCGCAGGAAAATGCGTAAGAATTTTCGCAGCAAATTCCGCAGGTCAAGAGGTAGAAGAAGGTCAATGGCGCGCAGAAATAATATTTGAATTTTGTGCAAGGTTTAAAACGAATGCGTTTCGTATAGATATCAAAACGAGCGCGTAGCTCAGCTGGTTTTGGACAAACGCCTTTGAGGCCAATGACCAGGGTTCGATCCCTAGGTTGTTCATTTTATTCTTAGAATTCATTTGTTTTGATAGGTTTGTTATATTATTATTAAAGCTCATCCAAGAGACACGCTGCACACGCAGCTCAGTTGGTTGGATGCTGGTGATGGAGGCTGGGAGACCTGGGTTCGACCCCAAGCTCCAACAGGTAAGTTTTACCCTTTTTTTTTTTATTTCATTATTTTTTATATGTTTTAATATAATTGATATTATTAATATTATTTAAACATAATTAACATTGTTATTATTATTCAAACTTTTTTCTAACAAATAAAGAACAATGATTTTCTTAATAATTTTTTTTTATTTCAAAGTTTATGTTTCTAAAATATTTGTAAATAAATTGATTAATATTTTAAATAGGTAAACCCTAATTTTATTTTCTAAAATATGTAACCCTAATTTCTAAAACCCTAATTTCTAAAACCCTAATTTTCTCTAACCCTATCCCTAATTCTTAATTAACTTTAATGTTTTTATAATCTAATAATTATTATTATGATTGTTTATTATTATTCTAATTACGTTATTTGCTTCTTAAAAATTCTTCAAAATTACTTGTTTAATTTAAAAAATATTCTCTTAACTTGTATATATTTTTGTATATTTGTGCTAACCTTTTATTATTATAATTGTTTTATTACTAACCCTTTTTATTATTTATTTATATTATTTAATTGTTTCTATATTTATGTAACTCCAAAAGCTTTGTAATTGTAGTAGTTTTTTATCGTTTATTTGTTTATAAATATTCTTGTCATGGTTAGTAATTCTAGGGAGTGATAACATGTTTATGCTTTAAAATTAATTTAGATCACTAATCATAAGATAAATATTTGAACATATACACGCAAACACGTAAGTCGATCTTTGATCGCCATCTCACACTTTCTAAGGTTATCCCTCATGTTGCCTAAATTATAAGGTCAAGTAAGGTGTCTTAAAGCAAAGTCCCTTTTCATAAAATATCATCAAGTCCCTTTTAAGATTATAAGATCAAGTCGCTTCGATGTTGCCTACGGTAAATGATCTTGTCCCTTCGAATAAAAGATGATAAGTCCCTTCGTATTGCTAAGACACCTTACAGTTGCCTAAACACAGATGACCCTTCACATGTCCCTTATAACATCCAAGGTAATGACTACATATTCCTTAATAATAGGGATAGTCTTACCATTAAAAGAACATATAAGAACAGTAAAGATTTAACATAGGGTAGGTTCCTCTTAAGTACTTACTCACCTTTTCAAAATACTTCATTACACTTCACATTTCAAACAAATTTTCAAAACAAAGTCTTTTATATACATCCATACGAGGATCATTATAAAGCACTTAGAAAATTTTTAATCACACACTACACTTTCTCAAAACAGTTTAAAGTGAGCTAAGTAACTAAGAGCCCATGGACAACCGTGGATATAAAGGGTGCTAACACCTTCCCTTTGTATAACCTACCCCCCGAACTCAAAATCTTTTTAAGGTCTTTCCTGTTCTTTTATGTCCTTTCCTTTTGGATAAAATAAAATTCGGTGGCGACTCTTGCTATCTGCAATATTTATAGAAAGTCAGTTCTCCCACCGTGTTACAGAACTGGCGACTCTGCTGGGGACTTAATAAAAGAGGGGTACTGTCGCTCCCACCAAATGAGGCTAGGTCAAATGGGGTACAGACGCGAACGGTCGGCGAAAGGAGAAGGAATGAATAGAGTCGCCAGCTAGGCATTTTTATCCCGAAGGAAAGGTAATGCTGCATAAACCTAAGAAAAGATATGGATAAGACGGTTGCGAACCAGAGATACTGAGAAAGGGGGTTGGTTACAACCTGGGAAGGTATTAGCACCCAGATTGTCCGCCGTACTCGACGGGATCCACGCTTTAAAGATTTGTGTTTTAAAGGGCTAGTGTCAGTGTTATTTGTGTACCAAAGCTGGAAATAATGCAAGTGTCAGTGTAAAAGAAGTGAGAAGTGTATAAGTGAAGTGTCAGTGCAAGAATAAGAATGAAATGCTTAAGACCATGAGGCTTAAAGAATAAGGCTGGAAAGAGGGGGAATATACAGAGACTTTTGTTCGATAACTGTTAAGTTATGCCTACGTATCCTCTCGTGCAATGAGGAAGTCAGAACACCATAGTTCGACCCGAAGAGACTTAAAGATGGATTGACTTGTGAACTGCTTACTTGTCTATGCTCAAGTGTATGACCTGTTTGGATCAGGTGCAAACTGTCTTGCATTAGGCGGAAGAAGCAAGTTCTCATTTGTGAGTGAATGAGATGAGAAAAGAATCCCGGAGGAGACGATTATTGTTTGTTTTTGTGCTTTCCATCTTTTATTGCTTTTGAAATTTGTCATAAATCAATGAGCTTAATCCTAAACTAAGGGTTAGTAAACTCATCACATCCTCCCTCTGATTAGGGGTAATGAGAATACCTTAAGTATGTAGTAAGCACCTCACATTTAATCACCATGGTGTAGGATTAAGATCATTAACCTACTTGTAATTATTTAGATGTTTTTGTTGTTTTTTTTAGTTGTTAAGTAATGAGTTTAAGCCATAATCAAGGATTTAATGGACTCATTACACCATCCTAATAGAAGGATAATAGATGAGAACATTTAAGCTGAGAAAGACTCCTCAACTTAATCCATGATTAGGGATTAACCTAATGACAAAACAAAGCCTTTATTAAGTGGATTTTAGTTAATGATAAGATTAAGAAGTGGATTTTATGATTTGTAAGACAACTTGAGGGGGACTTGTCCATTAACACTAGGGTTAGTCCTTCTTAACCAATTAAGGAAGAATTAGAACCCTAATGTAAGGACCAAGTTACAAGCTTGATGTCTTGATGATTATTAAGTGAATTGATTAAAGGATCTAAACACATTAAGGGTTTAACACTTAGGATTAAATTTATACACTCCATCCTAATAGAAGGATGCAGGCATGAGCTTAATCGCAAAGCCTTAAAGCCTTTAGGGTTTAGCCCCTGATTATGAGATGAGAAGAGAAGACTCAAAGATGACAAAAAGGTGAAACTAAATGGGGGACTAATCAAACCCTAATTGTTATCATGCTTGGAGATCCTAGGGTTAATGAGGCTTAAGGGAGAAAGATCTTCAGAGAAACCACCAGGAAGGGAGCAGATGAAAGGAGGAAGAAGCAAAGAGAAGCAAAACAACTTGCTTCACTTAAGAAGACAAGTTTCTTGAAGAAAGAAAGTAAGATGAACATGAATGAGCAAGCTCAATCCAATACACAAGATAAAATGCAGCAATGATGCATAAGAGAGATGAAAAGAGATTGTGAGAAGTGAAGGCAAATTCACTTCTCAAAACAACTTACCACCTGAAAAGTTAGCCAAAAAGAAATGAAATGCAATGCAAATGAGGTGAAATGTCATGATGCAAACCAAAGTCAGAAGCAAATACATGATGTTAATGATGCTAAGAGATGATACAAACATGAGGCAAGACATGAGAATGATCATACAAGGCAATGGATGCAAATGAGGTATGCTTTGAACCATGAAAGTACATGAAAAGTTATGAAATGCAATGGACATATAACATGGAAAATGAAAGATGCAATGATCAAACATGATTCTAATATGTCCTAAGATGTATTATGAATCATGTGGATGCACAAAATGTCATGGCAAGTCATTGGATGCAAGCAAATGAAAGAAGGATGCAAAGGAAGGCACAAATTAGGGTTACATGCATCATGCAATGCAAAAATCCAAAACCAGAAGCAAATGACATGATAAAAATTTGAAAATGAAATCAAAGATACCCTAAACCTATACAAGCTCACTGCCCAAAGGAGAGGATCCAACTCTTAACCTAGTGTAAGTTATAAATTTCCTAAGATTGCTAGGGTTTTGGGGTACCTCATCAAGAAAAATGCTAAACAAATTGAAAATGCAAGATCAAATCAAACCAAATTTATCCTATAAACTACATGCTATGAAGAGTGTAATGCAAGAAGAATCGTCATCCAACTCTCAATGGTTAGGCAGAATGAAATTTTTAAAGATTGAACCAAAATATTGCCTTAAAATGAAATTAATTCCAATGAAAATGATCAAAAGGCATCAAGAACAAAAAATAAATTTGGTTTGAGAGTTGGACTATGTTTCTAAATGTTTCTAAGTGCAATGTTAATTTTTTTGTGATTTTTAAATACCTAAATGCATTTTTAATTAATTAATTTCCATTAACTAATTAAAAATAAACATTTAAATGATTTAAAAATGATTTTTAATGCAAAAAATAAAAATAAAAATATTTTTAGGTTTTAAAAATTAATGAAATCTTTGACAAAATTTTTCATAATTTTCAAATGATTTTAGCTATTTTTAATAATTCGTGCAAAATAAATATGAAACAAATAAAATTAAAATGAATTTAAATGGAAAAAGGGAAAGTCAAACAATCTGAAGGCTGAGATTCAAATTCACAGAGGCGGGAATTGACTTGGCACGCAAACGAACGGCTCACATTCAAACCTACGTAATTATGATTAAGCCCTAATCAGAAGCCCTAATGACTTTCAGATGACCGGAACAGTGTTCCGGTCATCTTCTCCGGCCAACCGAAAATCAAAATCACTCCCTAGGCTGTTTCAAATGCTCTAACTCTCCAGAATTCATCCTCTACCCACCCCAAATACGAATCAAACACAAAATCATGTTTATCCTTCAACACAAACACGAATCGAATCAAAGAAATTTTTAGGTCAAACTTTCAGAGACATGGTTCAGGCTCAAAACTCAATCATTTCAAAAACTAAGAACACCAGAATGATCAGTGAAGCATAAGCAACAATTCTAAAGCATAAAAAGCAATTTCTGGAAAAAAAGTTCTTGAGGTACCTGAGCTGGAGCTTTCGAAACAGGGACTTTCCGGCCAGCTCTTTGCTCCAAACAAGCTCCAATGATCCCCCTCAGAAGCTTTTGACACTTAGCTGGAGTTTATATGACCTCCAGAGGAAGTTTGCAGAAGCTCAGGTCAAGGGAGTGTTGAAATCGTGTTTTTGATTGTGGTGGTTTCAGGGACAAGTGAGGGGTGGGAAATGATCAGTGGGTCATGGTGAGTTGAATGGTGAAAGAATTTTTAAGTTTGAGTTGCTGAGTTGAGAGATTCGATAGAAAATGCAAGGGGAGGGGTTTTTGTGAGTGCTGGCTTGTGGGGTGTTTCAGGCTCCAAGATGTTATGAAATGGCTTGCTTGAAGTGTGTTTGTAAAGTCTTGATTGGTCAGAATAGTTGGTGTGGCACTGTGGGATTGGTATGGGGGATTTTGCAAAAAGTCAAGTCTAGGTGTAAGAGAGGTATGGGCTATGGAAGTGAAGGTACAAAGCATGGCTTGGCTGCAGCTTGAATCAGGGAGAACCATGGAAATGGATTAGAGGCAATGCAGCAAGTGGATTAGGGTTTGTGAGATGTTTTGCAACTTTGTCCAACTTTGGTCCTTTTGGAAATTTATGAAGTTCAAGGCACCAAAATGCATAATTCTTGGGCCAATTCTGATTTTTAGAAGTCATATGAGCATGTTGTGAAGAGTTTGTGCACATTTGAAGTCTTTAGAATGTTTGATCATACCATTTTGCAAAATGCCTCGTTGGTACAAAACTTGAAATTATGTGATTTTTCCCAACTTTGACAAGCCATAACTTTTGATCCAAAATGAATTTGGACAAGTTCTTGTACTTTTTGAAAAGGGAATGATCCATTCTACAACTTTCATGACCAAAGTTTTCTCATTTGAAGCGTTTTTGAATCAATTTAAGGAGGTTGAAAAACTTTCCCAAAATGGTAAGTTTCCATTACAAGTCATTTTCCCAAAAAGGAAACTTTGCAAATGGCTTGAAATTCTTCAATTTTGTGAACTTCCAACATCTTCTATGACCAAATAAAGATCATACACAATCAAAATGATGATGAACACCCTTTGGTTGGGTCATTGGGGGCCTCAGATGCCCTGATTTTGCACTGACTTGCTCAAGAAGTCAACTCTTGATCAGATGCCTTCCCCATAGAATTTCTTCATGAAAATTGATATGCATGATCCTCATATCATATAGAGACCAATAGAAACAAGAGTGACCAAAAAATTTGGAGTTATGGCCTTTGAACCTAAAACTTTAATTTCAAGTCATCTGTGCAGTTAAACCTTGCTCTACTTCCATGCCTTTCTCAGTTCTTGTGATTCTTTGACATTCTTGACTTTGTGAGGATACAATATGATGCTTGAACATACATGGACCCCTTTGAAGTGATTGGTGACCTTTGGAGTGGCTCAAATAGCTCAGGGATGGCTCAGATCACAAACCCTAGATGCAGATGACTTAGAAGCAATGTAGTGAATCAAAAATGTGGTATGAGATGCTATGATTGAATTCATGCATATGAAAAGATAACAAGCCATGGTGTGAATGGGTGAGGACAAATTTGGGGTGTTTACAGCTGCCCCTATTCAAACATGAGTTAGCTGTGCAGGATGTGAGCGACGGCTTATCATTCAAACAAGATAACTTGTGGTTGAATACCAAAGACAGTCCAAAATTTGCACTCACAGAATGAAGAAGAAAAGGGATATAGATTGTAAGAGAAAATAAAGTATATTAAAAAGTGCGGGCGACGGAGGACGACCGTCGAGCAGAGGACGACTGCTGGGGATAAAGCAATGACGGAGACGGCCGACATGCTGGAGAAGATGCGGGAAACAAAGCGATGACGGGGACGGCCGACAAGCTGGGGATTTAAGAGGTTGTGATGGGGACGGCCATCAAATAAAGCTATAAGACTCTCTGGGGATTATAGGTAAACGCAATAAAATGATGAGGTACGGTCATCAAAGGTGAAGGACGATCACTTAGCAGGGGACGGGTGCTCTGTTGGGGATAAGATGAGGGACGGTCATCTAACGGTGAAGGACGATCACCTGGAAAGGTACGGTTGCCAAAAGTATTGCGACATAAGACGAATGCCGGATAACAAGGTCGACAATGGGGACGACCATCAGATAAGCATGATGAAGGACGATCATCATGAGGTGAAGGACGATCACCTAGCAGGGTACGGCTGCTCTCAGGGTTTATCATGACATAGGACAAATGTCAGATAACAAGATCAACGATGGGGATGGCCATCAGATAAAATGATGAAGGACGATCATCAAAAAGGTGAAGGACGATCACCTGGCAGGGTACGGCTGCTCTCAGGGTTTATCACGACATAGGACGAATGTCAGATAACAAGATCAACGATGGGGACGGCCATCGGATAAAATGATGAAGGACGATCATCAAAAAGGTGAAGGACGATCACCTGGCAGGGTACGACTGCCGAAAAGGTATCATGACATAGGACGAATGTCAGATAGAAAGGAAATAGTTTAACAAGTTTTGCTGAGGACTTCGCTGGGGAAAAGTAAACACGGACGAGTGTCTATATCCAAGAAACGAGAGGTATAAGTGTTTGACACTTTGTATAGATTAAAGATGAGGACGAGCATCCTTAAAACTTACGATATGGACGAGTATCAATAGAAACGAATACTGACACATGTTCGGAGATGATGATACGGACGAGTATCAACTAGTTAACAAAGAACACGGACGAGTATTGATTCTGCGGAGACTCTTCTGGGGAATAATAGACACAGACGAGTGTCTAAATTCTAAAAAAGAGGTAAAAGTATCTGACATTGTGTATGGATTAAAGATGCGAACGAGCATCCTTAAGACCATGATACGGACGAGTATCAGTAGAAACAAACGCTGACGCATGTTCAGAGATGATGATACGGACGAGTACCAACTGGCTAACAAAGAACACGGGCGAGTGTCGAATCTGAGGGGATATAAGTGGTGTATACAAGACACGGACGAGTATCTGTAGGAGTAACAAGTGTGTGTGGTGTACAGACGAGTGTTTAACTTGCTGGGGAGAGTGACACGGACGAGTGTCAAAAAGAGAAAAGTGTAATATAAACAAGTGTATGTGCACCAAGGAGGTTGTGTACAAGTATCTGTGAGTGTAAAGGGGGCGCTTTGGCTTTCTATTGGGGATATGACAAGGACGGGTGTCAGGAAGTATCTGTATCTTTAGGGGAAGTGCCTTGGCTTTCTGTCGGGGAATCTGGGGAGTTTTCTATATATCGTTGATGGATTGTCAGTATTTACAAGTGTTTGATTCAGAACAGGGCTTATGATCATGCAACATGTTTTATTTTTGCCGTAATGCTCCGTATTAGACGGAATGCTACGCTCTGTGGGGAAAGTAATGATGTGAATGCTATGATTTATGCAAAGATAACGATCCGGGATTCGGATCCCGTTGCTGTGAAGATCTCTGGCTGATCCGCTTGAAGTGCATATCCCAGTTGGGGATGAGATTATTGATAGATCTGGAATGCTCTGCTTGTGGAAGTAGGTCATTGATAAACCTATCTTGGTAATGAGGGACCCAGATGGGGTTTGTAGAAGCTTTCGTCACTCTGTTGTGAGATCTTCAGGTATTGCTTTTCTGGATGGAGGAAGAAACCCTGTGGGGAGATGGTTCCCTGTCTAGCACTTGGCTGGGGAAGAAGAAAGATCACTGAAAGATCTTCTTAGAGATTTTTGTGGGGATCCTGCTGAGGATGATACTTGATAACTCAGCTGGGGATATGAACACCTCCTGGTGCTGCTCTGAAGGAAGTGTTGAAGAAGTGATGCCTGGCAACTCTGTCGGGGAGAAAGCATCCCTGGTACTGTTTGGAAAGTGTGCTGAGGAAACAATGATTTGGCAGCATACTGGGGAGAAGCTTCCATGCCCCATGTTGCGTTTTGAAAACCTGCAATCCTGAAAAGACAGAGAAACGCACAAGTATCCCGAGGTGTCCTCTACCGGATTCCATCATAGGAGTTTGGATTCCATCATACTGTATTTATGCGATTAACAAAATAATGACATCAGACATTTTTGCAAGTGAAAGAGTACGAGACAATGTGTGACTGAAAATCTGATTTTATTAATTCGTGTGCCCTAAATCGGCAAATACAGTCATAGAAACAAATCCCCTGAAATGAAGAGATTGTTACAAATTGAGAAACAAAAGACGTTGGCAATGTTGATGACGCTTCAAGGAGCTTCCTTTTTGCTATGACTCGTATGACATTGATGTTCTTCTCATCTTGCTTTCTGTAGAAGGCTGATTCTGACTGATGCTCGAACCTTTCGAAGCTATCCAGGTTGTAAGTGATACGGACGAATTCAGAATGCAGTTGTTCGCTTATTCCCCTTATTTTTCGTGGATCGCCCTTTCGGGTTTTCAATCCACCGGGATACCCATTTTTGCCTGAGTTGTCCAATGCGGCTTTTCAACTCAGCGGGTGTACATTTTTTATTTATTTTCCCTTATTTTTGCCCGAGTCTTTTATTATGTTTTTGACTCGCCGGGATGCCCTACTTTTGCCTGGACTTACATTCTGTTTTTATGTCCAGCGGGTCATTTTATGCGAAGTATTTTTTAACTGCATCTGAATTCACAGGGGACAGGAAGTCTTCACCATCCATAGTACTGAGCATCAGTGCTCCACTAGAGAAAACTTTCTTTACTATGAACGGACCATCGTAATTCAGGGTCCATTTGCCCCTGTGGTCTGTATGAGGAGGAAGGAGTCTTTTCAGCACAAGATCTCCTACTTGGTATTCTCGGAGCCTGACTTTCTGATCGAAGGCTTTCTTCGTTCTTTTCTGATACAGCTGCCCATGACAGATTGCAGCCAATCTCTTCTCTTCAATCAGACTCAGTTGTTCGTATCGGGACCGGACCCATTCTGCTTCATTCAGCTTAACATCCATTAGTACTCGCAGGGAGGGTAACTCAACTTCAACAGGTAGGACCGCCTCCATACCATACACAAGATGATACGTTGTTGCCCCGGTGGACATTCTGATTGACGTTCGGTACCCATGCAAAGCAAACGGTAACATCTCATGCCAGTCTTTATAGGTGACTACCATCTTCTGTACAATCTTCTTGATATTCTTATTAGCTGCCTCGACAGCGCCATTCATCTTTGGCCTGTAAGGAGAAGAATTGTGGTGTTGGATCTTGAAGTCCCGGCACAGTTTTGCCATCATTTTGTTGTTCAAGTTGGAACCATTATCAGTAATGATTCGCTCGGGCACTCCATACCGACAGATGATGTCTCTCTTCAGAAATCGGGCTACCACTTGCCTTGTAACATTTGCATAGGAAGCTGCTTCAACCCACTTGGTAAAATAGTCAATAGCAACCAGGATGAACCTGTGGCCGTTTGAAGCAGTCGGTTCAATCTTGCCGATCATATCAATGCCCCACATGGCAAAGGGCCAGGGTGAAGACATCAAATTCAGGGGATTGGGAGGTACATGCACTTTATCCGCATAAATCTGGAATTTATGGCATTTTCTGGCATAGGCACAATAGTCTGCATCCATTGTGATCCAGTAATATCCTGATCTTAGCAACTTCTTGGCCATGGCATGCCCTCCTGCATGGGTACCAAAGGATCCTTCGTGCACTTCGTGCATTAACAAGTCTGCTTCAGTCCTATGAACGCATCTGAGAAGTACCATATCAAAGTTTCTATTGTACAGGGAATCGTCAGTATTCAAGAAGAAACTACCAGCTAGCCTTCTTAAAGCCTTCTTATCATTGGAAGATGCCCCAAGTGGGTATGCTTGATCCTCCAAGAAGCACTTGATGTCATGGAACCAAGGCTTATCATCTTTAACAACATCTGCTGAGAACACGTATGCTGGTCTGTTAAGTCTGGACACTGAAATTCGAGGCACGAAGTTGGCAGCTTGAACTTTGATCATGGATGAAATGGTGGCCAGAGCATCTGCAAACTGATTTTCATCTCGGGGGATATACTCAAGCTTGACCGTTGTGAAGAAAGTCAATAACCTTCTTGTATAGTCCCTATAAGGTATCAGATGATCCTGGTGGGTGTACCATTTGCCGTTGGTTTGATTAATTACCAGAGCTGAATCTCCGAACACAGTCAAAGTCTTGATCCTGAGGTTAATGGCTTCCTCAAGACCCATAATACAAGCTTCTTATTCAGCTTCGTTGTTAGTGCAGTTAAAGGTGAGTTTTGCCGAGAAAGGCATGTGGACTCCCTTAGGTGTAATGAGTACTGCACCAACACCACGAACATTCATATTAACAGCCCCATCAAACATCATAGTCCATTCTTCTTATGGGTCAGGCCCTTCAGTGTGAACAGGCTCTTCATGATCTTTTGCTTTTATGAACATGATGTCTTCATCAGGGAAGTCAAATCTCATAGGCTGGTAGTCATCAATGGGTTGCTCCGCAAGATAATCAGACAATACACTGCCCTTGATGGCTTTCTGAGATGTGTACTGAATGTCATATTCTGTGAGGATCATTTGCCATCTTGCAACCCGTCCGGTGAGTGCTGGCTTCTCGAATATGTACTTAACTGGGTCCATCTTTGAGATCAATAAGGTAGTGTGGGTCAACATATACTGCCTTAGTCGGCGAGCAGCCCACGCTAAAGCACAGCAAGTTTTCTCGAGCAGTGAATAACGTTGTTCACAGTCGGTAAAATTTTTTCTTAGGTAGAATATTGCATACTCTTTTCGACCAGACTCGTCATGCTGGCCCAACACACACCCCATTGACTCCTCTAATACTGTCAAGTACATTATCAGAGGTCTTCCTTCAACTGGAGGCATAAGGATTGGAGGCTCTTGTAAGTATTCCTTGATTTTGTCAAAAGCCCTCTGGCAGTCTTCGTTCCACCTGACCGTTTGTTCTTTTCTTAATAGCTTGAACAAGGGTTCACATGTTGCTGTGAGGTGAGATATGAACCTCGAAATGTAGTTCAATCTACCTAGAAACCCTCGAACCTCTTTTTCAGATTTTGGTGCAGGCATTTCCTGAATGGCTTTGACTTTATCAGGGTCAACTTCAATTCCTTTCTCACTTACAATAAATCCTAGCAGCTTACCGGATCGCACCCCGAATGTGCATTTGTTGGGGTTTAACTTCAGTTGGTATTTCCTCAGACGCTTGAATAACTTTAGCAGATTCACCAAGTGGTCTTCTTCTGTGAGGGACTTGGCAATCATGTCATCCACATAACATTCAATTTCTTTATGGATCATGTCGTGGAATAATGTTACCATAGCCCGTTGATAAGTTGCACCAGCATTCTTCAGTCCGAATGGCATCACCTTATAACAGAACGTGCCCCAAGGTGTGATGAAAGTTGTCTTCTCCATGTCTTCAGGTGACATCTTGATCTGATTGTTTCCTGAAAATCCGTCCATGAAGGAGAATACCGAGAACTGAGCCGTATTATCAACCAATACATCAATGTGAGGTAAAGGGAAATCATATTTTGAACTGGCTCTGTTCAGATCCCGGTAATCTACACACATCCTTACCTTGCCATCTTTCTTAGGCACAGGTACAATATTAGCAACCCACGGCGGGTAACTAGTTACAGCAAGGAACCCGACGTCCCACTGTTTTTGTACCTCTTCTTTAATCTTCATTGCCATATCTGGGTGAGTACGGCGCAACTTCTGTTTTACCGGTGGGCAGTCTTCTTCTAAAGGCAGCTTGTGCATGACAATATCGGTGTCCAACCCTGGCATATCCTGATAAGACCAAGCAAAAACATCCACATACTCCTAAAGCATATCAATCAGTTGCTTTTTCATTGAATCTTGTAGGCAGGCCCCGATCTTAACCTCTTTCACATCTTCTTTAGTACCAAGATTAACCGTTTCAATCTCCTCCTAATGAGGAGTGATAACCTTTTCCTCTTGCCTTAACAACCTGGCTAGCTCTTCAGGAAGCTCATAATCTTCTTCAACCCCTTCATCAGCTTGATTGATTGGATTGTCAAAGTCATACGAAGCTATAGCTGTGTTGTTGTCGGTGCAGTCTGAAAGGCACTCTCTGCAAGGGTTTAGATTGTTCATTTTAGGGATCGATTTTAATCTTGTTTAGAAAAAGTGAAATGAAGTTATCATTTTGGAAAACATTGCCATTTTATTTTTGTACAAAAAGAAAAATGAAAAACAGTGAGCGGAAAAGGAAAAGACTCATTTGCAAAAGATGTCCGATATTCATTAATTGATCTGTTTGCACAAAATTACAAGATGGCCCGATTACAAAATGAGTCTTGACATCTTGGGCAAGATGCAAGACTTGATGCATGCTTTAAAATACAGGAAATAATAATTACTCTGCAGGAGTAACCCTTATAATTTCCTGGGAAGACCAGTTAAGGACTTGGCTCCCTGGGATCCTTGGACGTATCCAGCTCTCCAGGTTGCGGTCGCTTTCTTCCTCGTCTTCCAAGTTGTTTACTGCATTCGGGGTGAGCATTCCCCCACTGACAAAGTTGGGCTTCTTGGCAGCCTCTGATTGGTCTTGTTGAGTCGGTTTGTAACCCAACCCAAATCTGTCTTCCTTCTTTTCCACGGGAAGCAGCTTGCCCCAGCCTTGGGCAGTACTCTCTTCAACAACCTTCCTGGCTTGTTGATAAGACGTCATGGAAGTTCCCAGTACAGCAGATGCTTCATTTATGTTCAGGGCCTCAAACCCCTGGCTCATGGTTTCATGGATTTCTCCATCCATTTCCATGTATTTATACGTAGCCAGATGGCTAACAAAGATGTCCTCTTCCCCATAGATGGTGATGATCTGGCCTTCCCACTCGAATTTCAGCTTCTGGTGAAGGGTAGACGTAACAGCGCCAGCGGCATGGATCCAGGGTCTACCCAACAAACAGCTGTAGGTCGGCCGAATGTCCATCACATAGAAGGTAATCTTAAAAGTCTGCGGGCCAATCATCACAGGCAGATCAATCTCCCCAAGCACTGGTCTTTTAGAGCCATCGAATGCTCTCACTACTAAATTACTCGGACACAATGCCAAGCCATCATACTCCATCTTCACCAAGGCTTTCTTTGGTAGGACATTGAGCGATGACCCAGTGTCCACCAGCACATGAGATAGAACAGCACCCTTACATTCTAGAGTGATGTGTAAAGCCTTGTTGTGGTTACGTCCCTCAGTTGTTAAGTCAGCATTGGTAAAGCCCAGTCCATGACTGGTATTGACATTTGCTACCACAGTTTCCAGCTGATTAACAGTGATCTCTTCTGGCACGTATGCTGCGTGCAGGACCTTCAGTAATGCATTCCTGTGAGCTTCAGAACACATCAACAATGATAATATGGAGATCTTTGAGGGAGTTTGGTGAAGCTGATCCACCACCTTGTAATCACTTCTCTTTATGATTCTCATAAACTCGTCTACATCTTGTTCAAAAGACGTCTTCTGAGTCTCCTTGACAGCCGGCTCTTCAAATACCACACTCTTTCCTTTTGCTTTGGCAGCAGCTTCTGCTTCGGCATTAGGTCTTTGCAATTGTGAGGAAAAAAGGCGTCCGCTTCTAGTGAAGCCTCCGCCTCCCCCAACATTATCAATTTGTGGAGAAGAGGTTGAAGAATCCAAAGTGATTTTATCCCCGTTGTAGTAAAGATCAGAGCCATAATGCCAGGGTATGAGATTATTGCTTTCATATGGAACTGGCCCAGGTACCGTAATAGTAACTGGGCTGACTGCTGCAGAGGAGGGTACTGAAATGGTGTGCGGATCGTAGTAAATTGTGACTGGTGACCTGACAGGAGGTGCCACTGTTTGCTGTTGAAAGTTGTTGTTTGGAGGAACATTTGATGGATCATAGTAGATGGTGACTGCTGAGATATCTTCATTAATTCCTGCTGGTGTTGTAGAAGATTCTGCTGAATAAATGGATGCTGATGTTGTAGAAGAAAGAGTTGTTGACATTTGACTTGTTGAAGTGAAGGATGGAGCCATTGTTGATGATATTGATGAATCGGTCAGAATGATTGTTGCTGCAGTTGTAGGGAACTCAGGAATTGTTGTCAGAGGAATTACTGGATTTGTAGGCGCCGTTGTTGAGATCTGAAGTATACCATCCTTGATAAGACCATCTATGCCGCTTCTCAAATTATCACACCCATTGACTGCAATGTTGCAATACCTACAACCGAGCTCACACCCGGGGAACATCTGGTACTCTACAAGCTGAGCTTTAATTTCGACCAGAGGTGTCCGAATCTGTCCAACCCTAGTTATCAAGAAAGATGGCTTGTCTTCCTCAATGGCATTAATTCTTGGCCCTCCATGATTGGGCATGGGATTCTTATTGACATTTGGAGGGGGTACAAAGTTGAGGGCTTTAGAATCCACCAGATCTTGCACTTTCATTTGTAAAGCCCTGCATTTCTCAGTATTGTGGCCAGGTGCATTGGAGTGGAAAGCACACCTGGAATTGACATCATAATTCCTTGGAATATTCGAGGGATCTGGTGGTGCCAATGTCCTTAATTCAACCAAGTTGAGTTTTAGGAGTTGTGGCAATAAGGCAGCATAAGGCATAGGGATATGATCAATCACCCTATTTGCCTGTGATGGTCTTTGCTGAAAAGGTCTTTGTTGTTGACTGCTTTTGTTGTTGTTGTAGGCTCTCTGTGGTGGGTACTGAACTTGCTGTTGATAATGTGGTTGTTGTTGTGGTTGATATTCCGGTTGCTGAGGAATCGGAGCTGAAATAGTGACAGCTGCTACTGATCTGTGGACATACTGAGGTCTGCCCCTGGTGGCATGAATGGCATTTGTCTCACTGGTTCTTCTAGGTCCCACAAAAGGCTTCCTGGGATTACTGGACGAACTTGCACCATTATCAGAAATCTTACCCATCTTCAAAAGGCTTTCAATCCTTTCCCCAACTATGACTACGTCAGCAAAGCTGGTGGAAGAAAAGGCAGCTAGCCTATCAATATATGTTCCTTGCAGAGTATTCATGAACATGTCGGCCATTTCTCTTTCCGACATGGGTGGTTGGACAGCAGCAGCAAGTTGTCTCCACCTTTGGGCATATTCCCTGAAGCTTTCCCTGGAGGATTGAGATATTCCCATCAAGAGGGTTCTGTTAGGAGCCATGTCCAGATTGTATTGGTACTGTCTGATGAAGGCTTTAGCTAGGTCCTTCCAGCATCTGATAGTAGCTCTAGTCAAGTGTGAATACCACTCTCTTGAAGCTCCAGTCAAGCTATCTTCAAAGTAGAACATCCACAGTTTCTCATCCATGGTGTATGCCTTAAGCCTCCCCAGGAAGGACTGTAAGTGAGTTCGTGGACAGGAAGTTCCATTGTACTTCTTGAAGCACGGGGGTTTAAACTTGTGGGGAATCCTTACCCCATCCATTAACCCCATATCTATAACATCGAAGCCTAAGGAATTTTGGGACTCCAGAGATCTTAACTTCTCAGCAATTTCATCAAACCTCCTATCATAAACTTCATCCCCAGCTCCCATTACAGTAAACTGCTCCTCTTGAGGGTCTTCTTGCAAGATCTTGCCCGCAGCAGTGTTGCCTGGTGCATGCCTTGGGATGTTGACTTCCGGATCTAGATGAGGTCCAAACACTGGTGGGTTAACATGAGGCTGACCTCCCTCATTGTTGCTGGTTCCTCCAGTGCCAGGATGAGGTTCCTCGGGGTTTTGTCTTTCTACCAATGCCCTTAGCCTTTCCTGACTTTGGGCCAAGTTAGTCATTACAGTCATGAATTGGGCCATTTGGTTCCTCATCTCCACTCTTTCGTTAGCCATTTGAGTTCTGACCTCTGTCAGGTCTTGCTGTACTTGATCCATTTGGATACCAGGGAGGTTGTTGCGAGTAGGATACCGGTGTGGACGGTTGAGAGGGAACACCCGGCGGCGAGCAATAATTCCTGAACCACAACAGAGTTAGAAACAAATAAATACAAAAAACCTGCAAAACAAAACAAAAGTTAGCATGCAATGCAGTATGCTTATTTGCTTTCCAAGGTATCCGACTTTGCTCTTGGTTTTGACCTTTCCAGACCCCGAGGAAGATGCTTTGATGTTGCTTGAGAAAAGAAACTCATTGAAACAAGCTAGAAAATACATTACAAATGGTGGATCATACATAGTTTGGTTTTACAACATATTCCCTTGAAGGGTCAAAATACAACATAAAAAGAAAAGTACATTCAATGGAAATAACAACAAGCAAAGAAGTCAAACATCTAATCCAAACTCATCCTCCTTAACCTCCTTCAGAAGTGCCTCAGTTACAGGACCAGCCGGATGCTCTGTGATATTTCTGATGAGGAGGTTTCTGGTGGCGATAGCAGTGGTCAACCTCTTATGCCTATCTTGGTCCTTTGACCTCTTCAATCCAGCCCTAAGCTTTAACTCAGAAATCTCCTTCTGGGCCGCCAGCAAATCTTCTTGTTGTTTCTTTTCATTGGCCTCCAACTGCTCAATCCTGGCCTGAGTTTTTTGATCTGTTTTTGTCCGGGCTTCAGTGATCCTGACCCACCTAGCCTGACTTTCTTGTAGATAGAGATCAGTCCTAGCCTTCTGAAACTAGGCCTCTTTACAGGCATTCTTCAATATTTTCTCCCCAGCTCTTGCTTTCTTGATGTAGTCTTCTGTTTTCTCAATCTTGGCCAGATGTTCCACCTTAAGCTTCTCCAACCTATCAATGTCTAGACGACCATCACTCCTCTCCCAGAGGGTCTTCTTCAGAGCTTGAGACCGATTCTCATTCCTTTCCTTCAGCTTCTCAAATTCTTCCAGGCTGACAGTGGCTGGTGGCTGTATTGTGGATGGTTCAGGTATATCCTCAATGGTGAAAGGCATCCCAGAAATCTGAGCCTTAGCATGAGACCATTCATAATACTGAGCTGAAGCCACATTATTGCATCTCCTAAGAATGGCCATCCCTTTGGTCTGGATGTTGTCCCAAGCCCAAGATACTTGCCTGACAACAGCTAGATTAGGTTTTATCTCACAATACAGAGTCTCAGCTAAGTCTTGCACTCTAGGAGGGTGGACCAAAGCATAGCCCAGTTGTCTCTTAAACAGCAAATGATTGTAGTTGATGCAACCCTTTACTCCTATTAGAGGTACATTTGGGTACTGCCCACAACTAGTTATTATGTCCCTGCCTTTGGTGCTCTGGGTACACCATCTGATGTCATCTGAAGTCAGAGCAATAAGTCTCTTAGCCCAATTCTTCTATTGGTGAGGATTCAGGAAGGTATCAGCCCTGGGTAAGTGTTTGAGCAGCCAGGTGTGAAATAGAGGAGCACAGCATCTCACCAACTTTCCTCTTTGCTTCTCATTCCTCTGATGAATGGAATAATAGAAATCTCCCAGCAAGGTGGGTACTGGGTTCCTCAGAAGGAAGAGATGAATGGCATTCTTGCTGATAAACTTGGGCTCATCTGCAAATAGTATAACCCCATATATACTGAGGGCTAACAATGCACAAACTGCCCTCCATTCTCCCAAGGAGGCCTTTAGGATGGCCTGCAAAGTCAGAAAGTCTAAGTGTAAACCTGGGACCCCAACCTTTGTTGTCATGTTCTGCTCAATCAATATAGGCTCTAGGTACAGTGCTTTTGCCACTTCTCCATTGCTGGGAGAAGTCATCTCTGGGTTGAAGGGGATACCACCCCTGACAGGTACCCCAATCAATGATGAAAACTCCTCCAAAAGAGGTCCTAGCTGAAAGTCTGGGAAAGTGAAGCATCTCAAAGGAGGGTCATAAAACTGTAGACAGGTGTGGATCATACTCCTCTAAGAAGGGTCCAGGTCCATAACCATATCAAGGATGCCTCCATAATGCTCTCTGAATAATGGGATGTGGTCTGGAGTGATAAGTGTCTGGACCTTCCTGATACTAGTCAGCACAGGTTCAAAGAAATGGTATGAAATGTTGCTCTTCCTGGGTGCCATGACTGCTGATGAAGAACTGAAGACAAGTGCTGATGAGGATCAAGAATGGTACTGGAGATGAGCCACTGATAGGCTGGTACTGGTGATGAAGGCAACTGAAGCAGGCAGCTGATGAAGATAGCTGAAGCAGATAGCTGATGAACAGAGGTCTATGCAGATGAAGGGGTCAAAACCAAGCCAGATGTAATGTGGATACCCTGAAAAACAAATAAACAAATGTTAAAATGATGCAAATGATGAGTATGAAAATGATATGCAAGGGTTTGTGATCAAGCTGGATCTGATTAACTGTCTTGATATAAGTCCATGTATGTTCAAGAAGTCCAGATGGAGGTTCAGAAATCCAGTAACCAAGGTGGGGGGCTCAAATAAAGAGCCACATTTCCAGGGTTAAACCACAAGAACTGTCCAAAATGAAGCATTCTTAAATAAAACAAGTATCAGGGTATGATGTGGCCAAAGGTACCTGCAAACCTGTAAACAGCCCAACCCCCTCACAGGTGGTGTTCTAAAACAAGGATCCTCAGACTTGGATCAGTTATGAGAAGTGTAAACACTTCTAACCCGGAGGTACAATGTTTACAATAGCCATAAAAGATCCTCCTCTAATTCACCTCAGTTTCTGAAGGTCATAATAAAGGTCATCCAGACTTAGCAGGCTTCCCTGATAGCCCTAGCACTACAGGAAATCTGTAGCACAAATTTCTCAAGAAGAAACCCACATCTGAACCGTGTTTCATATTCCCGCACCAGACCGAAATGGAATGGGAAAGAACATGAACCACTCTAGCCTAGGTGTCACTCAGGTCCCAGGTATAGGACCTTAAACTCTCAGTAGAACTCCACCCACCAAGACAAAAACCAGATCCAGCAAGATGACAGTATGACAGTATGATGTATAAAGCTGTAAAGAAAGCAAAAATAACTGTACATAAAGCAGTAAATAAAGCAAATATATAAACACAATTAGCACATAACACCCTAGTAAACACAAATCAAACAAGCGCTAGGAGGAATCCACAAAAAGAACCAGAAGCCCTGGTTACAGTATAAGGGTCCCCAGCAGAGTCGCCAAGCTGTCGCTCCCACCAAATGAGGCTAGGTCAAATGGGGTACAGACATGAACGGTCGGCGAAAGGAGAAGGAATGAATAGAGTCGCCAGCTAGGCTTTTTTATCCCGAGGAAAGGTAATGCTGCATAAACCTAAGAAAAGATATGGATAAGATGGTTGCGAACCAGAGAGACTGAGAAAGGGGGTTGGTTACAACCTGGGAAGGTATTAGCACCCAGATTGTCCGCCGTACTCGACGGGATCCACGCTTGAAAGATTTGTGTTTTAAAGGGGTAGTGTCAGTGTTATTTGTGTACCAAAGCTGGAAAGAATGCAAGTGTCAGTGTAAAAGAAGTGAGAAGTGTATAAGTGAAGTGTCAGTGCAAGAATAAGAATGAAATGCTTAAGACCATGAGGCTTAAAGAATAAGGCTGGAAAGAGGGGGAATATACAGAGACTTTTGTTCGATAACTGTTAAGTTATGCCTACGTATCCTCTCGTGCAATGAGGAAGTCAGAACACCGTAGTTCGACCCGAAGAGACTGAAAGATGGATTGACTTGTGAACTGCTTACTTGTCTATGCTCAAGTGTATGACCTGTCTGGCTCAGGTGCAAACTGTCTTGCATTAGGCGGAAGAAGCAAGTTCTCGTTTGTGAGTGAATGAGATGAGAAAAGAATCCCGGAGGAGACGATTATTGTTTGTTTTTGTGCTTTCCATCTTTTATTGCTTTTGAAATTTGTCATAAATCAATGAGCTTAAGCCTAAACCAAGGGTTAGTAAACTCATCACATCCTCCCTCTGATTAGGGGTAATGAGAATACCTTAAGTATGAAGTAAGCACCTCACATTTAATCACCATGGTGTAGGATTAAGATCATTAACCTACTTGTAATTATTTAGATGTTTTTGTTGTTTTTGTTTAGTTGTTAAGTAATGAGTTTAAGCCATAATCAAGGATTTAATGGACTCATTACACCATCCTAATAGAAGGATAATAGATGAGAACATTTAAGCTGAGAAAGACTCCTCAACTTAATCCATGATTAGGGATTAACCTCATGACAAAAAAAAGCCTTTATTAAGTGGATTTTAGTTAATGATAAGATTAAGAATTGGATTTTATGATTTGTAAGACAACTTGAGGGGGACTTGTCCATTAACACTAGGGTTAGTCCTTCTTAACCAATTAAGGAAGAATTAGAACCCTAATGTAAGGCCCAAGTTACAAGCTTGATGTCTTGATGATTATTAAGTGAATTGATTAAAGGATATAACCACATTAAGGGTTTAACACTTAGGATTAAAGTTATACACTCCATCCTAATAGAAGGATGCAGGCATGAGCTTAATCACAAAGCCTTAAAGCCTTTAGGGTTTAGCCCCTGATTATGAGATGAGAAGAGAAGACTCAAAGATGACACAAAGGTGAAACTAAATGGGGGAATAATCAAACCCTAATTGTTATCATGCTTGGAGATCCTAGGGTTAATGAGGCTTAAGGGAGAAAGATCTTCAGAGAAACCACCAGGAAGGGAGCAGATGAAAGGAGGAAGAAGCAAAGAGAAGCAAAACAACTTGCTTCACTTAAGAAGACAAGTTGCTTGAAGAAAGAAAGTAGGATGAACATGAATGAGCAAGCTCAATCCAATACACAAGATAAAATGCAGCAATGATGCATAAGAGAGATGAAAAGAGATTGTGAGAAGTGAAGGCAAATTCACTTCTCAAAACAACTTACCACCTGAAAAGTTAACCAAAAAGAAATTAAATGCAATGAAAATGAGGTGAAATGTCATGATGCAAACCAAAGTCAGAAGCAAATACATGATGTTAATTATGCTAAGAGATGATACAAACATGAGGCAAGACATGAGAATGATCATACAAGGAAATGGATGCAAATGAGGTATGCTTTGAACCATGAAAGTACATGAAAAGTTATGAAATGCAATGGACATATAACATGGCAAATGAAAGATGCCATGATCAAACATGATTCTAATATGTACTAAGATGTATTATGAATCATGTGGATGCACAAAATGTTATGGCAAGTCATTGGATGCAAGCAAATGAAAGAAGGATGCAAAGGAAGGCACAAATTAGGGTTACATGCATCATGCAATGCAAAAATCCAAAACCAGAAGCAAATGACATGATAAAAATTTGAAAATGAAATCAAAGATACCCTAAACCTATACAAGCTCACTGCCCAAAGGAGAGGATCCAACTCTTAACCTAGTGTAAATTATGAATTTCCTAAGATTGCTAGGGTTTTGGGGTACCTCATCAAGAAAAATGCTAAACAAATTGAAAATGCAAGATCAAATCAAACCAAATTTATCCTATAAACTACATGCTATGAAGAGTGCAATACAAGAAGAATCATCATCCAACTCTCAATGGTTAGGCAGAATGAAATTTTTAAAGATTGAACCAAAATATTGCCTTAAAATGAAATTAATTCCAATGAAAATGATCAAAAGGCATCAAGAACAAAAACTAAATTTGGTTTGAGAGTTGGACAATGTTTCTAAATGTTTCTAAGTGCAATGTGAATTTTTTTGTGATTTTTAAATACCTAAATGCATTTTTAATTAATTAATTTCCATTAACTAATTAAAAATAAACATTTAAATGATTTTTAATGCAAAAAATAAAAATAAAAATATTTTTGGGTTTTAAAAATTAATGAAATCTTTGACAAAAATTTTCATAATTTTTAAATGATTTTAGCTATTTTTAATAATTCGTGCAAAATAAATATGAAACAATTAAAATTTAAATGAATTTAAATGGAAAAAGGGAAAGTCAAACAATCTGAAGGCTGAGATTCAAATTCACAGAGGCGGGAGTTGACCTGGCGCGCAAACGAACGGCTCACATTCAAACCTACGTAATTATGATTAAGCCCTAATCAGAAGCCCTAATGACTTTCAGATGACCGGAACAGTGTTCCGGTCATCTTCTCCGGCCAACCGAAAATCAAAATCACTCCCTAGGCTGTTTCAAATGCTCTAACTCTCCAGAATTCATCCTCTACCCACCCCAAATACGAATCAAACACAAAATCATGTTTATCCTTCAACACAAACACGAATCGAATCAAAGAAATTTTTAGGTCAAACTTTCAGAGACATGGTTCAGGCTCAAAACTCAATCATTTCAAAAACTAAGAACACCAGAATGATCAGTGAAGCATAAGCAACAATTCTAAAGCATAAAAAGCAATTTCTGGAAAAAAGTTCTTGAGGTACCTGAGCTGGAGCTTTCGAAACAGGGACTTTCCGGCCCGCTCTTTGCTCCAAACAAGCTCCAATGATCCCCCTCAGAAGCTTTTGACACTTAGCTGGAGTTTATATGACCTCCAGAGGAAGTTTGCAGAAGCTCAGGTCAAGGGAGTGTTGAAATCGTGTTTTTGATTGTGGTGGTTTCAGGGACAAGTGAGGGGTGGGAAATGATCAGTGGGTCATGGTGAGTTGAATGGTGAAAGAATTTTTAAGTTTGAGTTGCTGAGTTGAGAGATTCGATAGAAAATGCAAGGGGAGGGGTTTTTGTGAGTGCTGGCTTGTGGGGTGTTTCAGGCTCCAAGATGTTATGAAATGGCTTGCTTGAAGTGTGTTTGTAAAGTCTTGATTGGTCAGAATAGTTGGTGTGGCACTGTGGGATTGGTATGGGGTTTTTTGCAAAAAGTCAAGTTTAGGTGTAAGAGAGGTATGGGCTATGGAAGTGAAGGTATAAAGCATGTCTTGGCTGCAGCTTGAATCAGGGAGAACCATGGAAATGGATTAGAGGCAATGCAGCAAGTGGATTAGGGTTTGTGAGATGTTTTGCAACTTTGTCCAACTTTGGCCCTTTTGGAAATTTATGAAGTTCAAGGCACCAAAATGCATAATTCTTGGGCCAATTATGATTTTTAGAAGTCACATGAGCATGTTGTGAAGATTTTGTGCACATTTGAAGTCTTTAGAATGCTTGATCATACCATTTTGCAAAATGCCTCTTTGGTACAAAACTTGAAATTATGTGATTTTTCCCAACTTTGACAAGCCATAACTTTTGATCCAAAATGAATTTGGACAAGTTCTTGTAATTTTTTAAAAGGGAATGATCCATTCTACAACTTTAATGACCAAAGTTTTCTCATTTGAAGCGTTTTTGAATCAATTTAAGGAGGTTGAAAAGCTTTCCCAAAATGGCAAGTTTCCATTACAAGTCATTTTCCGAAAAAGGAAACTTTGCAAATGGCTTGAAATTCTTCAGTTTTGTGAACTTACACCATCTTCTATGACCAAATAAAGATCATACACAATCAAAATGATGATGAACACCCTTTGGTTGGGTCATTGGGGGCCTCAGATGCCCTGATTTTGCACTGACTTGCTCAAGAAGTCAACTCTTGATCAGATGCCTTCCCCATAGAATTTCTTCATGAAAATTGATATGCATGATCCTCATATCATATAGAGACCAATAGAAACAAGAGTGACCAAAAAATTTGGAGTTATGGCCTTTGAACCCAAAACCCTAATTTCAAGTCATCTGTGTAGTTAAACCTGGCTCTGCTTCCATGCCTTTCTCAGTTCTTGTGATTCTTTGACTTTCTTGACTTTGTGAGGATACAATATGATGCTTGAACATACATGGACCCCTTTGAAGTGATTGGTGACCTTTGGAGTGGCTCAAATAGCTCAGGGATGACTCAGATCACAAACCCTAGATGCAGATGACTTAGAAGCAATGCAGTGAATCGAAAATGTGGTATGAGATGCTATGATTGAATTCATGCATATGAAAAGATCATAAGCCATGGTGTGAATGGGTGAGGGAAAATTTGGGGTGTTTACAGGTACCCTTAGGAATTAAGATCACTTTAAAATTGTTTGCCTTGTTTGCTTTATACTTACTTGTTGGGTGCTCTTATGTGTGAAAGATCCTAACCCGTATCTAGTGTACCTTAGGTAAATGGCAATAGACCAAGGAAATTGTACGGCGTATACCGATATGGTTGATCTGGTGGCTATAGTTAGTGTGACTTCTTGGTTGGTGCTTATGTTCCTTAAGTAAAGTTGAGGATAATATGAGGCTGCCATATATTGTCAATACACTAACTGACTTTTAGAACCCTAGTAATCCCATATTTGCCTTTAGAAAGTAGTGAGATAACCGGCTTTGGTGAAGACTGAAGTTGGTTGATACTCGATACTACGCTCATTGAGATCTTAAACTTGGAGGGTTTTGGTTGGCAAGTAAGTTGCCTACTGAACAACCACCCTTGTGAAGGATCAATGATATTGATATCCCTTAGAACCTGGTTACTTTATAGGACAGGATGAACCAACTAAACTTCAGGGGAGGGTACTTACCTTTAAACCTCATGCAAGCCTCTATACCTAGGGCTATTGTGTGACTTGTTTGTATGTGCCACATGTCTTTGATTGAACATAACATCATAGCATCATCATGCATCATAAGCATAGCATTTTCACTAACCATTTCAAGGACCAAAGGATTTATCTTTGTTCTTTGTTGCAGGTCATGGCTTTTGCTCGTAGGAATACTATCCGGATCAACTTTGTAGGAATACCTCCTAAGCTTAAGGAATTGGTCTCTCAAGTTTCTGAAAACTCCCAATTCATCAAGAGGCATGGTCACCTATTGGATCTAGTAACTTCAGGGTTCAATGAATACATGATGAATGTCCTGTTTCAGTTCTTTGATCCTAAACAACATTGCTTCACATTCCCCGACTATCAGCTGGGTATACCTATCCTTGATCAGAAACCCTTCACAGGCTTGGAAAAAGAGCCTAAACCTGAAGTCATTGCTGCAGTTCTACATTTGAAGAAATCAGACATTGTCCTAAAAACAAGGAGTGGAGTTAAGGGTATTCTTGTTAAGGTATTGATGGAGAAAGCTCAAGTGTTCCTGAAGGCTATGAGTTATGATGCTTTTGAGGAGATCTTAGCCCTATTGATCTATGGCTTAGTGTTGTTCCCCAATCCAGACCAGTTCATATACATACACGCCATCAACATATTTCTGAGTCGCAATCCAGTGCCTACATTACTTGGAGACATCTTACACTCTCTTCATACTCGTACTACAAAGGCACGAGGAACTTTGATGTGTTGTATACCTTTGCTATCTAGGTGGTTTATTTCACACCTTCCTCGATCAGTGATGAAGAATGAACAAGGATTCAGGTGGTCTAAAAGAATCATGTCACTCTCTCATTCAGATATTCATTGGTGCTCTAGATCTATGGAGAATTTTACTCTCATTGACCGTTGTGGGGAATTCCCTAATGTGCCACTTCTTGGAATAAGAGGGGGCATTACTTAAATCCTTCCTTAGCTCTACGTCAGTTTGGTTATGCTCGGAGTGATGGCCCTTATGACATGCTTATTCAGGGTATTGTGTTCGACTACGACAACAATCTTCAAGGTTACTGTCAAATGTTCATACGAGTATGGGGTAAAGTGAACAAGGTGAACAGAAAGACTCTGGAGCCCAAGTAAACTATTCTTATGGAAGCTTATCTCAGATGGGTGCGATCTCGTGCTCAGACTCTTATGATGCCATATCCTGCCATCCTGCCAGTTACTATGAAGCCTGTTGCTGAAGGAGATACTTCTTATATCATTCTTCACCCAGACATGCCCACTGACATGGAGGAGTTACAGAGGTCCTGGATCCAGTTGAAGGAGCAAAGAGATACTTTTGAGACTCATTACAAAGCAAGTCATGAAAGAATCTTGGAGCTAACAAAACAATTTCACGAGGAGCGGAATCTCAACTCATACCTCAACACAAAGAGGAAACGTCCATGGGAGACTTAAAATCCCATTTTTTGTATTCATTTCATTTTGATTGTAAGCCCAAGAGGCAAACAAGTTTGTTTATTACTAATAAAAGTTTATTTTCTGGTTGTTTAAACAAATTTAAATCCTGCGGTCCTTGAAAACATTGCATACGCATTTATACACCATATCATTGCATCACAGGTTTCCTATGTACAGGTATCTTATCTTCTCGCTGTTTATTTCAGCAGAAATGGCTCTTGAACAGATTGTCAAAGATCTCCAGGCTCAGAATGCACAATTCCAAGAGTTGATTCTGAACTTCTCCAAGGGACAAGATGAGTTGAAGACACTGATGGCTAAGAAGAATAAGAAGACTAGAAGATTAGGAGGCCTTATCAATATGGGAAGAAGGTTTAGAGGTCCCATCAAGACCAAGGAACAGGTTGATGATTATGAGTCTGAAAATTCTGAGAAAGAGGGAGGCAGTCTCCATGACACTATGGGAGATTCTGATTTTGAAGCAAATTATTAGCATGATCCTAATGAAGATAAGTTCAAGATGCTGGTGGATAGAATGAATGCCATGGAGTTACAAAAATCTTTTGGGCTGGATTTTGAAGATTTGAGCTTGATATCTGGAGTGGTTATACCTATTGGTTTCAAAGTTCCTGCTTTTGTGGTATATGATGGTGTCTCATGTCCCAAGCTGCATTTGAGGTCCTATGTCTGGAGGATTCAACCACATACTGCTGACAAGAAATTGTGGATGCATTTCTTCCAAGAGAGTTTGTCTGGAGCTCAATTGGAATGGTACTATCAATTGGAGAGTGTCAATATCCGTGATTGGAATGATCTTGCTGAGGCCTTCTATAGGAAATATCAATACAATGCTGATTTGGCACCTACTCGCATGTAGCTCCAAAGCATGTCAATGGGTGCTAAGGAGAATTTCAAGGAGTATGCCCAGAAATGGAGAGACCTGGCTGGCAGAGTTCAACCTCCTCTGACTGACAAGGAGTTAGTGGATATGTTCATGAGTACGTTGAGTGGTCCTTTCTATAGTCACCTCATTGGAAGCTCATCATCTGGCTTCACTGAGCTGATAATGACTGGACAACGTGTGGAGAGTGGTATAAGAAGTGGTAAGATACAAGTGGGTGCCTCTTCATCAAGCATTGAAAAGAAGCCCCCTAGTGGAAAGAAGGAGTCTAATGTTGTGTATGGTCAACCTAGTCGTAGCAGGAATCACCAATCTGTGGGAGCAGTTCACATTTCTAATCATACTCCTGCAACACCAGAGCCACCACAAAACAATCAACAGAAGCCTAGAAGACAGTTCACCAAGATCAACATGTTATTGGCCCAAGCCTTGCAACACCTATTGAAAGGAGAACTCATTACTTTGAAGGACCCTCCTCAGAATCCTAATACTTCCTCTCCTCGGTACAATCCTAATGCACGATGTGCTTATCATTCTAATTGTCCAGGACATGACACCAACAATTGTTGGATATTGAAAAACAAGATTCAAGATATGATTGAAGCTGGAGAAATTTAATTTGACCCTCCTGGGACTCCAAATGTGATTACTGCTCCCATGCCAAATCATGAGAAGACTGTTAATGCCATTGATGAAGTTTCATATATTTCCTCAGTTGCAGATGTGACTACTCCATTATCCATCATCAAGAAGAAGCTGGTGCAGGCTGGATTCTTTCCAGGTTGTAACGAAGACTGTTTTTATTGTGCTTACAAAACTGATAGCTGTTGGAAGTTGAAGGATGGTATTCAACGCCTCATGGACAATTACACCATATTGTTTGGGAGGACACCTTCTGTGGAAAGTATGGTTGAACATCTAACTCGAGGTGCGAAGGTTGAAGATGTGGACATGGTTGATAAATTGCCAGTGAAGATTACCTCCAAAGGCCCTGTCAAGATCACTTCCAAGGGACCTATCAAGATTACTGCTGAAGGCTTGGTAAAGACTGTTGCTGAAGTTAGAGTGTCTCCCATGATTATTACTACTCCTGGTCCAGTTCCGTATACTTCTGATAAAGCTATACCCTAGAATTATGGTTCTGATGTTTATATCCATGGTGTTAAGCAGGAACCATTGACTGATACACCTGTTACTAATGATAACCTTATTGTTAATAATATTGCTGGATCTAGTAAGATCACTAGAAGTGGAAGAATTTTCTCTCCTCCGGCTACCTCAAAAAGTGTAGTTACTCCAACTACTACCTCCACTTCTGAACAAGGTGTTGATACTCGGGGCAAAGGTCCTGTGATTGAACCTGTGCAAGCTGAGGCACCGACTGCTGAGAATCTTTCTAAACAGATGGAAGAGGTGTTGAAGATCATTCGCAAGAGTGATTATGATATTGTTGACCAGTTGGGGCATACTCCCTCCAAAATTTCCATGTTGTCTTTGTTGCTGTGTTCTGAGGCTCATGCTAAAGCCTTAATCAAGTTCTTGAAGACTGCTCATGTGCCAAATGAAATTTCTGTAGATCAGTTTGAGAATTGTGTTGCACATCTGACTTATGATAGTGGTGAGGGCCTTTGATGGTTCAATAAGAGTGGTGCATGGAGAAATCGATCACCCGATCAAAGTAGGCTCTCAAGTCTTCAATTCTACCTTCTATGTAATGGATATTCATCCTGCGTACTCCTGTTTGCTTGGGCGCCCCTGGATCCATGGGGCAGGTGCTGTGACCTCCACTTTACATCAGAAGTTGAGATATCCAGTGAAGGGAAAGGTTGTCACTGTTTACAGAGAGGAAGAATATATGATCAGTCATGTGAATACGTTTAAGTATGTTGAAGTGGAAGGTGAATATGTTGAGACTCCTTGCCAGACATTTGAAGTAGTTCCTTAGGTCGTTCCTGCTACTGAAGCTCCTCCTATTGTCAAAAGAGTTCCTGTGGTTACCAGAGTACCTCCTACAATGGCCTCCCTCAAAGATGCTAGAGCTGTGGTTGAAGAAGGTGGTTGTACTATTTGGGGTCAGCTTCTTGACATTCTTTATAAGTCTGACAAGTTTGGTTTGGGTTTCACTGCAGAGTCCCAGAAGGTTGTTCGTCGTGCTCGTGGTGTTCGTATCACCAATCAAGGGATCATGAAAGATCAAATCAATGTTGTGGGTGACTATAATGAAGACTACAACCTGGATGACTGGATCTTTCCTACTGTGGGTGATGGGCTCAGCAATTGGAAGACTGAAGACGTTATTCCTATCTCCTTTAGTCAGGAGTAAATACTATTACTGTGTTGTTTTTAAGTTTGTAATTTTTGAACAATTAAACTTTTAAGCCTTGTGCCTTACCCGGGGCACAATGGTGTACTTTACGGGATGTCATTTCATTTGCATACTTCATTCAATAAAAATCAATGGACGTTTCGTTTTCATAAATATTGTGCTCCTTGTCTGTCTTTTATTTTTATTTTTCTTTTATCAGTTATGTGTTCTTACACACACCCACATCACTAAAATGCAGATCCTCCTCCACTCTGGATCGTGTTGATAACAGTTCTACTATTGCCAATTATAATTTCTAGAATCCGATCTATCAAGCTGAAGATGGAAAGGAAGAAGATTGTGAAGTACCTGTAGAGCTTGCTAGGTTGTTACAACAAGAAGAGAAAGCTATACAGCCACGTGAAGAGCCAATCGAAATTGTGAATCTGGGAACTGAAGAAAACAGGAAAGAAGTCAAGATAGGGGCTGAACTAGAGGATGGTGTTAAGAGCAGATTAATTCAGATGTTACATGATTATGTGGAGATCTTTGCTTGGTCCTATGAAGATATGCCAGGGTTGGATACAGACATTGTGGTTCACCGTTTACCGGTAAAAGAAGATTGTCGTCCAAAGAAGCAGAAGGTTCGTTGCATGTGTCCTGAAATGTCAAAGAAGATTAAAGCAGAGGTGATGAAATAGTTTGATACAGGGTTCTTAGTTGTGACTTCTTATCCTCAATGGGTTGCAAATGTGGTATCGGTACCTAAGAAAGATGGTAAGGTACGTATGTGTGTAGACTACATGGATTTGAATAAGGCCAGCCCCAAGGATGACTTTCCACTTCCTCATATTGATGTTCTGGTAGACAACACTGCTCAGCATAAAGTATTCTCTTTTATAGATGGTTTCTCTAGTTATAATCAAATCAAGATGGCACCTGAAGATATGGAGAAGACTACATTTGTTACACAGTGGGGCACCTTTTGTTATAAAGTGATGCCATTTGGTTTGAAGAACGTCGGGGCAACATATCAGCGTGCTATCGTGGCTTTGTTTCATGATATGATTCATCATGAGATAGAGGTATATGTGGATGATATGATAGCTAGGTCCCAGAATGAAGAGCAACATCTTGATCATCTGCATAAGTTGTTTGAGAGGTTGAAGAAATAAAAGTTGAGATTGAACCCAAACAAGTGTACTTTTGGAGTTAGATCTGGTAAACTCCTGGGTTTCATTATCAGTGGAAAAGGTATTGAAGTGGATCCTGCGAAAGTGAAAGCTATACAACAGATGCCAACTCCCCGTACTGAGAAGGAAGTTAGAGGTTTCTTGGGACGATTGAATTACATTGCAAGATTTATTTCCCAATTAACTGCTACCTGTGAGCCAATCTTCAAGTTGTTGAAGAAAGATCAGGTGATGGAATGGAATGACGAGTGCCAGACAGCCTTTGATGAAATCAAGAGATATCTTCTAGAACCTCTAATCTTGATGCCACCAGTTGATGGAAGACCCTTGATTATGTACTTAACAGTATTAGACAACTCAATGGGGTGTGTATTGGGGCAACATGACGAGTCTGGTCGAAAAGAGCAGGCAATATACTACCTTAGCAAAAAGTTTACCGACTGTGAAATAAGATACTCACTGCTCGAGAAAAATTGCTGCGCTTTGGCATGGGCTGCTCGCTGACTGAGACAGTATATATTGACTCATACTACCTTATTGATTTCGAAGATGGATCCAATCAAGTACATATTCGAGAAACCTGCTATCTCCGGACGAATAGCAAGATGGCAAATGATCTTAATAGAATATGACATACAGTATATTACTCAGAAGGCCATTAAGGGTAGTGTGGTAGCTGATCATTTGGCTCATCAAGCAGTGGATGATTATCAGTCAATGAGTTTTGAGTTACCTGATGAAGACATTATGATTATTACCAAAGAACCTGGACAATATGACGGACCTGAACAAGGATCCCGATGGACTATGGTTTTTGATGGCGCTTCTAATGCACTTGGTAATGGTGTTAGTGTTGTGATCATTTCCCTTGAAGGCTGTCATACCCCGATTACTGCAAGACTTTATTTCTATTGTACCAATAACATGGCTGAGTATGAGGCATGTATCCTGGGCATCAAAGCTGCCATTGACATGAAGATTCAGTTCCTGGACGTATATGGAGATTCAGCGCTAGTAGTGAGTCAAATTAAAGGAGATTGGGATACCAAACATGAAAATCTCATTCCTTACAGAGAGCATGTGTTGGGTTTGATCCCATATTTTGAAGAGATTACCTTTGGACATATTCCACGAAGAGAGAATCAATTGGCAGATGCATTAGCCACCATGGCATCTATGTTTGAGATTAGCTAGGATGATGAAGCTCCCAAGATCACTATTGACAGATTTGAGAAGCCTGCATACTGCAATGAGATTGACACTGAAGGAGCAGAGGGGAAGCCTTGGTTCTATGAAGTGAAAAGATATCTTGAAGCTCAGGAGTTCCCTGAAGGGGCATCTGTCAAAGTTAAGAAGTTTCTGAGGAGGTTTCCTACCAAGTTCTTCTTGAGTAATGGGATTTTGTACAAACACAATCATGATTCAACTTTGCTTCGTTGTGTGGATAAGAAAGAAGCAACAGAGATTATGGAAGACATGCATGATGGAATCTTTGGCACTCATTCTAGTGGTCATACCATGGCAAAGAAGATATTGAGAGCAGGTTATTATTGGTCTACCATGGAAGCTGAATGCTATCAACATTCCAGAACATGTCACAAGTGTCAAATCTATGATGATAAAGTACATATACCTCCAGCTCCATTGAATGTGTTGACTACTCCTTGGCCTTTTGCTATGTGGGGCATATATATGATTGGTGAGATCAAGCCTACTGCTTCTAATGGGCATCATTTCATCTTGGTTGCTATTGATTACTTTACAAAGTGGGTGGAGGCAGCTTCATTTGCATCTGTTACTAAGAATGTGGTGGCTCGATTCATTAAGAATAATCTCATCTGCTGGTAAAGCATCCCTGAAAGGATTATCACATATAATGGCTCTAATCTGAATAATACCATGATTACTGATCTCTGCACACAGTTCAAGATTAATCATCACAACTCTTCTATGTATCGTCCAAAGATGAATGGGGCAGTAGAAGCTGCTAATAAGAACATCAAGAAGATCCTACAGAAGATGACTGTCACTTATAAGGATTGGCATGAGATGTTACCATTTGCTCTTCATGGTTATTGTACTACAATACGTACTTCAACAGGGGCAACCCCATTCTCCTTAGTCTATGGTATGGAAGCAGTTCTGCCCATTGAAGTTCAGATCCCTTCTTTAAGAATCATGAAGGATGCAGGCTTGGATGAAGATGAGTGGATTCAGACTCGACTTGACCAGATAAATTTGATTGATGAGAAAAGGTTGGCATCTGTTTGTCATGGCCATATGTACCAGAAACGGATGATCAAAGCTTTTAATAACAAGGTTAAGCAAAAGATATATCAGGCTGGTGACTTGGTAATCAAGCGTATCATATTACCACAGGGTGATCCTAGGGGCAAGTGGACTCCTACATATGAAGGACCATTTGTAGTCAAAACAGTATTCTCAGGAGGTGCCATGATGCTTACTACTATGGATGGTGAAGACTTCCCACAGCCTGTAAACGCAAACATAGTTAACAAATACTACGCATAAAAAGAGACCCGCTAGGTTGACTGGCCTAGGCAAAAATAAGGGCATCCCGGCGAACCAAAAGGGTTTGGGCAAAAATTAGGGATATATATAAAAAATGTACACCCGGCAAGTCGAAAACCTGAAAGGGCGGCTTGGGCAAAAAAGGGTATCCCGGTGGATTGAAAACCTGAAAGGGCAATCCAGGAAAAAGTTAGGGATTAAAGCATATGACTATGTCTCGTTCGGATCACTCATATAGCCCTAACTAGTTGTGCTACTTAATTCAAGCTCGAACAGATAAAGCTCAATCCAATCGTTTCTTTCTCAACAACAGAAGAGAAGATACTTGAAGATAATGGCAATAGTAGAATTGAAACTCAATAGGATTAGTTCTCACATAGCTATTTTCTTTGTTTTGTAAAAATTTTATGACAAATTCCTCTTACTAGGATTTCTGTCTCCTTGTACAAACTTGCCTATGTATAAGTCACTTTGTAATATAAATAAAATTTCATCTTTGAATCCAGATTTACTTTTACCCTATTTACATAAGCGAAAACGTCCATTGGTTGTGTTTGAATGTATGTATGCTTTTGAATATGATTGATGTTTACCAGAAATGCATAAAATGTAGTAATAATATTTACTAAGGACGAACGAGGGTGGTAGTTCAACGAAGCTTCGCTGGTTCATCCCCACAAGACAATTACAAATCCCCAGCAGGACAAATCTATAGATACTACGAGTTTCATCTCCCCTTGAATTTATGTCCATCTCTTTTATCCTCAGTCGGGATACTTAGGAACTTATTCCTTCAATAAAGGTACGACGAACAAAGACGGGAGGTTATAAGTATTATACTATCAAACGAAACGGGAACGAGGTTCTCGTATTCTTCAGCAACGAATCGGGATTTATTTTCCCTAGCCAGCAGTTGTTATACAAAGATATCCAAACGCTTCAGGCTGTATGATTCATACATACATCATTTACATCGTACTATAACATATCCATAAATGCATAATACATTTACTTAGATGTACCATGCCATGCATGCATATATATTGCATGAACTAACCTTTTCCTTGCAGGATAGTTATATGCAGATAAAACGACATCAACAGTTCACAACAAGTCATAAATGATTTATACATTACTCAAGATGTCCTCGGAGAGTAGGCAAACGGTCTGTACAAAGATCCATTCCCTAATCCAGGATATTTTCAGGAGAATTAATCCTGACACTCTTTTGTCCTTGGATATTAGGAAAACGATCTGTACAAAGATCCATTCCCTAATCCAGGATATTTTTCAGGAGATTTAATCCTGACACTCTTTTGTCCTTGGATATTAGGCAAACGATCTGTACAAAGATCCATTCCCTAGTCCAAGATATTTTCAGAAGATTTAATCCATTTATTCTTGGATATTAGGCAAACGGTCTATACAAGATTCATTCCCTAGCCCATGATACTTACAGAAGATTTCATCTATTGGGTCTTGAATAGTAGGCAAACGGTCTGTACAAAGATCCATTCCCTAGTTCAAGATATTTTCAGAAGATTTAATCTATTTGTTCTTGAATAGTAGGCAAACGGTCTGTACAAAGATCCATTCCCTAGTTCAAGATATTTTTCAGAAGAATTAATCCTGATATTCTTTTGTCCTTGGAGAGTAGGCAAACAGTCTGTACAAAAACCCATTCCCTAATCCAAGATATTGCCAGAAGAGATAATCGTCACGAAGATTTATTTCTACTGGTCTATTCAACAATTCAAATCATGTTGCATAAACGATTCAGAGACGGCCTATACAAAGACCTAGTACTGATATCCAGTATCAACATAAAGATATCATCACCTCCTGATATTATGGATGGCATCTATAAGCCCATCTTCAGTTCTTCCAAGTGGCATCTTCAAGCCCACTCGAGCATATACAATTAATCATCAGCTTTACTTTACGCATCGGCGAGTGCAAATTTTTGGGCTTTTGTGTTCAATCCCCTTCAACCTTTCAGGTCACGAATGACACATATACCAATCTAACCCCTCAGGTTTTAGAAAATTGAACAGGGGCAGCTGTTGCACCCCAAAATTTTCCCTCCACAAGACAAGACATTGTGTACTAAGAGGTTCACAAAGTTCACAAGGTTCACAAGACATCTCATGAGGTTCACAAAGTTCACAATTAGTCAGAAAGTTTGACAATTCCCTCAGACAATGCATCCTCCTAAGCAATGCCTCTTAAACAAGGGTTTTAACTTTCATCAGGCTAAATGGACTTCAAAGGCTTCAAGTGAGCTTCATAGCATCCTATAAAAGTTCAAGAATCCCCATGTCAAGTTTCAAGACTTTCCCAAAATATTTGCTCAGTCAGATGATCAAATAAGTTAAAATCAGTCAAAGTAGTTAAAAAGTCAAACTGAGATCAACTGTGGTCAAACCAAAGTCAAACTTCATGAGTTTTTGCCAACATAAAGTATATGAAGTAAAATTCATCATTTGATCAAGGTTTGATCATGATTCATCAAGGAGATTTCAGATCATCAAGAATCAGGAGTTTCTAAATTAGGGTTTTCACAGGAAAAGTCAACTGAACTTTGACCAACCATAACTCTCACATGCTTCATAAAAAATTTTCCATTAAAAGCTCATTTTGAATTAAATTTAATTCTCTACAACTTTGTGTCTTAAAAGCCCAAAAATGCTTCATTTGGAAGGTATGAGCTAAGACATTATAGGTCCTTTTAAAAGTCAACAAAAAGTCAACAACTTCCAAAGAGCATAACTTGAGAATGGAAAAAGATATGGACATGAGACCAAAGAGGTTGGGTATAGGACTCTTTAAGCTTTCCAAAATGTCCAAGAACACCTTCATAACATTAAAATTGAAGAATTTGTGCCCTTGCAAAATTGGGAAATTTTTGGGAAGTTTATGAAGCAAATAAGGCCTTAAAACCAATTTTTGCTAAATGAGCCCACCAAATTGCCATCCAATCTTTACAAAATCACCAAGCATGACCCAACCCACACCTTTTTTGATTTTTTACATTTTATTTAATATTTATTTGAATTTTATTCATTAAAATACAAATTAAATTAAAATAAAATATGAAAGTCATATATTTGAAAAAGATTTGGATTCTAGAAGGACTTAATACTCATTTAAACTTGATTGATACCAATATATTTCAGATTATACAAATATAGCAATGTTAGATAAAAAAAAATTCAATTTTTAATGACAAATCTTTTTCAATCTCACAAGGTCCAAAAATCCAAAAGTTTGGTTGATTTCTTGACCTAATTTCATTATATGGTATATATACAACATTAGGACAAGCATTGCAAACGAATTCAGAGCCTCAAAGAGCACTCTCAAACTTCAAAATTTTATTCAAAAAAACAAATTCATATTTCAAGCTAGAGGTTATTTCAAGGTGTTCTAAAGGTTGCAATGCATTCTATGATGTTCATTGAACATGTCTGGATCATAAACAACACATAAAACACCTCCATTCGCATAAAACGAATTGATGTTCATGTCATATTTGAATTTTTCAGTTTCACGAGTTTATTGGTTTTGTATTGATTTTGATTGTCTAACCTTGCTTGTTTCGTTGTACTGAAGCTTTCTGGGCAATTGAATTGGAGTTTCATGGACTGAACCGGATTATGCCATAGTTAGGGTTTATACCTCTTGATTAGGGTTTTATGATACAAGTGATTTAAATGATTTTTATTGACATGTTTGTGTTGTATGAGCTGTGAGGATCACATTGATGTGATTAATTTGAGAAAATACTCTGTGGTTTGAGCTATATGATATTCGCAGGTTTTCATACGAATAGAAATCGCAGGAAAATGCGTAAGAATTTTCGCAGCAAATTCCGCAGGTCAAGAGGTAGAAGAAGGTCAATGGCGCGCGGAAATAATATTTGAATTTTGTGTAGGGCTTAAAACAAATGCGTTTCGTATAGATATCAAAACGAGCGCGTAGCTCACCTGGTTTTGGACAAACGCCTTTGAGGCCAATGACCTGGGTTCGATCCCTAGGGTTGTTCATTTTTTGCTCAGAATTCATTTGTTTTGATAGGTTTGTTATATTATTATTAAAGCTCATCCAAGAGACACGCTGCACACGCAACTCAGTTGGTTGGATGCTGGTGATAGAGGCTGGGAGACTTGGGTTCGACCCCAGGCTCCAGCAGGTAAGTTTTACCCTTTTTTTTATTATTTCATTATTTTTTATATGTTTTAATATAATTGATATTATTAATATTATTTAAACATAATTAACATTGTTAATATTATTCAAAAAATTTTCTAACAAATAAAGACGAATGATTTTCTTAATATTTTTTTTATTTCAAAGTTTATATTTCTAAAATATTTGTAAATAAATTGATTAATATTTTAAATAGGTAAACCTAATTTTATTTTCTAAAATATGTAACCCTAATTTCTAAAACCCTAATTTTCTCTAACCCTATCCCTAATTCTTGATTAACTTTAATGTTTTTATAATCTAATAATTATTATTATGATTGTTTATTATTATTCTAATTACGTTATTTGCTTCTTAAAAATTCTTCAAAATTACTTGTTTAATTTAAAAAGTATTCTCTTAACTTGTATATATTTTTGTATATTTGTGCTAACCTTTTATTATTATAATTGTTTTATTACTAACCCTTTTTATTATTTATTTATATTATTTAATTGTTTCTATATTTATGTAACTGCAAAAGCTTTGTAATAGTCGTAGTTTTTTATCGTTTATTTATTTATAAATATTCTTGTCATGGTTAGTAATTCTAGGGAGTGATAACATGTTTATGCTTTAAAATTAATTTAGATCACTAATCATAAGATAAATATTTGAACATATACACGCACACACGTAAGTCGATCTTTGATCGCCATCTCACACTTTCTAAGGTTATCCCTCATGTTGCCTAAATTATAAGGTCAAGTAAGGTGTCTTAAAGCAAAGTCCCTTTTCATAAAATATCATCAAGTCCCTTTTAAGATTATAAGATCAAGTCCCTTCGATGTTGTATATGGTAAATGATCTTGTCCCTTCGAATAAAAGATGATAAGTCCCTTCGTATTGCTAAGTCACCTTATAGTTGCCTAATCACAGATGACCCTTCACATGTCCCTTATAACATCCAAGGTAATGACTACCTATTCCTTAATAATAGGGATAGTCTTACCATTGAAAGAACATATAAGAACAGTAAAGATTTAACATAGGACAGGTTCCTCTTAAGTACTTGCTCACCTTTTCAAAATACTTCATTACACTTCACATTTCAAACAAATTTTCAAAACAAAGTCTTTTATATACATCCATACGAGGATCATTATAAAGCACTTAGAAAATTTTTAATCACACACTACACTTTCTCAAAACAGTTTAAAGTGAGCTAAGTAACTAAGAGCCCATGGATAACCATGGATATAAAGGGTGCTAACACCTTCCCTTTGTATAACCTACCCCCCGAACTAAAAATATTTTTAAGGTCTTTCTAGGTAGATTGGGGGTTTCTAGGTAGATTGAACTACATTTCAAGGTTCATATCGCATCTTACAGCGACTTGTGAGCCTTTGTACAAATTTTTAAGGAAAGAACAAACGGTCAGGTGGAATGAAGACTTCCAGAAGGCTTTTGACAAAATCAAGGAATACTTACAAGAGCCTCCAATCCTTATGCCTCCAGTTGAAGGAAGACCTCTAATAATGTACTTGACAGTATTAGAAGAGTCAATGGGGAGTGTGTTGGGCCAGCATGACGAGTCTGGTCGAAAAGAGTATGCAATTTACTACCTAAGCAAAAAGTTTACCGACTGTGAACAACGTTATTCACTGCTCGAGAAAACTTAATGTGCTTTAGCGTGGACTGCTCACCGACTAAGATAGTATATGTTGACCCACACTACCTTATTGATCTCAAAGATGGACCCAGTTAAGTACATATTCGAGAAGCCAGCACTTACTGGACGGGTTGCAAGATGGCAAATGATTCTCACGGAATATGACATTCAGTACACATCTCAAAAAGCCATCAAAGGCAGTGTATTGTCTGACTATCTTACTGAGCAACCCATTGATGATTACCATCCTATGAGATTTGACTTCCCTGATGAAGACATCATGTTCATAAAAGCAAAAGATCACGAAGAGCCTGTTCACACTGAAGGGCCTGACCCGGAAGAAGAGTGGACAATGATGTTTGATGGGGCTGTTAATACGAATGGTCGAGGTGTTGGTGCAGTACTCATTACACCTAAAGGAGTTCACATGCCTTTCTCGGCAAAAATCACCTTTAACTGCACTAACAACGAAGCTGAATATGAAGCTTGCATCATGGGTCTTGAGGAAGCCATTGACCTCAGGATCAAGACTTTAACAATTTTCGGAGATTCAGCTTTGGTAATCATTCAAACCAACGACAAATGATATACTTACCAGGAGCATTTGATTCCGTACCGGGATTATACAAGGAGGTTACTCACATTCTTCACAACAGTCAATGATCTGGCTACCATTTCATCCATGATCAAAGTTCAAGCTGCCAACTTTGTGCCTCAGATTTCAGTATCCAGACTTGATAGACCAGCATATGTATTCTCAGTAGACCTGGCTAAAGATGATAAGCCTTGGTTCTATGATATTAAATGCTTCTTGGAGGATCAATCATACCCACCTAGGGCATCTTCCAATGATAAGAAGACCCTAAGAAGGCTAGCTGGTAGTTTCTTCCTGAATACTGATGGTTCCTTGTACGAGAGAAACTTTGATATGGTACTTCTCAGATGTGTGGATAAGACAGAAGCAGACTTATTAATGCACGAGGTACATGAAGGATCTTTTGGTACCCATGCTGGAGGGCATGCTATGGCTAAAAAGTTGTTAAGATCAGGCTATTACTGGATCACAATGGATGCAGACTGTTGTGCTTATGCCAGGAAGTGTCATAAATGCCAGATCTATGCAGATAAAGTGCATGTGCCTCCGAATCCTATGAATGTGATGTCTTCACCTTGGCCCTTTGCCATGTGGGGCATAGATATGATTGGCAAGATTGAACCGATTGCTTCAAATGGCAACAGATTCATCCTAGTAGCCATTGATTATTTTACCAAGTGGGTTGAAGCAGCTTCGTATGCCAATGTCACCAGGCAAGTGGTAGCCCGATTCCTGAAGAGAGACATCATCTGTCGGTATGGAGTGCCCGAGCGAATCATTACTGATAATGGTTCCAACTTAAACAACAAAATGATGGCAGAGTTATGCCGAGACTTCAAAATCCAACACCACAATTCTTCTCCTTACAGGCCAAAGATGAATGGCGATGTTGAGACAGCTAACAAGAATTTCAAGAAGATTGTGCAGAAGATGGTGGTCACCTACAAAGACTGGCATGAAATGTTACCATTTTCCTTGCATGGGTACCGTACATCAATCAGATCATCCACTAGGGCAACACCGTATCAACTTGTGTATGGTATGGAGGCGGTCCTACCTGTTGAAGTTGAATTACCCTCCTTGCGGGTACTGATGGATGTCAAACTGAATGAAGCAAAATGGGTCTGATCCCGGTACGAACAACTGAGCCTGATCGAAGAGAAGAGGTTAGCTGCGATCTGTCATGGGCAGTTATATCAGAAGAGAATGAAGAAAGCCTTCGATCAGAAAGTCAGGCTTCGGGAATACCAAGTAGGAGATCTTGTGCTGAAAAGACTCCTCCCTCCTCATACAGACCACAGGGGCAAGTGGACCCCGAATTACGACGGTCCGTTCATAGTAAAGAAAGTCTTCTCTGGTGGAGCACTGATGCTCAGTACTATGGATGGTGAAGACTTCCTGTCCCCTGTGAATTCAGATGCAATTAAAAAATACTTCGCATAAAAATGACTCGCTGGACATAAAAACAGAATGTAAGTCCAGGCAAAAATAGGGCATCCCGACGAGTCAAAAACAGAATAAAAGACTCGGGCAAAAATAAGGGAAAATAAATAAAAAATGTACACCCGCTGAGTTGAAAAGCCGCATTGGACGGCTCAGGCAAAAATGGGTATCCCAGTGGATTGAAAACCTAAAAGGGCGATCCACGCAAAATAAGGGAATAAGCGAACAACTGTATTCTGAATTCGTCTGTATCACTTACAACATGGCAAGTTTCGAAAGATTCAAGCATCGATCAGAATTAGCCTTCTTCAGAAAGCAGGATGTGAAGAACGTCAATGTCATACGAGTCATAGCAAAGGGAAGCACACTAAAGCGACACCAACATTGCCAGCATCTTTTTGTTTCTCAATTTGTAACAATATCCCCATTTCAGGGGATTTGTTTCTTTGACTGTACTTGCCAAATTCAGGGCACACAAATTAATAAAATCAAATTTTCAGTCACATTTCGTCTCGTACATTTTATTTTTATTTGCAAAAATGTCTGATGTCCTTAATATAATAGGTTGCATAAATACAGATGCGTCTCTTCTAAATTACATGCTTGCAGGAAATATATTTCTTACTCCTAGGAGTGTCTAAACTCCTATGATGGAATCCAGTAAGGGACGCCTCGGGGCACTTGTACGTTTCTTTATCATAACATGATTGCAGGTGCTCAAAGTACAACATGGGGCATGAAAGCTTCTTCCCAGCAGGATGCCAAATCATTAATTCCTCAACACCTTATCCAAGACAACATCAGGAGGGGCTCATTTCCCCAGCTAAATCCATCATCCTCAGCAGGGCCTCTACAAAAATCTCTAAGAAGATCGTTCATTGATCTTTCCTCCTCAGCCAAGTACTAGACAGGGAACCATCTCTCCGCAGAGCTCCAGCCTCTATCCAGAAGAGCAATGTCTGAAGATCTCACAAACAAAGTGACGGAAGCTCCCACAAGACCCCAGCTGGGCTCCTCATTACCAAGATAGGTCTATCAGTGACTTATTTCCCCAAGCAGAATCATATATCAGATCTACCAATGATCTCATGCCCAGCTGGGATACCACTGCAAACAGATCAATCAGATAACTTCACAGCAACGGAAACCGAATCTCAGATCGGTATCTTTGCATAATCATATCATTCGCATCATATTTTCCCCCCAGAGCGTAGCATTCCGTCTAATACGGAGCATTACAGCAAAATTCAAACATATTGCATAAATCATAGGCCATGCTTTGAATCAAACACCTGTCTATACCAACAATCCATCAGCAATATATATACAAAAACCCACAGTTACAACAGAAAGCCAAAGCCTCCCCTCTGCACTCACTAATACACATATATACTTTTTATGATACTCGTCCGTGTCATATCACTCCCCTGCAGATATAAACCACGAACAGATATCTATACACTCTTTGGACACTCGTCCGTGTCATCATTCCCCAACATGGTTGCCTAAAACACTTATTGTAACTCAAACACTTATCTATAACACACTTCCTCCAACACCCGTCCGAGTCATCTTATCTCCACAGAGCGTCAGAATATCTCTTTCATTCATAAGTTCATAACTTATACACTCTCTCTTATGATACTCGTATGTGTCATACTTTCCCTAACAAGTTGAACACTCGTCTATGTCTCACTCATGCTTACTTTACTCATACAGATACTCGTCTGTATCTTGTATACACCACTTATCTTCCCCATATTCGACACTCATCCGTGTTCTTTGTTAACTAGTTGGTACTCGTCCGTACCATCATCTCTGAACATGCGTCAACGTTTGTTTCTACCGATACTCGTAGTCTTAAGGATGCTCGTTCGCATCTTTAATCTATACACAGTGTCAAACACTTATACCTTTTCTTTCATTGAATTTAGACACCCGTCTGTGTCTACCATTCCCTAGAAGGCTCTCCCCAGCAAATCCCAATAAATTATTTTCTTTCTATCTGACATTCGTCCTGTGTCATGATACTTCCGGTAGCCGTACCCTGCCAGGTGATCGTCCTTCACCTTTTGATGACCCTCCTTCATCATTCCCCCAGCGGAGTCTCCATTATTGAAACCCTTTCCTATCTGACATGTGTCCTATGTCATGATATTTTAGCAGCCGTACCCTGCTAGGTGATCGTCCTTCACCCTTTTTATGGTCGTCCTTCATCATTTTATCTGATGGTCGTCCCCATCATTGATCTTGTTATGTGACATTCGTCCTATGTCATGAAAAACCCCGAGAGCAGCCGTACCCTGCTAGGTGAGCGTCCTTCACCTCTTGATGATCGTCCTTCATCATGCTTATCCGATGACCGTACCCATCGTCGACCTTTTCCGTCCGGCATTCATCCTATGTCGTGATACTTTTGGCAGTCGTACCCTGCCAGGTGATCGTCCTTCACCTTAGATGACCGTCCCTCATCTTATCCCCGACAGATCAGCCGTCCCCTGCTAGGTGATCGTCCTTCACCTTTGATGACCGTACCTCATCATTTATTTCATTAACCTGATGGTCGTCCCATCATTACCTTTATCCTTAAAACCCCAGAGAACCCTGTTACTGTATTTGATGGCCGTCCCCATCATAATCTCTTTATTTCTCCAGCATGTCGGTTATCCCCGCCATTGCTTTATCCCTAGTGGTCGTCCTCTACTCGGCGTTCGTCCTCCGTCGCCCGCACTTTATAATCATTTTCTTTTACAATCTATATCCCTTTTCTTCTTCATTCAGTGAGTGTAAATTTTGGACTGTCTTTGGTATTCAACCACAAGTTATCTTGTTTGCCTGTTAAGTCGTCGCTTACATCCTACACAGCTAACTCATGTTTGAATAGGGGCAGCCATAAACACCCCAAATTTGCCCTCACTAAGTTTCACCATGGCTTATGATCTTTTCATTTGCATAAGTTCAATCATATCATCTCATATTGCATTTTTGCTTCACTGCATTGGTTCATAGTCATCTGCATCTAGGGTTTGTGATCTAAGCAATCCCTGAGCCATCTGGACCACTCCAAAGGTCTTAAATCTTCTCAAAAGGGTCCATGTATGTTCAAGCATCATATTATATCCTCCCAAGATCAAGGAAGTCAGAAAATCACAAGAACTAAGAAAGGCATGGAAGATGGGCCAAGTTTAACTGCACAGATGACCTAAAATTAGGGTTTTGGTTTCAGAGGCCATAACTCCAAATATTTTGGCCATTCTTGTTTCTATTAGTCTCTAAATGATGTAAGGATCATACATACCAATTTTCATGAAGAAATTCAATGGGGGAGGCATATGATCAATAAATGACTTCTTGAACAAGTCAGTGTAAAATCAGGGCATCTGAGGCCCCCAATCCTCCAACCAAAGGGTCTTCTCCATCATTTTGGGTTTATATGATCTTTATTTGATCTTAGAAGAAGTTAGAAGTTCACAAAATTGAAGAATTTCAAGCCATTTGCAAATTTGCCATTTTGGGAAAGTGAATTGAAATGCAAACTTGCCATTTTGGGAAAGTTTTTCAACCTCCTCTTTTTGATTCAAAAATGCTTCAAATGAAAAATTATTGGTCATTAAAGTTGTAGATTGGATCATTCCCTTTTCAAAAAGTACAAGAACTTGATCTAATTCATCATAGAACTCAAGTTATGGCCTTGCAAAGTTGGGAAAAATCACAAAATTTCACTTATGTACCAAAGAGGGAAACTTGCAAAAACTCATACCAAGCCAATTTGTGACCTCAAAGTGACTTCTAACCATTACACAAACATCATACATGACCTATAATTCAGAATTGCCCAAAGAATTCTCAAGTTTCATGCCTTGATCATCAAGTATTTCAAAAGGGGCCAAAACCTTCACAATTTGCAAAACCACTCGCAAACTTCATCCCACTTGCTATCTTGCCTCAATCTGAATTCCATGGACCTCCCTAAAGCCAGCTGCACAGGACATGCCTTTGTCCTTGGCCTGCCATGAGCCCATACCTCCAAGGACAACTTTGTTGACTTTATGCAAAATGAGCCATACCAATCACACTGCTCCACAACAACTATTTGATCTATCAAGGATTGATACATGGACCAAAAGCAACTCAACACACACAAGAACACAAGCTGAATCCTCCCACAACTCAACTTTCACCAAAATCCCCTCTTATGCATTTCTCTTCGAAACACATAACTCAGCCATCAAAACTCCAAACTTTTTCCACCATTCAACTCCACATTCATCACTAATCATTTCCCACCCTTCATTTTTCCTTTAAACACCCCATATCAAAAATACGATTTTCACCTCCCTTGACCTGAGCTTCAGCAAACTTCACATAGAGGCTATTTAAACTCCAACCAAGCATTTCAAACTCTTGAGGGAGATCATTGGAGGGATTTTGAAGCAAAGAAGCAGCCAGACAATGCCATTTTCGAAAGCTTCAGTTCAGGTAACCTCAAGAACAAATTTTCCAGAAACTTGATTTTAGGTTATAGATTTGTTCCTCATGTTGCACTGATCATGCTGATGCTTTTCTTTTTGAAAATGGTTGAGTTTTAAGGATTTTATGTTGCTCTGAAACTTTGCCCGTAAAATGTGTTTTGATTCGATTCTCATTATTTACGAAAAATAAATGAGTTTTGTTGTGTGGTTTGTGTTTAATGATGTTCAAGGAATGATTCTGGAGAGTTTGATGAGTTTTTGTGGCGTTTTGAGAGAGATCGAATGAGAGGTTTGCCGGAGAAGATGACTGGAACACTGTTCTGGTCACCAGAGAGTCATTAGGGTTCAGATTAGGGTTTAATTGCGTAATTAGTGAAGTTTGAATGTGAAACGTCCAGATGCGCGCGTGGTCTTTCCCTCCCTTTCCAGATTCAAATCCCAGCCCTTAGATTTGCATACTTTCCATTTAATTAATTTTTATATCATTTTTTCTTATTTAACTTATACGAATTTTTAAAAATAGTAAAACACTTTCAAAAATGTTAATTTTTTGCATCATGACTTTAAATGTTTTTCTCATTCTGAAAATATTTTTATTTTTATTTTTTACATTAAAAAATATTTTTAAATCATTTAAATGATTATTTTTAATTAGTTAATGAGGATTAATTAATTAAAAATACATTTAGGTATTTAAAAATCCCAAAAAAATTCAGAGAGCATTTTAAAACATTTACAAACATTTACAAACTCACAAGACAAATTTCGTTTTGGTTTTGATCATACTTTGACAATTTTCATTTGAATTAGGGTTCTTTAATTTGAATATTTTTAACCCTAACTTCAAAAATTCATAACTTTTGATCTAAGTTGAGTTTGTGAATGGTTCTTTTTGCATTGTGTTATGCATCCTTTCAAGCATCTAAAAACATTTTTGTTTCATTTTTATCTTTCATTTTCCATTTGTTTGGCATTTCCCCTTTTGAATCACCCTTAAAACCCTAGAAATTTAGGAAAATCATAAGTCCTTTAGGGTTTAGCTTCTGACCGTCCCCTTTGGACAGCGAACTTGTACGGGTTTAGGGTACCTTTGATCCCATTTTCAATTTTTTTATCTCATGTCTTGCTTCTGGTTTTGAATTTTGCATTGCATCTTGTACATAAACCCTAATCTTTGCCTTCATTTGCATCCATTCTTCATAAGCTTGCAAACATGAACTTGCCATGACATTTTATGCATCCACATGACTTCTAAGACATCTTAGGACACATTAGACTCATGCTTGATCATTTCCTCATCCATTTTCCATGCTTTTGTTTCCACTTTATGTCATATGCATTCATGAACTTTCATGATCCTTACATGTCTCATTTACATTCCCATACTTTGTATGATCATCCACATCTCTTGGTTTGCCTTTGCATCATCCCATAGCATCATTTGCATCATGAATATGCTTCTGACTTTGGCTTTCATCTTGGCATCTCATCTCATTTTCATTCCATTTCATTTCCTTTTGCTAACTTTTCAGGTGGTAAGTGTTTGAGAAGTGAATTTGCCTTCACTTCTCATAATCTCTTCTCATCCCTTTTATGCATCCATTGCTGCATTCTACTTTTGTATTAGAGTGAGCTTGCTCATTCATGCTCCCTCCTCTCTCTCTTTCTTCAAGTAACTTATCTTCTTAAGTGAAGTAAGTTGTCTTGCTTCTTCTGCTTCTCCTCCTTTCATCTGCTTCTTCCTTGGTGGCTTTTCTCTTGAAGATATTTTGCAAGCCTCATAAACCCTAGGAATACCCAAGCATGACAAAAATTAGGGTTGGCTAGTCCCCCATTTGGTTTTACCTTTGTGTCATCTTTGTGTCTTCTCATCTCATCTCTTAACCAAGGACTAAACCTTAAAGGTTTTAAGGCTTTGAGATTAGGGTTATGCCTGTATCCTTATATTAGGATGGAGTGTATAACTTTAATCCTAAGTGTTAAACCCTTAATGTGTTTAAATCCTTTAAGCAATCCACCTAATAATCACTAAGACATCAAGCTTGTAACTTGGGCCTTGCATTAGGGTTCCAATTCTTCCTTAATTGGTTAAGAAGGACTAACCCTAGTGTTAATGGACAAGTCCCCCTCAAGTTGTCTTACAAACCATAAAATTCACTTCTTAATCCTACCATTAACTAAAATCCATTTAATAAAGGTTTTGTTATGTCATGAGGTTAATCCCTAATCATGGATTAAGTTGAGGAGCCTTTCTCAGCTTAAATGTTCTCATCTATTATCCTTATATTAGGATGGTGTAATGGGTCCATTAAATCCTTGATTATGGATTAAACTCATTACTTAACACTAAACAAAATACCAAAAACATCTAAATAAATTCAAGTAGGTTAATGATCTTAATCCTACATCATGGTGATTAAGTGTGAGGTGTTTACTTCATACTTAAAGTATCCTCATTACCCCTAATCAGAGGGAGGATGTGATGAGTTTACTAAACCTTAGTTTTGGCTTAAGCTCATTTTCTTATGACAAACCCCAAAAAGCAATAAAAGATTGAAAATACCAAAAACAAACAATAACCGTCTCCTCCAGGATTCTTTTCTCACCTTATTCACTCACAAACGAGAACTCGCTTCTTCCATCTAATGCAAGACAGTTTGCACCTGAGCCAGACAGGTCATACACTTGAGCATAGACAAGCAAGCAGTTCATCAGTCAATTCATCTTTCAGTATCTTTGAGTAAAACTATAGTGTTTTGACTTCCTCACTGCACGAGAGGATACGTAGGCATAACTTAACAGTTATCGAACAAAAGTCTTTGTATATTCCCCCTCTTCCAGCATTATTCTTTAAGCCTCATAGTCTTGAGCTTTGCATTCTTTCCTTACACTGACACTTCTTTTATTCACTTCACATTTCTTTTACACTGACACTTGCATTATTTTCCAGCTTTTTCACACAAAATAACACTAACACTACCCCTTTAAACACAAATCTTTTAAGTGTGGATCCCGTCGAGTACGGTGGACAATCTGGGTGCTAATACCTTCCCAGGTTGTAACCAGCCCCCTTTCTCAGTTTCTCTGGTTCGCAACCGTCTTATCCATATCTTTCTGGGTTTATGCAGCATTACCTTTCCTTCGGGATAAAAATGCCTAGCTGGCGACTCTTTTCACCTTCATCTTCCTTCCCTCCTTCGCCGACCGTTCGCGTCTGTACCTCTCTTGACCAGGTGTCATTTGGTGGGAGCGACACTGAGCGACCACTACGATTTCAGCAACATACCAGTTGCGAACATTCCATCTTAACCACTCCAAAACTCCTCTAAACTCATACAAACATGATCAATAACATATATCTAACATCATACTTCAATTATAACGATTTCTAACTGATTAATCTACCAATTTCTCACATTTCCACTAAAACCCTAACTATTCATCTTCTCTAACTTTCATCAAAACCAAAACTCAACCAATCAAACACATACATAATCATACACAATATTAAGATAACAATGCTTATCACCCTTACCCGATTATTTCGATTTTTTTGGAGAAATCTTGAAGCTTTTCCAACTTTCCCTCTTTTCTCTTCTTTTTCTCTTATCCCTTTTTCTTTCTTCTCTTTTTCTTTCTCTTCTTACCAACTTTTTTTATATATCACTCTATCTCACTCTCTTATATTTTCTTTCTATTTTCTACTCTCTCCAACCAAATACCAATTTCTCACAAAATACCAATTCTACTAATTCTAACTTATCACTAATTAACAAAAGTCTAAAATACCCTCTTATCCAATTTTACCCGAAAATTCATAAAACGGTAAAATCACATATCACACCAACAAATCACATTAATTCCTCAACATATCATATCATCATATTAATTTCACAAACAAAATAATAATTACTCAATTAAAATAAAAGACTCCAACAAAATGGGAATTATCGAATCGGGGTGTTACAACTCTCCCCCGCTTTAGAAATTTTCGTCCTCGAAAATATTACCTGATTCAAACAACTCCGGATACGACTCGTGCATCCCACTCTCCAATTCCCAAGTCATATTACCTTCCACAGCGCCTCCCCACGCCACTTTCACAAGTGCAATATCCTTGCCTCTTAGCTTCTTAGTTTCACGATCCAAAATCATAACCGGCAATGCTTCCACCGTAAGCTTATCTCTTACCTCAACCTCATCCATAGGAATAACATGTGACGGATCCGGAACATACTTCCGAAGTTGCGAAACATGGAACACATCATGCAAATTCGAAAGATTTGGAGGCAATGCCACACGATAAAACACAACACAAACTCGAGCAGTAATCTGATACGGCCCAATAAAACGAGAAGTCAACTTCTTCGACTTCAAAGCACAACATACACCCATAATCGGTGTAACTCTCCAAAACACATGGTAGCCTTCTTGAAACTCAAGATCCTTCCTCCTCTTGTCATGATAACTCTTTTTTCTACTTTGAGAAGCTCTCATCTTCTCCCGAATAAACTTCACCTTTTCCGTAGTTTATTGTACCATCTCCGGTCCAACTACCATTCTCTCTCCGGTTTCATGCCAACACAAAGGTGTTCGACATCTCCGACCATACAAAGCCTCAAATGGTGCCATACCAATGCTCGAATGAATACTGTTATTATAGGTGAACTCAATCAACGCTAAATAACTATCCCAAATACCACCTTGTTCTAGCACACAAGCGCGCAACAAATCCTCTAATGATTGAATCGTCATCTCGGTTTGACCGTCCGTTTGCGGATGGTAAGCCAAACTCAATCTTAGCTTAGAACCCAAAGCCTTGTGCAAACTTTCCCAAAACCTGGATGTAAATCTAGGATCTCTATCTGATACAATACTTTTAAGAACTCCATGTAACTTCACAATCACAAAAACATAAATCTCGGCTAGCTTCTCCTAAGAATAACTAATATCCATCAGAATAAATGAGCAGATTTAGTAAGCCTATCGACAATCACCCAAATAACATTACGACCTCTTCGTGTATTCGGAAAACCCATAACAAAATCCATCGATATACTACCCCATTCCCATTCCAAAATATCCAACGGTTGCATCAAACCACTAGGCTTCTGATGTTCCACCTTTGACTTCTGACAAGTCAAACACGCATACACAAAATGAGCTAGATTTCTCTTCAATCTGAACCACAAAAAGATCTTCTTCAAATCTTGATACATCTTATTCGCTCCCGGATGAATACTTAAATTAATCCGGTGTCCCTCTTATAATATCATCTTTTTCAACTCCTCATCATCGGGAATACAAATACGACCACAGAATCTCAAAACTCCAAAATTATCAACCTTGAAATCATCATTCTCATTCATCATCAAATCAACAAATTTCAAATCCAACTTTTGCTTTTCACAAACGGTTGTAAGAAAATCATTCATAATATGAAGCATACCAAGTCTCACACTTCTCGGCGTCATCTCGCAAACCATACTCAAATCTCTAAAATTCACCAAAAGTTTCCATTCTCTTATCATCAATGTGGACATATGTAATAACTTACGACTCAAAGCATCGGCCACCACATTCACCTTATCCGGATGGTAATTCAAACCAAAATCATAATCCTTCAAAAATTCTAACCATCTCCTTTGCCTCATGTTCAATTCCTTTTGATCGAATAAATACTTCAAACTTTTGTGATCACTAAAATCTTCAAATCTTGCACCATAAAGATAATGCCTCCAAATGTTTAGAGCAAAAACCACGGCCGCTAATTCCAAATCATGCGTAGGATAATTCTTTTCATGCACTCTCAATTGTCTTGAAGCATAAGCTACAACTTTTCCATCTTGCATCAAAACACCACCTAACCCAAACAATGAAGCATCACAAAACACCACAAATGGTTCTGTCGGATTCGGCAAAATCAAGACCGGAGTCGTTGTTAACCTTATCTTAAGTTCCATGAAACTCTCTTCACAACGAATGTCCCAAATGAAGGCTTTTCCTTTACAAGTCAACTGCGTTAACGGAAGTGCCAACTTTGAAAATCCTTCAATAAACCTTCAATAATAACCCACCAAGCCTAAAAAGCTTCGGATCTCCGTAACCGATCTAGGAACTTCCCATTGCATTACCGCATCAATCTTGGATGGATCAACACTAATACCACCATCGGAAATAAAGAAAAGTTATCTTCGACAACCAAAACTCGCACTTTGACAACTTAGCATACAAATGCTTCTCTCTCAAAATATGTAACACAATCCTTAAATGCTCTTCATGCTCGTCTTGAGACTTAGAATAAATCAAAATGTCGTCGATGAATACAACCACAAAAAGATCCAACTGTTCATGGAAAATACGATTCATGTATTCCATAAACACACCCGACGCATTAGAAACTCCGAATGGCATCACGGAATACTTGTAATGACTATACTGTGTCCTAAAAGTTGTCTTTTGAATATCCTCCTCTTTCACATGAATCTGGTGATATCCTGATCTCAAATCGATCTTACTAAAAACACGCGCACCAACCAATTGATCCATCAAATCATCGATCCTCGGAAGCAGATACTTGTTCTTTATTGTCACCTTATTCAACTGTCGATAATCAATACATAACCGCATACTTCCGTCCTTCTTCTTTACTAAAAATACCGGTGCACCCCAAGGAGAAACACTCGGCCTAACAAACCTCTTATCCAACAATTCATTCAACTGCTTTTTCAATTCTACCAACTCTGAAGCTGACATACGATACGGTGCCATCGAAATCGATCTAGTACCCGGAACTAGATCAATAGAAAACTCAACTTCTCTTTTCGGCAGTACATCCTTAATATCCTCCGGAAACACTTCTGGAAAATCACACACCAGTGGAAACCTATTGATCTCCACTTCGCTTTCCACTGACAACGATGCAAACAAACGAAACAATTGAACTTCGTCCACTAAAAGTTTCTTCAACTCTTTCGCGGATAGGAAACTCTCTTCTTCATCGTCCAAAGTAGGAAACCTTACTAACTTATGATAACAATCTATATGAACTCGATTAAATTGCAACCAGTTCATACCCAAGATCACGTCCAAACCATCCAACAGTATACAAATTAAATCCATAATAAAGTCTTTACCATACATGGTCAAAGAACAACTTACACACACCAAAGAAGTAGTTACCGACCCTGAAGCAAGAGTCTCAATAACCATCTCACCACCCCAAGAAGACATAAACAAATTCAAAAGCTTAGTGCACTCAAGAGAAATGAACGAATGAGTCGCTCCCGTATCAATAATAGTAACTAAAGGCGTACTATTAATAAAGCATGTACCTTTAATCAAACGGTCTGCACAAGTAGTATCTTTCCTTGCTAATGCAAACACCTTTCCGCCCGCCTGAGCTTGCTTTGGCTTAGTTCACTTAGTACTAATGTGACCAACTTCCCCACAATTGAAGCACTTCACAACATTCCTCCTACACTCGGTAGTAGCATGTCTAAGACCTCCACAGTTTGAACATTTCACAATATTCTTCCCACACTCAAAAGACTTGTGGCCTATATCTCCACACTTGTAACACATAATGGGACCAGAACTCCCTCCACCAGATCTCCTATCAAAGTTTCACCTATGTTTGCCCTTATCAATGGGTGTCACATAAGGTCCACTTCTAGCTTGTTGCTTCCCTTTCCTCTCATTCACACTCTTGTAATGTGTAGAATGAGCTTTGCTATCTTCTTCAAAGATTCTACAACATTCAGTCAAATCCGAAAACCTTCTGATTCTCTGATATCCCACAACTTGCTTAATCTCAGGATGCAAACCATTCTCATACTTAATGCACTTAGAAAACTCAGCAGTAGTAGCAACATAATGAGGATGAAACTGAACTAATTCCACAAACTTAGCAGTATAGTCAACCACTGACATACTACCTTGCTTCAGCTCAAGGAATTCCATCTCCTTCTTTCCCTTCACATTCTCAGGGTATTACTTCCCTAAGAACTCAGTACGAAAAACTTCCCAAGTTATCTCTTCATCATTATCCTCAAGAGTTTGACTTTTACCGACCCACCAATCATCGCTTCTTCCTTCAGCATGTGAGAACTGTCGCTCCCGGGATTTTCATCCTAGTACAAACGCGAAAGTGGCGCGGAAAAGGTTGAGTCGCCAGCCATGCATTTTTATCCCGAATGAATGGGAAAGGTAATCATGAACAAACCTGAGGAAGAAGGAAAGGACAAGGTCCTGCGAACCAAAGATCTGGGTTCAGGAGTCGGTTACGAATTGGGAAGGTATTAGCACCCCAATCCGTCCGCCATACCCGACGAGATCCACGCTTGCTTGTTTGTTTCAAAGGGTGAGAAATAACTGCTGCTGAACAAATGAACTTCTATCTGGAATAGGAATGGAAATGAGAAAGGAGTTGGAGAAGAGAAAGAAAAGAATGGGGAAAGTTTAGGGAAAATAAAGAATGTGCTCGAACGGGCCCTAACCAGGCGGGAACTATTTGTTTGTGTTTTTTATTGCTTGAACTGCGTATGTCTATGCTCAGGTGTTGCAGGCTCGTCTGGTACGAGTGCGTTTACCGTCTTGAATGCGAGCCAAGTCGTCGCAAGTTCGCATATAAAATGAATGAGATGAGAAGAGAATCCCGCAGGAAAGTCGCCTATTGCTTGTTTTTGCCTTTTAAGAGTATTGTCTGAATTTGGCACAAGGAAATAAATTCAAACTCTTTTCCATGGAATGTGTACCATCTACTACATTCCAAGATGGAATAATAGAACAAGCACACCAAGCAAGGAGAATTTATCCAAGACTTGTTGTAATACCCCAAATTTTCCCTCTTCATTTTAAGCATCATATCATATCATATTCATCATACTCATATCATTTCCTCAGCATCATATCATGGAAAGATGAAGCATAACATCCTTCATATCCTAGCATCAAGCATATGGTCATCTGTGGAGGTCCCAGAAGCATTTCAAGACATGACAAGGATCCCAATGAGTTTTTACAAGTTCTATGGTGAGTCTATACTCCATTTACAAGATCAAGTCCATTGGCAAAAGCTCAGAAGATTGCATGATCATCAGTGATCTCAGGACAAAGCAAAGCTCCTATGCAAAACACCCAAATTAGGGTTTGTGATTCAAGCACCAAGATCCCACAAATTTGGCCATTTCTTTTGGGCCAAGTCTTTTATATGTTAAGGGGATCCTATGTGTCAAATTTCATGAGAAAATTCCATGTGGAAGTCAGTCAGTGCCTCATTTGCTTGCAGATGAAGCAAAAAGTCAACAGAGCCCATAAAAAGTCAACTGTGCAATTTCAAGGGGTCTAACCCAAATTTTTTGGCCAAGAAGGGTCCTTACAATGTTATAAGAGGTTTGTAATTCCCAAAGTTCAAGAATCATGGAGATTTGAGGGGTTTTGCAAAAATGGTACAAAGTTGGTTTTTGAAGATTTCCAAATTTGGCAACTTTTGCCCTAATTTTCAAGTGGCCTTAACATGATCAAAACTTCTTCAAATGGACCAAAGTCAAACATGAAAGTTGTATAGTAAGGTCTCCCATTTTCAAAAAGTACAAGTACATTTTCACCGGATTCCTGGATCTCTCTGAAAGCCATTCGAAAATTTCCTCTCCCTAGGGCAAAATTTCATTTTTCAAAAAGTCACCAAATGCAAGAAGGCTCAAACTTGATTTTTGTGAATTGGTACATGCCCAATCTTGTTTCCAACTTAAAATTAATTGCATTAGGACCTCTTTTCTGCAAAGAAATGGCCATTTTCGTGCACTTTGAAAAAAATCACTCCAAAACATGCAAATTTGCAAAAATCATGAAACAAGTGTGACACTTGAATCTAAGGGCCAGGAATGACTGGATTTGAATCAAGGGTGGAAAATGAAACTCACACATGCTGAGAGGCCCAAGAGAGCATGAGCATAGCATTCTTATTCCACTAAGTGCAAATCATGCAACTTCACACTTTTCTCATTTCTTATTCGTGCACTTTCTCTCACACTTTCAACATTGCTTTGAGATATCATAACAAAGAGAATTAGGGTTGCATCAGATCTGAAATCTCTCTAATTCTCTCATTCTCAACTTTCATGCAACCTTGCATTTTGCTTCATATCTCTTGATTCTCTCACTTTCTCCACAAACTTCTTCCATATTCTTGATCAGTGAATCACATAAATCAAGAATCAACCACTCATTTGAGCTTAAAGCACAGAATTAGAAGCTTGCCATATCAAAGCCACTTGTTGTGAAACCTCAGATCCAATCCATTTCAAGATCTTAGATGCATTTATTTTGCATCTAAGGAGTAAGAGGAGTGATTTGCACGCATTGGTTGGAATTCTAGCTCACTGAATCAAGATCTCCATCTCAGGTATGGCTTGAAATTTCATGTTCTGGAAATGGAATTAAATCGTTGCTTTGTGTTCCTTGATGTTTGCTGATGATTCTGCACTTTGTAGAATTGATTTTGGTGCATTATATCATAAGTTATGTGCATTTCAAGTTTGAGGATCAATGTTGTTTTGCTTCGATCCGTCCAATCCATTGAGATCTAGCTATTTTTAGTGCCATATTTGAGTTCAGTGATGTCTAATTAGTTGATCTGGACTATTTGTTTTCTTTATTTGGTTAATTTTTGGTCCTGGTTTGGTCTCTGGTGCCGGAGCCCTAGCTCCGGTCACCGGAATTTGTTTTGCTCATCCTAGGGCTTTTCCATGAAGAAGACAGCCATCAGCCGTTGGATCCCTCATCCAAGGCCTCACGCAGCGCCACATTGCCCCATAATCCTTCCATTCCTTTTATTAAATTTTGTTTTTGTTTAATTCATGGTGCGGTACAGCCTACGGTAAGAACCGTGCGTCTCACCATTTATATCACTCTGAAGCTCCACCTCATTTAATGAGATGGTCTCTCACAGCCATACGATTCATCATGCGGACCCTGTGTTTTCCAACTATTTCCCATTTAATTCAGTAATTCCCACAATAACTCACATGAACTAGCGCGCTGACCTGGGCTGTCCAGGATTATTTTCGCACCCCCATCCCCTAAGCCCAATTCCAATTACACGTACAAATCCTGTTTCATACACCTCACTTCCTTTCTTTTTAATTTCTTTCTTCATTTTAATTTCTTTTTATTCAGTTCCATTTTAATTCATATAAAATAGCTATAATCATCCAAAAAATCCCAAAAAAATCATGTGTCATATTTTGTGTCTCTATTATTTTGTCATATTTTTATTTTATTTTTTTTCCATTATCCACGTGTCAGAATTAATTCCTCATTGCACATAGCTTCTTTTTAAGTCTTTCTTGACCAGTCTGCCTTATATAATTTCCATACTCTTCAATATTTTGAGTTTTAATCCCATTCTTTTTGCTTTGTGTTCTTAACACATCGCACTTTTTATGCGATTTTTCTCTGGATTTTTAGTAACTTATTTCTTGAGTCTTGGTCTGGTAACTTGTGATGTAGGTTTGTAGTCCTAACATGTGTTCTTGCCTCCATTAAACCTGGTTTGCTTCTGAATCTTCTCAAATACTTTTGGCTAGTTGATATATCATGTTTGAGGATCATTTTATTTCAATTGTGGAATTTTTAGATGGCTGTTTTATTTGTTGTGGATTTTATCTTGAACCTTGTCCCATTTTGCTTCCTTTGAACCTTTTGGTCTCTCATAAGCCTAGAAAGGCACTTGTGCCCATTTCTTCTTCTCATTTGGGGTTCCTTTGGGGTGTGGGTACCTTCCTGGTCCTAGGATAGGGTTTATGTCCTCTGAATTTTGGTGTTTGCTTCTTCTTTAAGTCATTTGCTTCTTTAAGTGCTTTAACTTCATCTTATTACTTCTTTTGCTTCCATTTGGCATTGTTTGGTCTTGTATCTCTACTCTCTTCATCTTGTTGGCTTCCTAAGCCATTATTCATCTCATTTAGTTTCTGGTTGTGAGCTTTGTGTCCATATTTTGTGCATTTTGCTTTGCATATTTCATAAGTGTGCATTTGTCTTCATATGTGTTCATGTTGCATCATTTTGTTTCATAAGCTTCTTCTCCTAATTTCTTTGAGTTGCATTTGCATTGTGCATATGTTCATACAATTTAACTTCTGATTGTGCGATGTTATCATGTTAATTTGCTCATTTTGTTTCATTTGTATGCATACTAACCTTGTAGGGGCTATGGTAAGTGTGAGATGTGGGAGTTAAGTTCCACATCTCCAATTCTCATCTCCTTCTCTTATGTTTATGTGCACTAACTATTTGATGTTGGGCTTATGCCTTTCTCACCCCTTCTTCTATCTTCTTCTTCCTTATTCATTAGGATAGAAACCTCACTAACCCTTAGGACATCCATGCATGTTAACACTTAGGATTATTATAGTCCCCCTTTAGAATTTTTCCTTTTGAGATCCTTTTGGTTCTTCTTCTCTTCTCATCTCATAACTCTAAAAAACACTTTAATAAGTTTAAAGTGGTGTCTTGATCCATAGCCTTATCCCATGAGATATGCTTGTAGTCTTCCCATCTTGGGATCGTACAAGTTTATCTTGTGATTCACAAGTCTGATCAAGGTATCTTCTTCATAAAGAAAAACATAAAAAACACTTCTTCACCTGTAAATACCAAAACACTTAATAAGTAAACAAGTTAGTGAGCATAAGCCCTAATCTTTGGGTTCAAGTTTTGGGGATCTTCTCCTTACTTGAGTTTGCCTGTTCTATTATTCCATCTTGGAATGTAGTGCCAAGTGCACATTCCATGGAAAAGAGCTTGAGCTCACTTACTTATGACACACTCAATAAAAGCTTCATAAAAAACACAAACAAACAATAAGCGTCTTTCCTTCGGGAATTCTTTTCTCACCTCATTCGCTCCGTACGCGAACTTGCTCCTACTTGTCACTTTGCAAGACGGTTACGCACTCGTCGTCCGAGTCTGCAACACCTGAGCAATGGCATAGGTAGTTCAAGCCTTAATTCACAAGCAATTTCCTTTTAGTACCCCTAGTTAGGGGAACTACGGCGTCTCTGATCCTCATTATCCTAATGAGGTACGTAGGCAGCGGGGTAGGGCCCGTTCGAGCACAATCTTTATTTTCCCTACATTTTTCTTTCTTCATTTCTTATTCAGTTCTTTTATCCAGTTCATTTTCATTTCTTTGCTGAAGTTTTCATACCCTCACCCTTTGAAATAGTTTCTTTTGCAAGCGTGGATCCCGTTGGGTATGGAGGACGATCTGGGTGCTAATACCTTCCCAGGTCGTAACCGACTCCCAAACTCAGTCTCTTTGGTTCACAGGACCTGTGTCCTTCCTCTTCTTTCTTTTGGTTTGTGCAACATTACCATTTCCTTTCTTCGGGATAAAAATGTCTGGTTGGCGACTCTTTTCTTTTTCCGCGCCACTTTCGCGTTTGTACCAGGATGGAAATCCGGGGAGCGACAGCTGGCGACTCTGCTGGGGAATGAACCCAGAATCTCTGGTTCCCCTGTGAGTCTCTCCTAGCGCTTGTGTGTTCCTGTTTCATTGGGTGATGTTTGTTTGTTGTGGCTTGTGGTATTGTATTGTTATTTATTTACAACTTTATTTACAACTTTATTTACAGTTTTCAGTCTTTATTTTATGCATCATGTATATATACTGGACTGTCTGGACTGGTTTTCTGTATGGTGGGATGGATGTTACTTGTTCTTGAGAGGATGAGCCAAGTACCCGGCTCGAGTGCAACATAGGACTTAGAGTGGTTCCACTTTGGCCTCATGAGATCTTGTCATGGGGGTAGTAGTGAGTTCCACACCCAGGTTGCGATTGTCTTGGAAATGTCTTGATTTGGGGATCTTCCTCTCTCATTTCATAACCCTGACAGTTATGTGCAGCTGGGGACCGATCAATGAGAACCTTGTGGAAACATCCCTCTTTAGTGATGACAGTGGCAGCCCACATTTTGTGGCAAACCCATTCACATCCGAGGGCCCACCTGGGGATCACATAGGATGACCTTGTGTCCTGGACTCAGCTGAGGCATCCCCGCGTAGTATATAATGCCAAACCGATTCCCTGATTTGGTCATGAGCCATTTCTCGGAGATGGTGACAGTATTATTGCTATTCGGCTTTGAGAGTCTGTGATGTCTGACCCAGAGCCTTTTACCAGTGAGATTGGGGGGGTGTTTACAGGTGTGCAGGAACCCATGGCCTCAACATACACTCATCTATTCAGTGGTTCTTGTTATGATATGTGGTCCTATGGTTATGATTTCTAGTTCTTTGGTTCTATGGTCCTATGGTTCTGGAGTTCTGGTTTTCTGGAGTTCTTGTTCTGGTATTCTTGATACTGTGGTCCTGAGATCTTCTTCAATGAGTTGTGATTATCAGAGAGTGTGACTCAGAGGACTTTTGGTTTGCCAGTTATTCAGAGGGGCCCTTGTCAGTGTCCAGTTCAGATGGTCCCAGTTGATCATATGCTTGCATTGCATTGCATTTGCATCATTCTTTGCATTAACTGTTTATGTTTCCCATTTTTCAGGTCATTGTTCTTAATTTGTTCCCAGTTCTGGTAATCTTATTTCCATGGCAGAAATCAGAAGAGTTCCAAGGAAAAAGAATGTGCATTATACCTTTCTTCAGCCTGAAGTTAGAGGTGTTCAGAAGTTAGCAGGTCTGATGAACGACCAAGTCTTGGGAAATTTTAAGAAAAGATATGGCCAGATACTGAAGTTTGTGGACAAGCCCACTGCAGACCAGAAGGACAGTTTGCATACCCTGTTGCAATTTTATGATCCTCTGATGCGTTGCTTTGTTTTTCCAGGTTACATCTTAGCTCCCAAATTGGAAGAGATCTCCAGCATGCTGAATATTCCAGTCAGAGAGACGTTGCCATTCTATGGTTCAGAGGTTGTGCTTAAAGATGAAGACATAGCCAAGGTTTGTAGGCTGCCAGATGCTTCTGTCAGGAAGGCTCTGCAAGAGAGTGAAGGCAAAGGGTTACCTTGGAGTGTGCTCATCCCTAAGGCAGAGAGATATGCTACAGAGGCTAAGTGGAATGACTTTGGTGCTTTGCTTGAATTGATGGTGTATGGGTCCAGTTTGTTTTCTGGAGAGAAAGAGTTTGTCATCTTAGAGGTGATCTCAATCTTTGCGAAAGGCAATCCAGTGCCTACTCTTTTGGGTGACTTCTACTACAGTGTTCATTATAGAAATGAGAAGGGTAGGGGTGGTCCAGTAGTTTGCTATAAACCTTTGTTTGCTAAGTGGTTTGCTAGACAGTTGCCTAAGTCAGGTGCCTTCAAATAGATGAGGGATGAATGGAGATGGTCCAGAAGACTGATGAGGTTGACTGTTGAAGATATTGCCTGGGGTTATGACAGGGATTTGCTAGGTAAGGAGTTGATGGTCAGTTGCGGAAGGTTTGCTGGAGTACCCTTGCTGGGAAGGAAAGTTGTCATCAGTTACTATCCAACATTAGCCAGAAAACAGTTTGGCTACCCTTTGAAAGATCCTCCTCAGATGGAAGAGTTTGCTGGATCTTTGTTCTTTCCTGTTGAAGGGAACAAAGAGTTGGTACAACAAGCAGTCCAAGCCTGGGCTCATAGGATAAGAAAGGGTAAGAAAGACTTCGGCCGAGTTGATCCTAAGACATATCCCCCATATGCTGCATGGCTGCAAAGACATGTAGAATCAGTTCTCATGCCTTTTTCAGTTGAGGCTTCACTTTATCCCAAAGAGGTGCCTAGTCAGAGCAATATTGTTTCTCTTGAAGAGTACAAGAAGCTAGAAGCTCAGCTGCATGAGGTCAGAGTGGAGAATACTGAGATGGTAAGCCTATACCACCAAGCCAACAAGGCCAAGAATGAAGCTGAAGAAAAGCTGTAGAAGCTCCAAGCCTCCTTGGAAGCTAAGGAGAAGGACTTTGCTGGTAGAGAAGCCCATTTCCACAGGTTGGGTATGATGGAAGCCCAAAGAGAAGCTGAGCGCAAGAAGACTCAAAAGACTCTCAAGGATGCTCGTCAATCCATTGTTTGGTTGCAGGGCCAAAGAGAGGAGGAGCAGAAGAAATTCAGAGAGAAAGAAGAGTTCTTTGAAGTTCAGATGGCCTTCAAAAAGGAGGAAGTGGAGCAAGTCCATACCATCCGGAGGGAAAAGACCCAACAGCTGGCACAAAGTTAGTTATCTCTAGAGGAAGCAAGGAGAGAGATTGAAGAGCTCAAGCTGAGAGCGGGTGTCAAGAAGAGCAGGGCAGAGGTGGCAGATCCTGGGTCCTTAGCTTAGATGTTTATTTTTACAGACTACCTACGAGCCTGTTGTAGGAGTCTTGCTTTTATTTCCTTTGTCTTTATTTGATGTACTGGCTTGTAACCCTCCGGGGATTATTTCTGGTTGTATTCTGACTTTTAGTCGGCAGTGGCTTGTTCATATACAGTATTAATGTGCAAGTTATCATTTTGAATGTGCAAGACTCGTTTGTCTGATACTGCTAATGTCTGAACACTCATCAAAGAGAAAGCTTGAAAGTTAATATCCAAAGTGATTGTCTGAGATTAGATGCCAGAACTGGGGCATTGAAAATGCTTTAATACTTGGGAACATGAACAGTTACATTACATTGCATATAACCTGTTTGTTTGTTTTGCAGGTAGTGTCTCAGTTACTAACGTGTTTTATGTTTCAGGCACTGTAGCTCCCCGGAAAGTTCGGGAACAACCAGTAGCACATAGGTATCCAACAAAGATCAATAGAGAGCGAGTTATGGACCATATGCAAGCAGACTTGGCTGATCTGAGACTGTGAACGGATAACTTTATGACAGTGATGGCCGACATGGGTCAGAACCAAGAGCGTCTGCGGGAGATGATTGAGAATAATCAACCCAGGAACAACACTGCTACTGCTGCTGCTGATAATCGTACCGGTGCGGGCGCACGTCAGGTTAAAATCTCTATTGCTCAACCAAGTGTGACAATAATCAATGATGGGTTGAATAATATTCAGATGGATAATCATGACGACCAGTTCACCCTACTTGACGAAGCTGAAGGTCAAGGCGCTAAGATGAACAAGAGGTTTGAAGAAATTGCTGAGCAAATCAGAGCTATTCAATCCTAGAGCTCTTTTGGATTTGACATAACAGATTTGGGCTTGGTTCCTGGGGTCAGGTTCCCATACAAGTTTAAAGTTCCAACCTTTGAGAAGTATAATGGCACTGCATGCCCGAAGACCCATCTTCAATCTTTCGTTGGGAGAATTGCTGCTCACACGGATGATGAGAAACTCTGGATGTATTATTTTCAAGACAACTTGGTTGGAGCTTCTCTGGAATGGTACATGAAGCTCAGCAGAGTCAATATCAAGAGTTAGAAAGATTTGGCTGAAGCCTTTGTGAGGCAATATCAATACAATATGGACATGGCTCCGAACCGCACGCAATTGCAGCATATGGCTCAGACGGCTAAAGAAGGTTTCAAAGAGTATGCTCAGAGGTGGCGCCAGCTTGCTGCCAGAGTTCAACCACCGCTGCTTGAGAACGAAATGGCTGACATGTTTATGGGTACTCTGCAGGGTGTATTTCTTGAAAGACTGGCGTCCAGTTCTGCCACCAAATTCAACGACATTGTTATTGCTGGTGAAAGAGTTGAGACCTTGCTGAAGATGGGGAAGATACAAGATCTAAGTGCTAGCAGCTCGAATGGAGCGAGGAAAGCTTTCAGTGGACCTCCTAGGAGAAGAGAGGGCGAGACAAATGTTGTATTTGGCTGTGGCCAGGGCCGTGGTTAAAGAAGACCGTATGAGCATGTGGCAGTTGTCACAATTCCTGCTGCTCCAGTGCAACAGATGCAACCTCCTCCACAACATCAACAACAACAACAACCCCGTACCAACTATCAGCAGAGACCGTATCAGCCAAGGCAAACTCGCCCGGCTAATAGGGTGATTGAGGCTATCCCTATGACCTATGCTGCTTTGCTTCCAAGACTGCTGGATTTGAACCTGATTCAACTGAGAACTTTGGCACCACCACCTCCTGGAGAGCTTCCAATGGGTTATGATGTCAATGCACGATGCGCTTTCCACTCTGGAGCACCCGGGCACTCGACTGAGAAGTGCAGGGCTTTGCATCACAAGGTTCAAGATCTTGTAGATTCTAAAGCAATCAACTTTACGCCACCGCCGAATGTTAATTTGAACCCTATGCCGAATCATGGAGGGGCAAGAGTTAATGCTGTTGAGGGTGGTGACAAGTTGAGTCTCGTGCGGAGTATTGATGAAGTGAAGACTCCTTTGAGGGTTGTGAAAGAGAGACTGCTGAATGGTCAAGTGTTTCCTGGCTGCTGTTTTGATTGCGAAGACTGTATGAATGCTGAGAATGGTTGTGAGAAGTTAAAGATGGGTTTGCAGGGTTTAATTGATGATGGATCCTTGAAGTTCAGTAAGGTTGATGATAAAGAAGTTGATGATGTGTCAACAATTACTATATTCTATGATGAAGCTGACATGCCTGTCAGGAGAGAGCCCGTTACAATCTATGCTCCTCAGATTAGTCCCGTGACTATCACCGTACCTGGGCCTGTTCCGTACACAGACGATAAAGCCATTCCTTGGCATTATGGCTCAGATGTATATGTAGCTGGATAGAAGATTGAGAACAGATTTGTTGTTGTGGACCCGACTGTAGAGAATGTCGGAGGAGTTGGGGGTTTCACCAGAAGTGGTCGTTTATTCGCTCCCCCTGTGCTGAGAGGGGATCCTGAGGCTGAAGCTTCGTCCAAGGCCAAAGTAAAGCATGCTGTGTCTGATGAACCGACTACTCCTGTTTCTGGGCAGGGTACATTTGAAAAAGAGGTCGAGGAATTCATGAGGATTATCAAAAAGAGTGACTATAAGGTGGTTGATCAACTGAACCAGACGCCTTCGAAGATTTCCATCTTATCACTACTGATGTGTTCCCACGCACACCGAGAGGCCCTACTGAAAGTTCTGCAAATGGCCTACGTTCCTTAGGAAATCACTGTCAACCAACTTGAAGCTGTCATGCAAGCCATGGCTTAGGCTTCACAGACAGAGACCTCACTTCGGAGGGAAGAAACCACAACAAAGCACTACATATCACTATGAAGTGCAAGGGTACTGTGTTGTCTCACGTTCTTGTAGACACATGCTCTTCCTTGAATGTGCTTCCGAAGAAGGCACTGATGAAGCTTAATGTTGATGGGATTGTCCTGAGACCAAGTGATCTGATTGTCAAGGCTTTTGATGGTTCGAGAAGATCAGTTTTTGGAGAGGTTGAGCTGCCCGTCGAAATAGGCACTCAAGTCTTCAAAAGTGTTTTCTATGTTATGGACATCCAGCCTGCATATAGCTGTTTGTTGGGAAGACCGTGGATACACGTTGCTGGAGCTGTCACTTCAACCCTACATCAGAAGCTCAAGTATGTGGTTGATGGCCAGGTCATCATAGTCTGCGGAGAGGAGGACATATTCGTAAGCCACTTGTCGATGTTCAAGTACATGGAGATGGATGGAGAAATCCATGAAACTTTATGCCAAGCCTTCGAAGCAGTCAACGCCAGCATATTGACTCCTGTGGAGAAGAGCATTGAGAAGGAAGGTACATCCATCCATTCCTACAGGGAAGCAAAAGAGGTTGTTCAATCAGGCAGTGCCCAAGGCTGGGGCAAGCTGTTAGAGCTAGAAAAGAAAGATGATAAGTTTGGCTTGGGGTATCAGCCTGGTGGATCTACTCCAAGTGGTAAGGCCATCACATTTACAAGTGCTGGATTGCTCGACCGCAACCAGATCTGTACAACAAGCCAAGATGGGGATAGTGATGGTGACTGGGACAATTGGATCCACCCGTGTGCGCCCAGCGAGGATCTAACAAATTGGTCTGCTGAGGACATTGTTCAAGTCACCTGGCTCTCGGAGTAAATATTTTGTTTCCTTTTATTAGCATACTGCATTGTCAAATCCAACATTTTGCCCAAGATGCTTGGATCCATTGTATTGGGCCACCATGTTTTGTATTGCATATTATTTTGCTATGAAATAAAAGGACATTTTCAGACAAACTGTGTTTTCTTTCGTTGTTTTTAAAAATTTTCACAAAAAAAATAAATATATAAAAAATGGAAATGTGTTTTTCATTTTTGTTTTGTGTTAGCGTCTCTTTTTCAAAATAAGCAAATTCTGAATAAGCACATCATTTGTGCAGTGTTGATCATCCAGATTCTACTGATAACATTCCTGCTATGACTACGCATGACTTTGACAATCCTGTCTACCAAGCTGATGAAGGGGTTGAGGAAGACTGTGACCTCCCTGAAGAATTGGTCAGATTGTTGAAACAAGAGGAACTGGTTATTCAGCCTCATCAAGAAGAGATTGAGATCATCAACATTGGCAGTGAAGATGCAAAGAAATAGATCAAGATTGGGGCCAGTCTGCAGGCCGACGTCAAGAAAGAGCTGATCAGTATGCTGAAAGAGTATGTGGATATCTTTTCTTGGTCATATCAAGATATGCCAGGGTTGGATACCGACATCGTTATGCATAAGCTACCTCTGAGAGAGGACTGTCCTCCTATGAAGCAGAAATTGAGAAGAACTCGTCCTGACATGGCGATGAAGATTAAAGAGGAGGTTCAGAAGCAATGGGATGTCGGTTTCCTTGCTGTAACTAGTTACCCACCTTGGGTAGCTAACATTGTACCTGTACCAAAGAAGGACGGCAAGGTCCGGATGTGCGTTGACTACCGGGATTTGAATAGAGCAAGCCCAAAAGATGATTTTCCATTGCCACACATTGATGTGTTGGTGGACAATACTGCTCAATTCTCGGTATTCTCCTTCATGGATGGCTTCTCTAGATACAACCAGATAAAGATGGCGCCGGAAGACATGGAGAACACAACGTTCATTACCCCGTGGGGTACATTCTGCTATAAGGTCATGCCCTTTGGTTTGAAGAACCCCGGGGCAACTTATCAGCGGGCAATGGTCATATTGTTCCATGACATGATCCACAAGGAGATTGAATGTTATGTGGACGATATGATTGCTATGTCCCGAGACGAAGAAGAGCATCTGGTCAACCTGAAGAAGCTGTTTGATAGACTGATCAAGTACAAGCTGAGGTTGAATCCAAACAAGTGCACTTTCGGGGTGCGTTCCGGGAAACTGCTGGGTTTCATTGTTAGTCAAAGAGGAATTGAGGTAGATCCTGCTAAAGTAAAAGCTATTCAAGATATGCCTGCACCGAAGACAGAAAAATAAGTGCGCGGGTTTTTAGGGAGGTTGAACTACATTTCTCAATTTATATCTCATCTAACGGCCACGTGCGAACCGATATTCAAACTGCTAAGAAAAGAGCAAACGGTCAGGTGGAATGATGACTGCCAAAGAGCCTTCGACAAAATAAAAGAATATTTGTAGGAGCCTCCAATTATAATGCCTCCAGTGGAAGGAAGACCATTAATCATGTACTTGACCGTCCTAGAAGGGTCAATGGGGTGTGTTCTAGGCCAACATGACGAGTCTGGTCGAAAAGAGTACGCTATCTATTATCTTAGCAAAAAGTTTACCGACTGTGAATCCCGATATTCACTGCTCGAGAAAACTTGTTGCGCTTTGGTATGGGTTGCTCGCCGACTGAGGAAGTACATGTTGACTCATACCACACTACTCATTTCCAAAATGGATCCTGTCAAGTACATCTTTGAGAAACCAGCATTGACCGGAAGGGTTTCTAGGTGGTTGATGATTTTAATTGAATACGGCATCCAGTATACTTCTCAGAAAGCCATCAAGGGAAGTGTATTGTCAAATTACCTTGCACAGCAACCTCTTGAGGATGATTATCAGCCAATGAAGTTTGATTTCCCTGATGAGGACATCATGTACCTCAAAGCAAACGATTATGAGGAACCACTTCCGGAGGAGGGGCCTGACCCTGAATCCAAATGGAAGTTGATGTTTGATGGGGCAGTCAATATCAATGGTCGTGGAGTTGGTGCCGTACTCATTACTCCTGAAGGTGCTCACTTACCCTTCGCTGCCAGAATTACTTTTGGTTGCACCAACAATGAAGCGGAATACGAGGCATGTATAATGGGAATAGAGGAGGCAATTAATCTTCTAATTAAGAACCTCGATATATTCGGAGATTCAGCCCTTGTCATTAATCAAGTTTCCGGCAAGTGGTATACGCATCAAGAGCATCTAATTCCATACAGGGATTATGCTATAAAACTGTTGACGTTCTTCACAACCATTAAACTTCAGTACATACCACGTGATGAAAATCAGTTTGCCGACGCATTGGCCACTCTCTCTTCGTCAATCAATGTCTTTTGTTGGAATTATGTGCCCAGAATTAACATATCCAGGCTTGACGCTCCAGCTCATGCTTTCTCTGTAGACGCCGTGTTTGATGAGAAACCTTGGTATTCTGATATCAAGTTATTCCTGGAAAAGCAAGAATACCCAAATGGGGCATCTTCCAATGACAAGAAGACCTTGAGGCGACTTGCTGCTAGCTTCTTCTTGAACACAGACGGGGTCTTGTACAAGAGAAACTTCGACATGGTCTTGCTCAGATGCGTGGATAGACACGAAGCAAGCATGTTAATGCAGGAAGTCCACGAGGGATATTTCGGTACCCATGCAGGAGGGCATGCTATGGCAAAGAAATTGCTGAGATCAGGGTATTACTGGATGACAATGGATGCAGACTGTTGTTCATTTTCCCGTAAATGCCACAAGTGCCAAATATATGGAGACAAAGTGCATGTTCCTCCTAGGCCGCTCAATGTCATGTCATCTCCTTGGCCCTTTTCTATGTGGGGCATTGACATTATCGGGAAGATCGAGCCAACTGTTTCAAATGGTCATCGCTTCATCCTGGTCGCGATTGATTACTTTACCAAATGGGTAGAAGCAGCATCTTATGCCAACGTCACTCGTCAAGTGGTGGCAAGATTTCTGAAAAGGGATATCATATGCAGATACGGAGTGCCCGAAAGGATCATTACTGATAATGGTTCTAATCTCAAAAACAAGATGATGGCAGACTTGTGTCGGGACTTCAAAATACAACATCACAATTCTTCTCCTTACCGACCAAAGATGAATGGTGCGGTAGAGGCAGCAAACAAGAATATCAAGAAGATTGTGCAGAAAATGGTTGTCACCTACAAAGATTGGCATGAGATGTTACCATTTGATTTGCATGGGTAACGAACGTCAGTCAGGACGTCAACAGGTGAAACTCCCTTCTCTCTGGTGTATGGCATGGAAGCAGTCCTGCCTGTTGAAGTAGAGATTCCTTCATTGCGTGTGATGATAGACGTGAAGCTGGATGAGGCTGAATGGGTGCGTGCTCGTTATAATCAGCTATGTCTAATTGAGGAAAAGAGATTAACGGTTATCTGTCATGGTCAGCTTTATTAGAGGAGAATGAAGCGTGCATTCAACCAACGAGTACGTACTCGAGAATATCAAGTGGGAGAGCTTGTGTTGAAGAGGATCGTTCCTCCAGGTTCAGATCATAGGGGCAAGTGGACCCCAAACTACGAAGGACCATTCATAGTGAAGAAAGTCTTCTCAGGAGGAGCACTGATGCTCACCACTATGGATGGAGATGACTTCCAGTCCCCTGTTAACTCGGACGCAGTTAAAAAATACTTCGCATAAAGAGACCCGCTGGATACAAAAACAGAATTATAGTCCATGCAAAAAAAGGGCATCCTGATGAGCTAAAAACAGAATAAAAAGCTCGAGCAAAAGTTAGGGAAATAAATGAAAAAATGTACACCCGCTGAGTTGAAAAGCCGCATTGGACAGCTCAGGCAAAAAAGGGTATCCTGGTGGATTGAAAACCCGAAAGGGCGATCCACGTAAAACAAGGGAATAAGCGAACAACTGCGATCCGAGTTATCTGAACCACGTCATCGTTTCGTACAACTTGTCAATATCAGAAGGATAGGAAACAGTCCCCTCATCCTCTCAGAAAGCCAAAGTAGAATGGAGAGTCTCGAAGACATGTTGGTCATAGCAGAAATGGAACTCCTTGGAATGCCGTGTACATTGCCATTATGATAGTTTCTTTTCTCAAGTTTATGGTGGCTACCTCTTTCCAGGTGGTTGCTTCCTGATGTAAATCTTTGCCTATTCAGAGGCCATTCATTAAAAAGAATATTCAGTCAAAAAGTTGTGTGTGTTTATTTTTGTGTGCAAAATGTCCTGAATTTTCAGCAAAAATAGCATTGCATTACAACATGGTGATAATTTTGAAAAGAAAACTGACATGCAGGGAAACTGTAACCCTCTTTGAGTGTCGGGTGACGATGGATGAACAGATAATTCCATGCAAATTCCCGGGGCACACTTGTGTTTTCTTATGTTGCAGGTTGCAGAATGGCGTCACATTCTCCCAAGCAATTTACTCTTCCCCAATAGAGTATCTCCCCAAGCGGAGATTTCTTCCAGCAGGTATTTGAAAGCCTGACGTCTCCAGCAGAGATTTTCTCCAGTTAAGCCTTCGCAGCAGCCCAAGCAGTTTCTTCTTCCCCAGTGAGGTAGCAGTTTATTCTTCCCTAGTGGAGCATGCCCAGCAGGTATCTGAAAGGCTGACATCACTAGAGTTGGAATTATCAGAATTCTACCCTCAGCAAAAGTCTTTCTCAGCCAGAGCTTTGAATCAGCAGATGCTCTCCTCAGCTAGTTTTTGTTCAAGCAAATATTCCCCAGCAGAGTTTGGAGATGATTCTGTCCCCACAGAGTTCATATTTGATTTTCACTTCTGTCAGAGAAATATTCCCCAGCGAAGTTGCCATACTTTCGGGTAATTTGATGATACAGCCAGGTATTCATCACTTCAGTCAGAGTTAGGTATCCAGACCCCTTTACTTGTCCTCCCCTTCAGAGTTGTAACTCTTGTGGCCAATCAGGCACTTGTATTCCGCTCGTCGGTGTTTCTCAACACTCGTCTGTGTTATCCCTAAGCAGAGTTTTCCCCAGATCATGCTTTATTGTTGTTCATCTGCCTCTTTCAACACTCATCTGTGTTGGCCCCTTGGTATTGCTCGTTTGCATTTCCTAGCAGTGGTTTATGATTACCTTGATATTGCTCGTCTACAATTTCCAACACTCGTCTGCGTTTGGAATGTAATCTCTGTTATTGCTCGTCTGCAATTTCTAACAATCATCTGTAGTATATGTTATCCGTTCGTCTGCAATTTCCAACACTCGTTTGTGCTTTGAGATGTAACATCTTTGCTATTGGTTTCAAACACTCGTCTGTGTTTTGATATGATATTTGTTGTTGCTCGTCTGTAACTCCTCAACACACGTCTGTGTTGTGGTTAGCTCTGTTATTGCTCGTCTGCAATTCTCAACATTCGTCTGTGTTGTGATATTTCACCTGTTATTGCTCGTCTGCATTTCTCAGCGCTCGTCTGTGTTGTGATATCTCATATACTGTTGATCGTATGCAACTTTCCAGCACTCGTCTGTGTTTGGTATGCCTGATATTTGTGGATACTCGTCTGTATCATCCCCAATACTCGTCTATTTTGTTTACCTGTTTGAAGCTCGTCTGCTTTGCTTGGATACTCGTCTGTATCGTCCCCAACACTCGTCTGTGCTAGCTTATATTTCTGTATTGAGAGGATTTGCCGTTTATCCTGATATTCTTCTGTGACTACTTCAAATGCTCGTCTGTGTTTGAATTTCTGGTATTCTTTTATACCAGTGGCTGATACTCGTCTGTATCATTTCCTGAAGCACTCGTCTGTGTTTCTCAGATCATTGTCTGATACTCGTCTGTATCATTGACTGTTGACACTCGTCTGTGTTATCTTGATGATCATCCAATTCTCGTCTGTATTGAAGAGGTTTCAAATCCTGACAGTGGGAATTAATGTCAAAATGGTTACCGGTCCTGGCGTAACAGGTAAATCCGAAGGAGGCTCGTCTGTCTCAAGCACCAAATATTGTTGCTGCACCTGACGTTACATTTTTGCTTAGAAGACTCGTCTGTCTTATACCATATATCCGCGGAGAATATATGAAGAAGGTTTGTCTACCTTGATTGCATGTCTATCCCACAGACTTTAGTGCATTACCGGTCCTGGCGTAACAGGTAAATCCGAAGGATGCTCGTCTGTCTCAGATTATGTTCTTGCAGTGTTTGGGGACTCGTATATCTAGCTCCTGGCGTCACAGGATTGTTTGAAGGCTCGTCTGTCTCAGATTATGTTCTTGCAGTGTTTTAAGGACTCGTATGTCCAGCTCCTGGCGTCACAGGATTGTTTGAAGACTCGTCTGTAAACATGTTCTTAATCCAGATATCCGTTTCAACTTGGAAGAAGCTCGTCTGATCTTTCTCCCCTGCTGTCCCCAGAACGTCATCTGGTTGGGTTTATTTCCCAGTGTTGCATTCTTCGTCAGAGTGCAAATTCCTGGTCTTCTTGGTATTCAACCACAGTTTATCTTGAATGGTCGATAGCCCGTACTATCGTCCTTTTCAGATTAACTGATGATTGAATAGGGGCAGCTGTAATACCCAAATTTGGCCTCTTCATTTTAAGCATCATATCACATCATATTCATACTCATATCATTTCCTCAGCATCATATCATGGAAAGATGAAGCATAACATCCTTCATATCCTAGCATCAAGCATATGGTCATTTGTGGAGGTCCCAGAAGCATTTCAAGCCATGACAAGGGTCCCAATGAGTTTGTACAAGTTCTATGGTGAGTCTATACTCCATTTACAAGATCAAGTCCATTGGAAAAAGCTCAAAAGATTGCATGATCATCAGAGATCTCAGGACAAGGCAAAGCTCCTATGCAAAACACCCAAATTAGGGTTTGTGATTCAAGCACCAAGATCCCACAACTTTGGCCATTTCTTTTGGGCCAAGTCTTCTATATGTTAAGGTGATCCTATGTGTCAAATTTCATGAGAAAATTCCATGTGGAAGTCAGCCAGTGCCTCATTTGCTTGCAGATGAAGCAAAAAGTCAACAGAGCCCATAAAAAGTCAACTATGCAATTTCAAGGGGTCTAACCCAAATGTTTTGGCCAAGAAGGGTCCTTACAATGTTATAAGAGGTTTGTAATGCCTAAAGTTCAAGAATCATGGAGATTTTAGGGGTTTTGCAAAAATGGTATAAAGTTGGTTTTTGAAGATTTCCAAATTTGGCAACTTTTGCCCTAATTTTCAAGTGGCCTTAACATGATCAAAAATTCTTCAAATGGACCAAAGTCAAACATGAAAGTTATAGAGTAAGGGCTCCCATTTTCAAAAAGTACAAGTACATTTTCACCGGATTCCTGGATCTCTCTGAAAGCCATTCGAAAATTTCCTCTCCCTAGGGCAAAATTTCATTTTTCAAAACGTCACCAAATGCAAGAAGGCTCAAACATGATTTTTGTGAATTGGTACAGGCCCAATCTTGTTTCCAACTTAAAATGCATTGCATTAGGACCAATTTTCTCCAAAGAAATGGCCATTTTCGTGCACTTTTAAAAAATCACTCCAAAACATGCAAATTTGCAAAAATCATGAAACAAGTGTGACACTTGAATCTAAGGGCCAGGAATGACTGGATTTGAATCAAGGGTGGAAAATGAAACTCACACATGCTGAGAGGCCCAAGAGAGCATGAGCATAGCATGCTTATTCCACAAAGTGCAAATCATGGAACTTCACACTTTTCTCATTTCTTATTCGTGCACTTTCTCTCACACTTTCAGCATTGCTTTGTGATATCATAACAAAGAGAATTAGGGTTGCATCAGATCTGAAATCTCTCTCATTCTCTCATTCTCAACTTTCATGCAACCTTGCATTTTTCTTCATATCTCTTGATTCTCTCACTTTCTCCACAAACTTCTTCCATATTCTTGATCAGTGAATCACATAGATCAAGAATCAACCACTCATTTGAGCTTAAAGCACAGAATTAGAAGCTTTCCATTTCAAAGACACTTGTTGTGAAACGTCAGATCCAGTCCATTTCAAGACCTTAGATGCATTTATTTTGCATCTAAGGAGTAAGAGGAGTGATTTGCACTCATTGGTTGGAATTCTAGCTCACTGAATCAAGATCTCCATCTCAGGTATGGCTTGAAATTTCATGTTCTGGAAATGGAATTAAATTGTTGCTTTGTGTTCCTTGATGTTTGCTGATGATTCTGCACTTTGTAGAATTGATTTTGGTGCATTATATTATAAGTTATGTGCATTTCAAATTTGAGAATCAATGTTGTTTTGCTTCGATCCGTCCAATCCATTGAGATCTAGCTATTTTTAGTGCCATATTTGAGTTCAGTGATGTATAATTAGTTGATCTGGACTATTTGTTTGCTTTATTTGGTTAATTTTTGGTCCTGGTTTGGTCTCCGGTTTCGGAGCCCTAGCTCCGGTCACCGGAATTTGTTTTGCTCATCCTAGGGTTTTTCCATGAAGAAGACAGCCATCAGTCGTTGGATCCCTCATCCAAGGCCTCACGCAGCGCCACATGGCCCCATAATCCTTCCATTCCTTTTATTAAATTCTGTTTTTGTTTAATTCATGGTGCGGTACAGCCTACGGTAAGAACCGTGCGTCTCACCATTTATATCACTCTGAAGCGCCACCTCATTTAATGAGATGGTCTCTCACAGTCATAGGATTCATCATGCGGACCCTGTGTTTTCCAACTATTTCCCATTTAATTCAGTAATTCCCACAATAACTCACATGAACTAGCGCGCTGACCTGGGCTGTCCAGGATGCTTTTCGCACCCCCATCCCCTAAGCCCAATTCCAATTACACGTACAAAGCCTGCTTCATACACCTCACTTCCTTTCTTTTTAATTTCTTTCTTCATTTTAATTTCTTTTTATTCAGTTCCATTTTAATTCATATAAAATAGCTATAATCATCCAAAATATCCCAAAAAAATCATGCGTCATATTTTGTGTCTCTATTATTTTTTCATATTTTTATTTAATTTTTGTCCATTATCCACGTGTCAGAATTAATTCCTCATTGCACATAGCTTCTTTTTAAGTCTTTCTTGACCAGTCTGCCTTGTATAATTTCCATACTCTTCAATATTTTGAGTTTTATCCCATTCTTTTTGCTTTGTGTTCTTAACACATTGTAATTTTCACGTGATTTTTCTCTGGATTTTTAGAAACTAATTTCTTGAGTCTTGGTCTTGTAACTTGTGATGTAAGTTTGTAGTCCTAACTTGTGTTCTTGCCTCCATTAAACCTAGTTTGCTTCTGAATCTTCTCAAATACTTTTGGCTAGTTGATATATCATGTTTGAGGATCATTTTATTTCAATTGTGGAATTTTTAGATGGCTGTTTTATTTGTTGTGGATTTTATCTTGAACCTTGTCCCATTTTGCTTCCTTTGAACCTTTTGGTCTCTCATAAGCCTAGAAAGGCACTTGTGCCCATTTCTTCTTCTCATTTGGGGTTCCTTTGGGGTGTGGGTACCTTCCTGGTCCTAGGATAGGGTTTATGTCCTCTGAATTTTGGTGTTTGCTTCTTCTTTAAGTCATTTGCTTCTTTAAGTGCTTTAACTTCATCTTATTATTTTTTTTTGCTTCCATTTGGCATTGTTTGGTCTTGTATCTCTACTCTCTTCATCTTGTTATCTCTACTTACTTATGAAATATGTGTTCATTTGTCTTCATATGTGTTCATGTTGCATCATTTTGTTTCATAAGCTTCTTCTCCTCATTTCTTTGAGTTGCATTTGCATTGTGCATATGTTCATACCATTTCACTTCTGATTGTGCGATGTTATCATGTTAATTTGCTCATTTTATTTCATTTGTATGCATACTAACCTTGTAGGGGATACGGTAAGTGTGAGATGTGGGAGTTAAGTTCCACATCTCCAATTCTCATCTCCTTCTCTTATGTTTATGTGCACTAACTCTTTGTTGTTGGGCTTAGGCCTTTCTCACCCCTTCTTCTATCTTCTTCTTCCTTCTTCATTAGGATAGAAGCCTCACTAACCCTTAGGACATCCATGCATGTTAACACTTAGGATTATTATAGTCCCCCTTTAGAATTTTACCTTTTGAGATCCTTTTGGTTCTTCTTCTCTTCTCATCTCATAACTCTAAAAAACACTTTAATAAGTTTGAAGTGGTGTCTTGATCCATAGCCTTATCCCATGAGATATGCTTGTAGTCTTCCCATCTTGGGATAGTACAAGTTTATCTTGTGATGCACAAGTCTGATCAAGGTATCTTCTTCATAAAGAAAAGCATAAAAAACACTTCTTCACCTGTAAATACCAAAACACTTAATAAGTAAACAAGTTAGTGAGCCTAAGCCCTAATCTTTGGGTTCAAGTTTTGGGGATCTTCTCCTTACTTGAGTGTGCCTGTTCTATTATTCCATCTTGGAATGTAGTGACAAGTGCACATTCCATGGAAAAGAGCTTGAGTTCACTTCCTTGTGACACACTCAATAAAAGCTTCATAAAAAACACAAACAAACAATAAGCGTATTTCCTTCGGGAATTCTTTTCTCACCTCATTCTCTCTGTATGAGAACTTGCTCCTACTTGTCACTTTGCAAGACGGTTACGCACTCGTCGTCCGAGTCTGCAACACCTGTGCAATGGCATAGGCAGTTCAAGCCTTAATTCACAAGCAATTTCCTTTTAGTACCCCTAGTTAGGGGAACTACGGCGCCTCTGATCCTCATTATCCTGATGAGGTACGTAGGCAGCGGGGTAGGGCCCGTTCGAGCATAATCTTTATTTTCCCTACATTTTTCTTTCTTCATTTCTTATTCAGTTCTTTTATCCAGTTCATTTTCATTTCTTTGCTGCAGTTTTTATACCCTCACCCTTTGAAACAATTTCTTTTGCAAGCATGGATCCCGTCGGGTACGGCAGATAATCTGGGTGCTAATACCTTCCCAGGTCATAACCGACTCCCGAACTCAGTCTCTTTGGTTCGCAGGACCTGTGTCCTTCCTCTTCTTTCTTCTGGTTTGTGCAGCATTACCATTCCCTTTCTTCGGGATAAAAATGCCTGGCTGGCGAATCTTTTCTTTTTCCGCGGCACTTTCGCGTTTGTACCAGGATGGAAATCCGGGGAGCGACACTTGTTTCCTAGGATTAGGGTTTAAGTTCACTAGCTTGTTGAACTTTATTAAGTGTTTTTTGTAGCTTTTGTGAAGAAGTATCTTTTAGATTTTCTTTGTGAAACAACCCCTTGATGAGACTTATACATCATGCTAGACAAGCTTACACTATTCCAAGATGGAATGAATGTAAGTGCACCATGGAATAAGGCTATACACAAGGGATCCTTTCTTGCATTTATTAAGTCTTTTTGGATTTTGTTTGAAGATGAGAAAGAAGACTCAAATGGAGAAAAGGAAAAAAACTAAGGGGGACTAAGACACAACCCTAAGTTATTTATTAAAATGGTGTCCTATGGTTAATGAGGCTTTTCTAATCCTAAAGAGAAAAGAATAGAATGCAACTTACTTCCTAGAGAAGTTAAGTTGATTCTACAAAAGAGGGGGAAATCCTACCAATCACAAGTATGAAAAATAAAAGGGAGAATTAAATGCAAATTAAATGCATAAAGAAAATGCATAAAAAATAAAGGATAAGGTAAAGGAAACTTACCTCAATCTTCCCCTCTACAAAACAAAGGTTAATGTACATGTTTATTAAAAAAGAATGAGGTAAACACATACCAAACAAATCCTAAGGCAATTTGGACCTAAACTAGACTCACTCTTAAGTTTAAGGGTGCCTACACTATGCTAAGCTAAAATCCAGCCACTATTTACAGCACTCAAACACACAATCAACTATGAAAGACAACACATAATACAAACAGCATACTACAGCTATCAAATAACATGAAAGGTAGGTGTAAAAAGTCACAAACAGCATGCACTACACAACACACAACATACATTTTACAGCACCTATATGAAAAAACAACTATGGAATGCAAAATCCAGATTTGATTATTTTCAGTTTTTAATGCACAAACTCAATAAAACATGCACTAATTTCCACATGAACATGCATTTGAACCTAAATCAACCTACACAAATGAAAGTTCAATGAACATTTTTTAGGATTATGCAAGAATGCATCACATGGTTGATTATGCAACAAGTATGCAAAATTTGGCACATGAACATGGCATATGAACATGACAGTTATTGATTATAAACATGCAATATGTTAGATCAAACATGATGTCAAACTTAATATAAAATTCAGAATTGAATTGATGTGAATGATATGATCAAGCATGCAACCAAATGCAACCAAATGCAGATACATCCATGATTATGCAAAATGCAACATATCTTGATACAAATGAAATGCAAAATGACTTAATGCAATGCAAAAGGTGTAAAAACAGAATGCAACGTGATTATTACATACCTAATGATGCATAAAAATAGGAACAAAATGCAAGAAATCAAGCTATACACAAAGAAACACAAAAATGCATAATATGCGACATGCACGGAAACGCGTCGAAACAACTCGAAATGGGGGAATGAGCTACTAGAAATGGACCCAAAAATTCCCTAAAATAAATACCTAAACATACATGAACCATAGAAGCAGTAGGAAGCAAGATTGAGCAAGAAAATAAGCTAAAAATCCAAAAATGAACAGCGTTAACCGGTTAACCAAATTGCTTAACCCGTTAACGGACCCTGGACAGCACTAAAAATGGCCAAAGCGTTAACCGGTTAACCAAATGCGTTAACCGGTTAACGCTGAATAGAAAGTGAAAAATGCTTTTGAAATAAGTGCTTTTGGTCACAATCTTCCTTCTAATGATCCCTAACATTCCTAGGAACATGCTAACACTAATTTCTACTTAATTGGGACTTATTTACACATGCTAAAACCTATAACTATCAACACCTTAAATCCAAATCCAACAAAAATCACAAATCGCAAGCAACACATAATGAAACATAATCGATCGCAAGCACAACGAAAAGCAATTAAAGAACGCCACAAATGGCAAGATGAAGAGAATAACTTAAAGAAGAAGTGATTTAAATCACCAACCTATGAAGCGGAGAAGTGCTTCGGTGAATGTTGCAAGAATCGGAGCTTGATCAAAGAGAAAACCAAGAAAACCGCGGATTCGCAAAATAAATGTGTTCTTGATGCTTGAACCTTTGCGCACTTCCGATAAGCCGAAATCCTCACAAAAATACTAGCTTCTTCTTCTACAATCCACAATCAATGGAGGTTGAAGGCTTAAGCTTTAAGATCTTCAAGTTTCAATGTGAAACTTGAAGAGCTTATTCAAAAAAGCTTTGGTGAAAATGGAAATGGAGGAAAAGTGAGAGAGAAAAAGTGATTGTGAGAGAATGAAAAGTTTGAAAATTGTGGGAACCCTTTGCATTGAAGTGATTAATGAATATATAGAGGCTAGGCTTGGAGCTAGGTTTGGGAATGGAATTAGGTTTGGGGCCCAAAAGTTAGGCTTGGGATCCAAAATTATGGTTTGGTAGTTAGTTAGGGTTAGGGTTGGAAAGGGAATATTCCTTGGAACACTCTAGAAGATGGTAGAACATGGTAGAAGTTTCCAATGGAAATGGAGTGGAATTGAAATGGAAAAACAAGAGGGAAAGAATGAAAGGAAGTGTGGAAAGAAAGTGGAAGGAAAAGTGGAGGAAAATATGAAATCAACCACTTTTCAAATGATTTTTCCATTGATTTGTTTTTATGATTCCTCCATCATTTATTGACCAAATTCGAACCATAGAATCATTGTAACCCTAATTTCATGATTTCGATCTTAAAAGTCCGGAATCGACCCTTTTCACCTAGCTTGGTTGCCTTCTCCCCGATTCTTCGATTTTCCGTCGTCTGGCCAGTCGAACCCCTTCCAAAATGAATTTGTGGACGAGATTTGAACCCTTGGCACTTGACACCATATATGAGACAATGTAATCCTCTTTGAATCGAAACTTCATGCCGAAGCCCCGTAGAAGTGAAACCCTAATTTGGCCCTTTTCATCAGGAAATATTGCACTGCTCGCCTCCTTTGATCAACTCACATCTTTCCATGGCTTGCGGCTTCAAATGAAGACTTGTGGAATATTGTGAACCCTTTGCACAAGGTTGAGAAGCTTTGTGGCCCTTTGATTGCCTTTGTAATGCCTTCAATTGCTCAAATCATTGATCACATACCTATTCCTCAGCTATGCTATACATGATGCAATGTTTTTATTTTATTTTATGAATATATGAATGCAAAATGTTGTGCAAAATGTTGAGGAAATGAGAGGGCAAATTTTGAGGTATTACAGCTGCCCCTATTCAATCATCTGCAGGCCTGAACGAATAATTGCGAGAGCTTTTAGACGTTCAAGGTATGGAGTGATTGAATACTTGAATAAAACCTGGAAATTTGAAATCGGTGGATAGTAGGAATGCCATATGCTCTTTTATTTATTATTATTTTTACCTCTAAATAGGTAGCGGAATTAGAAATTGACAATGTGACTGTTGGGCAGGACCAAGCCACAAAGAAAACACGTGACTGCTGGGCAGGACCAAGCCACGGAAGGTGCTTGTTGGCAAAACAGGACTTAACGAGACCATTAGCAGAATGGAACTCAATCAATATTACTGCTCGGCAGGACCAAGCCATAAAGAAAACACGTGACTGCTGGGCAGGACCAAGCCACGGAAGGTGCCTGTTGACGAAACGGGACTTAACGAGACCATTAGCGGAATGAAACTCAATCAGTATGACTGCTGGGCAAGACCAAGCCATAAAAAAAACACGCGACTACTGGGCAGGACCAAGCCACGGAAAGTGCCTGTTGGTGAAATAGGACTTAACGAGACCATTAGCGGAATGGAATTCAATCAATATGATTGATGGGCAGGACCAAGCCATAAAGACAACACGCGACTGCTGGGCAGGACCAAGCCACGAAAGGTGCTTGTTGGCGAAACAGGACTTAACGAGACCATTAGTGGAATGGAACTCAATCAATATGACTGCTGGGCAGGACCAAGCCATAAAGAAAACACGCGACTGTTGGGCAGGACCAAGCCACGGAAGGTGCTTAGTGGCGAAACAGGACTTAATGCAACATCAATCAATTTGCGACTCAAATAAGATCAACCGATCTATCATAGAGATGGTATCAACCGATCCACCCAGTAAAGCGAGAATGTAATATCATCTGATTTACAACTTGAATAAGATCAATCGATCTAACATGGAGATGGTATCAACCAATCCATAACCAGGAAATGCGAGAGTATAATATCATCCGATTTACAGCTCGAAGAGAAATGATATCAACCGATTCATAACTCAAATAAGATCAGCCGATCTAACCAGGAAATGGTATCAACCGATCCATAACCCGGAAAACGAGAACATAATATCATCCGATTTACGGCTCGAAGAGAAGTAATATCAACCGATTTACAACTCAAATAAGATCAACCGATCTAACATGGAGATGGTATCAACCAACACATAACCAGGAAATGTGATAATGTAATATCATCTGATTTATAGCTCGAAGAGAAATGTTATCAACCGATTCATAACTCAAATAAGATCAACCGATCTAACCAGGAAATGGTATCAACCGATCCATAACCCGGAAAACGAGAACGTAATATCATCCGATTTACGGCTCGAAGAGAAGTAATATCAACCGATTTACAACTCAAATAAGATCAACCGATCTAACATGGATATGGTATCAACCAATCTATAACCAGGAAATGCGAGAATGTAATATCATCCGATTTACAACTTGAAGAGAAGTAATATCAACCGATTTACAACTCAAATAAGATCAACCGATCTAACATGGAGATGGTATCAACCAGTCCATAATCATCGCATTGAGACGAGACCAAAAGGGACAGGATCATTGTACTTAAACGAGAGCCCGAGACGCGACCATTGTACTGAAACGGGGACGCAAAAAAAATGAGACTGTTGTACTGAAACAAGACTCAAAGACGAGACCATTGTACTTAAATGGAGACTCGAAAGGAACGGGATCGTTGTACTTAAACGAGAGCCCGGGACGCGACCGTTGTGCTTAAACAGAGACGCGAAACAATGAGACTGTTGTACTGAAACAAGACTCAAAGACGAGACCATTGTACTTAAATGGAGACTCGAAAGGAACGGGATCGTTGTACCTAAACAAGAGCCCGAGACGCGACCATTGTACTGAAACGGGGACGCGAAAAAAATGAGACTGTTGTACTGAAACAAGACTCAACTGGGGATAACAACAAGAATTGGTAGACAAAGATGCCTGGCAAATGGTATAAGTATCTTCTGTGGGGAGTATTTCAGGTTGAGAAGAAGTTACAGGTCTTATGTAATATACCTCAAAACCGGCCCATGTTGTATCAATATGTTTGAATTTATGGCGTAATGCTCCATGACAATGGAAATGCTACGCTTTGGAGGATGCAAATGTAATGATGATTACTGAATTCAAGACCTTAGATGCATTTATTTTGCATCTAGGGTGAAAGAGGAGTGATTTTCATGCATTATTGGGCTTTCTATCTCACTGAACCAAGATCTTCACCTCAGGTATACTTTGAAATCTTGTGATCTAAAAATGAAATTGATGTGGTGTTTTGTGTTATTTGAAGTGCACTGATCATGCTGCAACTTTTAGATTTGAAAATGGTGCATCATAGTGAAAGTTATTAGAGTTTCAGTTTTGATGGTCAACTTTGTTTTGCTTCGATCCCTTTGATTCATTAGGTTTCAGGAGTTTTTGACCTCATATTTGAATTCAGGGCATGTGTTTTAGTGGATCTGGAGATTATTGTTCATTTATTTGTTGATTTGTGCACTTCAGGAACCACCTTCTTCAACCACAGCTCTAGCATCTTTGAGGGAGGCCATTGTTGGAGGTACTCTAGTAACTACAGGAACTCTTTTGACAGCAGGAGGAGCTTCAGCAGTAGGAACAACCCAAGGAACTACTTCAAACGTCTGGCAAGGAGTTTCAACATATTCACCTTCCACTTCAAGATACTTGAAATTATTCACATGACTGACTATATATTCTTCCTCTCCGTAAACAGTAACAACCTTTCCCTTCACTGGATATCTCAACTTCTGATGTAAAGTGGAGGTCATAGCACCTGCCTCGTGGATCCAGGGGCGCCCAAGTAAACAAGAGTACGAAGGACGAATATCCATTACATAGAAGGTTGAATTGAAGACTTGAGAACCTACTTTGATTGGGAGATCTATTTCTCCATGCACCACTCTTCTCGAACCATCAAAGGCCTTCACCACTATATTACTTGGTCTCAACACAACATCTTCAGGACTAAGCTTGTTCAACACCTCTTTGGTCAGTACATTCAGTGAAGAACCATTATCTATCAACACATGCGACAGGGTAGTGCCCCTACACTCAATAGAAATATGTAAGGCTCTGTTATGGTTCCTTTTGGCAGGAGTCAAGTCAGCATCAGAAAAACCTAACCCATTATCATAGGTCAATTGTGCAACACAATTTTCAAATTGATCTATAGAAATCTCATTTGGTACATGAGCAGTCTTCAAAAACTTAATCAAGGCCTTAGCATGAGCCTCAGAACACAGCAACAAAGACAACATGGAAATCTTGGAGGGAGTATGCCCCAATTGATCAACAACATCATAATCACTCTTACGAATGATCTTCAGTACTTCTTCCATCTGTTTAGAAAGATTATCAGCAGTTGGTGCCTCAGCTTGCACAGGTTCAATAACAGGATCTTTGCCCCGGGCATCAGTATTTGTCGCAGTAGTGGAGGTAGTAGTATTCTTGGAGGTAGCCGGAGGAGAGAAAATTCTTCCACTTCTTGTGATCTTACTAGATCCAGCAATATTATCAACAGCAAGGTTTTCGTCAGGAATAGGTGTATCAACTAAGGGTTCCTGTTTAACACCATGGATATAAACATCGGAACCGTAATGCCAAGGTATAGCCTTATCAGAAGCATACAGAATAGGACCAGGAGTGGTAATAATCATAGGAGCCACTCTAGCTTCAGCAACAGTCCTCACAGGGCCTTCAGCAGTAATCTTAATTGGACCCTTATGAGTGATTTTGACAGGGCCCTTGGAGGTAATCCTTATTGGTACTTTATCAACCATATCCACCTCTTCAACCTTCGCACCTTGAGTTATATGTTCAACCATACTCTCCACAGAAGTTGTCCTCTCAAATAATATGGTGTAATTGTCCATGAGGCGTTGAATACCATCCTTCAACTTCCAGCAACTATCAGGTTTATAAGCACAATAAAAACAATCTTCATTACAACCTGGAAAGAACCCAGCTTGTACCAACTTCTTCTTAAAAACAGACAATGGTGTAGTTACATCTGCAACTGAGGAAATATGTGAAACTTCCTCAATGGCATTAACAGTCTTTTCATGATTTGGCATGGGAGCAGTAATCACATTTGGAGTACCAGGAGGGTCAAACTCAATCTCTCCAGCATCAATCATATCTTGAATCTTGTTCTTCAATATCCAACAATTATTGGTATCATGTCCCTGACAATTAGAATGATATGCACACCGTGCATTAGGATTGTACCTAGGAGAGGTAACATTAGGATTCTGAGGAGGGTCCTTCAAAGTAATGAGTTCCCCTTTCAACAAGTGTTGTAAGGCTTGGGCCAGTGATATATTGATCTTGGTGAACTGTCTTCTAGGCCTTTGCTGATTGCCCTGTGGTGGCTCTGGTGATGCGGGAGTAAGATTGGAGATGTGAACTGCACTCACGGATTGGTGACTACTATTACGACCAGGTTGACCATAAACAGCATTTGACTCCTTCTTCCCACTAGGGGGCTTCTTTGCAGTACTTGATGAAGAAGCACCCACTTGTATTTTGCCACTCCTTATACCACTTTCCACACGCTCTCCCGTCATTATCAGCTCAGTGAAACCAGATGATGAGCTTCCAATGAGATGACTATAGAAAGGACCATTCAACGTACTCATGAACATATCCACTAGCTCCCTGTCAGTCAAAGGAGGTTGAACTCTGCCAGCCAAGTCTCTCCACTTCTGGGCATACTCCTTGAAATTCTCTTTAGCACCCATTGACATGCTTTGTAGTTGCATGCGAGTTGGGGCTAAATCAGCATTGTATTGGTATTTCCTATAGAAAGCCTCAGCAAGATCATTCCAGTCACGAATATTGGCACTCTCCAGTTGATAGTACCATTCCAATTGAGCACCAAACAAACTTTCTTGGAAGAAATTAATCCACAACTTCTTATCAGCAGTATGAGGTTGAATCCTCCAGACATAGGACCTTAGATGCAGCTTGGGACATGAGACACCATCATATACTACAAAAGCAGGGACCTTGAAACCAATGGGTATAACCACTCCAGATATCAAACTCAGATCTTCAAAATCCAACCCAGAAGACTTTTGTAACTCCATAGCATTCATTCTATCCACCAGCATCTTGAACTTATCTTCATTAAGATCATGATAGTAATTTGCTTCAGAATTAGAATCCCCCATTGTATTATGGAGACTGCCTCCCTCTTTCTCAGACTCTTCAGACTCATAATCTTCAACCTGTTCCTTGGTCTTGACAGGACCTCTGAACCTTCTTCCCATGTTGATAAGGCCTCCTGACCTTCTAGTCTTCTTAGTCTTCTTGGCCAGCAGTGTCTTCAATTCATCCTGTCCCTTGGACAAGTTCAGGATCAGCTCTTGAAATTGTGCATTCTGTGCCTGGAGATCTTTGACTGTTTGTTCAAGAGCCATTTCTGCTGAAATAAACAGCGAGAAGATAAGATACCTGTACATAAGAAACCTATGATGCAATGATATGGTGTATAAATGCGCATGCAATGTTTTCAAGGACCGTAGGATTTAAATTTGTTTAAACAACAAAAAGTAAACTTTTATTAGTAATAAATTTGTTTGCCCTTTGGGCTTACAATAAAAACAAAATGAATACAAAAGATGGGGTTTTAAGTCTCCCATGGACGTTTCCTCTTTGTGTTGAGGTATGAGTTGAGATTCCGCTCCTCGTGAAGTTGTTTTGATAGCTCCAGGATTCTTTCTTGACTTGCTTTGTAATGAGTCTCAAAAGTATCCCTTTGCTCCTTCAACTGGATCCAGGACCTCTGTAAGTCTTCCATGTCAGTGGGCATGTCTGGGTGAAGGATGGTATAAGAAGTATATCCTTCAGCAACAGGCTCCACAGTAACTGGCAGGATGGCAGGATATGGCATCATAAGGGTCTGAGCACGAGATCGTACCCATCTGAGATAAGCTTCCATAGGAATAGTGTACTTGGGCTCCAGAGTCTTGCTGTCAACCTTGTTCACTTTTCCCCATGCTCGTATAAACCTTTGACGATAACCTTGCAGATCGTTGTCGTAGTCAAACACAATACCCTGAATCAACATGTCATGAGGACCATCACTCCAAGCGTAACCAAACTGTCGTAAAGCTAAGGAAGGATTGTAGGTAATGCCCCCTCTTATGCCCAGGAGTGGCACATTAGGGAACTCCCCACAACGGTCAATGATAGTAACATTCTCCATAGATCTAGAGCACCAATGAATATCTGAATGAGAGAGTGACATGATTCTCTTGGACCATCTGAACCCTTGTTCATTCTTCATCACTGATCGAGGAAGGTGAGAAATAAACCACCTAGACAGCAAAGGTATGCAGCACATCAGAGTTCCTCATGCCTTCGTAGTACGAGTGTGAAGAGAGTGCAAGATGTCTCCAAGTAATGTAGGCACTGGATTGTGACTCAGAAATATGTTGATGGCGTGCACGTCTATGAACTGGTCTAGATTGGGGAACAACACTAAGCCATAAATCAACAAGGCTAAGATCTCCTCAAAAGCATCATAGCTCATAGCCTTCAAGAACACTTGAGCCTTCTCTATCAACACCTTAGCAAGAATACCCTTAACTTCACTCCTTGTTTCTAGGACAATGTCTGATTTCTTCAGATATAGGGCTGCAGCAATAACCTCAGGTTTAAGCTCTTTTTCCAAGCCTGTGAAAGGTCTCTGATTGAGGATAGGTATACCCAGTAGTTTGGAGAACTCTTCCATTGTAGGAACTAGCTGATACTCGGGGAATGTGAAGCAATTATGTTTAGGATCAAAGAACTGAAACAGAACACTCATCATGTCTTCATTGAACCCTGAAGTGACTAGATCCAGTAGCTGACCATGTCTCTTAATGAACTGGGAGTTTTTCAGAAACCTGAGAGACCAATTCCTTAAGCTTAGGAGGCATTCCCACAAAGTTGATCCGGATAGTATCCCTACGAGCAGAAGCCATGACCTGCAACAAAGAACAAAGATAAATCCTTTGGTCCTTGAAATGGTTAGTGAAAATGCTATGCTTATGATGCATGATGATGCTATGATGTTATGCTCAATCACAAACATGTTGCACACACAAACAAGTCATACAATAGCACTAGGTTTGAAGGCTTGCATGAGGTTTAAAGGTAAGTACCCTCCCTTGAAGTTTAGGTGGTTCATCCTGTCCTATAAAGTAACCAGGTTCTAAGGGATCTCAATATCATTGATCCTTCACAAGGGTGGTTGTTCAGTAGGCAACTTACTTGCCAACCAAAACCCTCCAAGTTTAGAATCTCAATGAGTGTAGCATCGAGTATCAACCAACTTCAGTCTTCACCAAAGTCGGTTATCTCACTACTTTCTAAAGGCCAAAATGGGATTACTAGGGTTCTAAAGGTCAGTTAGTGTATTGACAACATATGGCAGCCTCATATTATCCTCAACTTTACTTAAGGAACATAAGCACCAACCAAGAAGTCACACTAACTATGGCCACCAGATCAACCATATCGGTATACACCGTACAGTTTCCTTGGTCTATTGCCATTTACCTAAGGTACACTAGATCCGGGTTAGGATCTTTCACACATAAGAGCACCCAACAAGTAAAGTAAAGCAAACAAAGAAAATAATTTTAAAGTGATCTAATTCCTAAGGGTACCCCTCTTTTGTTAAATCCCCAGTAGAGTCGCCAGTTCTGTAACACGGTGGGAGAACTGACTTTAGTTAAATGTTGCGGATAGCAAGAGTCGCCACCGACTTTTATTTTATCCAAAGGAAAGGGCATAAAAGAACAGGAAAGACCTTAAAAGATTTTTGGGTTCGGGGGGTAGGTTATATAAAGGGAAGGTGTTAGCACCCTTTATATCCATGGTTATCCATGGGCTCTTAGTTACCTAGCTCACTTTGAATTGTTTTGAGAAGTGTAGTGTGTGATTAAAAATTTTCTTAAGTACTTTATAATGATCCATGTACGGATATATATAAAGACTTTGTTTTGAAAATTGTTTGAAAATGTGAAGTGTTTCTGAAATGTTTTGAAGGAGTGATCAAGTACTTAAGAGGAACCTACCCTAATTTGAATCTTTTATGTTCTTAAATGTTCTTTCGATGGTAAGACTATCCCTATTATTAAGGAATAGGTAGTCATTACCTTGGATGTTATAAGGGACATGTGAAGGGTCATCTGTGATTAGGCAACTGTAAGGTGTCTTAGCAATTCGAAGGGACTTATCATCTTTTATTTGAAAGGGACAAGATCATTTACGGAGGCAACATTCGAAGGGACTTGATCTTATAATCGTAAAGGGACTTGATGATATTTTAGGATAAGGGACTTTGCTTTTAGACACCTTACTTGACCTTTTTGTTTAGGCAACATGAGGGATATCCTTAAGAAGTGAGATGGCGATCAAAGATCGACTTACGCGTGTGCGTGTACAAGTTCATACATTTATCTTATAATTAGTGATCTAAATTAATTTTAAAATACAAACATGTTCTCACTCCCTAGTTTACTAACCATAGCAATATATTTATAAATAGATAAACAACAAAATACTACGACTATTACATGGCTTGTACAGTTACATTATAATAAGAACAATTTAAATAATAATAATAAATAATAATAAAAAGATTAGTAATACAAATAATTATAAGAGAAAAGAGGTTAGCACAATAATATACAATATAGAAATCAATTAAATATTTTTAGATTTAAATAAACAATTTTTAAAGAATTTTGAGATGAGAATAAAGTAATAATAATAATTATATACTAATTTATTTACAAAAATAAACATGATTTAGAAATATTTATTAAGTATAATTAAACAAAAATAATTAAAATGAGAAATTAAAGTTTTAAAAGAAATTAGGTTTGTTAGAAATTAGGGTTAGAATAAAAATATTAGGGTTTAAGATAATTAGGGTTTTTTAGAATTTAGAAAATAAATTAGGGTTAGGGTTTTATATATAAAAAATATTAGGATTTATAACTTAATTTTACATTACTAATTTAATTATTAAATAAATATACATATTTCAATTCAAATAAATAAAAAAAAATAGGTTTAAAATTTAGAAAATAATTTAGGGATTTTTTTGAAAATATAAAATATTTACATATTATTTTCCTAGAATTATTTAAACATATATATTAACATGATTATATTTAATTAACAATAAAATAATTAATAAAACAATTAAACAAAACAAGAATTAAAAAATTACCTAGGGCAGGGATTGAACCCACGCCCTAGGCTTTGCCACCCTCTAGACGCACCAGGCTACCACTGGGCTGCGCACATGCTGTGAATAATGGATGGATACTGATTATTATATTTTAAACCTGCAAATAAAATGGAATTTTCACCAAAAAATAACTGAGGACGGGTTCGAACCCCTGTCCTTGGCTTCTTTCATGCGCGTACCAACCACTAGGCCACTTAACATCCTGTGAAAACAAATACAACAAATACAATAAATATATAAATCAAATTTTAAAAATCTGAAGCGCGCAAAGATCTTCATCTTCAACCTTGGATTCGCAGGTTTTCCTGCGAATTTATCTATGAATTTTTCTGCGATTATTCTTGCGAACACCACCTGCGATTCTCAAACTTCATTCAAACAGCAAAATTTCATGAAATTAAGGATACCATTGTATTCCTAATGATGTGTACGATTCTTCTACGTCTTTAGAAATCATTTATTTGGGCTAAATGGTTAAACCCTAAATGAAAGCCGAAAACCCTAACAATGACTATTCTTCAAACCTGTACCAAAACTCAAATTAATTTGTCCAGAAACAATCACCAGCTTATCACAAACACAAAACAATGATCAAATTCAATTTATATTACATAAATATATAAGAACGAAAAATTCATAAAAGTGTTAGAAGTTTGATTCGGTTTGGGCCATTCATGAGGTTTGGGATGCATATGAGTATTGATACATGATCAATGATGTCCAAGGATCCTTCTTATGTCCTTAAAATACCTTAAAATGCTTTGTAATGAAGAAACCGAATTTGATTTTTGAGTGATTTTTGTGAAGTTTGAATGAGGTGCAAGAGGCTCTGAATTCGTCCATAGTGCTTGGCATTGTGTTGTTTACATATGAGGCAATCAAATTAGGTTAAGAGTTCAACAATTTTGTGGATATTTGATCTTTGAGAGATTGAAAAAGATTAGCTCTTAAATTTTGAAATATCTTGATCTAGCCTTGCTATTTTAGGATGATCCTCATTATTCTTGTATCAATAAAGTCCAAATATAATTTATGACCTTCTAGAAACCAAATAATTTAAATATTCATCATTTTATATTTTATTTGAATTTAAAATGATTTTTAACATAAAAAATCATAATAAATAAAAACAAAATGAATAAAATTATGAATAAATTAATTTAATTTCGTGCAAGATGTCATGGAACTAATTGGATCACAAAAAAGCAAGCTCATTTGGTGAATTATGGTTTTAAGACCCCATTTGCTTCATAAACCTCTCAAAAATTTCCCAACTTTGCAAGGGCACAAATCCTTCAATTTTAATGTTATGAAGGTGTTCTTGGACATTTTGGAAAGCTTAAAGAGTCCTCTAACCAACCATTTTGGTCTCATGTCCATATCTTTTATCATTCTCAAGTTATGCTCTTTTGAAGTTGTTGACTTTTTGTTGACTTTTAAAAGGACCTATAATGTCTTAGCTCATACCTTCCAAAAGAAGCATTTTTGGGCTTGGCTTGTGAGACACAAAGTTGTAGAGAATTCAATTTCCTTAAAAATGAGCTTTGGAGGAAAAATTTTGATGAAGCATATGAAAGTTATGGCTGGTCAAAGTTCAGTTGACTTTTCCTATGAAAACCTTAATTTAGAAACTCCTGATTCTTGATGATCTGAAATCTCCTTGATGAATCATGATCAACCCTAGATCAAATGATGAATTTTACTTCATATACTTGATGTTGGCAAAAAATCATGAAGTTTTACTTTGGTTTGACCACAGTTGACCTCAGTTTGACTTTTTAACTACTTTGACTGATTTTAACCTATCTGATCATCTGACTGAGCAAATCTTTTGGGAAAGTCTTGAAACTTGACATAGGGATTCTTGAACACATATAAGATTCTATGAAGCTCACTTGAAGTCTTGGAAGTCCATTTATCCTGATGAAAGTCAAAACCCTAGTTTAAGATGCATTGCTTAGGAGGATGCATTGTCTGAGGGAATTGTCAAACTTGTCAACCAATTGTGAACCTTGTGAACCTCATGAGATGTCTTGTGATTCTTGTGAACCTTGTGAACCTCTTAGTACACAATTTCTTGTCTTGTGGAGGGAAAATTTTGGGGTGCAACAGCTTGACTTCAGAGAACATATCTTGGGGATGCAATAGGAATTTGATAGGCACAAAGATTATTGCTAACTGTGGAAGTTTTCCTAATGTACCTTTGCTAGTAAGGATATGAGGGATCAACTACAATCTTTCACTGGCCAGGAAGCAATTTGGTTACCCTCTAAAGGATCCACCATCCACCGAAGAGATAGGTGAGTCATTGTATTTTCTGGCAGAAAGAAACATTGAGTTGTGTATTCGGGAAGCCCAAGCCTGGGAAGTTAGAACAATGAAAGGGAAGAAAGATTTTGGAAAAGTGGACCCAAAGACATATGATCCTTTTGTTACATGGTTGAGAAACCGTGTAGAAATCATACTCCTCCCATTCTCCATGGAATCCACTTTGTATCCAAAGGAAGTGTTACCATAGAATTATGTTCCTCTTGAGGATTACAAGAAGTTAGAAGCTTTGATTAGACAACTTAGAGCTGAAAATTAGGAGGCTAATGATTCCTGTCAGAAACTGGTGACTCAGAACCAGAAGCTAGAAGAGAGAGCTCATCAGGCTGAAGAGATGGTCAGGCTCAAGCAGCAAGACTTCGAAGAATGAGAGATCTACTTCAAGAAAAGGGGTTTAGCTGAGATCCCCAAGGCGAGTCAGCGTCATAAGGATAAGAAAGCCTTAGATGAAGCTAACGAAACTGCAACTCTTTGGAAAGAGAAGTGGGAAGATAACCTGAAGAAGCAGAAAGAGTTAGAGACCAAATACAATATGAATATTAAAAGCCTCCAAAAGACTCTGACTAAACAGGGAAAAGTACTACAGAGAGCCCACGAGCAGCGTAGAGACTACCTCTAGAAGATAACCCAAGGTCAACAAGCAGTTGGAGACCTTCAGAAAGAGGTAGAAGAGCTGAAACTCCATGCTGAAGTCAAGAAAGCTAAGCCTGGATCAAGTCTTAACAAGGAGAGTGAAGAGGTATTCCTGTAACAAATCAGTGAATTGCATGCTTCCTGTGATCAGCGAGATCTCTTTATTCAGAAGTTGATTAAGGATCCAAGTCATCCAGACATAATTCAGTTGTTCAAGATGGTCAGGCGTCTCAGCTGCAGGTTGAAAGACACGGAGCTCCCTATGGCCTAGTTTCATTTACTTGTACCTGGATTACCCACAGGCCTGTTGTGGGATTCCATTTTGATTTGGCTTAGTTTCTGTTGTATGAACTGATACCCTTCGAGGAATTTGTTATTTCTAGATTTCAGTTTGTGATATTGGATTTGTTTTGAATCTCTGGTTGTTATCTTTTCACCGACATGGGGTTCTAAGCACCATTTCTCGACAATTATTATTTGAACGTCATGCAAGGTCTTCTTCCTTAAAATTGAAAAAAACTATCTGGTGTTTTTTCAATACCGGAATTGGAATATAAAAACCTTGAGAATGAAAAGAACACAACATTGCATGCATTCATATCATTTGCATTTTTGTGTTGCAGGTTATCCAGATTGCTTAACTTATGTGCATTTTCAAGAAAGATTACGAGAGCCTCAAAGACTCGTCTTCTCAAGCACGATATACCTTCACACACGTATGCTTCCTGGCGAAATCAAAGGCACGTTATAGATATAGTGCAAACTGAGTTGAACAAGCTTCGTACTCGGATGGGAGAGTTCATGACAATGATGCAAGGTATAGCCCTAGGGAAGCAAGAGATGATGGTTGTTATGCAAAGGATTAACCCCCCACAAATAGATCCTCCAGTGGTTACCTTGGACGCCCAAGGCAATCCAATCAACAACACTATTATTCCACCTGTGGTGTACAGGCCTCCAACTCCCGAGGCTGGTGGCCCAATTCCTATTCATGTGGTAGACTGGCAGGAGGATCAATTCACTTTAATCAACAAAGATATGGGATTTGGTATTGGAACTAATAATCAAGATTTCCAAATGCTGGTTGAGAAGGTGCGCGCTTTGGAATGCAAAGATACTCTTGGTATCGATGTTTCTGATATGGGGCTGGTTTTAGGGGTGGTCATCCCTCCAAAGTTTAGACCACCAGGATTTAACAAGTATAACGGAAACTCTTGCCCTAAGACTCACTTGTAAGCCTTTTATCGCAAAATCGTTGTACATACCAAAGACGAAAAGCTTTGGATGTACTACTTCCAGGACAGCCTGTCTGGGGGCTCTCTAGAATGGTACATGAAATTGGAGAAGAATTCTATTCGTAATTGGAAGGAGCTTGGGGAAGCCTTTCTCAAGCAATACCAATATAACATCGACATGGCTCCCAGCCGGATTCAGCTTCAAAGCCTGTCTCAGAAGAGTTCTGAAAGTTTCAAAGACTATGTGTAGAGATGGTGTGAGGTTGTTGCCATAGGTCAACAACCGTTGTTAGAAAGGGAGATGGTTGATCTCTTCATGGATACCCTCCTGGGGCACTTCATGGAGAGGTTGGTTGGTTGTTCCTCCAGTGGATTTTCTGATATTATCTTAACAGGAGAATGAATCGAGAGCTGGATGAAACAAGGTAAGATTTAAAGCAGCGAAACATCAACCTCTGGTGTTAAAAATCCTTTTGTGAAGCGAAGGGAAGGAGAATTTGGGGTGGTATATGCTCATAAGAGAAAGGGAACCCAAAACTCGTATTACCAAGCAGCCTCTATTACCATTCATGCAGTTGTTAGTCAACAACAGGTCTACCAGCCTCAACAACAGTAGAGAGGGCCCCAGCAGGGATACCAGCCAAGGCCTAGGTTGGTTGAGAGACATTTTGAGGTTCCGCCAATGTCCTATTCCCAACTCCTACAAAATATCCTTCAACTACAAATGATCCAATTGAGAACGTTGCAGCCTCCAAGGCCGGGGCAGATTCCTGAGGGCTATGACGCCAATGCTTAATGCGAGTTCCACTCCGGAGCTCCAAGCCACAGTACCGAAAATTGTAGAGCCTTCAAACATAAAGTGCAGGATTTGATAGACTCCAAAGCGATCAATTTTTCTCCGACCCCGAATGTGTTACAAAATCCCATGCCTAATCACGGAAGGACCGTAGAGGCTGTTGATAGCGGTGAATGTTTGAACTTCGTATCTGATGTTAGTGCCCTGAAGACTTCATTGTTGATTGTAAAGGCTTTCCTGGCTAAGAAGAACATAATTTTGGGCTGTGAAAAGGGTTGTTTAGACTGTGTTAATTCTGACGATGGTTGTGATCGGTTGAGATCATAAATATAGAGAATGATGGACAATGGAAGTATACATTTTGACAGGATCGCGAAAGAGGATGAGATATCAACTGTTACAATTTACTATGATCCAGCACAAGTTCCTGCACCAGCAAGGGTGGCACCGGTAACCATTACTACTTCTGGACCAGTTCCATACCAAAGTGATAAGGCTATCCCATGGAACTATGGGGGAGAAGTTTACTACAATAGTCAGAAGCAAAATCTGGCTGCATCCAGTTCATCTCCGCACCAAGTCGAGAATGTTGGGATCGGAGGATTCACTAGAAGTGGCAGACTGTTTGCACTAGAGACATTGAGAAAAAATGTGTTACCACCAAAGGACAATGTTGAGGCTCAAGCTAAAGCCAGGGAAATCATCCCATGACAAATGATGCACCTTCATGTGTGACAGAGCTTGATATCACCTTTAATAAGAAAGTGGAGAAACTCCTAAGAATAATCAAGAAAAGTGATTACAAAATTGTTGATCACTTACAGCAGACCCCTTCTAAGATCTTAATGTTATCCTTATTTATGTGCTCAGATTCACATAGAAAGGCTCTATTGAAGATCTTGAATAATGCATACGTACCCCAGGACATATCTGTGAATCAGTTGGAAACAGTGGTATCTAGTTTAAATGTCATTCATGGTTCGGGATTTGCTGATATGGACTTAACATCCGAGGGACGTTGCCACAATTTCGCCTTGCATATTTCCATGGAATGCAAGGGGGTTGTGCTCTCCCATTTTATAGTAGACACGGGGTCGTCATTGAATGTACTTCCCATGAAAGCACTTATGAAGCTGGATTATGATGGGGTGGTTCTTAAGCCAAGTGATTTGTTTGTACGGGCTTTTGATGGTTCGAGGAGGTCAATATTTGGAGAGGTGGACCTACCAATAAAGGTAGGGCCACAAGTCTTCAATGCCAATTTTTACGTGATGGATATTCAACCGGCCTAAAGCTTCTTATTGGGGAGACCGCGGATACATTTAGCAGGGACAATGTATTTGACCCTTCATCGGAAGCTTAAATTTGTCTGGGAGGGACAGATTGTGACAGTATGTGGGGAAGAAGATATTATCATCAGCCACTTAGCCATGTTCAGATATGTGGAAATGGATGGAGAAATTGTTGAAATCCCCTTCCAGGCCTTTGAGCCCATCAAAACTGTAAGTGCATCATCTTCAGCTGCCTTGTCAGAGGATACAAAGAAAGAAGCATCCATAGCTTCCTACAGGAAAGATCTAAAAGTGGTAGAATCAGGCACAAATGAGGGTTGGGGGTAAGATGATTGAAGTACCGGAAAAGAAGGATATGTTCGGGGTTGGCTACCAGCCTGGTCGGTCAGCACCAGGGCAGAATGCTAGAGGTCGGAAAGTCCGAATTACCTTCAACAATGTGGGATGGTTGATCATGGCAACATTTGTGAGGTGCAGGAAGAAACAGTTGATAGTGATTGCAAGCTGGATGAATGGATAAAGCCATGTGTCCCAGGGATGCAACTCAACAACTGGTCGGCCGAAACACTCATCTCTGTTACTCAACCTGAACAGTAATAGTTTTATGTTTCTATTCTCCTGTGTAAACAACCCAAATTTTCCCTCACTCATTTCACCATGGCTTGTGATTCTTTTCATTTTCATAAGTTCAATCATATCATTTCATATTGCATTTTTGCTTCACTACATTGGTTCAAAGTCATCTTCATATAGGGTTTGTGATTTGAGCAATCCCTGAGCCATCTGGGCCACTCCAAAGGTCTTCAATTATCTCAAGAGGGTCCATGTATGTTCAAGCATCATATTATGTCCTCCCAAGATCAAGAAATTCAGGAAATCACAAGAACTGAGAAAGGCATGGAAAGTATAGCCAAACTTAATTGCATAGATGACCTAAAATTAGGGTTTTGGTTTCAGAGGCCATAACTCCAAATTTTTTGGTCATTCTTGTTTCTATTGGTCATTATGTGTTATAAGGATCATGCATACCATTTTTCATGAAGAAATTCAATGGGGAAGGCATCTGATCAATAGATGACTTCTTGAACAAGTCAGTGCAAAATCAGGGCATCTGAGGCCCCCAATCATCCAACCAAAGGATCTTCTCCATCATTTTGGGTGTATATGATCTTTATTTGATCTTAGAAGAAGTTATAAGTTCACAAAATTGAAGAATTTCAAGCCATTTGCAAAGTTGCCATTTTGGGAAAGTGACTTGTAATGCAAATTTGCCATTTTGGGAAAGTTTTTCAACCTCCTCTTTTTGATCCAAAAATGCTTCAAATGAAAAATTATTGGTCATGAAAGTTGTAGATTGGATCATTCCCTTTTCAAAAAGTACAAGAACTTGATCTAATTCATCATAGAACTCAAGTTATGGCCTTGCAAAGTTGGGAAATATCACAAAATTTCACTTATGTACCAAAGAGGGAAACTTGCAAAAACTCATGCCAAGGAAATTTGTGATCTCTAATTGACTTCTAACCATTACACAAACATGATACATGACCTATAATTCATAATTGGCCCAAGAATTTCAAAGTTTCATGCCTTGCCCATGAAGAAATCCAAAAGGGGCCAAAACTTCATGAATTAGCAAAATGATACAAAACCTCTCATCCACTTGCCACAGCTCATCATATCTGATTCACAAACATTCCTTGATCTCAGCTGAACCAGGACATGCCCAATTCCCATCCTGCCACTTGCCCATACCTCCAAGAACAACTTTCTTGACTCTTTGGCAAGAAGCCCATACCAATCAGTTGCATCCACCACCCACTCTCTGGCCTATCACTGCTTGTTATGTGGATCAAACCCAAGCTATAACACACAACATTGCAACCTAACACTTCAGATTTCTCAGCATACACAAAATCACTCCAACTTGCAAAAGCCTTCGAAACTCATAGCTCATCCAACAAATCTTCAAACTTTTTCCACCATTCAAATACACATTCATCACTGATCATTTCCCCCCTTTCATTTTGCCTTGAAACACCCCATATCAAAAACACGATTTTCACATTCCTTGACCTGAGCTTCAGCCAACTTCACATAGAGGCCATATAAACTCCAACCAAGCATTGCAAACTCTTCAGGGGGATCATTGAAGTTGATTTGAAGCAAAGAAGCAGCCAGACAGTGCCATTTTCTAAAGCTTCAGTTCAGGTAACCTCAAGAACAAATTTTCCAGAAATGATTTCTTAAGTTCTTAGATTGTTCTCCATGCTTCACTGATCACACTGCACCTTTTGGTTTTGAAAATGATTCAGTTTTAAGCATGTATGAAGCTTCTGAAATTTCTATGAAATTTTCCGTTTTGATTTGAATCTTGATGTTCATGTGAAATAAATGATTTTTGTTGGCTGAATCTTGTTTAGAATGTTATAAGGATCATTGCTACATTTTAATTGTGAATTAGAGTGAGCTTGCTCACTCATGTTCCCTCCTCACTTTCTTTCTTCAAGCAACTTGTCTTCTTAAATGAAGTAAGTTGACTTGCTTCCTCTTGCTTCTTCTGCTTCTCTTCTATCTCTGCTTCTTTCTTGGTGGTGCTTCCTGAAGATCTTCTTGCAAGCTTCATAAACCCTAGGAATACCCAAGCATGATCATAATTAGGGTTTGATTAGTCCCCTATTAGTTTTACCTTTGTGTCATCTTTGTGTCTTCTCTCCTCATCTCATAATCAGGGACTAAACCTTAAAGGTCTTAAGACTTTGTGATTAAGCTTATGCCTGCATCCTTCTATTAGGATGGAATGTATAAATTTAATCCTAAGTGTTAAACCCTTAATGTGTTTAAATCCTTTAAGCAATCCACCTAATAATCACTAAGACATCAAGCTTGTAACCTGGGCCTTGCATTAGGGTTCTAATTCTTCCTTAATTGGTTAAGAAGGACTAACCCTAGTGTTAATGGACAAGTCCCCCTCAAGTTGTCTCACAAACCATAAAATCCACTTGTTAATCTTACCATTAACTAAAATCAACTCTAATAAAGGTTTTAATTTGTCATGAGGTTAATCCCTAATCATGGATTAAGTTGAGGAGCCTTCCTCAGCTTAAATGTTCTCATCTATTATCCTTCTATTAGGATGGTGTAATGAGTCCATTAAATCCTTGATTATGGCTTAAAATCATTACTTAACACTAAACAAAAGCTCCAAAAACATCTAAATAATTACAAGTAGGTTAATGATCTTAATCCTACATCATGGTGATTAAGTGTGGAGTTTTTACTTCATATTCAAGGTATTCTCATTACCCCTAATCAGAGGGAGGATGTGATGAGTTTACTAACCCTTGGTTTAGGCTTAAGCTCATTTTTCTTATGACAAATCCCAAAAGCAATAAAAGATTGAAAACACAAGAACAAACAATAATCGTCTCCTCCGGGATTCTTTTCTCATCCCATTCACTCACAAACGAGAACTCGCTTCTTCCATCTAATGCAAGACAGTTTGCACCTGAGCCAGACAGGTCATACACTTGAGCATAGACAAGTAAGCAGTTCACAAGTCAATTTATCCTTCAGTCTCTTTGAGTCGAACTACGGTGTTCTGATTTCCTCATTGCACGAGAGGATACGTAGGCATTACTTAACAGTTATCGAACAAAAGTATCTGTACATTCCCCCCTTTTCTAGTTATTCTTTAAGCCTCATAGTCTTGAGCTTCATACTCTTTTCTTACACTGACACTTCTTTTATTCACTTCACATTTCTTTTGAATTGACAGTTGCATTCTTTTCCAGCTTTTGCACACAAAATAGCACTGACACTACCCCTTTAAACACAAATCTTTCAAGTGTGGATCCCGTCGTGTACGACGGACAATCTGGGTGCTAATACCTTCCCAGGTTGTAACCAACCCCCTTTCTCAGTTTCTCTGGTTCGCAACCGTCTTATCCATCTTTTCCTAGGTTTATGCAGCATTACCTTTCCTTCGGGATAAAAATGCCTAGCTGGCGACTCTTTTCATCCTTTCTCCTTTCGCCGACCGTTCACGTCTGTACCCCTCTTGACCGGGTGTCATCAGGTGGGAGCGACAGCTTGGCGACTCTACTGGGGAACCTTATATTGCAACCAGGGCTTCTGGTTCTTTTTGTGGGTTCCTCCTAGCGCTTGTTTGGTTTGTGTTTATTGGGGTGTTATTTGCTATGTGTGTTTATTTATTTTGCTTTATTTACTGCTTTATGTACAGCTTTATTTATTGCTTTCTTTACAGTTTTGCATATTTCATACTGTCTTTTGTTGGATCTGGTTTTCTGTTTTGGTGGGTGGGGTCTTATTGAGAGTTTAAGGTCCTATACCTGGGACCTGAGTGACACCTAAGCTAGAGTGGTTCATTTTCTTTCCCATTCCATTTCGGTCTAGTGCGGGAATATGAAACATGGTTCAGATGTGGGTTTCTTCTTGAGAACTCTGTGCTACAGATTTCCTGTAGTGCTAGGGCTATCTGGGAAGCCTGCTAAGTCTGGATGACCTTTATTATGACCTTCAGAAACTGAGGTGAATTAGAGGAGGATCTTTTATGGTTATTGTAAACATTGTACCTCCGGGTTAGAAGTGCTTACACTACTCATAACTGATCCAAGTCTGAGGATCCTTGTTCTAGATCATTACCTGTGAGGGGGTTGGGTTGTTTACAGGTTTGCAGGAACCCTTGGCCACATCATACCCTGTTACTATTTTGTTTAAGAATACTTCACTTTGGACAGTTCTTGTGATTAACTCTGGATATGTGACTCTTTATTTGTGTCCCCAACCCTGGTTACTGGATTTCTGAGCCTTCATCTGGGACTTCTTAAACATACATGGGCCTAATTTCAAGACAGATAATCAGATCCAACTTGATCACAAACCTTTGCATATCATTTGCATATATCATCATTGCATCATTTAACATTTCTTTATTTGCTTTTCAGGGTATCCATTTAATTGTATCTTGGTTTTGGTTTTGACCCCTTCTTCTACATAGACTGCTTCAGCTGCCTTCATCAGTTATCTGCTTCAGTTATCCCTATCACCACCAGCATCAGTCTGTTAGAGACTTACTTCCAGCATCAGTTTGTGATCTTCATCAGCATTTGTCTTCAGTTTCTTCAACAAGCACTCATGGCTACTCCCAGGAAGAACAACATATCCTATCACTTCTTTGAGCCTGTAGTGACTGGTATCAGGCAGGTCCAGTCACTCATCACACCTGACCACATCCCACTGTTTAGAGAGCACTATGGAGGTATCCTGGACATGGTTATGGACCTTGACCCTTCTCAGAGGAGCATGATCCACACATGCTTGCAGTTTTATGATCCTTCATTGAGATGTTTTACCTTCCCAGACTTTCAGTTAGGACCTCTGCTGGAAGAATTTTCTTTGCTGATTGGAGTGCCTGTCAGAGGAGGGATCCCCTTCAACCCAGAGATGACTGCTCCTAGGAATGAAGAGATAGCAATGGCACTGTACTTGGAGCCTGCCCTTATTGAGCAAAGTATGACAACAAAAGCTGGGATTCCTGGTTTGCATCTGGACTTCTTGATTTCTCAAGCCATCCTGAAGGCTTCATCGGGAGAGTGGAAGGCAGTCTGTGCACTGTTAGCCCTCAGCATATATGGGGCTATATTGTTTGCAGATGAGCCTAAATTTGTCAGCAAGAATAACATCCATTTGTTTCTTCTGAAGAACCCAGTACCCGCACTGCTGGGAGACTTTTATTATTCCATTCATCAGAGGAATGAGAAACAAAGGGGGAAGTTGGTAAGATGTTGTGCTCCTTTGTTTTACACCTGGCTGCTCAGACACCTGCCTAAGTCAGATGCCTTCTTGAACCCACATCAGCAGAAGAATTGGGCCAAGAGGTTCATTGCCTTGACTTCAGATGATATCAGATGGTGCACCCAGAGCACCAAAGGCAAGGACATTATCACCAGCTGTGGACAATACCCAAATGTGCCTCTCATAGGAGTAAAGGGTTGCATCAACTACAACCCCTTACTGTTTAAGAGACAACTGGGTTATGCCTTGGTTCACCCTACCAGAGGACAAGATTTAGGTGAGACCTATATTGTGAAGTGCAGCCTAATTCAGCTGTTGTCAGACAAGCATCATGGGCTTGGGACAACATCCAGACAAAAGGGATAGCTATTCTTGGAAAATGTAACAATGTTGCTTCAGCTCAGTACTATGAATGGTCCCGTACTAGAGCTCAGATTACCAGAATGCCTTTCACCTTGGAAGACATACCTGGGCCATCCACAGTACAGCCTGCAGCAACAGTTAGCCTGGAGGAATTTGAAAAGTTGAAGGAAAGGAATGAGCAGCTATCCCAGGCCTTGAAGAAGACTCTTTGGGAAAGAAGTGATGGTCGTCTGGACATTGAGAGATTGGAGAAGCTCAAGGTTGAGCACCTTGCCAAAATTGAATGGACAGAGGACTACATAAGGAAAGCAAGGGCTGGGAACAGATATTGAAGAATGCCTGTAAAGAGGCCAAGATTCAGAAAGCTAGGGCTGAGCACTATCTGCAAGAGAGTCAGGCTAGGTGGGTCAGGATCACCGAAGCCCGTACACAAGAAGACCAGAAGACTCAAGCCAAGATTGAACAGTTGGAGGCCAATAGGAAGAAGCAGCAGGAAGCTCTGTTGGCTGCACAAAAAGAGATATCAGAGTTGAAGCTCAGAGCAGGATTGAAGAGATCAAAAGACCAGGACAGGCATAAGAAGATGACTACTGCCATTGCTACCAGGAACCTCCTCATTAGGACCATTACAGAGCACCCAGCTGGTCCAGTGACTTAGGCACTCATGAAGGAGGTCAGAGAAGATGAATTTGGACTGGATGTCTGATTCTTTGCATGTTGTTTGTTTCCATTTGATGTACTTTTCCTTTTGTTGTATTTTGACCCTTCATGGGCATGTATTTTAAAACAGACTATGTATGTTTCATCATTTGTAATATATTTTAGTTTGTTTTCATTTGGGTTTTCTCTCAACAACATCAAGCATCTTCCTCGAGGTCTGGAAAGGTCAAAACCAAGAACCAAACCGGATACCTTGGAAAACAAATAAGCATACTGCATTGCATACTAACTTTGTTTTTGTTTTGTAGGTTTTGTTGTTATTATTGTTCCTAACTTTGTTGTGATCTCAGGAAACATTTCTCGTCGCCGAGTGTTCCCTGTCAACCGCACGCACCGGTACCCGACTCGTAACAACCTTCCTGGCATACAAATGGAACAAGTACATCAGGACCTGACTGAGGTCAGAAATCAGATGGCCAATGAGAGAGTGGAGATGAGAAATAAGATGTCTCAGTTCATGGCAGTGATGACTGGCTTAGCCCAGAATCAGGAAAGGTTAAGAGAGCTGGTGGAAAGACAAACTCCTGAAGAGCCTAATCTGGGAACAGGGGGAACTAGCAACAATGAACGGGGCCAGCCTCGTATTGATCCACCAGAATATGGTCCTCACTTGAATCCAGAGGTTAACATCCCGAGGAATATGTAAGGTAATGCTGCTGGGGGCAGAACCCTACAGGAGGATCCCCAAGAAGAACAATTTACTGTTATAGGGGCTGGAGATGAGGTATATGACAGAAGATTCGATGAGATTGCTGAAAAGTTAAGATCTTTGGAATCTCATAATTGTTTGGGCTTCGATGTGATGGACATGGGCCTAGTAGATGGGGTGAGAATTCCCCACAAATTCAAACCCCCATGCTTTGAAAAGTACAATGGTACCTCCTGTCCTTACACTCATCTGCAGTCTTTCTTGGGAAGGCTCAAGGCTTATACCATGGATGAAAAGTTATGGATGTTCTACTTTGAGGACAGTCTGACTGGAGCTTCGAGAGAATGGTATTCGCACCTGACTAGAGCCACCATAAGAGGTTGGAAGGATTTGGCCGAAGCTTTCATCCGGCAATATCAGTACAACCTGGACATGGCTCCCAATAGAACTCTTCTAATGGGCATGTCTCAGTCTTCTAGAGAGAGCTTCCGGGATTATGCTCAAAGATGGAGACAGCTTTCTGCTGCTATCCAACCACCCATGTCAGAGAGGGAAATGGCTGACATGTGCATGAACACATTGCAAGGGACTTATATTGATAGACTGGCTGCTTTCTCCTCTACCAGTTTTACTGATGTAGTCATAGCTGGTGAGAGAATTGAAAGTCTCTTAAAGATGGGCAAAATCTCCGACAGTGGTGTAAGTTCTTCCAGCAATCCAAGAAAACCTTTTGCGGGACCCCGAAGGGCCGGTGAAACAAGTTCCATTCATTCCAGCAGGGGCAGGCCTCAATATGCTCACCGGTCAGTAGCAGCTGTTACTATCCCAGCCCCAATTCCACAACAATCATCATATCCTCAACAAGAATAACCACAGTATCAACAACAAGCTCATTATCCACAACAAAGGTCGTATAACAACAACAACGGTAACTAACAACGTCCTTTCCAACAGAGGCCATCACAAGCAAACAGGGTAATTGACCCAATCCCAATGCCGTATGCTGCACTCTTGCCACAACTCCTAAAGCTCAACCTAGTTGAGTTAAGGACGTTGGCTCCTCCAGATCCTCTTAATCTGCTGAAGAACTACGATGCAAATGCCAGGTGTGTGTAACACGGTGGGAGAACTGACTTTAAGTTATGTTGCGGATAGCAAGAGTCGCCACCGACTTTTATTTTATCCAAAGGAAAGGCATAAAAGAACAGGAAAGACCTTATAAAAGATTTTTGGGTCCGGGGGGTAGGTTATGTAAAGGGAAGGTGTTAGCACCCTTTACATCCATGGTTATCCATGGGCTCTTAGTTACTTAGCTCACTTTGAATTGTTTTTGAAAAGGTGAAGTGTGTGAATAGAAATTTTCATAAGAGTTAATAATGATCCATGTAGGGATGCGTAAAAACTTGTGTTTGAAAACTTGTTTGAAATTGTAAAGTGTTTGAAAAGTTTTTAAATGAAGTGAGCAAGCAACTATGAGGAACCTACCCTAAAGTTTTAAGTCTTTTCTGTTCTTTATCCTTTAAATGGTAAGACTATCCCTATTATTAAGGAATAGGTAGTCATTACCTTGGATGTAAGGGACATATGAGGGACATCCGTTTTATGAAGGCAACTGTGAGGTGTATTAAGCAATTAGGAGGGACTGTCATCATTATTCGAAAAGGGACTTGATCTTTAAAGGCAACCATTAAGGGACTTGATGACTTTTCTTTTTTAAGGGACTTGCTTTTATACACCCCACTTGACCTTTTTGAATAGGCAACAATAAGGGATAGCCCTAGAAAGTGAGATGGCGATTAAAAATCGACTTACGTGTGTGAGTGTTTAATTTTATTTATCTTTAATTAAAATGATCTAAATTTGATTTTAAATATAAATACATGTTTACACTCCCTAAATTACTAACCATAGCATAAAAAATTAAATAAATTAAATATTTACAGAAATTTACACCAAGGAGCAATTACAATAATTATAATAAACAATTAAAATAAATAGCAAATAAATAAATATAAATAATAAGCAAAAATAAATAAATAGGCAATAATAAATATAATAGAGGTTAGTAATAATAATAAAAATAATTAAATAAGGTTAGTGAAATAATAATGATAAATATAATAATAAAATAAAAGGATTAGTAATAATAATAAACAAAATAAAAATTAGAAATTATTAAGAAATATGAACAATTTAATTATAAAATTATATACAACTTATTAATTCTAAACATAAGAAATTATAATTATAAAATTTAATTGTCTTTAAACATATATAAAATAAAAGAATAAGATTTAGATTATGAACAAATTATGGAAACAATTACCTATTATAAAAAATTTGATTATAATTATATTTACTAAGATTCAATTATACTACATATTATATTTACAAAAAAAAATTAGAAATTTAAATCATAAAAATAAAATCAGTTTTTTATTATTTAGAAAATAAAATTAGGTTTTACAAAATTAGGGTTTGTTTAGAAAATATTTTTTAAGGTTTAATTTAATATACAAAATTATTTAAATAAACATACATATATTTATAATTTAATTATATAAAAAACAAAAATTTAAATTGAGAAAAATTAGAATTTTAGAAAATAAAGTGTTGTTTTTAGATATTTATTAAATATATATACATGCATAATTTATTTTTTAATTGATAAATAAGAAAACAATTTAAGCAAATTAATTAAATAAATTTAAAAAAATGGTAAAAAGAAACTTACCTTGGCTGGGTTTGAACCCAGGACCTCTTGCCTGCAAGCAACAAAACGTACCACCAGGCCAGCCACGTATTGGTGATAATAGAATGGTTCCAATTGGTTTTGTGCAATGCCTGGAAAAATCAGAAAAATAATAGAAGCAAAAAGGCCTGGGGGAGGATTGAACCCAGGACCTCTTAACACACAAACGCACGCATGACCATCCAGCTAGGTGAGCAATTCTGCTAATGGTGTGGCAAGAGAACATAATATATTATGCTTCATAGTTAACCTGAAAAATAGAAAAAAATAATGGTACAAGACCAGGATTCGAACACAGGTCTCGTAGCCAAACACAAACGCCTCTTTCCACTGGGACACATGCTCCTGTGTGATAAACAACCAAGATGAATACATAATATTTTAAATCAGAATTTCAAATATGAAATTCGCGCCAGAACGCCTTCATCTTCAACCTCAAATTCGTAGGGTTTCCTGCGAATTTTTCTGGGAAAATTCCTACGAATTTTCATGCAACTCAAACCTGCGAATCACATACATCATCATACGAGTAAAATTTCTTCAAATTGAACCTGCAAACATGATCTATACAACAATTACAGTCCAAATATGAGTCCATTATCAATTTATATTAGGTATTCCATGAATCCCCAATTTTGAAGCTCCAACCCTAACAATGGCCGATTGCCATTTAGGTCACGAAACTCCAATTTCTTTGTCCAGAAACCTTCACAAGCTCAATACAAACATCATAAACCAAACAAAATTCATTGAGATACATTAAATTAGTGAAACCGAAAAAAATATATTCAAGAACAAATTGAATTCGGATTATGCATTATGGAGTGATTTTGATGCATATGAGTGTTGGTTTTGCTTCAAGAAGGTCCAAGGAACATTGCTATGTTCTTATTTTACCTTAAAACACCTTGTATCAATGAATCCGAATGTGAGGTTTTGGATGGTTTTTTAATTTGTGAAACTTACTTTTGGAGGCAGAAAATACGTGGATTTGTGATGGCAATGAGTTAAGCACTTATAGGAGAGTGAATTAGGTCAAAAAGATTGATTGTTTGTGTGGAAAAATTGATATGAAAAGATCCAAATTAATCATGCCTTTAAAATCCAATATTCTTGTATGAAGGCTTGCTATTTTTGGACAAATCTTATGATTCCTTTCCTCTTCAATTCAAATCAACATTTAAGACTTTCTAGAAGCTTAATCTCCATCAAATCTTACATTTTCATATTTTATTTTTATTTAAAATGATTTTTAATGAATTAAATCAAAATAAATAAAAATAAAAATAATAAAAATTCTGATTTTTAATGGTTTGGGTCGTGCATGAAGTCATTGTATGGGTTGGGTCATTATTTGGCAAGCCCATTTGGAAGAAATTGGCTTTAGACCTCCTTTTTCATCATAAACCAACTCAAAATTTCCCAACTTTGCAAGGGCACATATCCTTCAATTTTAATGCTATGAAGGTGTTCTTGGACATTTTGGAAAGCTTGAAGAGTCCTATAACCAACCCCACTGGTTTCATGTCCATATCATTTACCAATCTCAAGTTATGCCCTTTTGAAGTTGTTGACTTTTTGTTGACTTTCAAAAGGACCTATAATGTCTTAGCTCATACCTTCCAAATGAAGCATTTTTGGGCTTGGCTTGTGAGACACAAAGTTGTAGAGAATTCAATTTCCTTCAAAATGAGCTTTGAGTGGAGACTTGGTGATGAAGCATGTGAAAGTTATGGCTGGTCAAAGTTCAGTTGACTTTTACTAAGGAAACCCTAATTTAGAAACTCCTGATTCTTGATGATCTGGAATCTCCTTGATGAATCATGATCAACCCTTGATCAAATGATGAATTTTACTTCATATACTTGATGTTGGCAAAAAATCATGAAGTTTGACTTTGGTTTGACCACAGTTGACCTCAGTTTGACTTTTTAACTGCATTGACTGATTTTGACCTATCTGATCATTTGACTGAGCAAACCTTTGAGAAAAGTCTTGAAACTTGTCATGGGGGTTCTTACACACATATAAGATGTTATGAAGCTCACTTGAAGTCTTGGAAGTCCATTTAGCCTGATTAAAGTCAAAACCCTAGTTTTGGATGCACTGCTTAGGAGGTGCATTGTCTGAGGGAATTGTCAACTCTTCTGACCAATTGTGAACTTTGTGAACCTTATGAACCATCATAAAATGTCTTGTGATACTCATGGGAGGTATTGTGAACCTTGTGAACCTTGTGAACCTCATAAAGTGACTTGTAGACTTCATGAACCTCATGAAAGGTCATGTAAACATTGTGAATCTTGTGAACCTTGTGAACCTTCAAGAAGTGACTTGTAGACTTCATGAACCTCATGAAAGGTCTTGTAAATGTTGAGAAGCTTGTGAACCTTGTGAACCTTCATAAAGTGACTTGTAGACTTCATGAACCTCATGAAAGGTTTTGAAAGCATTGTGGAACTTGTGAACCTTGTGAACCTTCTTAGCACACAAAGACTTGTATTGTGAGGGCAAATTTTGGGGTGCAATAGCTGCCCCTGTTCAATTTTCTGAAACCTGAGGGGTTAGATTGGTATGTTTTCCAGTCGTGACCTGGAAGGTTGAAGGGGATTGAACACAAAAGCCCAAAAATTTGCACTCACCAGTGCATAAGGTGGTATAAATGGCTAGTTGAATATGATTGAGTGGGCTTAAAGATGCCACTTGGAGGAAAATTCTTCAGATACATGTCTTGGAGGATGAAGCAGTCCAAAATATGGAGGTATAATGATAGCTGTCAGGAGGATAAAGCAATCCTGAGGTAGTGATATGCTTTCAGGAGAATAAAGCAATCCTGATGGAATAGTATGTTTTCAGGAGGATAAAGCAGTCCTGATGTACAAGAAGCTGTCAGGAGGATAAAGCAGTCCTGAGATAATGATAAGCTGTCAGGAGGATAAAGCAGTCTTGAGGTAGTAATATGCTTTCAGGAGGATAAAGCAGTCCTGAGGAAGTGATGATAACCTTTGAGAAGATAAACAACGACCCAAAGTAATGATATGATTTCAGGAGGATAAAGCAATCCTGAGGAAATGATATGCTTTCAGGAGGATACAGCAGTCCTGAGGAATAAAAGCTTTCAGGAGGATGAAGCAGTCCTGATGTAATAAAAAGCTGTCAGGAGGATAAAGCAATCCTGAGGTAGTAATACGTTGTCAGGAGGATAAAGCAATCCTGAGGTAGTAATAAGCTGTCAGGAGGATAAAGCAATCCTGAGGTAGCAATGTGATTTCAGGAGGATAAAGCAATCCTGATGTAATAGGAATTTTCATGAGGATAGAGCAATCCTGAAGTAATGATGATAGCTATCAGGAGGATGAAGCAGTCCTGGTGTAGTAATATGTTCCCAAGAGGATGAAGCAGTCTCGTGAGATGATAAGTTTTCAGGGGGATAAAGCAGTCCTGATGGATGATATGCTTTCAGGGGGATAAAGCAATCCTGATAATCGTAATTTTGTTTGCTGGATAATTAACCTGAAAACAAGGTAGCATTCTGTATGATAATATTAGTTTATGCATTATGTATGCATGTATGATATGATGCACTTAAGTAATGTATTATGCATTCATGGATATGTATGTTATGGTATGATGTAAATGATGTATGTCTGATATGATACTGCCTGAAGCATCTGGATATCTTCGTATGACAACTGCTGGCCAGGGAAAATAAATCCCGGTTTGTTGCTGAAGAATATGAGGAACTTGTTCCTGTCTTGTTTGATAATGAGGTATACATAACCTTCCGTATGCTGGGGATAGTAAGGTATATATAACCTCTCGTCTTCTGGGAATAGTAAGGTATATATAACCTCCCGTTTGCTGGGGATAGCAAGGTATATATAACCTTCGTCTTCGTTTGATAGTAGAGTAGATATAACACCCGTCTTCGTTCGTCGTACCCTTATTGGAAAGTAATTTCCCGTATATCCGTATGAGGATAAAAGAGATGGATATAAATTCCAGGGGAGATGAGACTTTATGAAGATAGATTCGTCCTACTGAGGGTTTTGTGAATGTCTTGCAGAGATGAACCGGCGAAGCTTCGTTGAAATCCTTCCCTCGTTCGTCCTTAGTAAATACTATTACTGCATTTTCATGGATTTCTGGTAAACATCAATCATATTAAAAGCATCCATGCATTTTTGGTAAACATCAATCATATTCAAAAGCATGCATACATTCAAACACAACCAATGGACGTTTCGCTTATGTAAATAGGGTAAAAGTAAATCTGGATTCAAAAGATGGAATTTATTTATATCAAAAAGTGACCCATACACGGGCAAGTTTGTACAAGGAGACATAAACCCTAGTAAGAGGATTTTGCCATAAAGTTTTTACAAAACAAGGAAAATCAGCTATGTGGGAAATAATCCTATTGAGTTTCAATTCTACTATTGCCATTATCCTCAAATATCTCATCTTCTGCTGTTGAGACGGAAACGATTGGATTGAGCTTTATCTGTTCGAGCTTGAGTAAGTAACACAACTGGTTGCAGTTTCATGGGTGATCCAAACGAGACATAGTCATACGCTTTAATCCCTAACTTTTGCCTGGATTGCCTTTTCAGGTTTTCAATCCACCGGGATACCCTTTTTTGCCCAAGCCGCCTTTTCAGGTTTTCGACTTGTCGGGTGTACATCTTTTTATATATATCCCTAATTTTTGCCCAAACCCTTTTGGTTTGCCGGGATGCCCTTATTTTTGCCTAGGCCTGTCAACCTAGCGGGTCTCTTTTTATGCGTAGTATTTTTTAACTATGTCTGCGTTTACAGGCTATGGGAAGTCTTCACCATCCATAGTAGTCAGTATCATGGCACCTCCTGAGAACACTGTCTTGACTACAAATGGTCCTTCATACGTTGGAGTCCACTTGCCCCTAGGATCACCCTGTGGTAATATGATACGCTTGATTACCAAGTCACCAGCCTGATATACCTTTGGCTTAACCTTCTTGTTAAAAGCTTTGATCATCCGTTTCTGGTACATCTGGCCATGACAAACTGCTGCTAACCTTTTCTCATCAATCAAATTTATCTGGTCAAGTCGAGTCTGAATCCACTCATATTCATCCAAGCCTGCATCCTTCATAATTCTCAAGGAGGGAATCTGAACTTCAATGGGCAGAACTGCTTCCATACCATAGACTAAGGAGAATGGGGTTGCCCCTGTTGAGGTACGTATTGTGGTACGATAACCATGAAGAGCAAATGGTAACATCTCATGCCAATCCTTATAAGTAACAGTCATCTTCTGTACAATCTTCTTAATGTTCTTATTAGCAGCTTCAACTGCCCCATTCATCTTCGAACGATACGGAGAAGAGTTATGATGCTTAATCTTGAACTGCGTGCAGAGATCAGTAATCATAGTGTTGTTCAGATTAGAGCCATTGTCAGTAATAATCCTTTCAGGGATGCCATACCTACATATGAAATTATTCTTAATGAATCGAGCCACAACATTCTTGGTAACAGATGCAAATGAAGCTGCCTCTACCCACTTCGTGAAGTAATCAATAGCAACCAGGATGAAACGATGCCCATTAGAAGCAGTAGGCTTGATCTCACCAATCATATCAATGCCCCACATGGCAAAGGGCTAAGGAGCAGTCAACACATTCAAGGGTGATGGAGGTACATGGACTTTATCAGCATAAATTTGACACTTGTGACATGTTCTGGAGTGTTGATAGCAATCAGCTTCCATGGTAGACCAATAGTAACCTGCTCTCAAAATATTCTTTGCCATAGTATGACCACTAGAATGAGTGTCAAAGATCCCATCATGCATATCTTCCATAATCTCAGTTGCTTCCTTCTTATCCACACAACGAAGCAAAGTTGAATCATGATTACGCTTGTACAAAATCCCATTACTCAAAAAGAACTTAGCAGAAAACCTTCTCAGAAACTTCCTATCTTCGACAGATGCCCCTTCAGGGAACTCCTGAGCTTCAAGATATCTTTTTACTTCATAGAACCAAGGCTTCTCCTCTGCCCCCTCTGTGTCAATCTCATTGCAGTATGCAGGCTTCTCAAATCTATCAATAGTAATCTTGGGAGCTTCATCATCCCAACTGATTTCAAACATGGATGCCATGGTGGCTAATGCATCTGCTAACTGATTCTCTCTTCGTGGAATATGTCCAAAGGTAATCTCTTTGAAATGTGGAATCAAAGACAACACATGCTCTCTGTAAGGAATGAGATTATCATGCTTGGTATCCCAATCTCCTTTAATCTGACTTACTACCAGGGCTGAATCTCCATACACATCAAGGAACTGAATCTTCATATCAATAGCAGCTTTAATACCCAGAATACATGCCTCATACTCAGCCATGTTATTGGTACAATAGAAACAAATTCTGGCAATAATCGGGGTATGACAACCTTCAGGGGAACTAATCACAACACCAACACCATTACCAAGTGCATTGGAAGCACCATCAAAAACCATAGTCCATCGGGATCCTTGTTCAGGTCTGTCATATTGTCCAGGTTCTTTGGTAATAGTCATAATGTCTTCATCAGGGAATTCAAAACTCATTGACTGGTAATCATCTACTGCTTGATGAGCCAAATGATCTGCTACAACACTTCCCTTAATGGCCTTCTGAGTAGTATACTGTATGTCATATTCTGTCAAGATCATTTGCCATCTTGCAATTCTTCCGGAGAGAGCAGGTTTCTCAAATATATACTTGATTGGATCCATCTTTGAGATCAACAAGGTAGTATGGGTCAACATATACTGTCTTAGTCGGTGAGCAGCCCATGCCAAAGCGCAGCAAGTTTTCTCGAGCAGTGAGTATCTTGTTTCACAGTCGGTAAACTTTTTGCAAAGGTAGTATATTGCCTGCTCTTTTCGACCAGACTCGTCATGTTGCCCCAACACACACCCCATTGAGTTGTCTAACACTGTTAAGTACATAATCAAGGGTCTTCCATCAACTGGTGGCATCAAAATTGGAGGTTCTAGTAGATATCTCTTGATTTCATCAAAGGCAGTCTGGCACTCATCATTCCATTCCATCACCTGATCTTTTTTCAACAACTTGAAGATTGGCTCACAGATGGCAGTTAACTGGGAAATAAATCTTGCAATATAATTCAACCGTCCCAAGAAACCTCTAACCTCCTTCTCAGTACGGGGAGCTGGCATCTCTCGTATAGCTTTTACTTTTGCAGGATCCACTTCAATACCTTTTCCACTAACAATGAAACCCAGGAGTTTACCAGATCTAACTCCAAAAGTACACTTGTTCGGATTCAGTCTCAACTTGTATTTCTTCAACCTCTCAAACAACTTATGCAAATGATCAAGATGTTGTTCTTCATTCTGGGACCTGGCTATCATATCATCCATATATACCTCTATCTCATGATGAATCATATCATGAAACAAAGCCACCATAGCACGCTGATATGTTGCCCCTGCATTCTTCAAACCAAATGGCATCACCTTATAACAAAAAGTGCCCCACTGTGTCACAAATGTTGTCTTCTCCATGTCTTCAGGAGCCATCTTGATTTGATTGTAACTAGAGAAACCATCCATAAAAGAGAATACCTTATGCTGAGCAGTGTTGTCTACCAGAATATCAATATGAGGAAGTGGAAAATCATCTTTGGGGCTAGCCTTGTTAAAATCTCTGTAGTCCACACACATACGTACCTTACCATCTTTCTTAGGAACTGGTACCACATTTGCAACCCACTGAGGATAAGAAGTTACTACTAAGAACCCTGCATTGAACTGTTTCATTACCTCTGCCTTAATCTTTTCTGACATTTCAGGACGCATACGACGAACCTTCTGCTTCTTTGGACGACAATCTTCTTTCACTGGTAAACGGTGAACCACAATGTCTGTATCCAACCCTGGCATATCTTCATAAGACCAAGCAAAGATCTCCACATAGTCACGTAACATCTGAATCAATCTGCTCTTGACACTGTCCTCTAAATCAGCCCCTATCTTGACCTCTTTTTTGTTTTCTTCAGTTCCCAAATTCACAACTTCGACTGGCTCTTCATGTGGCTGTATAGCTTTCTCTTCTTGTTGTAACAACCTAGCAAGCTCTACAGGTATTTCACAATCGTCCTCATTTCCGTCTTCAGTTTGATAGACCGGATTCTCGAAATTATAATTGGCAATAGTAGAACTGTTATCAACAGGATCCAGAGTGGATGAGGATCTGCATTTTAGTGATGTGGGTGTGTGTAAGAACACATAGCTGATAAAACAAAAAGAAAAGAAAAGAAAGACAAGGAACACAATATTTACTAAAACGAAGCGTCCACTGATTTTATTGAATGAAGTATGCAAATGAAATGACAGCCCGTAACAAGCACACCTTTGTGCCCCGAGTAAGGCACAAGGCTTAAGAGTTCAATTGTTCAAGAAATTACAAACTTAAAAGCAACAACACAGTAATAGTATTTACTCCTGACTAAAGGAGATAGGGATAACATCTTCAGCTTTCCAATTATTGAGTCCAGCACCCACAGTAGGAAAAATCCAAGCATCCAGATTGTAGTCTTCTTCATAGTCTCCCACAGCATTGATCTGATCTTTCATAACCCCTTGATTGGTGATACGAACAACACGAGCACGACGAACAGCTTTCTGGGACTCTTCATCCACCACAGCTCTAGCATCATTGAGGGAGGCCATTGCCATTGTTGGAGGCTTTCTGGTGACCACAGGAACTTTCTTCGCAACAGGAGGAGCTACATAATCATTAACAATCCAGGGAACCACTTCAAATGTCTGACACGGAGTTTCAATGTATTCACCTTCCACTTCCAGATACTTGAAAGTGTTTACATGGATGACAAAGTAATCTTCTTCTCCATAGACAGTAACAACCTTTCCATCCACCGAATATCTCAACTTTTGGTGTAATGTAGAGGTTACAACACCTGCCCCATGGATCCAGGGACGACCAAGCAGACAAGAGTATGAAGGACGAATATCCATCACAAAAAATGTAGCTGTAAAAACCTGGGAGCCAACTTTGATTGGAAGATCAATTTCTCCATGTACTACTCTTCTAGAACCATCAAAAGCCTTCACCACAATATTACTGGGCTTCAGCACAGCATCTTCAGGACTCAGCTTATTCAGGACTTCCTTGGGCAACACATTCAGAGAGGAACCATTGTCTATCAATACATGTGACAGGGTAGTGCCCCTGCATTCAATTGAGATATGCAAGGCCCTGTTATGATCCCTCTTGGCAGGGGTCAAATCAGCATCAGAAAACCCTAACCCATTATCATAGGTCAGGTGGGCAACACAATTCTCAAACTGGTCAACAGAAATTGCATTAGGTACGTGAGCAGTCTTCAGAAACTTGATCAAGGACTTGGCATGAGCCTCAGAACACAACAACAAGGATAACATAGAAATCTTTGAGGGAGTATGCCCCAATTGATCAACAATGTCATAATCACTCTTGCGAATGATTTTCAATACTTCCTCCATCTGCTTAGAGAGATCATCAGCAGCTGGCACATCAGTAGATACAGGCTCAATAACAGGACCTTTGCCCCGAGCATCAGTGGTAGAGGTAGCAGCAGGAGTAACTGCATTCTTGGAAGCAACTGGAGGAGAGAAGACTCTTCCACTACGTGTGATCTTGCTAGATCCAGCAATATTATCAATATCAACAGGCACATCAGCTAAAGGCTCTTGCTTAACACCATGGATGTAAACATCAGACCCATAGTGCCAAGGCACAGCTTTGTCAGACGTATACGGAATAGGACCAGGAGTAGTAATGACCATAGGAGCAACTCTGGCTTCAGCAACAACTTTCACAGGACCTTCAGCAGTAATCCTGATTGGACCCTGATGAGTGATTTTAATAGGTCTCTTTGGAGTGATTCTTACCGGTACTTTGTCAACTATATCAACCTCTTCAATCTTCTTACCTCGAGTAAGATGATCCACCATACTTTCTACAGAAGATGGTCTTCTTTCAAACACTATAGTATACTTATCCATGAGACGTTGAATTCCATCTCTCAGTCTGAAGCAACTATCTGGCTTATAAGTACAGTACAAACAATCTTCACGACAACCTGGAAAGATCCCAGCTTGTACTAACTTCTTTTTGATAACAGACAATGGTGTGGTCAACTCCATAACTGAATAGACATGTAGATCTTCATCAATGGCATTGACAGTCTTCTCGTGATTTGGCATTGGAGCAGTAATCACATTTGGAGTACCCGGAGGGTCAAACTCAATCTCTCCAGCCTCAATCATATCTTGAATTTTGTTCTTCAAGACCCAGCAGTTATTAGTATCATGTCCCTGACAGTTTGAATGATATGCACATCGTGCATTGGGATTGTACCTGGGTGAGGTAACATTAGGATTCTGAGGAGCTTCCTTCAAAGAAATAAGTTCAGCCTTCAACAAGTGTTGCAATGCTTGAGCCATTGACATGTTGATCTTCGTGAACTGCCTTCTAGCCCTCTGTTGGTTGCCCTGTGGCTGCTCTGTTGTTGCAGGAGTTGGATTTGAAATATGAACTGCACTAACAGACTGATGCCTTCTGTCATAAACAGCATTGGATTCTTTCTTCCCAGTGGGAGGCTTTGCAGTACCTGATGAAGAAGTACCCATTTGGATCTTACCATTCTTTATACCATTCTCTACTCGCTCTCCTGTCATGATCAACTCAGTGAAGCCAGATGATGAGCTTCCAATGAGATGACTGTAAAACGGACCATTCAGCGTACACATGAACATATCAACCAATTCCCTGTCAGTCAAAGGGGGTTGAACTCTTCCAGCTAAATCTCTCCACTTCTGAGCATACTCTTTAAAACTTTCTTTGGCACCCATAGACATGCTCTGAAGCTGCATGCGAGTGGGGGCTAAGTCAGCATTGTATTGATACTGCTTATAGAAAGCTTCCGCAAGATCATTCCAATCTCTGATGTTGACACTCTCCAACTGATAATACCACTCCAACTGAGCTCCAGATAAGCTCTCTTGAAAAAAGTGGATCCACAACTTCTTGTCGGCAGTGTGAGGTTGAATCCTTCTGACATAAGACCTCAAATGCAGCTTGGGACAAGAGACCCCATCATAAACAACAAAGGTAGGAACCTTGAAACCAATGGGTATAACAACCCCAGATATTAGACTCAAATCCTCAAAATCCAGCCCAGATGATTTCTGCAACTCCATGGCATCCATTCTATCCACCAACATCTTGAATTTGTCTTCATTAGGCTCATGGTAGTAATTATCCTCAGAATCAGAGTCCCCCATAGTGTTGTGGAGACTGCCTCCCTCTTTCTCAGATTCCTCAGATTCATAGTCTTCAACCTGCTCTTTAGTCTTGACAGGACCTTTGAACCTTCTTCCCATGTTGAGCAGGCCACCTGACCTTCTAGTCTTCTTAGTCTTCTTGGCCAGCAGTGTCTTCAATTCATCCTGTCCCTTGGATAGGTTCAGGATCAGCTCTTGGAACTGTGCATTTTGTGCCTGGAGATCCTTAACTGATTGTTCAAGAGCCATTGCTGAAATAAACAGCGAGAAGATGAGAAACCTGTGCACAATTGTAAACCTGTGATGCGATGAAATGATATGTGAATGCATATGCAATGTTTTCAAGGACCGCAGGATTTAAATTTGCTTAAACAAACACAAAGGTAAACTTTTATTAGTAATAACTTTGTTTTGCCTCTTGGGCTTACAAAAAATGAAATGAAATAGATACAAAAGATGGGGTTTTAAGTCTCCCATGGACGTTTCCTCTTTGTGTTGAGGTATGAGTTGAGATTCTGTTCCTCATGAAGTTGCTTTGTTAGTTCCAGGATTCTTTCTTGGCTTGCTTTGTAATGAGCCTCGAAAGTATCCCTTTGCTCCTTCAGTTGGACCCAGGATCTCTGCAAGTCTTCCATATCAGTAGGCATGTCTGGGTGAAGGATGGTATAAGCAGTGTCCCCTTCAGCAACAGGTTCCATGGTAACTGGCAGGATAGCAGGATATGGTATCATGAGAGTCTGAGCACGAGATCGCACCCATCTGAGATAAGCTTCCATAGGAATAGTGTATTTAGGCTCCAGTGTCTTGCTGTCAATCTTGTTTACTTTTCCCCATGCTCGTATGAATCTCTGACGGTAACCTTGAAGATCGTTGTCGTAGTCAAACACAATGCCTTGAATTAACATGTCATGTGGGCCATCGCTCCGAGCGTAACCAAACTGTCGTAAAGCTAGAGAGGGGTTGTAGGTGATGCCTCCTCTTATGCCTAGAAGTGGCACATTAGGAAACTACCCACAACGGTCAATGATAGTGACATTCTCCATAGATCTGGAGCACCAATGGATATCTGAGTGAGAAAGTGACATGATCCTCTTGGACCATCTGAACCCTTTCTCATTCTTCATTACTGAGCGAGGAAGGTGAGAAATAAACTACCTAGAAAGCAAAGGTATACAGCACATCAAAGTTCCTCTTGCCCTTGTAGTACGAGTATGAAGAGAATGCAGGATGTCTCCAAGCAATGTAGGCACTGGATTGTGACTCAGGAAAATGTTGATGGCATGAACATCTATGAACTGATCTGGATTGGGGAACAATACTAAGCCATAATCAGTAAGGCTAAGATCTCCTCAAAAGCATCATAGCTCATGGCCTTCAAGAACATTTGAGCTCTATCCATTAATACCTTGGCAAGAATACCCTTAACTCCGCTTCTCGTTTCTAGAACAATGTCAGACTTCTTCAGATGTAGAGCTGCAGCAATAACCTCTGGTTTAAGCTCCTTCTCCAAGCCTGTGAAGGGTCTTTGATCAAGAACAGGTATACCCAGAAGTTTAGAAAACTCCTCCATGGTTGGAACCAGCTGATAATCAGGGAATGTAAAGCAATGGTGCTTAGGGTCAAAGAACTGAAATAGGACACTCATCATGTCTTCATTGAACCCTGAGGTGACTAGATCCAATAGGTGGCCGTGTCTCTTGATGAACTGGGAATGATCAGACACTCGAGAAACCAACTCTTTAAGCTTAGCAGGTATGCCCACAAAGTTGATCCTGATGGTGTTTCTACGAGCAGAGGCCATGACCTGCAACAAAGAACAAAGATAAATCCTTTGGTCCTTGAAATGGTTAGTGAAAATGATATGCTTATGATGCATGATGATGTCATGATGTTATGTTCAATCACAAACATGTGGCACACACAAACAAGTCACACAATAGCCCTAGGTTTGAAGGCTTGCATGAGGTTTAAAGGTAAGTACCCTCCCCTGAAGTTAGTTGGTTCATCCTGTCCTACAAAAGTAACCATGTTCTAAGGGATCTCAATATCATTGATCCTTCACAAGGGTGGTTGTTCAGTAGGCAACTTACTTGCCAACCAAAACCCTCCAAGTTTAGGATCTCCATGAGCGTAGTATCGAGTGTCAACCAACTTCAGTCTGCACCAAAGCCGGTTACCTCACTACTTTTCTAAAGTCCAAGATGAGTTAACTAGGGTTCTAAAAGTTAGTTAGTGCATTGACAACACATGGCAGCCTCATATTATCCTCAACTTGACTTAAGGAACATAAGCACCAACCAAGAAGTCGCACTAACTATGGCCACCAGATCAACCGTATCGATATACGTCGTACATTTTCCTTGGTCTATTTCCATTTACCTAAGGTACACTAGATCCGGGTTAGGACCTTTCACACATAAGAGCCTCCCAACAAGATAATATAAAGCAAACAAGGAAAACAATTTAAAGTGATCTAATTCCTAAGGGTACCCCTCTTAAATTTAAATCCCCAGCAGAGTCGCCAGTTCTGTAACACGGTGGGAGAACTGACTTTAAGTTATGTTGCGGATAGCAAGAGTCGCCACCGACTTTTATTTTATCCAAAGGAAAGGCATAAAAGAACAGGAAAGACCTTATAAAAGATTTTTGGGTCCGGGGGGTAGGTTATGTAAAGGGAAGGTGTTAGCACCCTTTACATCCATGGTTATCCATGGGCTCTTAGTTACTTAGCTCACTTTGAACTGTTTTTGAAAAGGTGAAGTGTGTGAATAGAAATTTTCATAAGAGTTAATAATGATCCATGTACGGATGCGTAAAAACTTGTGTTTGAAAACTTGTTTGAAATTGTAAAGTGTTTGAAAAGTTTTTAAATGAAGTGAGCAAGCAACTATGAGGAACCTACCCTAAAGTTTTAAGTCTTTTCTGTTCTTTATCCTTTAAATGGTAAGACTATCCCTATTATTAAGGAATAGGTAGTCATTACCTTGGATGTAAGGGACATATGAGGGACATCCGTTTTATGAAGGCAACTGTGAGGTGTATTAAGCAATTAGGAGGGACTGTCATCATTATTCGAAAAGGGACTTGATCTTTAAAGGCAACCATTAAGGGACTTGATGACTTTTCTTTTTTAAGGGACTTGCTTTTATACACCCCACTTGACCTTTTTGAATAGGCAACAATAAGGGATAGCCCTAGAAAGTGAGATGGCGATTAAAAATCGACTTACGTGTGTGAGTGTTTAATTTTATTTATCTTTAATTAAAATGATCTAAATTTGATTTTAAATATAAATACATGTTTACACTACCTAAATTACTAACCATAGCATAAAAAATTAAATAAATTAAATATTTACAGAAATTTACACCAAGGAGCAATTACAATAATTATAATAAACAATTAAAATAAATAGCAAATAAATAAATATAAATAATAAGCAACAATAAATAAATAGGCAATAATAAATATAATAGAGGTTAGTAATAATAATAAAAATAATTAAATAAGGTTAGTGAAATAATAATGATAAATATAATAATAAAATAAAAGGATTAGTAATAATATGATTAGTAATAATAATAAACAAACTAAAAATTAGAAATTTTTAAGAAATATGAACAATTTAATTATAAAATTATACAACTTATTAATTCTAAACATAAGAAATTATAATTATAAAATTTAATTGTCTTTAAACATATATAAAATAAAAGAATAAGATTTAGATTATGAACAAATTATGGAAACAATTACCTATTATAAAAAATTTGATTATAATTATATTTACTAAGATTCAATTATACTACATATTATATTTACAAAAAAAAATTAGAAATTTAAATCATAAAAATAAAATCAGTTTTTTATTATTTAGAAAATAAAATTAGGTTTTACAAAATTAGGGTTTGTTTAGAAAATATTTTTTAAGGTTTAATTTAATATACAAAATTATTTAAATAAACATACATATATTTATAATTTAATTATATAAAAAACAAAAATTTAAATTGAGAAAAATTAGAATTTTAGAAAATAAAGTGTTGTTTTTAGATATTTATTAAATATATATATACATGCATAATTTATTTTTTAATTGATAAATAAGAAAACAATTTAAGCAAATTAATTAAATAAATTAAAAAAAATGGTAAAAAGAAACTTACCTTGGCTGGGTTTGAACCCAGGACCTCTTGCCTGCAAGCAACAAAACGTACCACCAGGCCAGCCACGTATTGGTGATAATAGAATGGTTCCAATTGGTTTTGTGCAATGCCTGGAAAAATCAGAAAAATAATAGAAGCAAAAAGGCCTGGGGGAGGATTGAACCCAGGACCTCTTAACACACAAACGCACGCATGACCATCCAGCTAGGTGAGCAATTCTGCTAATGGTGTGGCAAGAGAACATAATATATTATGCTTCATAGTTAACCTGAAAAATAGAAAAAAATAATGGTACAAGACCAGGATTCAAACACAGGTCTCGTAACCAAACACAAACGCCTCTTTCCACTGGGACACATGCTCCTGTGTGATAAACAACCAAGATGAATACATAATATTTTAAATCAGAATTTCAAATATGAAATTCGCGCCAGAACGCCTTCATCTTCAACCTCAAATTCGTAGGGTTTCCTGTGAATTTTTTTGGGAAAATTCCTACGAATTTTCATGCAACTCAAACCTGCGAATCACATACATCATCATACGAGTAAAATTTCTTCAAATTGAACCTGCAAACATGATCTATACAACAATTACAGTCCAAATATGAGTCCATTATCAATTTATATTAGGTATTCCATGAATCCCCAATTTTGAAGCTCTAACCCTAACAATGGCCGATTGCCATTTAGGTCACGAAACTCCAATTTCTTTGTCCAGAAACCTTCACAAGCTCAATACAAACATCATAAACCAAACAAAATTCATTGAGATACATTAAATTAGTGAAACCGAAAAAAATATATTCAAGAACAAATTGAATTCGGATTATGCATTATGGAGTGATTTTGATGCATATGAGTGTTGGTTTTGCTTCAAGAAGGTCCAAGGAACATTGCTATGTTCTTATTTTACCTTAAAACACCTTGTATCAATGAATCCGAATGTGAGGTTTTGGATGGATTTTTAATTTGTGAAACTTACTTTTGGAGGCAGAAAATTCGTAGATTTGTGATGAAAATGAGTTAAGCACTTATAGGAGAGTGAATTAGGTCAAAAAGATTGATTGTTTGTGTGGAAAAATTGATATGAAAAGATCCAAATTAATCATGCCTTTAAAATCCAATATTCTTGTATGAAGGCTTTCTATTTTTGGACAAATCTTATGATTCCTTTCCTCTTCAATTCAAATCAACATTTAAGACTTTCTAGAAGCTTAATCTCCATCAAATCTTACATTTTCATATTTTATTTTTATTTAAAATGATATTTAATGAATTAAATCAAAATAAATAAAAATAAAATAATAAAAATTCTGATTTTTAATGGTTTGGGTCGTGCATGAAGTCATTGTATGGGTTGGGTCATTATTTGGCAAGCCCATTTGGAAGAAATTGGCTTTAGACCTCCTTTTTCATCATAAACCAACTCAAAATTTCCCAACTTTGCAAGGGCACATATCCTTCAATTTTAATGCTATGAAGGTGTTCTTGGACATTTTGGAAAGCTTGAAGAGTCCTCTAACCAACCCCACTGGTTTCATGTCCATATCATTTACCAATCTCAAGTTATGCCCTTTTGAAGTTGTTGACTTTTTGTTGACTTTCAAAAGGACCTATAATGTCTTAGCTCATACCTTCCAAATGAAGCATTTTTGGGCTTGGCTTGTGAGACACAAAGTTGTAGAGAATTCAATTTCCTTAAAAATGAGCTTTGAGTGGAGACTTGGTGATGAAGCATGTGAAAGTTATGGCTGGTCAAAGTTCAGTTGACTTTTACTGAGGAAACCCTAATTTAGAAACTCCTGATTCTTGATGATCTGGAATCTCCTTGATGAATCATGATCAACCCTTGATCAAATGATGAATTTTACTTCATATACTTGATGTTGGCAAAAAATCATGAAGTTTGACTTTGGTTTGACCACAGTTGACCTCAGTTTGACTTTTTAACTGCATTGACTGATTTTGACCTATCTGATCATTTGACTGAGCAAACCTTTGAGAAAAGTCTTGAAACTTGTCATGGGGGTTCTTACACACATATAAGATGTTATGAAGCTCACTTGAAGTCTTGGAAGTCCATTTAGCCTGATTAAAGTCAAAACCCTAGTTTTGGATGCACTGCTTAGGAGGTGCATTGTCTGAGGGAATTGTCAACTCTTCTGACCAATTGTGAACTTTGTGAACCTTGTGAACCATCATAAAATGTCTTGTGATACTCATGGGAGGTATTGTGAACCTTGTGAACCTTGTGAACCTCATAAAGTGACTTGTAGACTTCATGAACCTCATGAAAGGTCATGTAAACATTGTGAATCTTGTGAACCTTGTGAACCTTCAAGAAGTGACTTGTTGACTTCATGAACCTCATGAAAGGTCTTGTAAATGTTGAGAAGCTTGTGAACCTTGTGAACCTTCATAAAGTGACTTGTAGACTTCATGAACCTCATGAAAGGTTTTGAAAGCATTGTGGAACTTGTGAACCTTGTGAACCTTCTTAGCACACAAAGTCTTGTATTGTGAGGGCAAATTTTGGGGTGCAACAGTGTGCATTCCACTCAAACGCACCGGGGCATAATACTGAAAAATGCAGGGCCCTACAGATAAAAGTCCAGTATTTGGTGGACTCAAAAGCTCTCAATTTTGCGCCTCCTTTGAACGTCACAAGAAATCCAATGCCTAGTCACAACGGGCCTAGGATCAATGCTATTGAGGAGGGCAAACCATCCACATTAATTAACAATGTTGCACAAATCCGAACACCTTTGGTTGAAATCAAAGCCCAGCTGTTAGAATGCCAAGTGTTCCCCGGATGTGAGGTCGGTTGTGGATATTGCAATATTGTCGTTAATGGATGTGAGAGACTGAGAAACGGCATAGATGGCCTCATTAGAGATGGCATTCTTCAGATTACAACAACAGCGACTACAACTCCAACAATTCCTTCATCAACAATCACAGATGCTCCTACAACGTCAGCAACCCTTGTTCCAACAGTTACTCAATCAATCACTTCAATGGATACAAGTTCAGTCACAATTCCTTCTACAATGACAACACCCATTACTCCATCAGTTCCTGCTACAACTTTCAACATATGTCCAATCAACAGTACCGTCTACAACATCAGCAACAGTTAATGAAAGCGTCTCAACGGTTACGATATATTACGATCCCGCAAATGTTCCTTCCAACAACTCACAACAAAATGCTACTCCTGTCAGAGCTCCAGTTACCATATATTATGATCCACACACCATTGTGGTCCCTTCTGCAGCTGCTATCAGTCCGGTCACTATCACAGTGCCTGGGCCAGTTCCTTACGAAAGCAATAATGCCATCCCTTGGCATTATGGCTCAGATCTATACTGCGAGGGGCAGAAAATCACTTTAGAGTCATTAACTTCTTCACCTCAGATAGAAAATGTTGGGGGAGGCGGAGGCTTCACTAGAAGCGGACGTCTCTGCTGCTAAGGCAAAAGGGAAGAGCATGGTGCAAGAAGAACCAGTTGCTAAAGAAGCTTTGAAAACTCCTTTTGATCAAGAGGTTGATGAATTCATGCGGATCATCAAGAAAAGTGATTATAAAGTGGTGGACCAGCTTCACCAAACACCTTCAAAAATCTCCATACTATCATTGCTAATGTGCTCTGAGGCTCATCGGAACACACTATTAAAAGTCCTTCACGCAGCTTATATGCCGGAGGAGATTACTGTCAATCAGTTAGAGGTTGTGGTTGGAAATGTCAACGCTAGTCATGGACTAGGATTTACCAACGCTGATCTGACAACGGAAGGTCACAATCACAACAAGGCTTTGTACATTACCTTGGAGTGTAAGGGTGTAGTTCTTTCTCACGTATTGGTGGACACAGGGTCATCACTCAATGTCCTACCCAAGAAAGCCTTTGCGAAGCTGGAACATGATGGATTGGCACTACGCCCAAGCAACTTGGTAGTGAGGGCCTTTGACGGTTCTAAAAGATCAGTTCTGGGAGAGATAGAGTTACCGATAATGATTGGCCCACAGGTTTTCAAAACGACCTTCTTTGTGATGGATATACAACCTGCCTACAACTGTCTATTGGGTAGACCATGGATACACGCCGCTGGCGCCGTGACGTCAACCCTTCACCAGAAGTTAAAATTCGAGTGGGAAGGCCAAGTCATTACCATTTGCGGGGAGGAGAATATCTTTGTTAGCCAGCTTGCTACTTTCAAATACATTGAAATGGATGGGGAAATTCACGAAACAATGAGTCAGGGGTTTGAGGCCCTTAATATTAATGAAGCATCTGCTGTGCTTGGGACTTCCATTACGTCATAACAAGCCCGAAAGGTTGTTGAGGAAGGTACCGCTCAAGGCTGGGGCAAGCTGCTGCCAGTTGAGAAGAAAGAAGACCGATTCGGGTTGGGTTACAGACCAACTCGACAAGATCAACTAGAGGCTGCAAAGGAGCCCAAGTTTGTCAGCGGGGGAATGCTCACCCCGGATGATGTGAATAGCTTGGAAGATGAGTCAGAAGACGAGCGCAACCTGGAAAGCTGGATACGTCCAAGAATCCCGGGGAACCATGTCTCAAACTGGTCTTCCCAGGAAATTATAAGAGTTACTCCTGCAGAGTAATTATTATTTCCTGTCTTTAAGCATGCATCAAGCCTTGCATCTTGCCCAAGATGTCAGGGCTCATTTTGTAATCGGGCCATCTTGTATTTTGTGCAAACGATCAATTAATGAATATCAGGACATCTTTTGCAAATGAGTCTTTTCTTTTTCGCTCACTGTTTTTCATTTTTCATTTTTTGTACAAAAATAAAATGGAAATGCTTTTCAAAGTAATAACTTCATTTTCACTTTTTCTAAACAAGATAAAACAGATCACTAAAATGAACAAATCTAAACCCTTGCGGAGAGTGCCCTCCAGACTGCACCGACAACAACACTGCAATGACTTCGTATGACTTTGACAATCCGATTAATCAAGCCGATGAAGGGGTTGAAGAAGATTATGAGCTACTTGAAGAACTAGCCAGGTTGTTGATACAATAGGAGAAGGTTATAACTCCTCATCAGGAGGAGGTTGAAACGGTTAATCTTGGTACGGAAGAAGACCTGAAAGAAGTTAAGATCGGGGCCCGTCTGCAAGATTCAGTGAAAGAACAACTTAGGGAGTATGTGGATGTTTTTGCTTGGTCTTATCAGGATATGCCAGGTCTGGATACCGACATTGTTATGCACAAGCTGACTCTGAAAGAAGAGTGTCCGTCGGTAAAACAGAAGCTGCGCCGTACTCGTCCGGATATGGCTATGAAGATAAAAGAGGAGGTACAAAAACAGTGGGACACCGGTTTCCTTGCTGTGACTAGTTACCCGCCGTGGGTTGCTAACATTGTACCTGTGCCTAAGAAGGATGGCAAGGTGAGCATGTGTGTGGACTACCGGGACCTGAACAGAGCCAGCCCGAAAGATGACTTCCCATTACCTCACATTGATGTATTGGTCGACAATACGGCTCAGTTCTCGGTATTCTCCTTCATGGATGGATTTTCAGGATATAATCAAATCAAGATGTCACCTGAAGACATGGAGAAGACAACTTTCATCACACCCTGGGGCATATTCTATTATAAGGTAATGCCATTCGGACTGAAGAATGCTGGTGCCACTTATCAATGGGCTATGGTAACATTATTCCATGACATGATCCACAAAGAAATTGAATGTTATGTGGATGACATGATTGCCAAGTCCCTCACAGAAGAAGACCACCTGGTGAATCTGTTGAAGCTATTCAAGCGTCTGAGGAAGTACCAAAAAGTGAACTCCAACAAATGCACATTCAGGGTGCGGTCCGGTAAGCTGCTGGGGTTTATTGTGAGTGAAAAGGGAATTGAAGTTGACCCTGACAAAGTCAAAGCCATTCAAGAGATGCCTGCACCAAAGACTGAAAAAGAAGTTTGGGGGTTCCTAGGTAGATTGAACTACATTTCAAGGTTCATATCTCACCTTACAGCAACCCGTGAACCCTTGTTCAAGTTGTTAAGAAAAGAACAAACGGTCAGGTGGAATGAAGACTGCCAGAGGGCTTTTGACAAAATCAAGGAATACTTACAAGAGCCTCCGATCCTTATGCCTCCAGTTGAAGGAAGACCTATAATTATGTACTTGACAGTATTAGAAGAGTCAATGGGGTGTGTGTTGGGCCAGCATGACGACTCTGGTCGAAAAGAGTATGCAATTTACTACCTAAGCAAAAAGTTTACCGACTGTGAACAACGTTATTCACTGCTCAAGAAAACTTGTTGTGCTTTAGCGTGGGCTGCTCGCCGACTAAGGCAGTATATGTTGACCCACGATACCTTATTGATCTCAAAGATGGACCCAGTCAAGTACATATTTGAGAAGCCAACACTTACCGGACGGGTTGCAAGATGGTAAATGATTCTCACAGAATATGATATTCAGTACACATCTCAGAAAGCTATCAAAGGCAGTGTATTGTCTGATTATCTGGTTGAGCAACCCATTGATGATTACCAGCCTATGAGATTTGACTTCCCTGATGAAGACATCATGTTCATTAAAGCAAAAGATCACGAAGAGCCTATTCACACTGAAGGGCCTGACCCGGAAGAAGAATGGACTATGATGTTTGATGGGGCTGTTAATATGAATGGTCGTGGTGTTGGTGTAATACTCATTACACCTAAGGGAGTTCACATGCCTTTCTAGGCAAAACTCACCTTTAACTGCACTAACAACGAAGCTGAATACTAAGCTTGTATTATGGGTCTTGAGGAAGCCATTGACCTCAGGATCAAGACTTTAACGGTATTCGGAGATTCAGCTTTGGTAATCAATCAAACCAACGGCAAATGGTATACTCACCAGGAGCATCTGATACCTTACCGGGACTATACGAGGAGGTTACTCACATTCTTCACAACAGTCAAGATCGAGTATATCCCTCGAGACAAAAATCAGTTTGCAGATGCTCTGGCTACCATTTCATCCATGATCAAAGTTCAAGCTGCCAACTTTGTGCCTTGGATTTTAGTATCCAGACTTGATAGACCAGCATATGTATTCTCAGCAGACCTTGCTAAAGATGATAAGCCTTGGTTCCATGATATCAAATGCTTCTTGGAGGATCAAAAATACCCACCTGGGGCATCTTCTAATGATAAGAAGACATTAAGAAGGCTAGCTGGTAGTTTCTTCCTGAATGCTGATGGTTCCTTGTACAAGAGAAACTTTGATATGGTATTTCTCAGATGTGTTGATAAGGCAGAAGCAGACTTGCTGATGCACGAGGTGCACGAAGGATCTTTTGGTACCCATGTCGGAGGGCATGCTATGGCTAAAAAGTTGCTAAGATAAGGCTATTACTGGATCACAATGGATGCAGACTATTGTGCTTATGCCAGGAAGTGCCATAAATGCCAGATTTATGCAGATAAGGTGCATGTGCCCCCGAATCCTCTAAATGTGATGTCTTCACCTTGGCCCTTTGCCATGTGGGGCATAAATATGATTGGCAAGATTGAACCGACTGCTTCAAATGGCCACAGATTCATCCTGGTAGCCATTTACTATTTTACCAAGTGGGTCGAAGCAGCTTCCTATGCAAACGTCACCAGGGAAGTGGTAGCCCGATTCCTGAAGAGAGACATCATCTGTCGGTATGGAGTGCCCGAGCGAATCATTACTGATAATGGATCCAATCTGAACAACAAAATGATGGCAGAATTGTGCCGGGACTTCAAGATCCAACACCACAATTCTTCTCCTTACATGCCAAAGATGAATGGCGCTGTTGAGGCAGCTAACAAGAATATCAAAAAGATTGTGCAGAAGATGGTGATCACCTACAAAGACTGGCATGAAATGCTACCATTCACCTTGCATGGGTACCGTACCTCAATCAGAACATCCACTGGGGCAACACCGTATCAGCTTGTGTATGGTATGGAGGCAGTCCTACCTGTTGAAGTTGAATTACCCTCCTTGCGAGTACTGATGGATGTTAAGCTGAATGAAGCAGAATGGGTCCGATCCCGGTACGAACAACTGAGTATGATCGAAGAGAAGAGATTAGCTGCAATTTGTCATGGGCAGTTATATCAGAAGAGAATGAAGAAAGCCTTCGATCAGAAAGTCAGGCTTCGGGAATACCAAGTAGGGGATCTTGTGCTGAAAAGACTCCTTCCTCCTCATACAGACCACAGGGGCAAGTGGACTCCGAATTACGATGGTCCATTCACAGTAAAGAAAGTTTTCTCTGGTGGAGCACTGATGCTCAGTACTATGGAAGGTGAAGACTTCATGTCCCCTGTGAATTCAGATGTAGTTAAAAAATACTTCGCATAAAATGACCCGCTGGACATAAAAATAGAATGTAAGTCCAGGCAAAAATAGGGCATCCCGGCGAGTCAAAAACAGAATAAAAGACTCGGGCAAAAATAAGGGAAAATAAATAAAAAATGTACACCCACTGAGTTGAAAAGCCGCATTGGACAGCTCAGGCAAAAATGGGTATCCCGGTGGATTGAAAACCCGAAAGGGCGATCCACGTAAAATAAGGGAATCATCGAACAACTATGTTCTGAATTCGTCTGTATCACTTACGACATGGCAAACTTCGAAAGGTTAAAGCATCGGTTAGAATCAACCTTCTTCGGAAAGCAAGACGAGAAGAGCGTCAAGTGTCATACGGGTCATAACAAAGGGAAGCACACTGAAGCATCATCAACATTGCCAGCATCTTTTTGTTTCTCAATTTGTAACAATCTCCTCATTTCAGGGGATCTGTTTCCTTGACTGTACTTGCCAATTCAGGGCACGCAAATTAATAAAATCAGATTTTCAGTCACATTTCGTCTCATACATTTAATTTTCATTTGCAAAAATGTCTGATGGCCTTAATATATTGATTGCATAAATACAAATGCGTCTTTTCTAAATTACATTCTTACAGGAAATATATTTGCTCCCGGGAGTGTCTAAACTCCTATGATGGAATCCAGTAAGGGATACCTCGGGGTACTTGTACGTTTCTTTGTCATAACAGGATTGCAGGTGTTCAAAGTACAACGCGGGGCACGAAAGCTTCTCCCCAGCAGGATGCCAAATCATTACTACCTCAGCACTTTCTCCAGGGCAACATCAGGAGGGGCTCATTTCTAGCTAATTTCATCATCCTTAGAAGGATCCATACAAAAATCTCTGGGAAGATCGTTCAGTGATCATTCCTCCCCATCCAAGTGTTAGACAGGGAACCATCTCCCCACAGAGTTTCAACCTCTATCCAGAAGAGCAATGTCTGAAAATCTCACAACAAAGTGACGAAAGCTTCCGCAGACCCCAGTTGGGCTCCTCATCAATAAGATAGGTCTATCAGTGACTTGTTTCCCAAGCAGTCATACATCTTATCAGATCTACCAATGATCTTTTCCCCCAGTTGGGATGTCCTTTCAAGCAGATCAGTCAGAAATCTCTACAGCAACGGGATCCAAATCCCGGATTGGTATCGTTGCATAATCATAGCATTCGCATCATATTTCCCCCCAGAGTGTAGCATTCCGTCTAATACGGAGCATTACGGCAAAAATCAAACATATTGCATAATCACAAGCCATGTTTTGAATCAGTCACCTGTGAATACTGATATTTCATTAACAACATACAGAATACCTCTCAAAAAATTCCCCGGCAGAATATCAAAGCATCTTCTTTGCATTTCCCAGATACAAATACATGCTCCTTTTGACACTCGTCCATGTTTTCTTTCCCCAGAAAGTCGCCGGAACACTTTCCGCAAACAGATACTTATACATTACAGATGCTTCTTGACACTCGTCTGTGATGACGTGAAAATACATCGTTTATTTGACTTTATTAATGCATATTTTGTACTCGTTTTGATTTTCATTTGCACCATATTATGTTAGTATTCTGTTTATTTTGTTTATTTCAGGTATTCAACCATTTAAGAGTCGTATGCCAAGAAAGAAAGCAAATCAGGCGAGAAATGGAATAATTCGCATACAATGAGTTGTCTGACGAAAATGGCCATAACTTTTGAACCGTAAATCGAAACGACGCCCCGTTCAAAGCGCTGGAAAGCTAACGGAAAGATCTACAGTTATGAAAAAGTTAAGAAGGCTGTTACGGTCGTAATGGACCTGTTACGACCGTAACAAAACAAAAGTGCAGAATAAAAAATAGACGTAAAGTGAAAATCTATGCACATTAAGACCGTAAGGGATCTGTTACGACCGTAACGGACTTTGTGAAGGCCACGACCGTCATGGGATGGCCACGACCGTAACACGCTCATAATTCATCATCACGAGCGTGATGGCTCCTTTACGGTCGTCGCAAATCCAATTTCATTAAACCCAGAATGTGGATAACAGAAGCTTACGAAGTCCTCCACTTTTCCTATTTTTCCTCACACGTTCAACACTTCCGGCAGTTTCTCACATGACCAAGCATTACGTAAACTTCTCAACAAAGTGGAGAAAGTGCTCCTAAAAATTCTGCAACTTCCAAAGGGTCCCTGCGGTATAAATAGAGCTTATTAGAACTTGGAAAAAGGGGGGTCTTTGAGCCGGTTATTGCCGTGCGAAAGCTCTGCCCATTTTACAAACCATTTCTTAGCTTTTGTTTTCCTGCTGTTTCTGTTTAATTCCCAATTACCCTTTAATAACAATTTCCAACATTAGGAAATTGTTATGTTAATTAGATTTATTTTTAGCCTCAGACTTTGCTTTTAGTTTCGATTCCGAAGCTCCAATCTTGCCGACTTGTGGAAGAGGGAGCTCGAGGAGTTAATTGTTATTCAGGTTTTAATTACATTTAATTTAAGTAATATTTTGTTTATGTTAAATTCTCGTTATTTAATTATTGTGAATGCCATAATGTTTTTAAATCATAATTTATGCTTGTCTGATTCAATAGATATGTCTAGCTAATTATTTAGAGTCCAGCGTATGAGGACCGTCGTCACCGACGGGACTCCGTAGAAATTATTAGGTGCGAAATTATGATTGTATGTCTTTTTTGGATTTAATTTCCAAGTTGAATTTAAATATCTTTGTCACGAGAGTGAGAGGGTATTTAAGATGGTTTTGCCACGAGAGTGGGAAATTAACTAAGGTTAGAGCCGGCACAGCGAGAGCGTGGGGATCGAACCAGATAGTGGAAATTAGACAACTTATATAAAAACAGCGAGAGCGCTTTAGAGACGTTTAGGATATTATTAGCTTTCAAAAGACGTTTCTTAGTTATCGGGCGAGCGAGAGCAAAATCTTGGGATTAGGAAGTGTGGCTTTAGTTAAGACCGCGAGAGCGTGAGGCGGAGTCTTTAAGCTGATATATTCTACGGAACTAGCTATTGTCGTAATTAGTACCAAATTCTATAAAGTCCCTTAGGAGCGCGGAATTCATATCCCGGCCTCGTTTTATTCTTATTTTCTTTCTTAGATTTATTTTAGTTTCAGTTCTAGTTTCCCTTAAACCATAAAAATATCATTAGCCTTAGCTTTACAACGCAACGATAGATAACGGTAGGTTGACATTGGTCTCTGTGGGTTCGATATCTTTATTACTACGCGATAGGCTGTGCATTTGCAGTTAGAAACCGTTAGACGTATAGTTTACCGCCAGCAGGTTTTTGGCGTCGTTGTCGGGGACCAAAAGTCAATATTGTTACTCCGTTGTTGCACCGTATAGACTAAGGCATTTTCTTTCTTATTTCTTTAACTATGTTTCACCCACATTTTTTCTGCAATCCCCAATCCCAGTATTTCGAGGAATCTCAAGGATACCATAATCCCAACCTCGAAATACATATGGAGAATTTCAATCCTTCGTTCAACCATTCTCACCCAAATTACCTCTGCACCTACCAATCCTAAAATTTTGAGGAGCTGCACCCAAATTTTTCCTATGATTACTAACCCCAACATTTTCAGGAGTCGCAAGAATCCCATAATTCCAACCTTGAAGAATTAATGCAAGATTTCAATGCGACACTGACTCACTCCCAGTATCTCGAGGAACCACAACCAAACTTCCTGTACGATCATCATTCTGAATATTTCGAGGAACCAGAAGAATCTATTAATCCCAATCTCGAAACATTAATGGAAGATTTCCTTGAAACCTCAGCTAACTCTAGGCTAGAGTCTATGATGGAGTGCTTTGTGGACGCACAAACTATCCAGAATGAAGAGCTTAGAAGACAACATCTCGATACTTATGAAACCCTTAGGAAGATGAACGCTACAATCGAGTCCCTCACGACTCACACTGATGCATTGGAGACCCAAATTTTACTACTTGCGATGACACCTATAGGTCCTTCCCCTAAGGAGAATGCGTATGTTATAACAACCAGTAGTGAAGAATAATTCGAAAATCCTAAGGAGATTGATGATGAAGTTGAGGAGAATTATAATAAGGTAGAGGAGAGTTCTGGTGGGAAAAGAGTAGAGGTTGAGCACAATTCACCGACACCACCCGAAAAGGAGGTTATCATAGAAGTTGAGAACGAAGAACCTATTGTAGATCTTCCTCCATATGCCCCACCAATTCCTATCCCACATATGTTTGTCGACTCCCAATCCAAAACTTATGTGGAGGTATTGGAAAATATCCACACCGATGCACCCTTGTTCGAACCCCTGCATAAAAAGAGAAAATTTAAGTACCATGAAACGAGGGAAGTCATTAGTGCTAAGAGGGTAAGGTTAGACTTTAAGGTGATGAATGAAATAACTAAACCTAAACTTGAAAAGCTAATACCTAACATAGATCCAGAACCACCACCACAAGTTCAATAGAATGAACCACCCCACAGAAGGAAGAAAAGGAAAGGTGAGGGATATGTGAGATGGCTTGATAAGTGGAAATGGAAACCGAAGAGTAACGCTCATAACCGTCGAGCTATCGACGTTAAACAAAACTCCGCGGGGTGGCAACCCACGGGTTTTTATTTAATGTTTTTTTTCTTTTATTGTTTTTGTTTGCAGAAAATAAAGAAATGTATGGTTTGTCACGTCTCAGCTACTTTTAGGCGAAAGATCTCTAGATGACATTCCCTTTTGATGAGTTGGTGCCCACGCACATTCCTACGAATGTAGCTGCTGGTGGTGACACTGATGAAGAGTACTTCCTTCGGAAATATGCAATATGATGAGCGGCTTCAGGAAGGTGAAGTTTCAGCAGATTCAGATATCTCGTAGTACAAGATGCCGGAGAAGAAGTGATCAGCAAAGACAGGGACAACAAGGGAAGAATCAGAGAGAATTTGGCCATGTTAGCAAACAAAGGCATCTATACAGGTTCTATCTTTCCTTTTCCACCTTTTATCAAAACATTGAGGACAATGTTTGGTTTAAGTGTGGGGGAGGAACTTTACCGTTTTCATTTTACTGTCTTCTAGCATATTCACTATTTTTTGTTTATTGCATGATGTTTTTCAGTTGTTATCAAATCTCCCCGAAATTTTAAAAATTTTCCATCAAAATATTTTCTTTTTTCGAGGCATGGCACACACTCTGGAAGTATATAGGTTGTCGCTTTAGGCTTGTTAGAGAAACTTGGGGACATTTCAATAACACGAATACTGTTTTGACACCCTAAACCCCCTCGTTATGTAAAATCGATTTGAGTAGACATTATGCTGAAACCTTAGTCTCCAAGCTTTCGAAAGTAGCTTCTAAGTAGTTTTTATCAGCAGTCGGCACCATCCTATGAACAAACTAAGTATGTAACCAATGCAAATATGTGTATGATCTCTAAACATGAAAAATGATTGAATTAGAAAAGCAAATGATAGGATAAGTTCCTTTTAAGTTAGGTGGCCCTTACCCGACCATTTAGCCTAACGGAGCGGACTCTTTAAATTCGATGAATTAAGAAAAAAAAAAGAAATGAAAAAGAAAGAAAAGACGAGATCATTAGACACTAACAGGTTAACTTACCATGTACGAGCAAGGATAACGGGCTTAATGTGATTGTGCTCGAACGAAAAGGAGTGAAAGAGAGCAAGAGACTTAGGTTGAGTTATAATGGCATGATTCGGATTGGTATGCATAATGATGGAGTTTTTGAAAATTGTGTCATTACGTTATCCTTGGTCTTGATTTGTCCAAATTGATTTGACATAGCCTAGTAGCCGCATACGATTAGAGTTCAGTGTGTTTGTGTTTCAAATTGCACTTACCTTGATTTTTGTTAACTTGGTTTATTGCTTGAGGACAAGCAAATGTTTAAGTGTGGGAGAGTTTGATGACGTGAAAATACATTGTTTATTTGACTTAATTAATGCATATTTTGTACTCGTTTTGATTTTCATTTGCACCATATTATGTTGGTATTCTGTTTATTTTGTTTATTTCAGGTATTCAACCATTTAAGAGTCGTATGCGAAGAAAGGAAGCAAATCAGGCGAGAAATGGAATAATTCGCATACAAGGAGTTGTCTGACGAAAATGGCCATAACTTTTGAACCGTAAATCGAAACGACGCCCCGTTCGAAGCGCTAGAAAGCAAACGGAAAGATCTACATTTTTGGAAAAGTTAAGAAGGATGTTACGGTCATAATGGACCTGTTACGACCGTAACAAAACAAAAGTGCAGAAAAAAATAATAATAGACGTAAAGTGAAAATCTATGCACATTATGACCGTAAGGGATCTGTTACGACCGTAACGGACTTTGTGAAGGCCACGACCGTCATGGGATTGCCACAACCGTAACACGCTCAGAATTCATCATCACGAGCGTGATGGCTCCTTTACGGTCGTCGCAAATCCAATTTCATTAAACCCAGAATGTGGATAACAGAAGCTTACGAAGTCCTCCACTTTTCCTATTTTTCCTCACACGTTCAACACTTCCGGCAGTTTCTCACATGACCAAGCATTACGTAAACTTCTCAACAAAGTGGAGAAAGTGCTTCTAAAAATTCTGCAACTTCCGAAGGGTCCCTGCAGTATAAATAGAGCTTATTAGAACTTGGAAAAAGGGGGGGTTCTTTGAGCCGGTTATTGCCGTGCGAAAGCTCTGCCCATTTTACAAACCATTTCTCAGCTTTTGTTTTCTTGGTGTTTCTGTTTAATTCCCAATTACCCTTTAATAACAATTTCCAACATTAGGAAATTGTTATGTTAATTAGATTTATTTTTAGCCTCAGACTTTGCTTTTAGTTTCGATTCCGAAGCTCCAATCTTGCCGACTTGTGGAAGAGGGAGCTCGAGGAGTTAATTGTTATTCAGGTTTTAATTACATTTAATTTAAGTAATATTTTGTTTATGTTAAATTCTCGTTATTTAATTATTGTGAATGCCATAATGTTTTTAAATCATAATTTATGCATGTCTGATTCAATAGATATGTTTAGCTAATTATTTAGAGTCCGGCGTATGAGGACCGTCGTCACCGACGGGACTCCGTAGAAATTATTAGGTGCGAAATTATGATTGTATGTCTGTTTTGGTTTTAATTTCCAAGTTGAATTTAAATATCTTTGTCACGAGAGTGAAAGGGTATTTAAGATGGTTTTGCCACGAGAGTGGGAAATTAACTAAGGTTAGAGCCGGCACAGCGAGAGCGTGGGGATAGAACCAGATAGTGGAAATTAGACAACTTATATAAAAACAGCGAGAGCGCTTTAGAGACGTTTAGGATATTATTAGCTTTCAAAAGACGTTTCTTAGTTATCGGGCGAGCGAGAGCAAAATCTTGGGATTAGGAAGTGTGGCTTTAGTTAAGACCGCGAGAGCGTGAGGTGGAGTCTTTAAGCTGATATATTCTACGGAACTAGCTATAGTCGTAATTAGTACCAAATTCTATAAAGTCCCTTAGGAGCGCGGAATTCATATCCCGGCCTCGTTTTATTCTTATTTTCTTTCTTAGATTTATTTTAGTTTCAGTTCTAGTTTCCCTTAAACCATAAAAATATCATTAGCCTTAGCTTTACAATGCAACGATAGATAACGGTAGGTTGACATTGGTCTTTGTGGGTTCGATATCTTTATTACTACGCGATAGGCTGTGCACTTGCAGTTAGAAACCGTTAGACGTATAGTTTACCGCCAGCAGGTTTTTGGCGTCGTTGTCGGGGACCAAAAGTCAATATTGTTACTCCGTTGTTGCACCGTATAGACTAAGGCATTTTCTTTCTTATTTCTTTAACTATGTTTCACCCACATTTTTTCTGCAATCCCCAATCTCAGTATTTCGAGGAATCTCAAGGATACCATAATCCCAACCTCGAAATACATATGGAGAATTTCAATCCTTCGTTCAACCATTCTCACCCAAATTACCTCTGCACCTACCAATCCCAAAAGTTTGAGGAGCTGCACCCAAATTTTTCCTATGATTACCAACCCCAACATTTTCAGGAGTCGCAAGAATCCCATAATTCCAACCTTGAAGAATTAATGCAAGATTTCAATGCGACACTGACTCACTCCCAGTATCTCGAGGAACCACAACCAAACTTCCTGTACGATCATCATTCTGAATATTTCGAGGAACCAGAAGAATCTATTAATCCCAATCTCGAAACACTAATGGAAGATTTCCTTGAAACCTCAACTAACTCTAGGCTAGAGTCTATGATGGAGTGCTTTGTGGACGCACAAACTATCCAGAATGAAGAGCTTAGAAGACAACATCTCGATACTTATGAAACCCTTAGGAAGATGAACACTACAATCGAGTCCCTCACGACTCACACTGATGCATTGGAGACCCAAATTTTACTACTTGCGATGACACCTATAGGTCCTTCCCCTAATGAGAATGCGTATGTTATAACAACCAGTAGTGAAGAATAATTCGAAAATCCTAAGGAGATTGATGATGAAGTTGAGGAGAATTATAATAAGGTAGAGGAGAGTTCTGGTGGGAAAAGAGTAGAGGTTTAGCACAATTCACCGACACCACCCGAAAGGGAGGTTATCATAGAAGTTGAGAACGAAGAACCTATTGTAGATCTTACTCCATATGCCCCACCAATTCCTATCCCACATATGTTTGTCGACTCCCAATCCAAAACTTATGTGGAGGTATTGGAAAATATCCACACCGATGCACCCTTGTTCGAACCCCTGCATAAAAAGAGAAAATTTAAGTACCATGAAACGAGGGAAGTCATTAGTGCTAAGAGGGTAAGGTTAGACTTTAAGGTGATGAATGAAATAACTAAACCTAAACTTGAAAAGCTAATACCTAACATAGATCCAGAACCACCACCACAAGTTCAATAGAATGAACCACCCCACAGAAGGAAGAAAAGGAAAGGTGAGGGATATGTGAGATGGCTTGATAAGTGGAAATGGAAACCGAAGAGTAACGCTCATAACCGTCGAGCTATCGACGTTAAACAAAACTCCGCGGGGTGGCAACCCACGGGTTTTTATTTAATGTTTTTTTTCTTTTATTGTTTTTGTTTGCAGAAAATAAAGAAATGTATGGTTTGTCACGTCTCAGCTACTTTTAGGCGAAAGATCTCTAGATGACATTCCCTTTTGATGAGTTGGTGCCCACGCACATTCCTACGAATGTAGCTGCTGGTGGTGACACTGATGAAGAGTACTTCCTTCGGAAATATGCAATATGATGAGCGGCTTCAGGAAAGTGAAGTTTCAGCAGATTCAGATATCTCGTAGTACAAGATGTCGGAGAAGAAGTGATCAGCAAAGACAGGGACAACAAGGGAAGAATCAGAGAGAATTTGGCCATGTTAGCAAACAAAGGCATCTATACAGGTTCTATCTTTCCTTTTCCACCTTTTATCAAAACATTGAGGACAATGTTTGGTTTAAGGGTGGGGGAGGAACTTTACCGTTTTCATTTTACTGTCTTCTAGCATATTCACTATTTTTTGTTTATTGCATGATGTTTTTCAGTTGTTATCAAATCTCCCCGAAATTTTAAAATTTTTCCATCAAAATATTTTCTTTTTTCGAGGCATGGCACACACTCTGGAAGTATATAGGTTGTCGCTTTAGGCTTGTTAGAGAAACTTGGGGACATTTCAATAACACGAATACTGTTTTGACACCCTAAACCCCCTCGTTATGTAAAATCGATTTGAGTAGACATTATGCTGAAACCTTAGTCTCCAAGCTTTCGAAAGTAGCTTCTAAGTAGTTTTTATCAGCAGTCGGCACCATCCTATGAACAAACTAAGTAAGTAACCAATGCAAATATGTGTATGATCTCTAAACATGAAAAATGATTGAATTAGAAAAGCAAATGATAGGATAAGTTCCTTTTAAGTTAGGTGGCCCTTACCCGACCATTTAGCCTAACGAAGAGGACTCTTTAAATTCGATGAATTAAGAAAAAGAAAAGAAATGAAAAAGAAAGAAAAGACGAGATCATTAGACACTAACAGGTTAACTTACCATGTACGAGCAAGGATAACGGGCTTAATGTGATTGTGCTCGAACGAAAAGGAGTGAAAGAGAGCAAGAGACTTAGGTTGAGTTATAATGGCATGATTCGGATTGGTATGCATAATGATGGAGTTTTTGAAAATTGTGTCATTACGTTATCCTTGGTCTTGATTTGTCCAAATTGATTTGACATAGCCTAGTAGCCGCATACGATTAGAGTTCAGTGTGTTTGTGTTTCAAATTGCACTTACCTTGATTTTTGTTAACTTGGTTTATTGCTTGAGGTCTAGCAAATGTTTAAGTGTGGGAGAGTTTGATGACGTGAAAATACATTGTTTATTTGACTTTATTAATGCATATTTTGTACTCGTTTTGATTTTCATTTGCACCATATTATGTTGGTATTCTGTTTATTTTGTTTATTTCAGGTATTCAACCATTTAAGAGTCGTATGCGAAGAAAGGAAGCAAATCAGGCGAGAAATGGAATAATTCGCATACAAGGAGTTGTCTGACGAAAATGACCATAACTTTTGAACCGTAAATCGAAACGACGCCCCGTACGAAGCGCTGGAAAGAAAACGGAAAGATCTACATTTTTGGAAAAGTTAAGAAGGTTGTTACGGTCATAATGGACCTGTTACGACCGTAACAAAACAAAAGTGCAGGAAAAAAAAATAATAGACGTAAAGTGAAAATCTATGCACATTATGACCGTAAGGGATCTGTTACGACCGTAACGGACTTTGTGAAGGCCACGACCGTCATGGGATGGCCACAACCGTAACACGCTCAGAATTCATCATCACGAGCGTGATGGCTCCTTTACGGTCGTCGCAAATCCAATTTCATTAAACCCAGAATGTGGATAACAGAAGCTTACGAAGTCCTCCACTTTTCCTATTTTTCCTCACACGTTCAACACTTCCGGCAGTTTCTCACATGACCAAGCATTACGTAAACTTCTCAACAAAGTGGAGAAAGTGCTTCTAAAAATTCTGCAACTTCCGAAGGGTCCCTGCAGTATAAATAGAGCTTATTAGAACTTGGAAAAGGGGGGGGGGGGTTCTTTGAGCCGGTTATTGCCGTGCGAAAGCTCTGCCCATTTTACAAACCATTTCCCAGCTTTTGTTTTCTTGCTGTTTCTGTTTAATTCCCAATTACCCTTTAATAACAATTTCCAACATTAGGAAATTGTTATGTTAATTAGATTTATTTTTAGCCTCAAACTTTGCTTTTAGTTTCGATTCCGAAGCTCCAATCTTGCCGACTTGTGGAAGAGGGAGCTCGAGGAGTTAATTGTTATTCAGGTTTTAATTACATTTAATTTAAGTAATATTTTGTTTATGTTAAATTCTCGTTATTTAATTATTGTGAATGCCATAATGTTTTTAAATCATAATTTCTGCTTGTCTGATTCAATAGATATGTCTAGCTAATTATTTAGAGTCCGACGTGTGAGGACCGTCGTCACCGACGGGACTCCGTAGAAATTATTAGGTGCGAAATTATGATTGTATGTCTGTTTTGGTTTTAATTTCCAAGTTAAATTTAAATATCTTTGTCACGAGAGTGAAAGGGTATTTAAGATGGTTTTGCCACGAGAGTGGGAAATTAACTAAGGTTAGAGCCGGCACAGCGAGAGCGTGGGGATCGAACCAGATAGTGGATATTAGACAACTTATATAAAAACAGCGAGAGCGCTTTAGAGACGTTTAGGATATTATTAGCTTTCAAAAGACGTTTCTTAGTTATCGGGCGAGCGAGAGCAAAATCTTGGGATTAGGAAGTGTGGCTTTAGTTAAGACCGCGAGAGCGTGAGGCGGAGTCTTTAAGCTGATATATTCTACGGAACTAGCTATAGTCGTAATTAGTACCAAATTCTATAAAGTCCCTTAGGAGCACGGAATTCATATCCCGGCCTCGTTTTATTCTTATTTTCTTTCTTAGATTTATTTTAGTTTCAGTTCTAGTTTCCCTTAAACCATAAAAATATCATTAGCCTTAGCTTTACAACGCAACGATAGATAACGGTAGGTTGATGTCGCTCCCGGGATTTTCATCCTAGTACAAACGCGAAAGTGGCGCGGAAAGGTTAGAGTCGCCAGCCAGACATTTTTATCCCAAAAGAATGGGAAAGGTAATGTTGCACAAACCTGAGGAAGAAGGAAAGGACAAGGTCCTACGAACCAAAGATCTGAGTTCGGGAGTCGGTTACGAATTGAGAAGGTATTAGCACCCCAATCCGTCCGTCGTACCCGACGGGATCCACGCTTGCTTGTTTTGTTTCAAAGGGTGAGAAAAACATGAATGCTGCTGAATAAAACTGCTACTGGAACTGGAATGAGAAATGAGAGAAGAATAAGGAAATGGAATGAAAGGGGGAAATGTAGGGAAAATAAAGAATGTGCTCGAACGGGCCCTACCCCGCTTCCTACGTACCTCATCGGGATAATGAGGATCAGAGTCGACGTAGTTCGCCTAACTAAGGCGGGAACTATTTGTTTGTGTTTTTTATGCTGGAAATGCGTATGTCTATGCTCAGGTGTTGCAGGCTCGTCTGGTACGAGTGCGTTTACCGTCTTGCATGTGTGACAAGTCACCGCGAGTTCGCGTTGTGAGTGAATGAGATGAGAAGAGAAGTTCCCGCAGGATAGTCGCTTGTTATTTATTTTTGTCTTTTAAAAGAAGTGTTTTGAATTTTTTTTGTGAACTGTCTTGTACTAAGACCTATCCATCGCGGGAAGATTGTGAACTGTCTTGTACTAAGTCTCGTGTCGTACAAGATTGTTCGGTTTATCCTTAGATGTTTTATTATTTTCTTCATGAGATGAGAAATAATGACTCAAGTTGGAAAAGGAAAAATCTAGTGGGAACTAAGACACAATCCTATTTTGTTTATTTATTTGCAAAAGTGGTTCTATGGTTTGTGAAGTTTCTAAGCCTAATGGAAACTAGAAACTATTAGAATTCAACTTACTTCTTAATGAAGTTAAGTTGATTCTAAGAACAAATGGGGGAAGCCTATACAAGTTGTAAAATCAAAATAAAGCAAATCAATGAATTGAATTAAGAAATAAATTCTAAACAAAACCACTAAAGGCATGAACTAAAAAAATAGTCTATTTACTTATTCTACTTCTAAGTGAAAATGAAACTTCAAGCCTAAGTACTAAACTAATCTAAGCTTAATATTCATTCTAAAAAAATCAAGTTTTAACTAGCCTAAGTCTAAATTAAATTCTATGACTAAACTTAAACTAAGCTATTATTTTTTTATATTGAACTTTATTATTTTTTTAAATGGCCTAAACTAATGCATAACTAGGCCTAAGACTAATATTTTAAAAAAATATTAAAACTTCTAGAAAAATTATGACAATTAAACTATAGGGTCTTATCACTATCTAAAATATTATATTAAGAGGGATTCTAAAAAATCTTATTTTTTCTATGCCTAACAATTAATTATTTCCAGCTAAGAATAACCATTATTTCCTAAGGATTACTCCACTAAAACCTAAGATAAAAGGTCCTAAAAATTCCATAAAAAATATCCTAAGAACTATTATGAGTCCTCAAATTACAGAAAAAAGAATGGCTCAAAAAAGTTGCTGGAAGTTACTTAAATAAAATGAACAAAATCCAGCATAATTAATAGAAATCCAATAAAGCTAATTAATAGAAAATTCAGAATTAAATTAAATAAATAACCAAAATTCAGAAAACAAAAATATCACAAGTCTCTAAATTGACTTACTTAACTACTGGAATTTTTGGGGAATTTTCTAGTGCTTTTTACTATTTTTATTGAATTTAATTTGAAACTATATTAACTTAAAAATATAATCCTAAAGAAATAATGCAGGGGGTGTTAATAGTGGTTATACTTAGTTATTTTTCTCAATGGGCCTGATAAGAAGGTGCAGATAGAAAAAGATATGGCAGGCCTATCCGCTGGATTGAGGGAGGTGTAATGAGCAAATTTTTTATGTTGTTTATTTAAAGGGCTTATGAGAGGAGGTGAGAATAGAAAAAAATGATCCAATTCAGAAATCCAAGAGATTAATGGGGATTAATTGTTTTTGATAACACTCTTTTAATGTTAACTACCCTGATTTAATTCAAGATTAATACCAACATTAATTTATAACCAAACTATAATACACAAAGTAATCAAAACACGTTTCAAACTTTCATCTTCCCCAAATCTGCCTCACACAAACCCTAGCCTCTCTTTCTTCTTCCCTAATTCCCGCCGCCGTCACCTTCGGCCTCTTCCTCCTTCTTCCTCTTTCTTCTCCGGCGCCAATCCCCCATACTTCTTCTTCTCCGGTTCCGAACCATCACCACCATCCACACATCATCCCCTTCCTCGCCTTAGCTCTACTCTCTTCGCCTTCTTTTCCTTGTCACCGCCGTCTTCTTCTTCTAACCGGAGCTCTCATTTTTCTGTTCTCCTTCCACCTAACCGAGCTATCCTCTTCAACTTTACCCACGGCGCCCCTAAGGCTCTCCTCTCCGCCGCTATTTCGCCACCGGCAACATGAACTACAGCCTCACTACCTTATCTCCTTTCACCTAACCAATCCTTCACCCTCATCTTAACTAACACGACTATCATCTTCTCCGTCTCTTCCATTCATACAAAACCCTAAAGACCTAATTTGATTTTCTTCGTCGCCAACATCCTTCTTAAACCTAACCTAGCCTCAAACGGCCTTAATCAGAAAACAACTCTCAAGCACAGCAAGAAATAACGCAAGCCAGGTTCAGAATCGCAACAAGATATTAACATCCTAAGGTTAGATTCGTACCTGGAATGGAGTGATGAACTTCGCCGAAGATTTGTTAACGATCAAGTTTGGTAAAGACGACGATCAAAATCACGTATCCCTGCTTGATTCGTTACTTCTCTCTTTTACGCGATTCGACTCGTTTGCGGTTTGGTCATTATTCTTTGGGGCTTTGCAGGTTGTTAGGTAAAGAGGACAATCGGAGACGGGGCTCTGCAAAGAAGCTACGACGTGAAGATGTTGCTTCAAACGCCGATCGGCACTGAGGTGTGTTTGATGTCACGTTCAGGCTGAAGGCGATGATGGCGATAACGGATCCTCTTGAACGGCACGGTATGTTGCTTTTCTATTCTCTGTGCGATTTGTTGCTTCAGTTGCTGCAAAGGTGATGACGAATTATGGCTACGGATTGATGAAGATTCTCATTGCGCTGTTGTATGCGTTGAAGTTTCAGAGTTATGGTGATGGAGCCATTTGATAGTGATGATGAAGTGTTATCCAAAATTGGATGTTAGGGAGATTAGAGGGATTGTGAGAAGAAGAAGAAGATTCGATATGGTTGATTGAGAGAGGCAGTAGAAGAAAAGGATTGAAGAAGAGATGGATGAGAAGAATGAAGAAGTTGTGTGAAGGGTTCAGAAAAAAGATGTGGTGGAAGAAATTGGACTGGTGAAGAAGAACTGATTGAGTGAGGAACTATTAATTTATAAACAAGTATCACGGAACAATCCGGAAACTTCTGGTACTAATTCAGTAAGTATTCTGTTAGCTTGAATTGTTTTCATTTATGGATAATTTTATGAATTCAGTTAGTGTTAATTATGTTAGTTGAAGAATTCTGTTAGGAGGTTATGGTTTATAACTGATTCGTAACTGAATTCTTCTACTTGCTTTTCTCCAATATTCACTGGGCTTTAATTCTGAACTGATGTTTCCTTTGATTTTGGTTTTGAAATAGTTGTGTTACTGAAAATCTGTTTTGTAATACTTCCATTCTTCTTCTTTTTGATTTTTCCTTTTCCTGATTTTTTCTGTGAAACATTTATGGTGTTGTATCTAATTCGGCCTTTTTGTAACTGTTTTAGACGGATGAATCATAGCAAGTCCAACTGGTGGCTAATGCATAAGTTTCTTGTTATATGCTCCCATCCCTACTTTGGAGAAGATACAAAAGCTCTCACTCTTTCTCAATACCAGATGCATCAATTTGCCATGGTATGGGAAGATAGCTCAGTTCAATTAACAAACTGCTGCCAGGTCGGATAAAATGCCAACGTTTCCTTTCGCATCAACCCTTTTTCTTTTATCTAATTTTCTAGTGTGAATTGTGATTTGGTCAAAGTTTCTTCTCCTCTTTTTTTTGTGAGATTGCAGGTTATGGTGCTTTGTGTATTTCAGATAGTTCCATGGCACATGTATGTTGTGAGTCCTCCCAAATAGCTGGCCAGGTCAAGGAATCTGATGGTGGAATCATTTCCTCTTGTCATCGTCAATCAATGGAATCAAATGATGAATCACATTCTACTGAATTAAGCTTGGAAGACATTCAATTGAATAATGATACGAAGCTTGAAGAAAGCTGTGTATTTGTGGCTGATAGTGAACTCTATGCAGTCTCATGCAGAATCCAAAAGCTTAGATCATATAAGAAAAGAATCCAAGATGCATTTGCTTCGAAGAAGAGGTTAGCAAAGGAGTATGAACAACTAGCAATATGGTATGGAGATGCTGATATAGAGCCAAGTCAAGATATACCACAAACTCGCGCTCTATTTAGTTTTGGAACATATTCAAACTCAAAGGATTTGTAAATGCAGCAAGCTTCTGAAACAGAGTGGGAACTAGTATAAATACAATCAGGTGGCATGTGATGTAAATAAGGAACAAATGCTAAGGCTTAACTTTTTTCAATGGTGCATGTCAAAAGTGGTTGTGCTTGCTGAAATTATATTGTCTAGGTTTCCGTGAATAACAAGCTAAAATAATAAACTATTTGCTGTAGGAGTTATTCACTAGATTTCACAAAAAAAGGATGTTAATGATTTAGTTATTCGGGGTTAAAAATGTCAATTTTTGATTTTTTATTGCCTGTAATCCATAATGCATACTGATACGGCCTATTGCGCACGTCTATTCCCTGGATATACATGGATTTCTTTATAAATATTGATTGTATAATGGTATTGGTGGTTTCTTTTGACATTTTTAGAACAATAGAGTTCACCCTTCCTGCAAAAGTTCCTAATGTCAAAGTCATACTTAATGGCGGTCAAAGAGTTTCTTTTTTTTTATATTTTGATGGGCTCATGGGCTTGGCCCCCAAAAAAAACTTTGGCAATGGATTTGGGGTAAAAGTGGGATCAAGATAATCCTTTAATGGAAACAAAAATAAGAATGGTGGTGATTGGATAATAAAATCCGACTATTGAAATCCGATGAATGCTTGGCTTGACGTATGTAATCGGGTTATTAGCTAATCGGTTTAGAAACAAAAATGTGGGTATGAGCTAAGAACGAATTGGATATGTTAATGGGTATGATTGTTCAATATTAACTTTTGGTTTTGAAATGGGTATGGCACAATTGCTTTGACATGAACTCATATCTTCGAATTTCACTTAATCCATACGACTTTAACTTAACGTGTTCAATCCATATCAAACTCGTATCTTTAATAAACCCACAAACTTCAACCAACTTCAATCTTGAATCCCGTGAACTTATACTACCATCTACGACCAACCGAAAGAACCATAATGACCTGATTATCACACGAGTCCCCCACTTGATCTTCTTGTACCACAAGTATCACGATACCTTTGATATGGAAAACTTGAACCCCATTTTCCCTTAGTTAACATCAACAAAACCATGCCAGAGATAAGAATCCTTGAACAATTTGTATTGAGTGTTCTCCGATGAAGCAAATAGCTTGAGTTGTTAACATGAATAATGCCCTAAGCACCAAACACTCCTGAGAAATCTTGAAGAAGATAACTTGGATACTCGATTAACTTCATCATAAGAACGTGCCTATGATGAGGTGAACTCAACCTTTATCTTATCTCCAGTGCAATAACCAGAAAAATCACCTCTGAATAGGAAGACCCAAATCACCAGAGAATGCTCTGATCCCATGCCTTATAAGCTCCTGAAATGCATGACTATGATGTTAATGACCTATTGAGAAATGCAGATGAATGCGAAATGATGAGCCAATAGAGGGAATAAATATGAGGGCAAATTTTGAGGTATTACAGCTGCCCCTATTCAATCATCTACAAGCCTGATCGAATAATTGCAATAGCTTTTAGACGTTCAAGGTATGGAGTGATTGAATACTCGAATAAAACCTGAAAATTTGCACACTCAGGGCAACAGAAATGCCATCTGCCCATTTATTTATTTATGTATTTTTGATTTTGACCTCTGAATAGGTAGCGGAAAATAAAAACAGGCGGAATAGAATCAATGCAATCACTGCAACTGCTGAACGAATCAAAGCCACAACGAGGGTGCCTGTTGGCGACACAGGACTTAACGCAACATCAACCGATTTGCGACTCAAATAAGATCAACCGATCTAACACGGAGATGGTATCAACGGATCCATCCCGGAAAGCGAGAATGTAATATCATCCGATTTACAACTCGAAGAGAAATGATATCGACCGATTCATAACTCAAATAAGATCAACCGATCTAACACGGAAATGGTATCAAACGATCCACCCCGGAAAGCGAGAATGTAATATCATCCGATTTACAACTCGAAGAGAAATGATATCAACCGATTCATAACTCAAATATGATCAACCGATCTAACACGGAAATGGTATCAACCGATCCACCCCAGAAAACGAGAATGCAATATCATCCGATTTACAACTCGAAGAGAAATGATATCAACCAATTCATAACTCAAATATGATCAACCGATCTAACAGAAATGGTATCAACCGATCCATTATCTTTGCACTGAGACGAGACCATTGTACTTAAATGGAGACTCGAAAGGAATGGGATCGTTGTACTTAAACAAGAGCCCAAGACGCGACCGTTGTACTGAAACGGAGACGCGAAGAAAATGAGACTGTTGTACTGAAACAAGACTCAAAGACGAGACCATTGTACTTAAATGGAGACTCGAAAGGAATGGGATCGTTATACTTAAACGATAACCCAAGACATGACCGTTGTACTGAAACGGAGACACGAGGAAATGAGATTGTTGTACTGAAACAATACTCAAAGACGAGACCATTGTACTTAAATGGAGACTCGAAAGGAACGGGATCATTGTACTTAAACGAGAGCCCAAGCAACAGGATCATTGTACTTAAATGATAACCTGAAACGCGATCGTTGTACTGAAACGGAGACGCGAAAGAATGAGACTGTTGTACTGAAACAAGACTCAAATACGAGACCATTGTACTTAAATGGATACTCGAAAGGAATGGGATCGTTGTACTTAAACGAGAGCCCAAAACGTGACCGTTGTACTGAAACGGAGACACGAGAAAATGAGATTGTTGTACTGAAACAATACTCAAAGACGAGACCATTGTACTTAAATGGAGACTCGAGAGGAATGGGATCGTTGTACTTAAACGAGAGCCCAAGACGCAACCGTTATACTGAAACGGAGACGCAAAAAAATGAGACTGTTGTACTGAAACAAGACTCAATTGGGGATAACAACAAGACGTGGTAGAAGTAACCACCCTGGGAAAACGAAGTTGCATTCTGTGGGTAACACTTCAATCTGATTGGAGATGTAACGGATCTTATGTAATATACCTCAAAACTGGCCCATGATGGTATGCATATGTTTGGATTTATGGCGTAATGCTCCATAACGATGGAAATGCTACGCTTTGGAGGATGCAAATGTAATGATGATTACTAAATGCGAATGCAAATACAAAAGGGGTCTCCCGATGAGGAGATAGCAGACATCCCAGATAGCTCGACTGGGGAGGAATGGTGATCACTGCATTGATCCGGTTAATCCTTGTGAGGAGAAGACAACTCTGCGGGGAAGGCTGTCAACGATATACCGGCTCTGAACTGCCGCCATTGCCAAAAATAAATTGGACTTTGAGATTGGAGAGCCAAGACCCTGCTGGATGAGGGCTTTTCTTGAACTCTGATGGGGAAATGAAAACCTCCTGACTTGGCTGAGAACCGAAGGCATGACACTGTTGAGGAAGCAACTGCTGGGGAGGCCAGACACTCCTTATACGGCTGAGAATTGCCCCTGTCTGAAGGGAAACTTCTGCTTGGGGACGACACCCACTCTCTGCTACCTTGCTGGGTGAAATTTCAACTTCCACATGGCTGGGGATGACGGATGATATCAATGATAAAACTTCCTGCTGAAGATAAAAGCTCAAGCTGCCACTTGCTGGGGATAAGAGATATATCCTCTCATGTTGGGAATGAGAGATGTAAGGCATTTCATGCTGGGGATGAGAGACGATGATACCCTTCTGATCAAGAAGTAACTTTCGCTTTGCCACACAGCTGGAGAAGGGATTGTCTAATGAGACTAGCTAAGACATTTTGATCAATGAAGCTTGCTAATGAAATAACTCTTGAAGTACTATGCTGACAATGGCTTTGCCCCTAGCCCCGGGTTGATAGGTTGTCAACTAATCATGAGTGAACAATGGTTCTTTACAATCTTCAACTCGCCTTCTACTAGGATCTATCAAAGTATAATGTCTCAAGAGGATTTTACAGAAAACTGGCATACGAGATGCCTCAGTGTCTTCAAACTCTTGGAGAGATTCGTCGGATCTCGAAATAACTGCCCCAGACTGCATGGTTTGTGAAAGAATTTGCCTCGCAAGGATTCATGAAGAACCTCATATCATTGTGAGATATTCTGCCCCAGTATATTGAACTTCGGATAGGTGCTTTTGATAAACCGTCTTCGGGAAAGAGTAACTTCTAGTGCTCTTGGGGTGGCCTGCCCCAGTACGAGCCTTGAAGTGATCACCTCTGAATGACTGTGCTTTGAAGAAAACACCCAGATCAATTGTTCTTTGAGAGATTGGATCTCGAAGTAATTGCCCCAGTTTGGCTAAAATTTGAATGCATGCATCAGACTAATGGCTCTTTGAGAGATTTGAATCTCGAAGTGATTGCCCCGGCTTGGCTGAACTTTGAAGAGATTGCTCGACATGATTTCCCCAGATTAGTTGGCTCTTACCACAACTGTTGGGAAAGTCCCTACTCAATGGAGTTTTCTTGAAAAGTGCACCTCGACCGATTGTCCTTCGGAAGTTTCAGACTTCTCAACTTGGCAAGATTAAGCTTCTGGACTGAGATTCCATACATGGACTTTTATGATGCCAAACAAATGTATGCAAGCAGAAAATGTTTATTTTGAGAATGAAAATTCTAATGCAACACACAAATTAATCTTGAAGTTTTGAAAAAGGATCGCTAACCTTTGTGAGTGAATCACTGGTTAAGATACGACATTGAATTTTGATGAATGAAAGCATGCACATGCAACACCAACAAAGATCTTTCAACATCACTCATAGGAGTCAGGAACGCGATATCATGGTAGTATGCTCTCAAAAATAACCCTATTTCAGTTAGGACTTTTGAGGGTTGTATCGTGGCCTGGTTCACGGTTATAGAAACAAAAGATATAGGCTCGAAGTTTATTTGTGCCCACCCATCTTCGTGATGCTCTCCATTCCTATGTTTAGCTAGCTTTCACAAGCGTTCACCTCTCAAAAAGGGTTTTGTGATGGTTGAGGAACCAATTACGCTAACGGTTTAAGCACCAATTAGGTTGTCATTTGGAGTTAGTCACCCCTCTTATCTTTCGTATCTGTATCACACAACTTTGTTCTGGTTCAAGGATCTTTCTTGTGTAATCCTTTTTCGTCTTTCGCTTTTGCATTATTTTTCTTATCCCTAACTTTTGCCTGGACTGATTCTTGTGAATTTTTTATTGTGAAGTCCAGCGGGATGCCCTAATTTTTGCCTAAGTCGCTTGTTTTCAAGTTTCGACTTAGCAGGCTTTCTCATTCATTTTTTTTTTCAATTCTCTTTTTTTTGAACAAATTGTGTGACACTGTTTGTCTTGAATGCTTTGCGAGGGTCGTGACTGTCTCACTCCTTTGTTGTTGAGGAATAACCATTGTGGTCTCCGGTCTTTGGACCTCTTGTTAGGGATAACCATTGTGGTTTATGGTCATTGGACCTCTTGATTTGGTACAACGAAAGGTAATGGGTCCTCATGATTTGCACTCCTTTTTGAAATTTGAATGCTCGGTCAAACTAACTGACGCCTACCCTGCCCCTGGGTTAAGTGCGAGGGTTTTTTCATGCAAAAAGAAACTCCTACTTCAAGGCTCAAATGGGTTGGCGAGGGTCTATCTCCCTTATATCTCCGGTGTTTAGGATTTGAAACAATGCCTGTACATCGTCAACAAGGTCTTTCTCAAAAGCACACAATTAGAGATTCATGCATTTTCATTTCGTCATCCTCCCTGATAGAGTTTAAGCTCAACAGTTGGTATTGCAATGCACATACACAAAATCATGAGTGAATACGAATGGATTACTTCAAGAAAAACATGTGCATTTTATTATGGCTAACATTCAAAAAACAAATAAGTTTCATGCATGCATACAAACGTTTAAACAAACAGTATAAACTACAAATGAAAATGCAGTAAATAAGCTGAACATTGCCATCATTGAGGAGACTTGACTCCGTCTGGACTTATTTCTTCTGAAGATGCCTTTGCAAACTAGGATGCCAATTTGATAAGGAGATTTCAATATGTGAGCAGACCTTCTGGCATGATGACCTTTGAGTCGATAAAATTCGGGACCTTGTCTTCACCTTTACCTCTGAAAGACTTGCAATCTTCAATTAAAAGGCCAGGTGCCCCAGAATGGTAATTATACTTGGAATTGAAACCCCAAAGGAAACTTTGTCAGAGATGATCCTGATGCGTCTAGCTCAACCAGCTCGAATTTGAGCAAATGGGGAAACTTGTTGCATGTACGACATCAAAATATGATCACACTTCTTCTCGAATTGTTCTGGCTTTTACCTGCATGCTATGCCCCTAGGACACCCTTGGGAAGCTCAGGTTGGATGTTGACAAATGACATCTGGAGGGAAGAGGTTGATAAATGAAGTTGATAAATAAGGTTGCTCGGAAAGATCTTGCACGATCTCCTGCCTACGTATCTCCATTGACCAATGGAGAATCAGAGCAGCGTAGTTCCCCTCAATAGGGATGAAAATAGCTTTGTTCAGAATTTCCATAACCAAGCTCATCTGAGTCTTCATCTGGTTGACTTCCTGTTTCATCAGTTTCTGGTTTTGAAATAAAGCTTATACCTCTGCCCTGAATGGCCTCAGCTGGGTCTTCCTTCGATTACCTCCGCCCGGAGTTGCTTCAAATATATACCTTGATGATTGTGATTCAAGTTGTCCATTCTGATGAGAAATCAAGTCAGGAAAAGAATTTGTCTCTGAACACCTGTCAAGAATGCAAGGATGTATGCAAATGCCATGTTCAATTATTTCTGGAGAATCTATCTGCTTTAATTCAAGTTTTAATACAACAACATGATTCAGATATGTGATCCTCGGAAATAACTGAACATGTATGCAGAAATGCTATGATGTCATGTATGCAACAGACGTGTGATCAATGGTGTGATGTTGGTGTTGAGCAGTGAACCAACTGTTTGTATAGAACCCCAATAACGGCACCATCTCTGTATAGAACCCCATAACTGAGAACCCAATAACTGTAGAACTGGATCACATAATAGAATAGTCACTGATGGTGTTGAAGTTGAACAACAAGCCAAGTATCTGTGGAGAGTCACAATATCAAGGTCATAATGGTAATCACAGTAACAATTTCTCTGAATAGAAATCCCAGATCTCAGAATCAAAGAACCATAGAACACTGAACAATACTAGCAAAGTGGGTATGTTGAAGTTTAGGGTTCCTGCAAACCTGTAAACCCCTCCCAATCTCACGGGTGTGCTACTCGGGTCAACATCACAGACTCTCAAAGCCGAATAGCAATAATACGTTCACCATTTCCGAGAAATGGCTCATGACCAAATCAGGGAATCGATTTGGCATTATGTACTACTCAGGGAGGTCTCAGTTGAGTCCGGAAAAACAAGCATCCCTCACAAGTCTCCAGCTTCAAGCACTGAATCTAGAAACAATAGTACATTCATCCCGAAGGGTACAATACTATCATCATACGAACAGTTTTGCTTTAACTGAATTCCTGTGAGAGAACCAGGCCATCCTATGCGAGTTCCCAATGGACCCTCGGATGCGAGTGGGTTTGCCAACAAATGTGGTCTGCCACTGTCATCACTGGAGAGGGTTGTTTCCATTAAGGTTCTCAATAATCGGTCCCCAACTGCACATAACCATCAAGGTTGTATCCTGAAGTGGGGAAGAACCCCCACACAGAATAGTCCCAAGACAGTCGCAACCTGGGTGTGGAACACACCACCACTCATCATGTAACCATGCGAGCAAAACGTGTCCACGCTAATCCTATAGTGCACTCAAGCCGGGTAGTTGGCTTATCTCACAGTAACTCCCAACCCACAGAAAAAATGAAAACCAGCATAGCCAGACAGTCCAGTATAATATGATGAATGGAAAATAAAATACTGAAAGCGGTAAATAAATGCGGTAAAGTAAAGCTGTAAAGAACTGTAAATAAAAACAGTAAAGCTAAACTAAAGCACTCGGCATCAAATAGATAAACACCCAAAGAAACAAAGCCAACAGGCGCTAGGATTGACTCTACAAGGGAAACCGGAAGAATCAGGTTAAGTCCCCAGCAGAGTCGCCAGCTGTCGCTCCCGGGATTTTCATCCTAGTACAAACGCGAAAGTGGCGCGGAAAGGTTAGAGTCGCCAGCCAGACATTTTTATCCCAAAAGAATGGGAAAGGTAATGTTGCACAAACCTGAGGAAGAAGGAAAGGACAAGGTCCTGCGAACCAAAGATCTAAGTCGGGAGTCGGTTACGAATTGAGAAGGTATTAGCACCCCAATCCGTTCGTCGTACCCGACGGGATCCACGCTTGCTTGTTTTATTTCAAAGGGTGAGAAAAACATGAATGCTGCTGAATAAAACTGCTACTGGAACTGGAATGAGAAATGAGAGAAGAATAAGGAAATGGAATGAAAGGGGGAAATGTAGGGAAAATAAAGAATGTGCTCGAACGGGCCCTACCCCGCTGCCTACGTACCTCATCGGGATAATGAGGATCAGAGTCGACGTAGTTCGCCTAACTAAGGCGGGAACTATTTGTTTGTGTTTTTTATGCTGGAAATGCGTATGTCTATGCTCAGGTGTTGCAGGCTCGTCTGGTACGAGTGCGTTTACCGTCTTGCATGTGTGACAAGTCGCCGCGAGTTCGCGTTGTGAGTGAATGAGATGAGAAGAGAAGTTCCCGCAGGATAGTCGCTTGTTATTTATTTTTGTATTTTAAAAGAAGTGTTTTGAATTTTGTTTGTGAACTGTCTTGTACTAAGACCTATCCATCGCGGGAAGCATTTACACCTCGCCCCGAAACAGGACGCGTATAAACACTCCGCAACAAAGTCTCGTGTCGTACAAGATTGTTCGGTTTATCCTTAGATGTTTTATTATTTTCTTCATGAGATGAGAAAGAATGACTCAAGTTGGAAAAGGGAAAATCTAGTGGGAACTAAGACACAATCCTATTTTGTTTATTTATTTGCAAAAGTGGTCCTATGGTTTGTGAAGTTTCTAAGCCTAATGGAAACTAGAAACTATTAGAATTCAACTTACTTCTTAATGAAGTTAAGTTGATTCTAAGAACAAATGGGGGAAGCCTATACAAGTTGTAAAATCAAAATAAAGCAAATCAATGAATTGAATTAAGAAATAAATTCTAAACAAAACCACTAAAGGCATGAACTAAAAAAATAGTCTATTTACTTATTCTACTTCTAAGTGAAAATGAAACTTCAAGCCTAAGTACTAAACTAATCTAAGCTTAATATTCATTCTAAAAAAATCAAGTTTTAACTAGCCTAAGTCTAAATTAAATTCTATGACTAAACTTAAACTAAGCTATTATTTTTTTATATTGAACATTATTATTTTTTTAAATGGCCTAAACTAATGCATAACTAGGCCTAAGACTAATATTTTAAAAAAATATTAAAACTTCTAGAAAAATTATGACAATTAAACTATAGGGTCTTATCACTATCTAAAATATTATATTAAGAGGGATTCTAAAAAATCTTATTTTTTCTATGCCTAACAATTAATTATTTCCAGCTAAGAATAACCATTATTTCCTAAGGATTACTCCACTAAAACCTAAGATAAAAGGTCCTAAAAATTCCATAAAAAATATCCTAAGAACTATTATGAGTCCTCAAATTACAAAAAAAAAGAATGGCTCAAAAAAGTTGCTGGAAGTTACTTAAATAAAATGAACAAAATCCAGCATAATTAATAGAAATCCAATAAAGCTAATTAATAGAAAATTCAGAATTAAATTAAAAAAATAACCAAAATTCAGAAAACAAAAATATCACAAGTCTCTAAATTGACTTACTTAACTACTGGAATTTTTGGGGAATTTTCTAGTGCTTTTTACTATTTTTATTGAATTTAATTTGAAACTATATTAACTTAAAAATATAATCCTAAAGAAATAATGCAGGGGGTGTTAATAGTGGTTATACTTAGTTATTTTTCTCAATGGGCCTGATAAGAAGGTGCAGATAGCAAAAGATATGGCAGGCCTATCCGCTGGATTGAGGGAGGTGTAATGAGCAAATTTTTTATGTTGTTTATTAAAGGGCTTATGAGAGGAGGTGAGAATAGAAAAAAATGATCCAATTCAGAAATCCAAGAGATTAATGGGGATTAATTGTTTTTGATAACACTCTTTTAATGTTAACTACCCTGATTTAATTCAAGATTAATACCAACATTAATTTATAACCAAACTATAATACACAAAGTAATCAAAACACGTTTCAAACTTTCATCTTCCCCAAATCTGCCTCACACAAACCCTAGCCTCTCTTTCTTCTTCCCTAATTCCCGCCGCCGTCACCTTCGGCCTCTTCCTCCTTCTTCCTCTTTCTTCTCCGGCGCCAATCCCCCATACTTCTTCTTCTCCGGTTCCGAACCATCACCACCATCCACACATCATCCCCTTCCTCGCCTTAGCTCTACTCTCTTCGCCTTCTTTTCCTTGTCACCGCCGTCTTCTTCTTCTAACCGGAGCTCTCATTTTTCTGTTCTCCTTCCACCTAACCGAGATATCCTCTTCAACTTTACCCACGGCGCCCCTAAGGCTATCCTCTCCGCCGCTATTTCGCCACCGGCAACATGAACTATAGCCTCACTACCTTATCTCCTTTCACCTAACCAATCCTTCACCCTCATCTTAACTAACACGACTATCATCTTCTCCGTCTCTTCCATTCATACAAAACCCTAAAGACCTAATTTGATTTTCTTCGTCGCCAACATCCTTCTTAAACCTAACCTAGCCTCAAACGGCCTTAATCCGAAAACAACTCTCAAGCGCAGCAAGAAATAACGCAAGCCAGGTTCAGAATCGCAACAAGAAATTAACATCCTAAGGTCAGATTCGTACCTGGAATGGAGTGATGAACTTCGCCGAAGATTTGTTAACGATCAAGTTTGGTAAAGACGACGATCAAAATCACGTATCCCTGCTTGATTCGTTACTTCTCTCTTTTACACGATTCGACTCGTTTGCGGTTTGGTCATTAATCTTTGGGGCTTTGCAGGTTGTTAGGTAAAGAGGACAATCGGAGACGGGGCTCTGCAAAGAAGCTACGACGTGAAGTTGTTGCTTCAAACGCCGATCGGCACTGAGGTGCGTTTGATGTCACGTTCAGGCTGAAGGCGATGATGGCGATAACGGATCCTCTTGAACGGCACGGTATATTGCTTTTCTATTCTCTGTGCGATTTGTTGCTTCAGTTGCTGCAAAGGTGATGACGAATTATGGCTACGGATTGATGAAGATTCTCATTGCGCTGTTGTATGCGTTGAAGTTTCAGAGTTATGGTGATGGAGCCATTTGACAGTGATGATGAAGTGTTATCCAAAATTGGATGTTAGAGAGATTAGAGGGATTGTGAGAAGAAGAAGAAGATTCGATATGGTTGATTGAGAGAGGCAGTAGAAGAAAAGGATTGAAGAAGAGATGGATGAGAAGAATGAAGAAGTTGTGTGAAGGGTTCAGAAAAAAGATGTGGTGGAAGAAATTGGACTGGTGAAGAAGAACTGATTGAGTGAGGAACTATTAATTTATAAACAAGTATCACGGAACAATCCGGAAGCTTCTGGTACTAATTCAGTAAGTATTCTGTTAGCTTGAATTGTTTTCATTTATGGATAATTTTATGAATTCAGTTAGTGTTAATTATGTTAGTTGAAGAATTCTGTTAGGAGGTTATGGTTTATAACTGATTCGTAACTGAATTCTTCTACTTGCTTTTCTCCAATATTCACTGGGCTTTAATTCTGAACTGATGTTTCCTTTGATTTTGGTTTTGAACTAGTTGTGTTACTGAAAATCTGTTTTGTAATACTTCCATTCTTCTTCTTTTTTTATTTTTCCTTTTCCTGATTTTTGCTGTGAAACATTTATGGTGTTGTATCTAATTCGGCCTTTTTGTAACTGTTTTAGACGGATGAATCATAGCAAGTCCAACTGGTGGCTAATGCATAAGTTTCTTGTTATATCCTCCCATCCCTACTTTGGAGAAGATACAAAAGCTCTCACTCTTTCTCAATACCAGATGCATCAATTTGCCATGGTATGGGAAGATAGCTCAGTTCAATTAACAAACTGCTGCCAGGTCGGATAAAATGCCAACGTTTCCTTTCGCATCAACCCTTTTTCTTTTATCTAATTTTCTAGTGTGAATTGTGATTTGGTCAAAGTTTCTTCTCCACTTTTTTTTGTGAGATTGCAGGTTATGGTGCTTTGTGTATTTCAGATAGTTCCATGGCACATGTATGTTGTGAGTCCTCCCAAATAGTTGGCCAGGTCAAGGAATCTGATGGTGGAATCATTTCCTCTTGTCATCGTCAATAAATGGAATCAAATGATGAATCACATTCTACTGAATTAAGCTTGGAAGACATTCAATTGAATAATGATACGAAGCTTGAAGAAAGCTGTGTATTTGTGGCTGATAGTGAACTCTATGCAGTCTCATGCAGAATCCAAAAGCTTAGATCATATAAGAAAAGAATCCAAGATGCATTTGCTTCGAAGAAAAGGTTAGCAAAGGAGTATGAACAACTAGCAATATGGTATGGAGATGCTGATATAGAGCCAAGTCAAGATATACCACAAACTCGCGCTCTATTTAGTTTTGGAACATATTCAAACTCAAAGGATTTGTAAATGCAGCAAGCTTCTGAAACAGAGTGGGAACTAGTATAAATACAATCAGGTGGCATGTGATGTAAATAAGGAACAAATGTTAAGGCTTAACTTTTTTCAATGGTGCATGTCAAAAGTGGCTGTGCTTGCTGAAATTATATTGTCTAGGTTTCCGTGAATAACAAGCTAAAATAATAAACTATTTGCTGTAGGAGTTATTCACTAGATTTCACAAAAAAAGGATGTTAACGATTTAGTTATCCCGGGTTAAAAATGTCAATTTTTGATTTTTTATTGCCTGTAATCCATAATGCATACTGATACGGCCTATTGCGCACGTCTATTCCCTGGATATACATGGATTTCTTTATAAATATTGATTGTATAATGGTATTGGTGGTTTCTTTTGACATTTTTAGAACAATAGAGTTCACCCTTCCTGCAAAAGTTCCTAATGTCAAAGTCATACTTAATGGCGGTCAAAGAGTTTCTTTTTTTTTTATATTTTGATGGGCTCATGGGCTTGGCCCCCAAAAAAATTTTTGGCAATGGTTTTGGGGTAAAAGTGGGATCAAGATAATCCTTTAATGGAAACAAAAATAAGAATGGTGGTGATTGGATAATAAAATCCGACTATTGAAATCCGATGAATGCTTGGCTTGACGTATGTAATCGGGTTATTAGCTAATCGGTTTAGAAACAAAAATGTGGGTATGAGCTAAGAACGAATTGGATATGTTAATGGGTATGATTGTTCAATATTAACTTTTGGTTTTGAAATGGGTATGGCACAATTGCTTTGACATGAACTCATATCTTCGAATTTCACTTAATCCATACGACTTTAACTTAACGTGTTCAATCCATATCAAACTCGTATCTTTAATAAACCCACAAACTTCAACCAACTTCAATCTTGAATCCCGTGAACTTATACTACCATCTACGACCAACCGAAAGAACCATAATGACCTGATTATCACACGAGTCCCCCACTTGATCTTCTTGTACCACAAGTATCACGATACCTTTGATATGGAAAACTTGAACCCCATTTTCCCTTAGTTAACATCAACAAAACCATGCCAGAGATAAGAATCCTTGAACAATTTGTATTGAGTGTTCTCCGATGAAGCAAATAGCTTGAGTTGTTAACATGAATAATGCCCTAAGCACCAAACACTCCTGAGAAATCTTGAAGAAGATAACTTGGATACTCGATTAACTTCATCATAAGAACGTGCCTATGATGAGGTGAACTCAACCTTTATCTTATCTCCAGTGCAATAACCAGAAAAATCACCTCTGAATAGGAAGACCCAAATCACCAGAGAATACTCTGATCCCATGCCTTAGAAGCTCCTGAAATGCATGACTATGATGTTAATGACCTATTGAGAAATGCAGATGAATGCGAAATGATGAGCCAATAGAGGGAATAAATATGAGGGCAAATTTTGAGGTATTACAGTTGCCCCTATTCAATCATCTACAAGCCTGAACGAATAATTGCAACAGCTTTTAGACGTTCAAGGTATGGAGTGATTGAATACTCGAATAAAACCTGAAAATTTGCACACTCAGGGCAACAGAAATGCCATCTGCACACTCAGGGCAACAGAAAACCTGCTTTTTGGCAACGGTTTTTTCAAAAAAATCGTTGTCAAAACCTGCATTTAGCAACGGTAGGAGGGCACTACGCCAAAAATGCTTTTTAACAGCGCATCTTAGACAGCGCTTTTAAGAGAAAGCGCTGTCTAAGGTTAAAATTAAAATTAAACACGGAAAATGGTCCAAAAAAATAATGAAAGCGCTGTCTAAGGGGGGGTCTTAGACAGCGCTTTCTAAAAGCGCTGTCTAAGACCCCCCCCCTTAGACAGCGCTTGTAGGAAGCGCTTTTATATATATGCATTAGTCAGCGCTTTTGATAAAGCGCTGTTTAAAGATTTTAAATTAAAAAAAAAATAAAACCAAAAGCGCTGTCTAAGGGGGGGGGGTTTAGAAAGCGCTTTTGGAAAGCGCTGTCTAAGGCATACCTTAGAAAGCGCTTTTACCAAAAGCGCTGTCTAAGGTCTAATTAAAATTAAATTTCATACTTCTATTTTCATTCTCTGTTGTTTTCGTTTTCCCTCCTGCGAACGTTTTCAGAGCGAACCCTAACATTTCCAGAAGAACTTGAAGTCATTGAATCGTTTCAGTGTTCATCGTTCACGTTCACGGTTTCATCGCGGTATGTATTTCAGTTTCACGTTCACGTTTCAGTTTTCATTCGTTCACGTTTTCATTTATTCACTCAACTTCTTCGTTTCAGTTCTTCGTCTCAGGCATTCATTCATTTCTGTTTTCGGATTTCAGCCATTCGTTTCAGGCATTGCAAGAGTTAAATCGTTTCAGGCATTGCAAGGTATGTGTTTCAGTTTTGACTTTTTGTTCTGGTTGTGGTTGGTTCTGGTTGTGCATGTGGTTGTGGTTGGTTCTGGTTGTGCATTTCTGTTTTCTGAATCAGAGATGTCTCAATTTTTTTTGGCAAGTGGAGTGTGTTTTGCTTATTATTTGTTAAGTTGTTTTCTTTTTCAAGGAAAGTTTTTAATTTATTATGGTGTATATGTTTCATTTTGTCAACTTTAAAGTTTAATTATTGTATTATTGCATACATCATGAAAATTATGAGGTTCTTAAAATTAGAATGATGATTTACATGTACCCCCTTAGCAAGTATTTTCCTAGTGAGAAGGATAAACACCAATTAGACCATGCTTCTTTGTACTGCTGCATTATAAGAGCTCAAGTCCAAGCTCATCATTTAGATTTCTCCCATAAAATGGTTGAACGAACTCTTATATAGTTATAGGTATAGTTATAGGTATATTGTAATAGAAAAAGTTTGATTCTTGTAATATAAAAAATGAAAGGGATGAGGTAATTAAAGTTGGTATATTGGCGTATCGGATACGTTATTGAAGTTTATATTAACATTGGTTATGTATACGTTTTTTAAGTAGGAAAACCATGGATAAAACATGGATCTGTGCCGATCGAATGACCAAAGAGTACGAGAGTGGGGTTGCGGAATTCGTTAAGTATGTTGTTCAACACGCTGAAAACCCCAGACGAATGCATTGTCCTTGCTTGCGTTGTTGTTATATTGGTAAGGTTGACGCACATGGATTGAAATCGCATTTGCTGAGGCATGGAATTGATCAAAGTTATCAGTGTTGGATATTTCATGGTGAGAAAATTAACGGGAATGTTGAATCGAGTGGAAAAAGTAATACGACCTATGCTTCATACGACAAAGACACGGAAACATATGATTGTGATCGAGTTGAAGAGATTGTAGAAGCACTGGAAGAAGATCTTCATGATTGTCCTGAAATGTTTGAGAGGATGGTAAGCGATGCAGAGAAACCGTTGTACAAAGGTTGCACTAAATTCTCAAGACTTTCTGCGGTATTAAAGTTGTACAACTTAAAGGCGGGCAATGGATGGTCGGATAAATGTTTCACAGAGTTGTTGGCCCTTATGAGAGAAATGCTACCGGATGATAATGTTCTTCCTAATCGAACCTATGAGGCAAAAAAAATGTTGTGCTCTATTGGCATGAGCTATGATAAGATACATGCTTGTCCTAACGATTGCATTTTGTTTCGTAACGAATATGCAACGTTAACTGAGTGCCCCAAATGCGGTTTGTCTCGATATAAGAAAAAATTATCTCCCGCAAAAGTCTTATGGTATTTTCCGATAATTCCGAGATTTAGGCGCATGTTTCGTAGTGAAACCGATGCAAGACATCTTACTTGGCATGCAGATGAAAGAATCACCGATGGAAAGTATCGGCATCCGGCTGATTCACCACAGTGGTCGAAGATTGATAATGATTATCCTGAGTTTGGATCAGAAGCAAGAAACCTTCGATTGGCATTATCTACTGATGGAATGAACCCACATGGTCTTCAAAGTATTTCACATACCACATGGCCTGTGATTCTTATGATTTATAACCCACCTCCGTGGCTATGTATGAAGCGTAAGTACATGATGTTATCTATGTTAATCTCTGGGCCTAAACAACCAGGTAATGACATAGACATATACTTGACACCTCTGATCGAAGATTTAAAGATTTTGTGGGAGAACGGTGTGGAGGTTTATGATGGATATAGGAAAGAAAGTTTCAATCTGAGGGCGATGTTGTTTGGCACAATTAATGATTTTCCAGCATACGGGAATCTATCTGGGTATAGCATTAAGGGTCAACGTGCGTGTCCTGTTTGTGAAGACGGAACCGATACGATCCGATTGGAACTTTGCCAGAAGAATGTGTTTCTCGGTCATCGTAGATTCTTACATTCTAAACATCATTACCGTGGGTGGAGAAAAGCATTCAATGGAGACACCGAACATCGTAGAGCTCCACCCGCATTGTCAGGTGAACAAGTTTTTGAAAAGGTGAAAGATGTGCGTACTGAGTTTGGCAAGCCTTTTGCACATAAGATTGTGAAAGGTGGGTGGAAGAAAAGGTCGATATTTTTTGAATTGCCATATTGGAAGTCTTTGTACGTGAGACATTTTCTCGATGTTATGCATATTGAAAAAAACGTATTTGAAAGTGTTATCGGTACATTACTCAATATAAAAGGCAAGTCTAAGGATGGCCTTAAAGCAAGGGAGGACATGTTAAAAATGGGAATGAGAACTGAATTAGCACCCGTGAAGAAAGGAAGACGAACATATCTACCACCTGCTGCTTTTACTTTATCTAGAAAGGAGAAAAAAATTTTGTGTAAGTCTCTGAGTGAAGTTAAGGTTCCAGAAGGATACTCATCTGATATCAGAAGACTTGTTTCTATGAAAGACCTCAAGTTGAAGAATTTGAAGACACATGATTGTCACGTTATAATGGAACATTTTCTACCGATCGGTATACGTTCTATTTTGCCAGAAAAAGTAAGAAGTTCCATAACTAAATTGTGTTTTTTCTTTAGGTCAATTTGTGGTAAGGTGATCGATCCCGAGATGTTACCAACACTACAAAAAGAGATTGTAATTACCTTGTGTGAGCTTGAAATGTATTTTCCTCCTTCTTTTTTTGACATAATGGTTCATTTAGTTGTTCATCTTGTGAAAGAGACACAGTTGTGTGGACCAGCTTATATGAGATGGATGTACCCTGCTGAACGGTATATGAAAATATTAAAAGGGTACGTGAAATCCCGAAGTCGACCAGAGGGTTGTATTGTTGAACGATACATTGTTGAAGAAGCTGTTGAGTTTTGTACTGAATATTTGTCTAACGTTCAATCGATTGGACTCCCCAGAGCTCAGATTTTCGACAAAATGGAAGGTAAAAAATTAATTGGGAATAAAATTGTGACAATATCAAGGGATGAACGGGATCAAGTTCATTTGTATGTTCTGCACAATAATAATGAGGTTGAGCCATATGTTGAAATGCACAAGGATGTACTCCGAAGGTTAAATCCGAACTGAAATTCTGTAATGAGATGTCCTAAGAGATGTTCCAACACTTAATAGGACATTTGACAAATTTTAACCAAAACTTAAACAGCAGGAAAAATAAACAACACAGAAGTTTGTTAACCCAGTTCAGTGTATAACCACACCTACATCTGGAGGCTACCAAGCCAGGAGGAAATCCACTATTAGTAATATTAATTCTAGACTTAAACCACCCTGTTTAATCTATCACTTAATACTTACCCAATGCAATTTCTACCTAAGACTCACTTAGATAAGAGTACCCTACTCACTCCCCCTCAATCACCCAGTGATCAAGTTTACAAGTTTACAGAAATTGAAGACATCCTTCAAACAATAACAGCTTGATTTTACTTCACAGTTTCAATCAAGTCACAAATGCACTTTTGCTTAAAAGCTCACAAAGTGGTACATAAAAACAACCTGCTATTAAAACACTAGACACCCTATTTAGTCTTCTTAAATTCGTGCAAAATCCTATGATTTTCTGTTGTTTAAATAGGTTCTGAATTTTGGGCTTTCTGTAGAATGATCCAGCCCTAATGTGCAGCAGCTGTCACCTTGAATTTAGGGTTTGTTACCTCCTATATTCTAGGTGCATTAGGTCTTCTGTTTTAATCTGAATCTTCAATTTAAAACCTCCCTACAGATGCGCCTTGGTCTGTTTTATCCAGCATTAATTAATTCCAAATAATTCTCCTTAAATATCTCTGATCTGTTAATCAATAATTAATTCTGGTAGCAGGTCTGAGATGTCTCAACATCTGTTGGGACATCCTGACAAAACTGAACTTAGTCATTTATACAATGTCCCAACATCTGGTAAGACATCCTGAACCAAGTTCACATACTCTGTTTGCTAATGTCCCAACATCTGATAGGACATTCTGAACTGAATTTAACATTTCTTGTTTGGTCAAAAATTCTGCCAATTCTTAAACATCTACAAACTCCCCCTTTGGCTAATTTTTGGCTAACATCTTTTCTGGTTTTCAGAGTGCAGCAGAAGTTCTTTTTATCAGAGTATATCATTACTTTTCTGTTGAATTTTATTTGAGATTACTCCCCCTCAAACATATATGTGTCCTGTCTTTATCCAGTCTTGTTCCAACAGAAAAACTTATTCAGTTCAGAAGCAAACAAACAGATTTCATTCATTTAAACAGCAATTACATTTGATGTTGTTCTCCCCCTTGGTAGGCACAAAATTAGGGGCCAAAGACACTATTTCAGTCATTACATTGCTGTCATTACATTTGCCTCACATACATTTGATCACTCAGAATCATCACTCTCAGTTCCCTCCTCAACTTCTGTCTCTTCATCAGCTTCTGTTTCTTCATCAGCAGCACTGTCTTCATCAGAGGCATTGTTTTCATTAGAGGCAGCTTTCTGGTCTTCTTCATTCTCCAATCTTTGAATGATTTCTTCCAGTTTCAGCTTCCTTGCTTCAAGCTCCTTGCATGTGCACTTTAGCTCAGCAATTAACTCTTTCTTGGAGATTGAATTCTTAGCAGTTGAGGGACCAGCAGATGTCCCAGCAGGTGCTTTAACATCTGCAGCATGGTGACTTAGGAATAATTTGTAATGAAAAGCCAGGGGGCTCTCTCTTTTGCATGCAGTATCCTTATCAGTTAAAATCCCAGGATATTGATTGAGTACAATACCACACAGTAATGATGGAAAGGCTATTGGTAGCTTGGTTGCAGAGGAGCTGGCATGCTTCATGGTTTGATCAAAGATGAAGGCTCCATAGTCCATTTTGGTTTGAGTTCCAACAGCATATATAAATCTGGCTAGACCAGTTGAGATTGAGGAAGTGTGGTTAGTAGGCACCCAATTAGATGTACCAATCCTGTTCAGCATGGCATACTTTCTGGTAAGCATGCTTACAGATAGTTTTCCCTTCACAGGCCATGCCTTTACCTGGTCAGCAGTTATCACCTTACAGACTTGATTATCTGTCTTGCCCAGCTCATTTGGTCCATCTGTTTCTCTTCCTAGATACTGATTTATGATTTGGGGAGAAAACTCCACACATCTACCTCTAACAAAAACTTTTTGGAATTCAGAGGACTTACCATGTGAACAATCTTCCTGAAGATTCACAATGAACTCTTTGACAAGAAGTTCATAGCAGGGAGAGAGGTCTGAGACTGTCTTGAACAGTCCTGCAGCAGATATGAGGTCTATCAGTTCTGTGCACTCAAGTGCATTGCTGCTCAGTTCTCTTTCCAGGGCAACCCTTCTTTGGTACACATATTTCCACCTGTTCACACTAGAGACATGGTGAAATGATATGTTATCCAAGGGAGCTTCTGGTACAGCAGATGAAGCTCTGGATATTGCTGGTCTCTTCTTAGGAGGAGATGTTGGGACATCTGATTCAACATCTGAATCTGATGGTGTGACAGCCTTTCTTTTCTGAGTTTGAACTTTACTCCATTGTTTTGATGGCCCAAAAGAGGCTTTAGCTTTCCCTTTCTTTGGAGAGGCTTTCTTCTTTTCAAGAATTGCTGCTTCAGCTTGCATCTTACCCTGCCTGGACCTGAGTCTTTTGGCTATGCTGGGTTTGACAGATGCTATGATTTCTGCATCAGAATCCTGCTCCAGATTGACCACTGGAGGAGATTGAGCAGTCTCTTCTTCAGCTTGTTGATCAGCAGGGATTAGATCTTCATCTGAGGCTTTGGTCTGATCCTCAGAGACTTTGTCATTATCTTCATTTAAGGCCTTATTCTGATCCTCAGAGTTTTCTTTATCACTTTCACTTGAGGCCTTTTCTTGGACCTCAGTCTGTTCAGCATCAGATGAATTTTCTTTCTCATCTGCAGATGTTCCAACATTTATTGGAACATCTTGTTCTGCAGAAGTGCCCTCTGCAGTTTGAGATGGTTCTTCTTGGGGAGCAGGCATGGTTTGCAATGGAACAGAGATCCCACTCACCTTTCTTTGTTCAAACAGAATTTGGGTGACAATCTCCTTGATTGAATCATCCACATAGTTTGAAGATTTTGGTGGCATGTTAGCAGGAGAAGGAATGCCTCCTTTGGCTTTGCTACAAACTTGATCTTTAGCTCTCTTTGGTGTTCTTGCCTTTTTAGAGTGAGAAGCGCTTCCCCTGAGCTCGTCTAATGGTGTTGATTGCATTGGCACCATAGAAATAGGAGTTGCATGAACCACATCTTTCTGATTGAGAACTTCTTCAGATGTTTTAGGGTTTTGAGACATTGTTGAAGAAGATGAATGTGCAGCTTTAGGGTTTATGATTTCTGAAGAATTGCTAGTTAATGTGATTCGCTTGTGATGATGTGATGAGACTCTTGATAGCTGCTTATAAGGAGTTCCTAAATAAGTAGCCGTTACAGTCCAAATGATTAGGATTGGAATTCTCAAAGATCTTGTCCAGACCAGTTTTGCCATCTGGAAATTAAGCCATGCAATGTCATATGACATGTTGGCACATCTCATTAACTGCTAGATATCACATAAACATATTCCAAGTTTGCCCCTTAAGTTCTCAAATTGAGTAGCATCCAATGCCTTGGTAAAAATATCAGCTAACTGCAGATCTGTAGATACATGCTCCAATGAAATCACCTTTTCTTCTACAAGATCTCTGATGAAATGATGTCTGATATCAATATGCTTTGTCCTGCTGTGTTGGATAGGATTCTTAGATATGTTGATTGCACTCAAGTTGTCACAGTACAATGTCATGACATCCTGTGGGACATTGTACTCAGTGAGCATCTGCTTCATCCAAACCAACTGAGAACAACTGCTACCTGCTGCTATGTACTCAGCTTCAGCTGTAGATAAGGATACACAATTCTGTTTCTTACTGAACCAAGAAATCAGATTGTTTCCTAGAAAGAAGCATCCTCCTGAAGTGCTTTTTCTGTCATCAGCACTTCCTGCCCAATCAGCATCACAGAAGCCAGTGAGAATTGGTTTGCACCCATGAAAGTACATTATGCCATAGTCACAAGTACCATTAACATATTTAAGGATTCTCTTGACTTGATTGAGATGACTGACTTTTGGATCAGCTTGATATCTTGCACAAACTCCTACTGCAAATGCAATGTCTGGTCTGCTAGCAGTCAAGTATAACAAGCTTCCAATCATGCTTCTATATAAACTTTGATCTACCTTCTCACCCTTTTCATCTTTAGTCAGCTTTAAATGTGTAGGAGCAGGAGTTCTTTTATGAGAAGCATTTTCCATTCCAAATTTCTTCACTATGTTCTTGGAGTACTTGCTTTGTGAGATGAACATTGAGTCTTCCATTTGCTTAACTTGCAGACCAAGAAAATAGGTTAATTCACCTACTAGACTCATTTCAAATTCAGCTTCCATCTGCTTGACAAAATGTTTGACCATCTTATCAGACATCCCACCAAACACAATGTCATCAACATATATTTGTGCAATCATGACATTTCCTTCTTCATCTTTAACAAACAGGGTTTTATCAATCCCACCTTTTCTGTATCCTTGCTTGATAAGAAATGTGGTAAGTCTTTCATACCATGCCCTTGGAGCTTGCTTCAGACCATAAAGTGCTTTCTTGAGTTTGTATACATGATTTGGACAGCTTGGATCAACAAATCCTTTAGGTTGTTCTACATATACCTCCTCATTAAGATAACCATTAAGAAAGGCACTTTTCACATCCATTTGAAATAGCTTGAACTTTAAGATACAAGCAATTCCCAACAGTAGTCTTATTGATTCAAGCCTTGCTACTGGTGCAAAGGTTTCATCAAAGTCTACCCCTTCAATTTGAGTGTATCCTTGAGCCACAAGTCTAGCTTTGTTCTTTGTAACAATTCCTTGTTCATTTGACTTGTTCTTGTACACCCATTTTGTACCAATCACATTTATGTCATCAGGTCTAGGTACAAGATTCCACACTTCATTCCTTGTGAATTGACCTAATTCCTCTTGCATAGCACAGATCCAGTATTCATCAGTGAGAGCTTCCCTGACATTTTTAGGTTCTATTTTGGAAACAAAACAAGAACCTGAAATCACTTCTCTTGATCTAGTGCTCACACCTCTGTTGGGATCACCAATTATTAAATCTTTGGGATGATCCTTCTGTATTCTGATGGAGGGAGGTTTGCTTGAATCTTCTGACCTTGTATCATTTTGAGTGAAGTTATATTGATCATTCTTTTCTTCAGCTTCAACCTTGATATCAGCAGATGTTCCAACATCTTCTGGGACATCTGTAGGAGCATCATCAATTATTACATTTATGGACTCCATGATAACATTTGTTCTGTAGTTAAATACTCTATATGCTCTGCTGTTTATAGAGTATCCAAGGAAAATTCCTTCATCACTTTTAGGATCCATTTTTCTCCTTTGCTCCCTATCTGCCAGAATATAGCATTTACTTCCAAACACATGAAAGTACTTCACAGTGGGTTTTCTGCCCTTCCAGACTTCATATATTGTGGACAGGGTTCCTTTTCTCAAGGTAACTCTGTTATGGATGTAGCAGGCAGTGTTCATAGCTTCAGCCCAGAAATACAGAGGTAACTTCTTAGCATGGATCATAGCTCTTGCTGATTCTTGAATGGTTCTATTCTTCCTTTCAACAATCCCATTCTGTTGAGGAGTGATGGGTGAAGAATACTCATGGTTGATTCCTTCTGAAGAACAGAAATCTAAGAACTTTTGATTCTCAAATTCTTTTCCATGATCACTTCTTATTCTGATCACACAGCTGGATTTTTCCCTTTGCAATCTTTGACATAATTCTTTGAATGCATCAAATACATCTGACTTTTCTTTGATGAAGTTTATCCATGTATATCTTGAAAAATCATCAACCACAACATAGGCATACCTTTTACCACCAAGACTTTCAACCTGCATAGGTCCCATAAGATCCATATGTAAAAGTTCCAAAACTTTGGAAGTTGTCAGATGTTGAAGCTTTGGATGGGACATCTTGGTTTGTTTTCCTATTTGACATTCACCACATATTTTGCCATCATCAATCTTCAGTTTGGGAATACCTCTTACAGCATCCATAGATATGATCTTCCTTATGCCTCTGAAATGAAGATGACCTAGCCTTTGGTGCCATAGTTTTACTTCTTCTTCTCTAGCTAGAGAACAAGTTGAAGTGGGACTGAAGTCTAATGGCTCCCACATGTAACAGTTGTCTTTTGACCTTGCACCTTTCATGACAACTTCTTGCTCTTGGTTAGTCACTATGCATTCAGTTTTTGTAAAGTTTACACTGTATCCTTGATCACATAGTTGACTTATACTGATAAGGTTAGCAGTTAACCCTTTAACTAGCAATACATCATTTAGTCTTGGAACATCTTGACAGTCCAAGGTTCCAACTCCTTTGATCTCTCCTTTAGCTCCATCTCCAAAAGTTACATACCTGGATGAATGTGATTTTAAGTTCACTAGCAGATTCTTCAATCCAGTCATGTGCCTTGAACATCCACTGTCAAAATACCAGTCTTCTTTAGCTGATACTTTCAGTGATGTATGTGCTATGTATGCAGTACTTTTCTTTGACCAGATGAGTTGAGATTTCTTTTGATGCCTCTGCCCTGTGTGTTGTTCAGCTGATCTCAAAGCTTGATTGTTGATCTGGTTCTTAGGACTGTGGCTTTGATCAGTCTGAGTGTCAGCTTTTGGTCTCCAAACCTTTTTGATGACCTCTGTCTTCTGCTTAGGAGGTTGCTGATTCCTTTGATGTCTAAGCACTTTCTTGGTACCTTCTACTTTCTGTTTGGAGGGTTGCTGATACATCTGATTTGGATATCCATGTAGCTTATAACAGTGAGGTTTGATATGCCCAAATCTTCCACAGTGATGACATCTCCATCTTTGATACTTCTTCTTCATTTTGTTCTTTCCAGAATGTTGAGACATCTGTTGGAACATTAAGTTAGTCTTTGTGTTCTGATGTTGAAGCATCTGTTGGGACATCTTGTTTGACTGTGTAATTTTTGAAGTAGCTTTGCTGGAGCTGGCTTCATCTCTGTTATATCCCAGTCCACTTTTGTCCCCTGAATGTTTATTATTGCAGAGAATAGCATCCAGTGTATTTGAGCTGCTGTTCATCATTCTAACAGATTTGGACATATGTTCCAGCTTAGAATTGAGAAGAGTTACTTCACTTTTTAAGGTATCAATGATTACTTGATCACTTGCTTTTTCTTCTTCTAGTACTTCATTCTGCTTCTTTAGCTTTATGACCTCACTGCATACTTCAGTACTACTCTTGTACAGATCCTTGAAGGCTTGCTCAAGATCTGCATAAGTAAGCTCTCCACAGCTGGAATCACTATCATATTCACACAGTCCAGCTAGAGCAGTAATATGCTTAGCTGATTCTTCTTCTGACTCTCCTGAGTCTTCATCAGACCAGGTCACAGAGAGTCCTTTCTTTTGCCTCTTTAAGTAGGTAGGACATTCAAACTTGATGTGTCCATATCCTTCACATTCATGGCATTTGACTCCTTTATCTTGACTGGTCTTTTCAGCAAACTTTGACTTTCTGTTAGCATCATATGTTCTCCTGTTCTCAGAGTTTGTGTTTCTTCCACTGGATTTGGATTGGCCTTCCATTCCTCTGAGAATCTGTTTGAATTGTCTTCCAAGCAATGCAAGGTTTTCTGATAAGCTTTTGTCATTTGCTGATTTATCATCTTCTTCTTCATCTGCATTTGAAACCAAGGCAATGCTTTTGTTCTTTTTAGCATGTGTGTCATTCATTCCCATTTCAAAAGTTTGAAGGGAACCAATGAGTTCTTCAGCTTTCATGGAGCATATGTCTTGAGCTTCTTCTATTGCTGTGACTTTCATGTCAAATCTTTTTGGCAAAGATCTGAGAATCTTCCTTACAAGCTTTTCATCAGTCATCTTTTCTCCCAAGGCTCCAGAAGTATTGGCTATATCCAAGATGTTCATGTAGAACTCATGAATTGATTCATCTTCCTTCATTCTCAAGTTTTCAAACTTGGTGGTGAGAAGTTGAAGTCTTGACATTTTTACTTTTGATGTTCCTTCATGAGTTGTCTTGAGGGTATCCCACACATCTTTGGCCAGCTCACAATGATGCACCAGTCTGAAAATATTTCTATCAATGCCATTGAATAAAGCATTTAGGGCTTTTGAGTTGCCTAGTTCTGAATCTTCTTCCTCTTTACTCCATTCTTCTTCAGGTTTCAGAACTATTGATCCATCTTTGGTGTCTTTAACAGGATGTTTCCATCCAACAATTACTGCTCTCCATGCCCTGTTGTCAAGTGACTTTAAGAATGCAATCATTCTTGGCTTCCAGTAGTCATAATTAGAACCATCCAGTATAGGTGGTCTATTTACTGACCCTATATCTCTGTCCATGTTACAGAATTTGTTTTCCCTAGATCTCACCCAGTATAAACAGGCAGGGTGCCTGCTCTGATACCAATTGAAATTCTGTAATGAGATGTCCTAAGAGATGTTCCAACACTTAATAGGACATTTGACAAATTTTAACCAAAACTTAAACAGCAGGAAAAATAAACAACACAGAAGTTTGTTAACCCAGTTCAGTGTATAACCACACCTACATCTGGAGGCTACCAAGCCAGGAGGAAATCCACTATTAGTAATATTAATTCTAGACTTAAACCACCCTGTTTAATCTATCACTTAATACTTACCCAATGCAATTTCTACCTAAGACTCACTTAGATAAGAGTACCCTACTCACTCCCCCTCAATCACCCAGTGATCAAGTTTACAAGTTTACAGAAATTGAAGACATCCTTCAAACAATAACAGCTTGATTTTACTTCACAGTTTCAATCAAGTCACAAATGCACTTTTGCTTAAAAGCTCACAAAGTGGTACATAAAAACAACCTGCTATTAAAACACTAGACACCCTATTTAGTCTTCTTAAATTCGTGCAAAATCCTATGATTTTCTGTTGTTTAAATAGGTTCTGAATTTTGGGCTTTCTGTAGAATGATCCAGCCCTAATGTGCAGCAGCTGTCACCTTGAATTTAGGGTTTGTTACCTCCTATATTCTAGGTGCATTAGGTCTTCTGTTTTAATCTGAATCTTCAATTTAAAACCTCCCTACAGATGCGCCTTGGTCTGTTTTATCCAGCATTAATTAATTCCAAATAATTCTCCTTAAATATCTCTGATCTGTTAATCAATAATTAATTCTGGTAGCAGGTCTGAGATGTCTCAACATCTGTTGGGACATCCTGACAAAACTGAACTTAGTCATTTATACAATGTCCCAACATCTGGTAAGACATCCTGAACCAAGTTCACATACTCTGTTTGCTAATGTCCCAACATCTGATAGGACATTCTGAACTGAATTTAACATTTCTTGTTTGGTCAAAAATTCTGCCAATTCTTAAACATCTACACGAACAGAAATGAAAATTGGATAGTTATAGAGCACAATCAAAGTTTCATACAATGGTTGAAGGATCATATTTATTTGAAGCGCTCTTCAGATCCTTCTTCGGTAACAGAAAGGTTGAGATGTTTGGCATATGGTCCAAGTTTGCATGTGTTTTCTCATAGCGCATATTCAATTAATGGATACACATTTTATACCAAAGAACAAGATGATAAGAGTACTATGCAAAATAGTGGTGTCACCGTGCTAGCTGAAGCAATGCATATATCAAGCATGAAGGACTTAAACCCCAAATATGCAAATCTGTCGTATTTTGGAGTTATTGAGCACATTTGGGTGTTTGATTACGAGAAGTTTCAGATTCCCATCTTTGGTTGCAAGTGGGTGAATAGTAGTGGCATACGAATGGATAAGTCTGGATTTTTGCAAGTTGATCTTACTAGGGTGGGGTACAAAGATGAACCTTTTATTCTAGCATCTCAGGCTAAACAAGTGTTCTATGTGAATGACCCGAAGAGTACAAAATGGTCTATAGTGCTTTTCTCTAACAAAGTGACTGATGATAGCGGTGTCGATCAATGTGATATTGATGTTGAGAATGAGTCATGCATTAGACGGAATGAGTTGAATAGAAATGATGAAGTTGAGGATCTTATACCGGATGAGTCATATATAAGAAACGATCATAATGAGGGAATTTGGATCAATTCATCCGTATGCATTGCTAAGAAACAAGTGATTAATATTCCAACAAAGAAAAGAAAGAGATGTTAGTGACTTAGGTAAATTATCCATGGTTTCTTTATTTTATTTTTTCGATTGTTTTGATTATAAGTTATATGTGATAATGCATGATTTCCTTATTTTTTTGTTTTCAATTACTTTGATTATAAGTTATATATGATAATGCATGATTTCTTTATTTTTTTGTTTTCAATTGCTTTGATTATAAGTTATAATTGATATTTGATGGTTTCCTTGGTTTATTACAGGTTAGACATGGCTGATGACCAACCTGAGGAAGTTCCTAAAAAAGTATCCGCGGAAGAAGAAATTCGAAGAGGCATCACAGTAATGAGAAGGGTGGTCCAAGGAAGATCTCGAGGCATCATACTAGATGTCTATTGGAGCACCCAGGGACAGCTTATAGAACCTAATGGGCATACCTTAACTAGTTTTATTGGTGCACTAGTAAGGAATGAAATTCCCATTACATGTGATGATTGGAGAAACAAAGAGCTGAAAGAGTCCAAAGATAAAATTTGGAGTGAGATAAAGGTACAATCATGTTTTTTCAATTATGTTTTTTCAATTACCGATACTAACTATCAATCTGTATGTTTTTCTTAGCGATGTTTTAACATCGAAGATGAAAGAAGAGGCTTTTGTATGAAATTGGCCGGAAAGCTTCTAAGAGGGTTTCGGACATTTTTATCATCCAAGTTCCTTAAGGATGCGGATGGTAATTTTGTGGATGCGGAACTTCCCAAAAAATATGAAAGTTTGATATCGGCTGAAGAATGGGAAGCGTTCAAATCCAAAAGACAAGACCCGGTTTTTCAAAGAATAAGTGCTACAAATCGGGAAAGAGCATCAAGTCCCGCATATCCGTATCGAAAAGGACGTGTCGGATATGGACGTTTAGAACAATCCATGGTACGTATTTTTAAATTGCGATAACAAATTTGTTCATCATATATTAGTTTTATCTGATAAAATTGTATGACTTAATGTGTAGCTGCAGAAGGAGGAAAGTTCAGAATCATCTCTTCCTGCACATGTTTTGTGGAAGGAAGCCCGTGTGGGCAAATCTGGAGTTCCTCAAGAAGAAGTTTTACAAGTATACCAGAAATGTGTAAGTATAACATTTTTTCATTAATTGAATAACATTTTTATACACAAATATTTGACAATTGTACGATATTCATCTGATTTTTCAGGAGGAGCTATCTCAGTCTTTATCTCCCGATGATACTAGGAGCATACTTGGTCGGGCATTGGATGTCCCTGAGTACTCTGGTCGGGTGAGGGGTAAGGGATTTGGAGTCACTCCGACCTCCATGAGTATTAAAAAAGGAAAGGCTCCTAGTAATCGGGAGCTTCATGCAAGAATGGAAGCCATGCAAGCTGAGCTTGATGCATTGAGGAGAGAAAGAGAGGCTAGCGCCTCAACAGTATACAGAGATGCTTCGGACAAAGACAGCATCAACTGTACCTTTCAGCCGAACATTCCAGAGGTAATTACATATAATTGTCTTAAATTGAACTATTTTCTTAAATTATGTATTTGACATATATACACATTAACGATTTCTTGTTATTATTGGTTTTAGGGCATTTCCCATTGTCAGCTGTATTTGTCGTCACCATACTATCGGATGGTTGGCAAGGGAAAAGTGCATAACGTTAGCGGAGTATTACTCCACACTAGAGAGCTCCCTGCTGGATGTTTGAAGGTATCAGTTGATATTGCAGTTGAGCCGAATGCAGCATTACCATATCCTAGCGATGATTCGGATGCAACAACGGTGCACGAAGCAGTAGGTTCGTTTGTTGCATGGCCGACAAACCTCATATGCGTAGGATATGAGGTATGATTAAAACTTATGTTAACTTTCCTTGGTATATTCAAAGTTTAAAATTTATGCTTAAAATTTTACTTACATATTTTCCTATGTTAAATAGACTCCCACACAATCCAAATCAAAAGAAACTGCGATTCCACGGCATACCGAGTCCACGGTTTCAAGAAAAGAGGTAATATACAATTATATGACATATATTCATGGAAGTTGTTACATTCTTAATTTGATCTAACTATTTATATGACATGTAGGTTCAAGAAAATGAGGCTAGCAATGCCTCCGCACAACAAAAAAAGGAGGTTAGCAACGCCTCCGCACGGGTACAAAGTTCTGGTGCTAAGAAGTCCGTAGCTAGGAAAAAACCTACCACCAAGTATAGGTCGTGCCTCAGGACATTTCTAGAGATGACCGATATACCGACCGGAGGTGTTCGGACTATACCTATGGAGGTAGGGATTTTCGGCTTTGATTACGAACAAATGATTGGTAATGAGGACTTCATGCAAGTTTTTGGTCGTGAAGAAATCGGCGTCAACGTTGTCAATACATATGTTAGGTAAATTCGGACTACTTTGTTTTATTAATTAAACAACTTATTTTAATGATGTTTACTTTATGTTAATGATGTTTTTATATTAGGTTTTTGTATGACAAATTGATGCGCCCCAATGGTTTGGACGTGTCATTCGGATTCTTAGCACCCGCGACCGTCAACTTAGGTTTAATGATAAGTAGACCGGATACCGTGACGGAGTACGTTCTTCGGATCCTCGTGGAGAATAAAAATGCGGAGAAGTTGTTTTTTGTACCGTTTAATACCGGGTTAGCATTTCATTCTAAATTCATCTATTATAATTATTTTCCAAGTTACCATCTAACATTTGCCTAATCATTACAGTGGACATTGGTTGTTGCTCGCAATCAATCCTATCCGAGAAATTGTGTATTATCTTGACTCGTTAGGAAATGATTGGACAACATACCCGGTTATGAAGGACCTAATTGACACGTAAGTGAGAATGTTCAAAATTTTTCTTAGTTTATGTGAATTGTTCTAATTGCTTCATTTTTATTTTATTAGCGTCCTACAAGCTTTTCGTGCCCAACGAGTTATCCAGACCTCAAGGAGGGGCGCCAACTCCATTTCATGGATTAAAGTGGCGGTATATTTTTAATTACCGCGTTTTTTATTATATTAGTGATGACTACACTTGATAAAACTTAGGATTTATAATTCATATTTTTTTTCATATGTAGTGTCCTCTTCAACGTAATCAAATAGATTGCGGGTATTTCATGTTGAGGTTTATGCGAGATACTCTCATGTTGGGCCGATTAGAGATTCCCACCGATGTATGTATTTCTAACTTATGAGTTATTTTTATATTTACACATATCTCATATAATTAAATAGTTGGAATTAATTCAAAATATGTTATATTATTATGTAGTACTTTGATGAATTCAAGTGTGCATCTTATACAAAGGATCAAGTGGACGAAATCAAAGAGGAGTGGTGTCAATACATGATAGAGCTCAAAGTGTGTAATTAATGTGTACATTTGTAGTAGTATATGTAATGACTTATAAATGTAAACATAAATTTGTATATATTTTGATACATTTATGGCAAATTTGGTTTGAATTGGTTTGAATTGGTTAGCCAAATTTTGGTAAAAAAAGGCCAAAATGGCATATATAAAATGTGATAATTGACTACAAAAATCTGGTTGAAAACAGGTACCAATTCTGGTTTATAAACCTGGAAAAAATGTGGTTACAAACAAATCCTACAAAAAATTTCGTATACCTTAGACAGCGCTTTTGACAAAAGCGCTGTCTAAGGGGGGGATTAGAAAGCGCTTTAGGCAAAAGCGCTGTCTAAGGGGGGGACTTAGACAGCGCTTTTGGCCAAAGCGCTGTCTAAGGTATACCTAAAAAAATTAAAATATGAGGGGTTTAGACAGCGCTTTTGGCCAAAGCGCTGTCTAAGGTATACCTAAAAAAATTAAAATAGGAGGGGCTTAGACAGCGCTTTTGGCCAAAGCGCTGTCTAAGGTAGGGGGCTTAGACAGCGCTTTTGAAAAGCGCTGTCTAAGGTGTACCTAAAAAATTTAAATTAAGAGGGTCTTTTAAAGCGCTTTTGGCCAAAGCGCTGTCTAAGGGTGGGGGATTAGACAGCGCTTTTAACATTTTTAAAAGCGCTGTCTAAACCTTTAGCAGCGGAGGTTTAAGCGCTGTCTAAGGCTAAAAAAAGCGCTGTCTAAGGTCTTGTTTGTTGTAGTGGGGTAAACCGAAACGCGCTCATATTACGGGGGAATGAAAGCCTATTAACCTTAAAATATAATGTATGAATTAAGGAATGAAACTTATTAAGAATAAAATATATTTACCTTCGATGATCGGGGCAAGGAAAATTATAAAAATAAATATACTTATAACTAGGGATGGCAAAATGGATGGATTAGATGGATATGGATTGGATTGTTAATGGATGGATCAAAACAATTCATTAGTCCATTAACAATCCATCAAAGTTTTCTTTAAATTATTCAATCCAATTCGTCCACTAAGAAAAAAATTCATCCAATTCATCCATTAACATATGTTTAATGGATGGATATCCATCCATCCACAAAATTATTTTTAATTTTCGAAAAAAATTCGACTTTTTTGTATTTTCAAAAAAATCGATATTTTTATTTTTCAAACAAATCGGTTTTTTTTTGTATTTTTGAAAATTTTGATTTTTTGTATTTTTAAGATTTTTTTGTATTTTTGAAAAAAAAAACTGATTTTTTTCCGGAAGATTTTTGTATTTTTCAAAAAATCAATATTTTTATTTTTTGAAAAAAAATTGTTTTTTTTTTGTTTATATGTACAGTATAACTATTATATAAACATATATGGATTTTTGTTTTTTTGTTTTGTATGTACAATATGATTATTTCATTTTTTTTTATATGTAAAGTATAACTATTAGAACTTAGAATACTGGAGCTTTATTCATGTAGCTTCACTCATATAGGTAAATATGTAACCTCACATTAATATTTCATAATAATAATAATAATAATAATAATAATAATAATAATTATTATTATTATTATTATTATTATTATTATTATTTAGTATTATTAGTATAATATGTTTTTGTATTTTCGAAAGAAAAAAAAAGTTTAAAAAAAAAAATCGATTTTTTTTGTAATTTTCAAAAATCAATATTTTTTAAAATTTTCTAAAAATCAGTTTTTTTTTCCAGAAATAAAATCATTTAAAAGAAAAATACATTTTTTTAAAAATATATCTCATGCATATAAAAGTAATTTATTGGATCATTAAAATATATTGGATGGATTGGATCAATCTATTAATATAAATGGATGGATTTAATTCAATCCATTAACTAATTTTTTATTTAGTGAATTGATTTTTTAGTAGATAGATTTTTTTTGTTAATGGATCCAATTGCCAACCTAGTTATGAGTGAAACAAACTTAGAAACTAGAGCCATTTATTCCTTTGTGCATGTAACAAATTTTACTATCATTTTATAATTTATAAAGTCCTATCATCTCTTTACATCAATTAAGTAGTTTTCAGTGTTTATGTATAGTGTTTGTCCCTTCTATGATATGAATGGTATAATGAAAAATATGAAAAATATTTTTAAAAGACGTATTTACGAATTAGAAGTGTGTTGTTTGAAAATTGTAACTAAAAGAGGTAGTGTAATATTAAATCAAAGTAAGATATTTTTCTAAGGAAAATATGATATATAAATAAAAATATAGATAGTATAACCACAATACAACGAGTCCTGAAAAAGACACAAATGTCAAATCGGCCGAGATTAAAGTAAAAAAGAAAATAAAAATACAACTACCAATACAACAATGATCCCAACCACCAAGAAGAAAGTACAAACAGAAAAAGCAACATCTATAGAAACACACAGGATAAACTAATTTCAGGAAAAATTAGAGATCTCAAATCTGAGGATGTCCGAGAAGAACAACAAAATCACAAAAGACCACACAAAAACACATTCAATGAAGGTCGGAAATACTCACCCCTCAATTTGTTTAGGAACAAGATAGGATTATCAAGTCAACAAAAAAATCACACGAGCTTTCACTACTACAGAAAATTCATTTAATAATGGTTGAAAACTACGTATAATGATATAAATCAAGACATTGTTAAATAAATTGTTGTCGTAAATACGCAACTTATAATCACGGACTTGAGATCATTGTTGTATTCTGGAAAGCGCGTGGTATATTGCAATGGTTATGTATCACAACCGTTGTAATATATATTGAATATACCAGCGATGGTTATGAGTTTCAACAGTTGTGGAATGTACTCATAGTTTATTATATACAAATGTATATTGTTTGTTTTATCATATACCTAATTAAAAAAAATACAACCATTAAAATTGGTTAGGAACTTTATAATCTGAAAATTAAATTGTTCTTGAAAATCAACTTAAACGCACCACTGTTTTCCAAATTGCATGTGTCTTATCATGCACATTTTATGTTCTTTAATACAAATATGGTTAAATGGTCGGTTTCCTTCAATCCATCGATATCTTTTATTATAGTTTACCTCATCATCGTCGTTTATCATCGTGATTTTATCATCATAACAATCATGATCATAACAATCACGATGATTGACGATAATGAGGTATAGTAGAATTGTAGATATCAATGAATTGGAGCAAATAGACCATTGAACCAGATATATGTGTTAAGGAACATAAAATGTGCAAAATGAGATGCAAGTTATTCGGAAAAATTTGATTGATATAGGTTGATTTTCAAGTACATCTTAAATGATTGCATTTTCAATAAAAGGATAGTGAATCTAACAATATCATAGTATATAATAAACTTAATTACATATGCAATATCAAAAGGAATTCATATATCAATATATATATATATATATATATATATATATATATATATATATATATATATATATATATATATATATATATATATATATATATATATATATATATATATATATATATATATATATATATCCCAAATTTTTTAATTAAGTATTTTATTAAGTATTTAATTAAGTTTTTGTGTTCGTCGGTATATTTTATGTTTTAGTTGATTTAAGTCGATAAGTCGGAAAAATAAGTCGGAAGCCGTAAAAATATTATTGGAAATTAATATTATAGTTGTTGTAGTGGACTAATTAGTGGGCTTGAAACCGTGTTTGAAATAGCAAATGGGGGTGTTGTAGTTAGGCCCATTATAAATTATAATATTTAATTAGTTTATTAAAAAGAAAATAAAAATAACATAAGTGGTAGAAACAGAAGTTAGAAAGATCAGTAGAAGAGGAAAATTGAAAATGCTGCACGAGCGTGAGAGAACGAAGAACGAACCGTCGGAATCTGATTCTTAGAGCAACCTTCGATCCAAAAACCTAAGGTAAGGGTGAGTTCAATTCTTATATAATCGGGTATAAAATTCGAAACTTTGATTTGGGTTTTATTCAGGTAGTTAGGTTGTGAAATTTGTACTGTTAAAATTGATATGTTGCTTGTTGTTATGGTGAATATGTGTGTGAAAATCGATTGACTGATATTGAATTTTGTTGATTATAACCTGTATTATTTATGTTGGTGGTTGTTGGAATTATCGCATTGAGAAAAATATAATTCGGAAAATATATTGATTTGGGGACGACGAATAAGACTGGTAGTGGATTTTGATGGGACATGGCACGGGCCATAGCTGTGTAGGGGAACACATGGCGCATGCCATGCACCCTCTCACATACCATGGCACATGCCATGTTGGTGGGGGAAGAAAGCCACTTTGGTGGCATGCACATGGCGCATGCCATATTGGTTTGGGAAACAATACACATGGCGCATGCCATGTTTTGGGAGGGATAAGGGTGACGCAGGTCACTCTGTCAATTGTGAAAAAGTATTCATTTTTTTGTTAATCCCATATTTCTAATTAATTTATTAAATAATTCAATTACTTTTATGACTTAAATCTAAATTATATAATTTCTAAATTATGAATTAGTATATTTAAGGAGAAATATAATTGGTAATGAGGATTAGTATTTTAATTACATGGAGCACGAACAGTAAGAAAATAGGTTTTTAAGAATAGTTTTGTGTTATGTAATTTTAGCAGAAAGTTACAGGTTTAGGAATTTAACAGAAACATAGTAGCAATATATCTTTCATGACAAATAATTGTTAACAGAACGTAGAAAATTTAAGTTTTGTAATAAAATCGTGTTAATCACAAAAAGTTAGAAAACAATACCGATTTAGTCGGTTTAGCCGAATTAGGCGAAAAACGGAGTTGCTCGGAATTTAACGAAATTTGTCAGGGTAAGTCGAGTAATATTATAGTTGATTTTGATGCGTTGTTTTTGTTGAAATTAAGTCGTAAAGTTGTGTTACAGGTACAACTGAGTTAGTAAGTTGTTCCGGTTACTGAAAATCCTAAAGTTGCTATGTTGTAGGCATTATAAGGCAGAGTTGAATATATGTTAATTATGTTGTAAACGTTGTTGAGTTGCTCTTGTTGTTATGTTGTCTGAGTTTAAAGTCGTGTATGTCATTTAAGTCATTTGCAATTGTCAGAGCCGTTGCTCACACCACATTGGCCTGGATTGGCAATTTAAGTTGAAAGTTGAAGGCTTATGCCTTGATACCACGATAACCTGGCAATTATTTAAGTTGGGAGTTTTACTTCGATGGTACCACATGCATAATTAGTCGAGTCGCATTAAAGTTGCATTTTCGTTGAGTTGTTTGTGTTGATGTTTGATTGAAGTTGTGAAGTGGTGTTTTGTTTACAATCCTTATTCATTGTATTGTTTTTCATATATTGATTATAATTATCGTAACTCACCCCTTCTGTTTGAATGTTGTACTTATGTTGGCAACGTGCAGGTAATCCTGAGAAGTAGTCGGTTAGCTTTTGTCGAGTCGGTGGTTAGTCGCTCTGATACATAGCACTCGGGGGGATTGACGCGTGTCTGTTTTGTTGAACTACTTACATTGCTGAGTTTTATTTTAATTGAAGAACTTAGAATGCTTTTTAGTATTTCAAAGTTGTTTTATGTTGTTTAAAGATTCTATGAATCAATTTTATGAATCTGATGTGTGATATTTTATGAAGTTGAATTATTGGAGTGAATGATGTTGTTTATGATGATTTTATGAAAAACTACTATGTATTAAGCATGAATTATCTTAAGTTGAAATTTGTTTAAAGTTGAAAATGTGATATCCCATTTTTGTGGAAAATTTTTGTAAACTCTAATTTCAGTTATATTCGCGAGTAGAAAATGGGGTGTTACATAAGTGGTATCAGAGAAGGTCGGTCTGTCCGACCAATTGTCGAGTCTTAGTTTCCTAATCAACATTACCATAATCTATCATCGTCACTTTAATCGTCCCTACTCGACATAAATTGCATCTCTATGTATTCTCTGACACTTTCGCATTCCCTCTAATACCAACATTTTATTCCTATCAACATTCCACACTCGCCTTCATCTTTCCAAAAATTTCAGCAACAAACGCTCAACTTCAAACACAGTTTTATCTTCCAATAAAAACCTCAAAATCACGAAATTATATTCTAACTTGAAGAGAATTTTGTGCAGATTCCAGAACTTTAAAAATCGCTTGAATCCGACTTACGAGTCAAAAGTTATCCTCCTTGCAATGGGACTGGTCTACAATTCCCATATGCAGAATTTTCCAAAATCAGTAGCAAACCCAAATTAAAATGCACTTATCTCCCTCATCCTAAACCTCCGGAATGCAAATCTTATATACAAACTGTAGGGAATTTTGTAATCTTTCCAAAAAGCCCATACCCACTTCAATCCGAACCATAACTAAAAATTTATGCCACTTCTCGTGACATCTGCTCCAAGATTGCAAAAAATAGACTTTTGAGATTAATGAGTATAAATTCCACTCTCTAATGCTTTCAAGATCTACCAAAATCTTGCTCTACATCCAAATTCGAAAATTACTCGACTTTAATCCAACTACCTTCAAAGCATAGCAATCTACCGACTTGATCCATCAACTCAATCCATCAACTCGATCCATCAACTCGATCCATCAACTTATCTTTTCATTTGGGATAAATCCTCTTCTTCAAACAACCTCCATCCAAAATCCACGCACTTCTCAAACCCGACCAATACGAATTCATGAGTCCATGCTCTCACCGGTTTGCAACAACATCTCTTCAATAGCTTTGCAATTTTACAAGCAACATCAACCTTGAACCAACTTCGACATTCCAACAACAGTCCGAGAGTCAAGCTTCTCCCCCACTTAATTCCAACCCACACCTGCAGACAACGACTTAAAACTAACAATGAGTATCGGCAGTGTTTCACATACATACCGCGTACTAAGGAATTAACAACATTAGACAACATTGGCCGGACAGACCGACATGTTCTGATACTACTAATGTAACACCCCAAATCTACCCGACGGAAAATCATAAATCAGAGTTTCAAAATTTAACAACAAAACATGATGCTACATTTTTCAACTTTAAAAAATTCATTTAATTTCATGAACATCGATACATAACACTTTCAAATAGGCTGAAACTATAACGTCAACTCTTATTCAATTCCTTGAAATAAAACAGCTTTTACAGATAGGCAGCGGATCCACAAATATTCAACTTTGCATCAATTAACAAATTGTTCAACCTAACAAATTAGTAATAACATGTTTTTCATTGAAACAACTTAAAACAACAACAACTAAATATAACAACAAAACAATTAAGCGTTCATCCCCCCGAGTGTTACGTATTAGAGCAACGACACCGACTTGACTATGAGGGGAAGCAACTTTAATCTGGAATACCTGCACGTTACCGACCAAGGGTAACATTCAACAACAGAAAGGGGTGAGATATCGAACCATATAAACAAGAGTATGATAATTAATACGCTAGATAGAATCATACAATCTTCATACTATCCACAACAACATCTTACCAATCACCCTAAACAACCAACATATTTTATCAGCTTAATTCACACATCAACATAATCAATTCCAGCTATAAAATTAGCGTAGACACCTTCCTCAACTTTGACGAACATATACAACATATTCAACTTCTTCAATCTCATTATAATCGACTTTACAAACATAAACATATACACAACTCAGGCAACATAATCATATATTCGACTGACTCAACATAATCACATAATTAACTTAGAAACATAATCATATAATCAATTTAGCAATATAATCATATAATCAACTTATTCAACATAATCGACTTAAACTACTTGATCGAGTAAAATCTACATAAACAACTTATTTAACTTGAGCAACGTAAACAACTTTATCGACGTAAGCAACAAGAGAAACTTTATCAACTTGGCAACATAAACCACACAAACAACATGATCAATGTGACATGTGATGCGACTCGACTGTGCATATGCATGTGGTACAATTGGAGTAAAACTCCCAACTTAAAATATACCAGGTTATCGAGGTATCTGCAAGGCATAAGCCTTCAACTTAATAAATTTTCCAATCCAGGCCAACGTGGTGAGCATCCGCTCCAACTTAGAAATGCAAAGTATGCCATGATACCAACAACGCAACACATAAACAACGAACAACTTAAGACAACATACAACAAAAAATGTAGCAACTTAAATTCAACACGATTCGACCTTGGCCATAGGCCTATAACTTTCAAAGTTGTCCAGACGACCTACAACTTTAATAATCAACATTGGTCCTTCAACCTTGAACTTAAAAATGCCCACATACTGGGACAAAACAACATAAGCAACAATACAAGAAAAATTCACACATTCACCACGAATCGACAAAATACACCGACTAAGATCACCTACTAATTATTCTGAACTAACTCGACAATTTCTATTAAATTCCGAACACTAAATGTTTCTGCTCAAATCGACTAAATCGGCTAAATCGGGTCTGCTTTAATATTCTGCTATTACTAATGAATTTTACTGGTTTTGCTCCATTTCCAACTTACTAATACCTACAATTCATTTCATCAATTTTACTCTTCTCAACCCTCAACTCTAGTATAGAATACTAGTACCTGCTAAACTTTGTTTTCTACTAAAAACAGTACTACTAATATCTGATATATGCTACCTATTATTGTTTACTTACTAACTATGATATGTATATGTAATTAGATTCAGTGCATCACCATTCCTAACAATTAAATATACTGATACTTTATTATATTATTCCTTGGGAAGATTATAGAGTTATTTCGCTGATTATTTATTTTCAATCCTACTCAGTGGCCGCATACCATTGATTTATCACCTTACTAAGCCACAAATTATTTTTTGATTCAACACTACAACCAAGGCAAATCAATTGCTAAAGGAATTAAATTAACAATTTCCATGAATTTCAAAACATATGAGTTATATACATCTACCACATGTAATTTCCAATTATTATAATGTTTCATTATTTTCTTAATTTCATAACCCATCAATTTTCTTTTTCTTAATTTCTTATTTTCTTAATTTCTCCCGACTAAATCGACTAATTACCGACTATCAAATAAATCGTTCAAGCCACCAAATCAACATATTCAACTATAAATGTAAAATATCCAATATTATTTTCCACAACTTAAATCAACTTATTTAATCAATTCAACTCGAACCAACTTATAAACATCAACGGAATATTCCGATATTTCGGAAATCAACTTAAATCAACTCAAATACACAAATCACCGCAGAACAACACAACGTATTACAAGTATATTTAATTAAATAATTAATTAAATAAACGGGCGTTACAATTTTTTTGACCAGAAAGAGATGAAATATTATGATTTTGATTTGAATTATTATCCAGGTAAAGCAAATGTTGTGGTCGATGCTTTAAGTAGAAAGACCCTGCACGTGTCAGCAATGATGATTAAGGAGTTAAAATTAATTGACCAATTTCAAGACATGAGTTTGCTTTACCAAGTGACACCACAGAGTGTGATGTTAGGAATGTTGAAGATCAATAATGACTTTATGGATAGAATTCGAGAGGCTCAGAAGCTAGATGTGAAATTATTAGATATCATGAACAGTTGTGGTCAATCAGAGAAGAGTAACTTTAAGATTGATGCGAGAGGTGTGTTGAGATTGCATGAGAGAATTTGTATTCCTGATGACGTAGATATGAAAAGAAAGATTCTTTAAAATGTATCAAGATTTAAAGAAAATATTTTGGTGGTCCGAAATGAAAGAAGATGTAGTTCGTCTTGTGTATGCGTGTTTGGCTTGTTAGAAGTCGAAGATTGAACATCAGAAGCCTGCTGGGTTAATGCAATCGTTGGAAATTCCAAAATGGAAATGGGATAGCATTTCTATGGACTTTGAGATGGGGATTCCTGTTAATTTCAGAGGGCATGATTCGATTTGGGTGATTGTTGATAGGCTTACGAAACCAGCTCATTTTATACCTATTAACATTACGTATCCAATTGCGAAGTTGGCAGAGATTTATATTCGGGTAATTATGAAGCTGCATGGTGTTCCTATGTGTATTGTGTCAGATAGAGATCCGAGGTTTACGTTGGACTTTTGGAAAAGTATGCAAGAGTCGTTGGGTTCTAAGTTGAGATTGAGTTCGGCATATCATCCTCAGACTAATGGCCAGACTGAGAGAACAATTCAGTCGTTGGAGGACTTGTTGAGAGCTTGTGTTCTTGAGCAAGGAGGTTCGTGGGGCACTTATCTTCCGTTAATTGAGTTCACATATAATAATAGTTACCATTCTGGTATCAGAATGGAACCTTTTGAAGCGTTGTATGGTCGAAGGTGTAGAACTCCGTTGTGTTGGAACGAATATGGTGAAAGTGTAGTACTTGGACCGGAGTTAGTTCGAGAAACTACCGAGAAAATAAATTTGATCCGAGAAAAGATGAAGGCTTCTCAGAGTAGGCAGAAAAGTTACCATGACAAGCGAAAGAAATATTTAGAATTCCAAGCTTGTGACCATGTGTTTTTAAGAGTCACTCCTGTGACATATGTTGGGAGAGAGTTGAAGTCTAAGAAGCTCACTCATTGCTTCATTGGTCCATATCAGATTTTTGAAAGAGTTGGGAAAGTTGCTTATCGGATGACATTACCGCCAAATCTTTCGAATTTACACGATGTATTCCATGTGTCGCAACTTCGGAATTATATTCCTGATCTGTCTCATGTGGTTAGTATGGACGATGTGAAAGTGCGGGATAATCTCACTGTGGAGACAAAGCCTGTACGAGTTGAGGATCGTGAAACAAAGACTCTTCAAGGGAAAGAGATCGTGTTGGTCAAAGTTGTTTGGCTGGGAGCTGCTGGAGAAAGCATGACCTGGGATTTGGAGAGTAAGATGCGAGACTCCTATCCCGAGTTGTTTGAATCAGGTAAATTTTCGATGACGAAAATCTTTTAAGTGAGGGAAAGTTGTAACGCCCAAATTATTTAATTAAGTATTTAATTAAGTATTTATGTTCGTCGGTATATTTTATGTTGTAGTTGATTTAAGTCGATAAGTCAGAAAAATAAGTCGGAAGCCGTAGAAATATTATTGGAAATTAATATTATAGTTATTGTAGTGGACTAGTTAGTGGGCTTGAAACCGTGTTTGAAATAGAAAATTAGGGGGGGTGTTGTATTTAGGCCCATTAGTAATTATAATATTTAATTAGTTTATTAAAAAGAAAATAAAAAAAACATAAGTGGTAGAAATAGAAGTTAGAAAGATCAATAGAAGAGGAAAATGGAAATTGTTGCACGAGCGTGAGAGAATGAATAACGAACCGCTGGAATTCGATTCTTAGAGCAACATTCGATCCAAAAACCTAAGGTAATGGTGAGTTCGATTCTTATAATCGGGTATGAAATTCAATACTTTGATTTGGGTTTTATTTGGGTAGTTAAGTTGTGAAATTTCTACTGTTAAAATTGATCTGTTGCTTGTTGTTGTGGTGAATATGCGTGTGAAAATCGATTGGCTGATATTGAATTTTGTTGATTATAACCTGTATTATTTATGTTGGTGGTTGCTGGAATTATTGCGTTAAAAAAAATAATTCAGAAAATATGTTAATTTGGGGATGACGAATAAGACTATTAGTGGATTTTGGTGGGACATGGCGCGGGTCATAGGTGTGTAGGAGAACACATGGCACAGGCCATACACCCTCTCACATACCATGTCGCATGCCATGTTGGTGGGGGAAGAAAGCCACTTTGGTGGAATGCACTTGGCGCAGACCACATTGGTTTGGGAAACAATACACATGGTGTAACACCCCATTTCTACCTACAATTAAATATAAATAAATCAGAGTTCAACAAAAACAGGGCATCATATTTTCTTCTTTTAAATCATATATCCCGAACACATCAAGTAATAAATCAAGTCTTTATTATGCAGAGGAAATCATTAAATTCATAAACTTCTCATCAAAAAAAAAAATTCAACTTCATAATAACTCATAAAAATCCAAAACATCTTCTTAAAGGAAACATCTTTAATCCACAAAAAAAAAATAGAAGTTCAATTAAAATCAAGCATTCGCTAATCCCCCCGAAGTGTTACATATCATAGCGACCAATGACTCAAACCATCTACAGACTCTTCGCTACTCAGGATTACCTGCAAGTTACACATAGAGGGTAACATTCAACAGAAAGGAGTGAGCTATCGACAATTATAAATAGGATACAACAATCAGCATATATAAGTAAAGTCATTCAATCACCCATTTAGATCATAATCATCATGAACACTGTATCATCATAACATCCATAACATCATCATAAATCATTCAACAATACCATTCATATACGACTCGACAATGTATGGATGTGGTACCATTAAGAGCGAACTCCTATCTTAAAATTCATGCCATTTAAGTGGGCATCAGTAAGACATAAGTCTTCATCTTAAACACCGTGTTTTCCATTACAGGCCATCTTAATTATACAAATGTACGCGGTATGAAAATGGAATACAATATAATCAAACATCATAAACGTCGTTCATTGCATCATCTTGATCATCACAACATCATTGGTCATAAGTCCTACATCAGAATACACCATCGCAACAGTATAAAATCGTCGAAATCATCTTAGTTTATCACTTCTAAATTCATCCTCTAAATTAGTCTAACAAATATCTTAAATCATCTTATTATTAATCTCTAATTACATTCATCATTAATTATTAGTTGCCAAACATCTTACAAATCATTCGAAAAAGGAACGGACACAAAACGATAGGCGAATCGCTGCGAAATCACAAAAACGCACACATGCTGCCCAATCAAGTACCAAACGCGTAAGGCCTTCCCATACGCGTACCATACGCAAACAACCAGAGAGCCTGCAAAAATCACTCTTCATACGCGTAACAGGAAGCGTACCACCAGGTGTTACACGTATCAGCTTGTCCCATATGCATAAGGCTAGATCTCTTACGCAAAACACCAGAACCCATCTCAGTTCATCTTCTGCTACGGGTTTATAATGCTATCACTCCAAATCAGTCCTAAATGGGTCTCTACCATGTTTTAGACTTATAATTCTTCATGTTATCATTCATCTAACATTATTACATCACTTTATCACTCATACATAACAACAATTAATAGAGGATTCACATCAGTAATACGATCAAATATTCATCTAATTCATACGAAATCGTACACAAAACATCAAACAACAACAAGGAAACTAAATAACCCTATCCCATACATACATATTATTTTCTCCCGGTTATAAGATACAAATCCCACCCTTACCTTTGGATTAAATGGAGCTCGAATCTACAGTTGAAACTTCCTACGAAAATCCTCTTGAAGATCCTTAGCCCTAGCTCTTGCTCTCTCCAAAACTCGTTCTTTCTCCCAAAATTTTGATTATGACTAATTCTTTCTAAGCTCCTTACTAATCTATTTTCTTATTTTTAATTAAATGTCATAAAAAGTACTAATATTATTATTACTACAAAAATTCATTTAATTAATCCACTAATAGGCTTCTATCTACACCTCTCAATGTTACTACTAAAACTCCAAAAATAAGTGTATCTCCTAAATCAACTTAAAACAAATTAAATCAATTAATCATTTTAATAGAAAACATCACACATCACAAATAACAACAAACATTCTCAAAATAATTAAATTAAATTAATTAATTAAACTGGGGTGTTACAACTCTCCCCCACTAGAACATTTTCGTCCTAAAAAATCTTACATCGCTCAAACGATTCAGGATAAGACTCCCGCATCTTGCTCTCTAATTCCCAAGTCATACTCTCACCAGTAGCTCCTAGCCAAAAAACTTTCACTAGAGCGATCTCTTTGCCTTGCAAGGTTTTCATCTCGCGATATTTAATACGCACCGACATAGTCTCCACCGTGAGATTATCTCGTACTTGAATATCATCCATACTAACAACATGAGATGGATCGGGAACATACTTTTGGAGTTGCGAAACATGGAACACATAATGCAAATTCGAGAAATTGGGCGGTAAAGCCACTCGATAAGCAACCTTTCCAACTCTTTCCAAAATCTGATACGGACCAATAAACCTTGGAGTAAGCTTCTTAGACTTAATTGCTCTTCCGACACCAGTTACAGGCGTAACTCTCAAAAACACATGTTCACCAACTTGGAACTCCAAACCTTTCCCTCACTTATTATGGTAACTTTTATGTCTACACTGAGACGCTTTCATCTTCTCTCGGATCAACTTAACTTTCTCGGTAGTTTCTCGGACTAAATCAGGTCCAAGCACTATACTTTCACCAGATTCATGCCAACATAACAGAGTCCTACATCTTCGACCATACAATGCCTCAAAAGGTGCCATACCAATACTAGATTGATAACTGTTATTATACGTGAATTCTATCAACAGAAGATAAGTATCCCATGAACCTCCCTGCTCAAGAACACATGCCCTCAACAAATCCTACAACGACTAAATAGTCCTCTCAGTTTGACCATCTGTCTGAGGATGATAAGATGAACTCAACCTCAACTTAGATCCCAATGCCTCTTGCAAACTCTTCCAAAATTCAGACGTAAACCTCAGATCTCTATCCGATACAATATTCAATGGAACACCATGCAATTTCACAATCACTCTGACGTAGATTTCTGCCAACTTAGACACCAGAAAACTAATATTGATAGGAATGAAGTGAGTCGACTTCGTTAACCTATCAACAATTACCCAAATCGAATCACGCCCTCTCACAGTATTAGGCAATCCTGTAACAAAATTAGTAGAAATGATATCCCATATCCATTCTGGAATCTCCAAAGGTTGCATTAATCCCATAGGCTTCTGATGTTCAACTTTAGACTTCTGGCAAGTCAAACATGCATACACAAAACATGCCACATCTTTCTTCATCCCAGACCACCAAAACAACTTCTTCGAATCTTGATACATCTTCGTAGCTCCTGGATGAATACTCAAATTACTTCTGTGACCCTCTTCAAGAATACTTTTCTTCATATTGGCATCATCGGGAATGAAAATCCTATTATGCAATCTTAAGATACCGTTTTCATCTATCTTGAAGTCACTCTCCTTTGAATTACCACATCCAACCATAATATCTAGCATCTTCACATCTAACTTCTGAGCCTTTATGATATTATTCAGAAAATCATTATTAATCTTACGCATACCCAACTTTACACTCTGCAATGTTACTTCGCAAACCAAACTCATATTGCAAAACTACTTAATTAATTCCAATTTCTTAATCATCATTGCTGACATATGCAAAGTCTTACGACTTAAAGCATCATCTACCACATTAGCTTTACCCGGATGGTAATTCAAACCAAAATCATAATCTTTCAACAATTCCAACCATCTGCGTTGCCTCATATTCAATTATTTTTTATCAAACATGTACTTCAGCCTCTTATGATCGCTAAACACTTTAAATCGAGAACCATACAGATAGTGTCTCCAAATATTCAACACAAAAACTACTACAACAAGTTCCAAATCGTGTGTAGGATAATTCTTTTCATGCACTCGCAACTGTCTCAATGCATAAGCAATAATCTTATTATTCTGCATGAGCATGTAACACCCCTAATTCGATTATGAGTATTTGTGACTTATTTGAGGATATATGAATGAATTGACAATTGGTGATTATGTGACTGATGCCGGTGGTGAAATTATTTTAGTAATATTAATAATAAGAATAATCATGTAATATTATTCGGATTATTGGTTATTATTTAAAATAATATGAGTGGAAGTATGAATGTTATGTTGGTTATTTTGGAGAAAATGAGTATTTTTATATAATAAGAATAAATAGTGTTTTATTATGCTATCTTATTATTATTGTTAAAAATATATTAGAGAAAAGGGTAAGGTGATCCTTTTGTGAAATTATGAGAGTAAGATGGGAAAAGGCAAAACTGGGATAATTTTACCCAAATAGGAGAACACGGTCAAAGTTCTCACTTATCGTATTCTTTTTGGTGAAGAGGAGCTTTGAGGAGAAGAAAAGAGGAAGGAGAAGCTCAGAGTTAGAAAGTTGCGAGGAACCTTGGATGAAGAGTATCAATCGGCGAAATTCTCTAAGGTATGGGGAGTTTTCATAATCTATTATAATTATATAAGAATTGGATTATGATTAGATTAGATTTGTATGAGTTTTGTGAGTTTAGGGGTTTTTGATTTAGGTTGAGTTTATGAGTAAAATCTTGATGAATTAGAGTGATAAAAATGTGTTGATTGATTGTATAACTTGTTGTCTCGATGTTATTGTGTTTTGATTGATGTATTGGAATGGTTTTGGGATGGATTGATATGAAATCCGTAGTGAAATTTGGAGTTTTAATGGTTGGAGTGCAGTCTGCATTGAGTAGCAGAGAACTGCTGTAAAGCGTGTGTTAACCGGTTAACACTATGGGTTAATTGGTTAACCATTACAATTTTGGTGTTTTAATGAAGTTTCGCAGGCGTTAACCGGTTAACGCTATGGGTTAACCAGTTAACACTGTTTGAGAGGCAAATTTCAATTCTTTTAAAATCCATAACTTTCAAACCGTAAGTCCGATTCGCATTCCGTTTGAAGCGTCAGAAAGAGCATGAAATAAACTTTATTTTGATGGATGAAAATGAGAGAAATGAGATAATTTTCTGAACTGAGTTTTTATAAAGACGGATAGAATTACCTTATAATTTTACCGGGTTTGGGTCGAGTTTTGATGAGTTGAAATAGTTAATGAATCGGAGTTATGGTGTATTATCTTGGGTTGTTGATGAACGAGGGTTATAGGAGTACTATCATGATGATAAATATTATAAACATGATTTTATTATAAATCGATGATTAGTTATTATGGATTAAAAGGAATGGGTTCTTGTGTTGTTAAGAAAATTGATTTTTATGATTATAAACACAATATTATTGCGAATTGGTGTTTTTTTGTTAATGTGTTGTCATGACGAAAGATACTATTTTACGATGATTATTTGATGAACATAAAATGAATGGTGATGTCTTGATGTTTTGAGATAGCTAATGAGATGGGATTTCGATGTATTTTCACGATGAAATTATATGACTATTTGATGTTTGAACTGTTAGATATGAAATGAATGATGCGCATTTGACTTCTCGATGAATATTTACGGTGTAACGCATCATTGCATTTCATGACATTCACGATGGGGCTTCGGCCTATTTTGTAGCTTCAATCCCATTGTGTGGATTGAAGTGTCTCGATGATTACAGTGTGCTCCCTTGTGGAGGGTTGATGGTCATGTATCCATCTCACGATGAAATTGGTACCACATGCATATTGCATATAAGGATGGTTAGCATTGCATATTCTGGATGAACTCATGATTGTGTTGTTGTTGTTGTTGTTGAATTTCATGATTGTGTTGTTGTTGCTGAGTTTAATTGTTAATGATGTTATGATATGTTAATCTAATTATTTATATTTCATATTCTTATATGTTTATGATATATTATGATTACTCACCCTGCCTGCTTGGAAATGTTGCCTCTTTCGTGGGTAACTTGCAGATGTCGAAGAATAGTCCTGCAGTGCAATAGGAGTAATTCATGAGTCTCAGAGCATGCTTTAGTGTTCCTTAGGAGTGGTTCTGGTTTATGTGTCCTGCTCTGTGTCATGTAACACTGGGATGGGTTTCTTTTGTTAACTGTTTTCAGTATGTTATTATCTGGATAATGTTTTCCATTTTATGATGTTAAATTCAGGATGGTGAAAATGATGTTTATAAAGTTTTGAATTAATGAAGTTAAATTCCGTTGTGAAATGATTTATGTTATTTTGATGTGGATTAACCCGTGTTACGGCACAGGACACGGTTGTGTTGATTTTTGAAGATATGTAATACCCTTTTGATGATTACTCTGATATTATTTCAATATTATGTTTTGGGGTAGAAGGGTGTTACATTAGTGGTATCAGAGCAGGTCGGTCCGTCTGGCCAATGTTGTCTAGTGTTGTTAATTCCTTTATACGCGGCATGTGTGTGAAACATTGTCGGTACTTGTTATTAGTTTCTAGTCGTTGTTGCAGGTGTTAGTTGGAATTAAGTGGGGGAGAAGCTTGACTCCCGGACTGTTGTTGGAACATCGAAGTTGGTTCAAAGTTGACGTTGATTACAAGAGTGCAAGGTTGTTCAAAAGATGTTGTTGTGGACCAGAAAGAGCATGGATTCATGAATTTGTATCAGTCGGGTTGAGAAGTGTGTGGATTTATGGATGGTGATTGTTTATGAAAGAAGGATTTATTCAAAATAAAAAGACAAGTTGATGAATTAAGTTGAAGGATCAAGTCGGTAGATTGTTATGCCTTGAGTGTAGTTGGATTCAAGTCAAGTAATTTTCGAAGTTGGATGTAGAGCAAGATTTTTGGTAGAACTTGGAAGTAAGACGAAGAAGGGTGGAATTTATATCCTTCAATCTCAAAAAAATTCTGGTTTTTGCAACCTTGGAACAGCTGTCACGAGAAGTGGCATACCTTTTTAACCGTGATTCGGATTGAAGCGGTTCTAGACTTTTTGGAAAGCTTACAAAATTCCTTACAGTTTGCATATAAGATTTTTGTTCAGGAGGTTTATGATGAGGGAGATAAGCGCATTTTAATAGTTGGGGCTGCTGCTGATTTTTGGAAAAATTCTGCATACGGGAATTATTGACCAGTCCCATGGTAAGGAGGATAACTTTTTACTCGTAAGTCGGATTCGAGCGATTCTTGAAGTTCTGGAATCTGCACAAATTTCTCTTCATGTTAGAATATAATTTTGTGATTTGGAGGTCGGTATTGGAGAAGATAATTGCGTTCAAAGTGGGGCGTGTGTTGCTGGAAATTTTAGAAAGATGAAAATGATGGAAAAATAATAAGATGTTGGTATTAGAGGGAAGGCATAAGTATTCGGAGAGTGAATAAATATGTAATGAGAATGATTAAAGTGCTAATGTCATATGGTAGTAATGTCGAGAGGAAGACAGGTGTTTGAATTGTGCTGTTAAGGATTATAATTTGGATGAAGTCATGATTGGATGAGATAATTGTGTTCGAAGTTGAATGTCTATTGCTGAAAAGTTGTAAAGATGAAATTGTTATTAAATAATAAAATGTGGGTATCGGAGATTGCATGGAAATTAGAATTATGTCGAATGAGGACGATTAGAGTGTCGATGTTAGATGATGGTAATATTGAGAAGAAGATGGATGTTTGATCAATGTTGTTAAGAATTTTAACTTGGTTGAACGTTGTGTATGGAGCAAACCGACTTGGATGGTACTGGTTGTAGTGAATAAAGTATTAGTGGGATATCGAGAGTCGTGTGGTACTATGAATGTACATAAGGGAATCGGTACTGGATTTTTTTTGGATGTTTTATGTCGTTGATGAAGTTAGAATTAAGGAGACTAAGGAGATGTTGGTAAGCCTTAGAGAGTTGACGGGGCATTATGCTTACGGACTCTGGGCACAAGTTTAAGTAGGTTATTGTGTTGGGTAATGATGATTTATGTCACCGTTATGATTGCCGAATGTCTATTGACAAATTGATAAACTGATCTCCCTTAATCTATTGTTGATAGCAGACGTAATCATAATTGATGGATAGTTGTGTCATGCCAACTAGTATAGTATGTACATCGAATTGGTTGAAGTCAAGCCGAGTGCTTGAGTATTATTTGTTTTGTTGATGCAAGTTATCATATGAGAGTATTAGTTGGAATTTAAGAGAGAAGTATGAAATTGCGCTTGGATTGAAATGTAATAAGAAAATTCATAGTTGGACTCGGAATAATTGAAATTTATTTAATGATGAATTAAGTAGCTTGAGACTTGAAGTTCTCTTGAGATGATTAGAAAGGAAAGTAGGTGGAAATGTGAAATGGTGATTTGATAAGAATGTCGGATATAAGGTAGTTGCAAGTATTAGGAGTGAAATTATAAGTTGGTTTATTAAATAACGGTTTTGGTTGGAATAAGAGGAGTTGTTTGGTTGTGTCTATTCGGATAAGAATCTATAAAAGGTTGTGTCGGTATGAGTAAGAATCGAGTATTCGGTAAGTTGAATTAGTTGGAAGTAAAGGGTATGAGTTATCTAATGGAGATTCGTTGGACCCCTATATCTTATATTGTCATAATGATGTAGTGTGTTTAAGGTAATTTTTGAAGGATGTATTATTTAAGATGGTAAAGTTGTAGTTATGTTGAGGGTAATTGGAAATTCATGAAGTATGTAAATATCTGTACAAATTTTGGGAAGTTGTCACAGTTGTATTTATGATTGAACGTTCGGAGTAGTTGCCTTATAAATTTAAGTTGGATATATATATTCGGTAACTACGAGAGTAAAATACCTATTGAAACGAAATTCAGAAGAGTTAAGTCGAAAGTGTTATTGATGTGTTGGCTTGGTGATTGAAGAAGTTGGAAATAAACTTGGTAGTCCTGTAACTTTGCAGAGTAATCAGAGTGTGCAGCGAACGTGTGATGCGCTGTAGTCTTTTGTCTGCGAATGACGACGATGTTGATAGTCGATTGTTTTGATGTTGGAATTGTGTGTTCCTATGTGGTGATATTCTAACGTTTCAATCATTGAATTCTTGAGTTGGGTACTATCTTGTGTTGCGATGCTAATTGTCAAGTGTATCACTTGTGTAATGTTCGTATTATTATTGTCGTTAATGCTATGAGTTATGGTTTGTATGATATGTGGAGCTGCCTTTCTGAGTTGAGAATTGATTAGTTGGATGGATTAAGTAGTTGAAATAGTTGAATCGGATATATTTTCGAGGGCGAAAATTCTTTAAGTGGGGGAGAGTTGTAACACCCCAAATTCGATTATGAGTATTTGTGACTTATTTGAGGATATATGAATGAATTGACAATTGGTGATTATGTGACTGATGCCGGTGGTGAAATTATTTTAGTAATATTAATAATAAGAATAATCATGTAGTATTATTCGGATTATTAGTTATTATTTAAAATAATATGAGTGGAAGTATGAATGTTATGTTGGTTATTTTGGAGAAAATGAGTATTTTTATATAATAAGAATAAATAGTGTTTTATTATGCTATCTTATTATTATTGTTAAAAATATATTAGAGAAAAGGGTAAGGTGGTCCTTTTGTGAAATTATGAGGGTAAGATAGGAAAAGGCTAAACTGGGATAATTTTACCCAAATAGGAGAACACGATCAAAGTTCTCACTTATCGTATTCTTTTTAGTGAAGAGGAGCTTTGAGGAGAAGAAAAGAGGAAGGAGAAGCTCAGAGTCAGAAAGTTGCGAGGAACCTTGGATGAAGAGTATCAATCGGCGAAATTCTCTAAGGTATGGGGAAATTTCATAATCTATTATAATTATATAAGAATTGGATTATGATTAGATTAGATTTGTATGAGTTTTGTGAGTTTAGGGGTTTTTGATTTAGGTTGCGTTTATGAGTAAAATCTTGATGAATTAGAGTGATAAAAATGTGTTGAATCATATAATTGATTGTATAACTTGTTGTCTCGATGTTATTGTGTTTTGATTGATGTATTGGAATGGTTTTGGTGTGGATTGATATGAAACCCGTAGTGAAATTTGGAGTTTTGATGGTTGGAGTGCAGTCTGCATTGAGTAGCAGAGAACTGCTGTAAAGCGTGTGTTAACCGGTTAACGCTATGGGTTAACCGGTTAACCATTACAATTTTGGTGTTTTAATGAAGTTTCGCAGGCGTTAACCGGTTAACGCTATGGGTTAACCGGTTAACACTGTTTGAGAGGCAAATTTCAATTCTTTAAAAATCCATAACTTTCAAACCATAAGTCCGATTCGCATTCCGTTTAAAGCGTCGGAAAGAGCATGAAATAAAACTTATTTTGATGGATGAAAATGAGAGAAGTGAGATAATTTTCTGAACTGAGTTTTTATAAAGACGGATAGAATTACCTTATAATTTTACCGGGTTTGGGTCGAGTTTTGATGAGTTGAAATAGTTAATGAACCGGAGTTATGGTGTATTATCTTGGGTTGTTGATGAACGAGGGTTATAGGCGTACTATCATGATGATAAATATTATAAACATGATTTTATTATAAATCGATGATTAGTTATTATGGATTAAAAGGAATGGGTTCTTGTGTTGTTAAGAAAATTGATTTTTATGATTGGGCATACGGTAAATGATTGTAAGCATAAAGAGGTAGTTTGCTTTAATTGCGGCGAAGAAAGACACATTGGTAGCAAGTGTCAGAAGCCAAAGAAAGCTCAGTCGGGAAAAGTGTTCGCGTTGGCAGGAACTCAGACCGCTAGCAAGGACAGACTCATTAGAGGTACATGTTTCATTAATAATGTTCCTTTAATTAATATTATTGATACTAGTGCGACGCATTGTTTTGTTTCTGCTGATTGTGTTAAGAAATTGGGTCTTACGTTGTCTGCTATGAAGGGAGAGTTAATCGTCGAGATTTCGGTTTTGGGATCAGTGACTACTTCTCTCGTGTGTTTGAAATGTCCTTTGTCGATTTTCGATAAAGATTTCTTAGTTGATTTGGTTTATCTGCCATTGACCGGGATGGATGTAATCCTAGCTATGAACTGGTTAGAGTATAATTATGTTCATATAAATTGTTATCGTAAGTCAGTGAGGTTTTCTACTCATGAGGAGGAAGGAATTGAATTGTTGTCTTTCAGAGAGTTACAAAATTGGTGAAAGAAGAAGCTCATATGTTTTCATTGATGGCAACATTGTCAATTGAAAGAAAGGATAAAATTGAGGAATTGCAAATTAGTAAGTGATTTTCCTGAAGTTTTTCCTGATGAAATTCCTGACGTGCCACCTAAAAGAGAGGTCGAATTTACGATTGATCTTGTACATAGTACTAGACCTGTTTCTATGGCACCATATAGGATGTCTGCATCTGAATTATCAATATTGAAGAGCATTTAGAAGAATTGCTTGAGAATAATTTATATGCGAAGTTGTCTAAGTGTGAATTCTGGTTGAAGGAAGTCAGTTTTTCTTGGTCATGTAATTTCAGGTAGTGGTATTTCAGTAGATCCTTCTAAAGTAGAAGTTGTGTTAAAATGGGAAACTCCAAGATCGGCTACTGAGATTAGGAGCTTTTTGATTATTATAGAATAATTATTGAAGGATTTTCTAAGTTGGCACTTCCATTGACTAGGTTGACTTGCAAGAGTAAAGTTTTTGTTTGGGATATTCATTGTGAGGAGAGTTTTACAGAGTTGAAGAAGAGGTTAACGTCGGCTCCGGTTTTGAAATTACCTAATCTAGATGAACTGTTTGTGGTGTATTGTGATGCTTCATTGATGGGTTTAGGAGGCGTGCTCTGTAACACCCTTCTACCCCAAAACATAATATTGAAATAATATCAGAGTAATCATCAAAAGGGTATTACATATCTTCAAAAATCAACACAAACAGATAATGTTTTCCATTTTATGATGTTAAATTCAGGATGGTGAAAATGATGTTTATAAAGTTTTTAATTAATGAAGTTAAATTCCGCTGTGAAATGATTTATGTTATTTTGATGTGGATTAACCCGTGTTACGGGACAGGACACTGTTGTGTTGATTTTTGAAGATATGTAATACCCTTTTGATGATTACTCTGATATTATTTCAATATTATGTTTTGGGGTAGAAGGGTGTTACAGAGCACGCCTCCTAAACCCATCAATGAAGCATCACAATACACCACAAACGGTTCATCTAGATTAGGTAATTTCAAAACCGGAGCCAACGTTAACCTCTTCTTCAACTCTGTAAAACTCTCCTCACAATGAATATCCCAAACAAAAACTTTACTCTTGCAAGTCAACCTAGTCAATGGAAGTGCCAACTTAGAAAATCCTTCAATAATTATTCTATAATAATCAAAAAGCTCCTAATCTCAGTAGCCGATCTTGGAGTTTCCCATTGTAACACAACTTCTACTTTAGAAGGATCTACTGAAATACCACTACCTGAAATTACATGACCAAGAAAAACTGACTTCCTTCAACTAGAATTAACACTTAGACAACTTCTCATATAACTTATTCTCAAGCAATTCTTCTAAATGCTCTTCAATATTGATAATTCAGATGCAGACATCCTATATGGTGCCATAGAAACAGGTCTAGTACTAGGTACAAGATCAATCGTAAATTCGACCTCTCTTTTAGGTGGCACGTCAGGAATTTCATCAGGAAAAACTTCAGGAAAATCACTTACTAATTTGCAATTCCTCAATTTTATCCTTGCTTTCAATTGACAACGTTGCCATCAATGAAAACATATGAGCTTCTTCTTTCACCAATTTTTGTAACTCTCTGAAAGACAACAATTCAATTCCTTCCTCCTCATGAGTAGAAAACCTCACTGACTTACGATAACAATTTATATGAACATAATTATACTCTAACCAGTTCATAGCTAGGATTACATCCATCCCGGTCAATGGCAGATAAACCAAATCAACTAAGAAATCTTTATCGAAAATCGACAAAGGACATTTCAAACACACGAGAGAAGTAGTCACTGATCCCAAAGCCGAAATCTCGACGATTAACTCCCCATTCATAGCAGACAACATAAGACCCAATTTCTTAACACAATCAGCAGAAACAAAACAATGCGTCGCACTAGTATCAATAATAGTAATTAAAGGAACACTATTAATGAAACATGTACCTCTAATGAGCTTGTCCTTGCTAGCGGTCTGAGTTCCTGCCAACGCGAACACTTTTCCCGACTGAGCTTTCTTTGGCTTCTGACACTTGCTACCAATGTGTCCTTCTTCGCCGCAATTAAAGCAAACTACCTCTTTATGCTTACAATCATTTACCGTATGCCCAATCTTGCCACATCGTAAACACCTCTTAACCTCAGCAGTACAAACATTGCTCTTGTATCTAGCTTGACTACACTTGTAACAAACAACATTAGCAGGTGCATCTCCCCCACTTGTTCTCTGACCCGAAACAATATTCTGCTTACTCTTGCCAGACGAAGCACTATAAGGATTTCCACGATTCTGTTGGTGCTTACCTCTCCTGTCATTCGCAATCTTATAGTGGGCATTACTATCTTCCTCAAAGATCCTGCAACTATCAACCAAATCAAAAAACACTCAGATCTTCTGGTACCCCACATCCTTCATAACATCGAAACACAACCCATTCTCAAACTTGATGCACTTAGAGAATTCTGCTCTCGCTCCATCATAATGCGGATAAAACTTAGATAATTCAGTGAAATTTGTAGCATAGTCAGTCACTGACATGTTCCCTTGCTTCAGTTCGAGGAATTCAACTTCCGTCTTAGCTCGAACATCTTCAGGATAGTACTTCCTCAAAAACTCTCAGCGGAAAACAGCCCAAGTGACTTCCTCACCTGCAGCTTCCAATCTTGCACGAGTCTCCAACCACCAATCGTCAACCTCAAGTGCTAACTTATGCGTACCATAGCGAACCTTCTTCGCTACCATACAATCCATCTCTCAGAAGATTCTTTCAACCTCCTTCAACCACTCCAATGCTGCATCAGGGTCATACTTACCCTTGAAAGAAGGCGGATTCTCCCTCGGAAAAGTCTCCAAACTACGAGATTCCTCATTCTCGCAAGCATTAGGTAGGTTCTGCACAGCTTGTGCCATTGCTTGCATTGCAACAGCCATAACATCGTCATTTCTTCCAGCCATCTCAACTTAAATACCACAACAAGAACAAGGATTAACACAAAAATAACTATACTCGATTGTTAAATAACTATGAATCGACACTTGGCCGAACAGACCGACCTGCTCTGATACCACTAATGTAACACCCCATTTCTACCCGCAATTAAAGATAAATAAATCAGAGTTCAACGAAATCGGGACATCACATTTTCTTCTTTTAAATCATATATCACGAACACATCAAGTAATAAATCACGTCTTTATTATGCAGCGGAAATCATTAAAGTCATAAACATCTCATAAAAAAAAATTCAACTTCATAAAAACTCATAAAAATCCAAAACATCTTCTTAAAGGAAACATCTTTAATCAACTAAAACAAAAAAAAAGTTCAATTAAAATCAGGAATTCGCTAATCCCCCCGAAGTGTTACATATCAGAGCGACCAACGACTCAAACCATCTACGGACTCTTCGCTACTCAGGATCACCTGCACGTTACCAATAGAGGGTAACATTCAACACTGAGGGGTGAGGTGTCGACAATTATAAACCGGATACAACAATCAACATATATAAGTAAAGTCATTCAATCACCCATTCACATCATAATCATCATGAACACCGAATAATCATAACATCTAAAACATCATCATAAATGATTCAACAATGCAATTCATATGCGACTCAACAATGTATGCATGTGGTACCATTCGGAGCAAACTCCCATCTTAAAATTCATGCCATTTAAGTGGGCATCAGCATGACATAACTCTTGATCTCAAACATCGTGTTTGCCATTCCAGACCATCTTAATTATGCAAATGTATGCGGTATGAAAATGGAATACAATATAATCAAACATCGTAAACATCGGTCATCGCATCATCTTGATCATCTCAACATCTTTGGTCATAAGACCTACATCAGAATACATCATCACAACAGTATAAAATCGTCGAAATCATCTTAGTTTATCACTTCTAAATTCATCCTCTAAATTAGTCTAACAACTATCTTAAATCATCTTATTATTAATCTCTAATTACATTCATCATTAATTATTAGTTGGAAAACATCTTACGAATCATCAGAAAAAGGAATGGACGCGAAACGATAGGCGAATCGATGCGAAATCACAAAAACGTACACCTGTTGCCCAAACGCGTACCAAACACGTAAGGCATTCCCATACACGTAACAACGTATGCCCATACGCGTACCATACACAAACGACCAATGAGACTGCAAAAATCACTTTTCATACGCGTAACGGGCAGCGTACCACCAGGTGTTACGCGTATCAGCTTGTGCCATACGCGTAAGGCTAGATCTATTACACAAAACACCATAACCCATCTCGGTTTATCTTTTGCTACAGGTTTATCATGTTATCACTCCAAATCAGTCCTAAATAGGTTTCTACCATGTTTTAGACTTATAATTCTTCATCTTGTCACTCATCTAACATTATTACATCACTTTATCAACCTATTATCATCATCTAATCCAGATTCGTCACAGTTTCATCACACATCTCAGAAAATCATCACAACAATCATACACAACATCAATCAACAAAGGATTCACATCAGTTATATGATCAAATATTCATCTAATTCATACGAAACCGTACACAAAACATCATACAACAACAACAAGGAAACTAAATAACCATATCCCATACATACATATTATTTTCTTTCGGTTATAAGATAAGAATCCAACCATTCCCTTTGGATTGAATGGATCTCGAATCTACAGTTGAAACTTCCTATGAAAATCCTCTTGAAGACCCCTAGCCCTAGCTCTTGCTCTCTCCAAGAATCGTTCTTTCTCCCAAAATTTTGATTATGACTAATTCTTTCTAAACCCCTTACTAAAATGAATTAGGCGAAAAACGGAGTTGGTCGGAATTTAACGAAATTTGTCGGGATAAGTCGGGTAATATTATTGTTGATTTGATGTGTTGTTTTTGTTGAAATTAAGTCGTAAAGTTGTGTTACAGGTACAACTGAGTTGGTAAGTTGTTCCAGTTACGGAAAATCCTAAAGTTTCTATGTTGTAGGCTTTATAAGCCAAAGTCGAATATAAGTTGATTATGTTGTTAACATTGTTGAGTTGCTCTTGTTGTTATGTTGTCTGAGTTTAATATCGTGTATGCCATTTAAGTCATTTGCATTTGTCGGAGTTGTTGCTCACACCACGTTGGCCTGGATTGGCAATTTAAGTTGAAAGTTGAAGGCTTATGCCTTGATGCCACAATAACTTGACAATTAATTAAGTTGGGAGTTTTACTCCGATGGTACCACATGCATAATTAGTCGAGTCGCATTAAAGTTACATTTTCATTGAGTTGTTTGTGTTGATGTTTGATTGAAGTTGTGAAGTGGTGTTTTATTTATGATCCTTATTCATTGTATTGTTTTTCATATATTGATTATAATTAACGCAACTCACCCCTTCTGTTTGAATGTTGTCCTTATGTTGGCAACATGCAGGTAATCCTGAGGAGTAGTCTGTTACCTTTAGTCGAGTCGGCGGTGAGTTTCTCTGATACGTAGCACTCGGGGTGATTAATGCGTGTCTGTTTTGTTGAACTGCTTACATTGCTGAATTTTATTTTAATTGAAGAATTTAGAATGATTTTTAGTATTTCAAAGTTGTTTTATGTTGTTTAAAGATGCTATGAATCAATTTTGTTAAACCGTTGCATGATATTTTATGAAGTTGAATTATTAGAGTGAATGATGTTGTTTATGTTGATTTTATGAAAAAGTGCTATGTATTACGCATGAATCACCTTAAGTTGGAATTTGTTTAAAGTTGAAAATGTGATATCCCGTTTTTGTGGAAATTTTTTGCAAACTCTGATTTCAGTTATATTCGCGGGTAGAAAATGGGGTGTTACAGTTACCATTATCATCATCACCATGTATCAACTTTACTATACAACTTCAGTTATTTCAAATAAAAGAAAATTAGTTAGTATTCAAAACAAAAGCAACAAAAGTTGAAATAAAACCCTAAGAAATGGGACAGTAACCTAAGTGGAATTGTAACCTAAGTTGTAACAAAACAAGATGCATTTTGCCATATGTACCATTACAATGAAGTTCACATAGCTTGTGAAGCATCCTGAGTATGAAAAATATCTTGTTCGTGAAGCAATGAAGAAAAAATATAAGGTGGATGAAGTTTCCATCATAGCTTCATACTTCTTATAATTTTTTTCATTAATACACAAACAATATGTCTCATTACCAAAGTATGGCCTTTGTTAATGCATTGAAGTCGAATCTGCAAAAAAATTAGAACAATCTACAAAAACAAAATGAAGTAAACAAGATAATGGGAATTATCAAACAATATATACAATACGCTTTCCACCTACAACATCATCACCATGTTCATATAATTTGTCAAGCAATGAAAAGTAAATATAAGGAGGAAGAAGCTAACACAAAAGCTTCATACTTCTTATATTTCTTTTCATTGTTTCTAAAACTAGACGAAGTTTGTTGCCTAAGATGGAAGAAGAAGAATAATAAACAACATGCAACGAAAGAGATAATGAGAAATATCTAAAAATAGATTGAAGAAGAAGAATACCTTAATGAATGAAGCACAAGAGAAAAATGTGTGTTAGGGTTTCGTTGTGAAGGAAACGGTGCTACAGTCAATACAGGAAAGTTAATTAGACTATATGGGTAAATATTTTACAACGACTATCGCAAAAAAACATAATGATAAGTATATATTTATTATAAGGATATCACAACGGTTAAACATAAGAACCGTAACGATACTCCTTTTATTTGGTACAAGGTTCGACTCCTGGCAATAATATTTTTTCAATTTTACATAATATATCACAACATTTATAATTAGAAATCATTTTAATATTACAACTTCTGCTCTTCCCGAAAGAGAGAAACGGTCATCCCAAGTATAATAATGATTTATGATTTTCTCTATTTTTCAAAAATATCATTCGAGAATATCAACCATTACAATTTATCATCATTGCAAGCACCAAACTATCAGACTTTTCATCTTCAACCTCATATATAAATAGACAATTTTACATTTCTTCATAATATATTGTTCATAACAATGAGTTTTACAAATGAGAATCCTAAGACAAACATCATGAACAAAGCCAATGGCCAAATGAGGAGTTCCAACCATATAGATCCATGGCTGCCAGGGATATGTTAAGGGTGAGGAAGACCAAGAAGAAGAAGAAGAAGATGATGATGATGAAGAAGAAGAAGCCGAAGAAGAAAAAGATAAAAAAGAAGAGGAGGAACTTTTTTATGATTCTGATGAGAGAAGTGAGGAGAGAGTCCCAGATTATGAAGATGCATTTGTTGTTATGAGCTCGGGCATTTGATAAATATATGTAATATATGATTATCAATGTACTCTTCTTTTCTGGAATTATAATGAATTTTTATTTTATATATACTCATCTCTTTTAACTTTTCTTAAAATGAAGTTTTGAGTTTTTAGGGTAGGATAATAACACTAAAAAATGAAATAATAAGATGAATTTGAATTTTAATGAAGGTTTTATCAAACTATTATCTTTCACTTAAAAATAGAAAAATAAAGATGAATTTTGTGTTTTGAAGTTAAAGTCCTCATAACACTAAAAAATGAAATAAAATATATGTTTAAAATATAAAAATATGGAAAAATAATATAGTTGTTGGGAATCGATACTTGTTACACATCATGTATTACAACGGTTATAAATACAACCATTGTTAAATTTGGTTGTATTACAACGATTATAAAGTCAATTGTCGTTCAATCTGGTGTTATAAACCAGTTGCGAAAATTTAAACTTATTGCAACGGTGTATATGAATCTGTTGTAAACTTGACATTGTTGTTTACGTTTTTTGTAGTAGTGTTTCGACGAACCTACTAAGATACCATTTCCAAGCCATGAAGATGCTCATGTCTTACATGTTTTTTGGTGTTACTGAAGACACACAAAAAAATATTGCAATCATTTCATCCTGGTTTGTATATCAAATGTGGTGAGAGGTGTTACATATTTATATACAAGAGAAATCATCTCTCACTTTAGTACATACCATTAGTCTCAAAACAAAACTCTAACATCTCTTTCACTTGTATCTCTCATAATAAAACCCTATCATCTTTATGACTCGTCTCTCTCATATGGAAACCCCAAAATTATGCAGGGAACTCATCTTCGAAAAGATTACCTTTGTTGAGTCAAATCTTAGAAAATGAATACCTTACATGTTTGTTTTCACAATAGTCTATGTTTCAAAATCTATTTATGTGTTATTGTTAACGTTCCAATAACTTGTTTCATAATGTTTGAACTTTTTGTTTGTTTTGACTTGTAGATAGGGACGATAAATGAAAAAATTAATCAGGATGAAGCTAAAGTGAGCAGCGTAAACTTGTATGAAAGTTACCTAATTACATTCATTCAAAATTAACACAAGTTTGCAACTTTCACTTCAACTTCATCCCTTCTTTCATTGTGGATCTCATAATGGGACATGTACGTTTCTGAAACATTCAATGAGTTGATATGTTGTTATTATTAATCAAAGTTGTATGTTGTCTGTAGTTTATGCTAAGTGTTGATGATTTTGTTGCTTTTAATAAGAGTTGTTTGTTTTATCTTATATAACTTTTAAGGTTTGTTGTTGATTAATGTTGTTGTTAATGTTTATTTAAAAGATGAGTTTATTATATCTTATGTTGTTTGAGTGTTTTTACAACCCCCTTACTAAATATATATATATATATATATATATATATATATATATGTATATATATATATATATGTATATATATATATATATGTATATATATATATATATATGTATATATATATATATATATATATATACACACACACATATATATATATATATATATATATATATATATATATATATATATATATATATATATATATATATATATATATATAACATTTCAGATTGCATTAGAAAATTAAAATATGATAGATAAATTTATATTAAAAAACAATTTACATGTTCAATTCTAGACAAGAATTCATCTTATTATCTGCATTTCTCTCTTCAACCGTTAGAACTTAGTTTACACTACTACAAATAATACATTTCATGACAAATCTTTCACCTCACCCAACCAAAAGTCAATGTAAAATGTCAAGTCGCGCAATATTATATATTTTTAATAATTACAATATGTTCCATTGGTTTCTAAATACAACCGACATGAAAATATAATTTAGGAAATGGTTTGAACCCATCAACTGTAGTTTATGTATTTATTTCTTTAAAAGTGAATTACTAGAAAATATACCTTCGTTGATAGAATATTACAACGACCATTTTTCCATAGTCGTCATATCGCATTTTTTAAGTGCATCTTTTTTTTATTAAGAAATTTTTCAACAGGGTTCCTTAAAACAAACGTGGTCATAGAATTTGGATGACAAGCTTCGAGTACAAGCATAAAATGTTTTCCTTTTTTAAATAAAAATAAGTGTGTATGCATTCATATTTATTGTTATTTACAAATTGAAATTATAACAACTACAGTTGTTTTGTTCAACCATGGTTATATTTTCCATATTTCTCTACAGTTGAAGCTTGCAATCGTTGTAAAATTATTTCCCACAAAATTAAAACATAACATGTACAACATTTCGTTCATAACACACAGGGATACCCTATCAAATGAGACAACAATGATAACGAAACCTTCACCATCTTCATTCATTTATGAAATGAATATCATTTATGGAAAGGAAATCTTCATCCTATTCGAATTACAATACGTTACCATTATCTCTCTATCTCTATAACAATTTTGAATTTTTATGTTCTTCGCTAGGATCTTATGTTTATTGACATTGTCATGTTTATTCTTCATATTGTCATGATCCTGTTTTATTCAAATTTTGTGAATATGCTTTAGGTTTTCGTGTTAAATATGTTTATGTTTTATTCAGACATTGTAACGCTTCTTAATACATTTATGTTCTGGTGTTTTCATGTTCATGTTTCATTCATACATCGTCATATGTTTATAATCATATTAGGATGTTGTGTGTGTAGCATTATGTGGCCATTCACATTATTTTTTTAATATAAATTTCAGAATTTGTTATGGATCATAGTTGAATGAAAGTTGATAGATTAGGTGTGGTGTATGAGAAAAATATCTCAATTAATATTTTATCTTCTAGTGCCAATTGACCAATTATTAATGTTACTAAATTATCCTCTCTTGTACTTATTGATAATGATCTTTTTATTTTAATAATAATTGATCTCTTCAAAATCCATTGATCACTTTATTGGTTCCAACTAACAACATTTAGAGCACTTAAGAGCTCTAATTGTTCCAACTGAAAAAATATGGAATCAATGGGAACTCAGTTGGTCTCAACATACAACCAATTGAGTATTTATAGGAATTTGGAATATTAAAAAATGAGTTGATATATATCAAGATGAATAAATAAATACTGAAGTGGTTTTCAAAAGAAATGATATTTCCTTATTTGTAACGATACATGCTAAGGATGACTCAATATAAGTTGTGAATGAGTCGACTCATCCGTGGCTTGTATATATCAATACAAGTTATGAATGAGTCAATAAAAGCAACGAATGATTCGACTCATCCCGAAGCAATTCTTTTTGCATACTTTTCTGCCTTTGATGTATTGACTCATTGGGGGCTTCGTATTAACTCATTAGCCTTATATATTGATGTTAGTGTAAGCCTTAGAAGACAATAATTTTGGTACTTGTATCAAATTATTTATTAATAATAAAAGGCATTTCTTTATTATGTTTGTTTTTCCAAAATGATAAAGTCCATAGAATAGTTAGTTAGTTTAATGAAATATTAAGTGTGATTTAATTATGAGATTCCATTAACGACTAGGAAACTATTCTTAAAGTATCCATAGCCGAGCTTTAATGTGAAATGAGACAACCTTAAAGCATTAATACTATTATGTAGATAGACTGATGATCACATCTCATGGATCATGGATAAGGGTTTATCAAGTCTTGCCATAGGTATGAATATTTGGATTAATATTTATAATGGATTGACCCACAATAAGAGTAGTACATAGAATGTTATGCAAAGTGTCATAAGTTACTCTCGTGGTGATAATGGTGTATACCACCCTTCAACCTAAAACTACTAAGGACCCTAGATGTAGAGTCAAGTACTTTATTACTGATCAAATATTGTCCGTATTTGGATGATCATTAAGACAATTAATGGGTACTTCATAAAAGCATGCTGAGGTACATGAGTAGCCTAGATGGAATTTGTCCATCCTGCATAACAGGATAAATGTCTAATGTAACACCCAAATTATCCCATATAATTATTAATAAAATCAGAGTAAGAATTTCATCAAAAGTATTTGAGTGCCACAATTCAACTTCAAAAACCACACTTGGCTCAATGATACGTTTTAAAAATAAATTGTTCAACATGCAGCCTGTCGCTCCCGGGATTTTCATCCTAGTACAAACGCGAAAGTGGTGCGGAAAAGTTAGAGTCGCCAGCCAGACATTTTTATCCCGAAGGAATGGGAAAGGTAATGTTGCACAAACCTAAGGAAGAAGGAAAAGGACGAGGCCTTGCGAACCAAAGATCTGGGTCCGGAAGTCGGTTACGAATTAGGAAGGTATTAGCACCCCAATCCGTCCGCCGTACCTGACGGGGTCCACGCTTATTAATCTGTTTTCAAAGGGTGAAAAAATGATATGCTGTTTGAATAAAAGAATGGCTATTTGGAATGAAATGGAAATGAGAAAAGGAATTGAAATAAAAAATGGAAAAAAGGGGGGAAAATGTAGGGAAAAAGAAGATTGTGCTCGAATGGGCCCTACCCCACTGCCTACGTACCTCATCGGGATAAATGAGGATCAGAGTCGCCGTAGTTCGTCTAACTAAGACGAGTACTTATTTATGATTTTTAGGATAACGTTGTCATAGTTCTAGATCGGGTGTTATCGGCTCTGACTCGAGGGTGTTTACTGTATCGCTATTTGAACTGTCGAGACAAGTCATGTTCGTCCGCAAAGATGAGATGAGAAGAGAAGACGTGTTGTCTTGGTTTGTTGTCTTTTAGAAGAAGTGTTTTGAGTTTTTGTTTGTTATATGTACAACACTAAAGACTATGACACAGGAGCGAATACTTTCCAAGATCGCCCCCAATGGAACGTTTGTAAGGCATCCTAGAAGAGTGAAGGAGACCTCCACTAATCATTTCCCATATAGCTTAAGGCTCGTGACGCATTGTGCATATTTTCCTTTATTAAGTGTTTTGATTTTCTTTTAAGATTAAATTTACCTAAGAGATATTAAACTAGAAGTACAAGTACAAAAAGGAATAATGAACATTATGGTCCTCCTAGGTCAAGGTGGGTAAAAACGTGTATGAAACATAAATGGGATGAAACGATGGTTCGGGTGGGTCGATTGCGTGGTGCTAAGACACACGACTTATGGTGTGCAACATACAAGGCTTGATTTTGGCTGTAATGGAGTGAAACGATGGTAATCGAGGAATCCTAAAGTCACATGACGCTTTATTTATTTATTTGAAAATTTACTCGACGTTGGATCGAGTATCTTGTTTTTGTTTTTTGAGATTTTGTTTTCTATCGATTCGTTTTATCTTTTCTATCCTAATTATAGGAACTATACAAGCATACAAGTTCTAATTTATTACATCACAAAGTATACAAAATATAATCGAGGCATAAAAAAACATAATCCAAGTCCATAAGCAAATCCTTGAAAAATACCTTGCACAAAAAGAAAATTGTTAGTAAATGAGGTGAAAATGCATGTGCACTAATATGATGGAAATGAATTAAGATGACAAAAATATCAAAAGTCATGGAAAAAATATGAAATTAATTCCATAGGGTCTCTAACCAGATTATAACATTGTGTTAAAATATCTCCTAAAAAATCAAAGTCTAACTATGCCAAATGGTCACTTAAACTTACCTAAGATTCAATCATAATTTTACACACATTACACTACCAAAATAGTGGATAAAATGGCCTAAAAAATATACAAAAAATATTCTAGGTACTATTATTTGTCTTCTAATCATAGCAAAAAGAATGGGCCAAAAATGTTACAGGAAATGGGAGAAATAAAATGTACCAATTATGTGTTCACGAAGGAAATTAATATAAAATCAATTTAATGAAAAATCAAAATTTAATTAAAAAAAGACAAAATTCAGAAAGTAAAAATGTGGAATGGTTTTAAATTGAGTTAAAAGTCTCCTGTAATTTTTATAGAATTTTATTTTATGTTTTAATATTTTTTATAGACTTAATTTGAAATGGTGTTAAGACAAAAATTAAGAAAGGATAGAAAATAAAGGGGGTGTGGATAGAAATGTTTATTAGTTAAAAAAGACAACTGGGCTCAAATGGGGGGTCCTGATAGCATTAATCCAAAGCCCAAAATGCATAGAGGGGAGAGGGAAGACCATAACGAAATTAGTCCAACCGAACGGTGACACGTGTCACCGCCGGATTTGACCGAACAGAGGGGAATCTATCTTGAGAAAATTGGGCGGTGGATTAAGCAGATTATGCATTTATGGAAAATAAAAACACTTAATTTATTTTTATTGGTTTTAATTTGTTTTAATAATCTTAAATATTATTAACTCAAGATAATTACAAGATTAATCTTAAATTATGTTTTTATAATTTGACAATTATGAAATACAAAAGCAACAAACAGATTGGAAATCAAAGCAAAACCCTAGATTCCCTTCTCCTTCCCCCTTCACCGCCCTCTTCATCTTTTTCCTCTCCCTTAACATTCTTCCTCCAGAACCTAACACTTCATCTTCTTCCTTCATCTAACCATAATCCTCCCTCAAAACGGCGCGTCCTTCCCCCATCTTCGCCGGAACACCACACCTCAAAACTCTTTCATAAACTCCAACCCCAACACAAGTTCACAACCATAAAACCACAAATCAACCCTTTTGGAAACAAGACCTCTCAACAATTCGGCCGTACCGGAGTAATCAATCAAGAGATGAGCGATTTACTAACCTTTGACGTCAGTTGCGTATCTGGACGGATGGAGATTGGTTATTGATGATGACCGTTGGCAACAACCCAACCGTGGTCATTTACCGAGCGAAGATGATGATGGTTTCGATTGATGAACGGTGAGGATGCTTCAAGGTTGATTCCGCTTCTTGAGCCTGTACACCGCAGATTGAAGGTGCATCAAAGCATCCTGGTTCGAAAATTCTTCACCGCGATTCTGAGTCACTATTGACGACTTGATGTTCGCCCAGGTTTGTGAATCTTTATTGTTATGTTGTGTTATGGTAACGCGTTCTTGACAAATCTTACTTCTGACTTGTGTTGCTGATGTGTACCTAGGTGAATCAATGATGGCTTGTTGTTTTGAAGATAATCTGGTTACATGCGATTGATGAGTAGTTGAAGGTGGTGGAATGATGAAGGCTATGAGGATGATGAAGACTTGCGGCAGGTTGATGTTGTTGTTGAAGATTATAAAGAAGAAGAATTCCCGTGCAGAAGAGGTAACGATTCAATCTTTTTCTTCTACTCCAAAGTAGTTATTGTTCCTTTGTACGTCTTCCCGGGATTCTCGAATCCACTGGTTTGTTGTAGTGTTACAAATCTGCAAATTGCTTCCTTGGATTGATGATATTGTTTTGAATTGTTTGCAGGTTTATCAGAGAAGATGAAACAGGGCGAAAATGGAAGAAGAGGAAGGTTGATGAAGGTATGAAAGAGAGGAAGAAGATTTAATGGGGAAGAAGATTCTGAGGAAGAGTGAAGATCAATGGAAGAAGATGCAACAATGAGAGTGGAGCAGAATGAAGAAATAAGACTGAAGAGTGAAGGAAAGTGATGAAGAAAAAGCATCGAAAAATCAGAGCCCTCATTCTGCAGCAAATTCCTGATTTTATAGAAGAGAGATTGAAGGGTTTCCTGGGAATTTCAGGTGAGGTTTCAGTTATAGTTAGTTAGCTTTTGTAACTGATTTCAATTATTAATTCCTGCAATTCTGTTTTTGTGATTTCTCTCTTTAACTTCTTTCTTTCTTTTGCGTTTGTGTGTACTAATTTGAGTTCTTTCTTATTATTATAGGGAGCATACTAATTTTCTTTTTAGAAGAATGGAGGGTGGTGATTGAAAACGATGAAGATTGATCGATGTGTAAATTATTGACGAAGTTGCGATGCTGATTTTCTTGACTCGAGAGAGGGAAAAGTTGAAGAAGATAATTGGTTACAGTTGAAGGTTGAAGAATGATTTCTAGAGTCGGTTAGGATTGGCAACTGTTTTTTGTAACTGAAAATTCTTTGAAATTTTCTATTATTCATTTTTTTTGGTTCAGTTGTGTGAGTTTCTCTTCAATTTGTAACAGAATTTTTCTGCTAGCTTTCACTTTCCACTGTATTCTGGTGTGTTTTTGGTATAAATTTCTGGTGTAAATCCCTTGTATTATCAGACTTCTGGTCTTATTCTTGTATGGAAGTTTTTTTCTTCAGTTTTTGTTAAAAGATCTCCGTTATCACTTTAATCTTCCATTTGCGGTTTTCTGATATGGCCTTCTTTGACATAACTCCCCTTTGCTGGAAATTTCGACTTTTTTATTATCCACAAACTGCTGTGAATTCTTGGATTTTGTATGGATAATCATCTTTTTCCATTTTTTTGAGAATTCTTGTAATGGATTTTAATTTCAACTTTTCTAAACTCAATTTTGCAACTTTCTATTTCATAATTTGGGAATCAAACTTATGATTAACTCACGATACAATGCTCTATAATTTCCATTATTTTTTTTAGTTTTCTCTTTGGATCATAGCCATGGGCCCCTTTTTTTAGTTTTCTCTTTGGATCATAGCCATGGGCCCTTTTCTGATACTCATTAAGGACATCAAAATCAAATCTCTTGGGTAACTATTAAAATGTTAAAACATAATGAAGAAACATGGTTTGGGCTTATAATAGGCATTTGGTTTAAGATGAATTTAAGTATGAAATTGGATTTGGATTTGAGCAACGAGATATAATTGGATCTTTGATTTAAATGGATGTTAATAAGTAAGAATGGAATTTGGATGAGAAAAAGTGGATCTAGAATTTGGTTAATGGTGATTGAAATTGGATTTGGGACAAATGGTTCAAAGTGACTAAAATTGATTTGAAGAAATGGCCCAGGAAAACCATAGTGACTTGTATTCGAAATGGATATCAAGGACTTGAATTTGAATTTGAACGGCACCTTCCAAATAAATCATAACCGTTCACTTTCCACCCTTCATCCAAATCACATTATATGAATTCACTCCTTGAATAACTGCTCCATTTGAAGACGGTTCCAATCACTCTCTTATTCTCAACTAAATGAAAACTAAACCATCCACTGTATGATGATGAAGATGTAATGAGGAAGGAGCATCAACATAGCTTGAGGAGAGACCCTAGCACCATTAAATTCTGTTGAAGAACTTTCTACTGATTCATATTACTGAGATCTTGATCCTCAGAAAACCTCTAATCCCATGCCCTAGGAACCCAATGAAAATGCATGATTGTGATGTTATGACCTAATGAAAGATGCATGTGAATGATTGTGAAAAAGTTGGTTAGATGGTAATAAATAAGAGGGAAAATTTTGGGGTGTTACAGCTGCCCCTATTCAATCACTGTAGACGTGAATGGATGATAGCAGTTGCTTTCAGACATTTGAGGTATGCAGGGATTGAATACCAGAAACAACAAGAAAATTTGCACTCTGTGGCAGAAGAACAGAGAAATAAACTCAACCAAATGAACTCTGCTTGGATATAGTTATGATGGTAAGAATCATAAACGGGGGATGCCTTTTGAATGATACCAGACGACTACTTACTTGCCACGCTGTGGATGAACCTTCATCGATCGAATTTTAAGATACTTTGCCACCTTGAGGATGGACTCTTGCCAATCTGCGGTTGGACTTCAAGATATTTTGCCACACTGCAGGTGGACTGCTGGATAATTTGCCACACTACGGGTGGACTTCTGCTCACTGCGTGAGACTTTTGAAATTGCCACCCGAAATTGGACTTTGGCCAGTCTGTGGCTGGACGTTTGCTCGCTGTGGGAGACTTTTGAAATTTGCCACCCGAAGATGGACTTTGGCCAGTCTGTGGCTGGACTTTTGCTCGCTGTGGGAGACTTTTGAAATTTGCCATCCAAAGATGGACTTTGGCCATTCTGTGGCTGGACTCTTACTCAATGTGGAAGACTTTTGAAATTTGCCACCCGAAGATGGACTTTGGCCAGTCTGTGGCTGGACGTTTGCTCGCTGTGGGAGACTTTTGAAATTTGCCACCCGAAGATGGACTTTGGCCAGTCTGTGGCTGGACTTTTGCTCGCTGTGGGAGACTTTTGAAATTTGCCACTCGAAGATGGACTTTGGCCAGTCTGTGGCTGGACTTTGCAAGATATCAAACTTGGATTATATTGGGTAAGCATATGTTGAATTGTATGGCATGATGTCCCATGACACTGGGGATGATAGTTTTTGAGTATCGTAATGAACTGGTGTGAGTGTAAAGGAATTCCTGACGCGGAAGTAATAAGTCCCTGCTAACTCTGTGGGGAAACGCAATGATCGCAGATTAGATCTCAAGAAGCCCTATGGGGATAACGTCACTGTTGGAAAAGAGAGTTAATAATTCATCTGTCCCAAATTATCACCTTTGCCAAAAATAAATTGGACTTTAGATTTGAGGACCGTGCCAGAGGATACCTCAACTATTGGGGACTATCCACTCTTACGAATCTGCTGGGGAAGAGAATGATTTATCTGAAGTCTGCTAGGGGAATATGAGTTACCTTAGATCTATTGAGGAACCGAGATCAAGGAAACCAGCTGAAGGAAAAACTTTGGTGACTTCACTGGGGATAACTTCCATCCGTCTGTTGGGGATGACAAAACCGAGACACGTCCTGTTGAGGAGGAAAAGAATTCAAGTTGTCTCGTGCTGGGGATCATTTGCTTCTGTATGGATTTTAATTTAAGAGGATTTTAAAAAAGACTTGGTGTCTTTAAACTCTTAGGTATCGTAACGACTGCATGAATTAGTGTAACCTTGCTGGGGAGGTAACCATTGCCAATGCATATGAGTTTGTATCTGTCAGAAGTGTTGAACGAGATAATTGGCTTGATGAGCAACCGCTAGATGGGTACTAGACTCAATTAGTAAGAGTTATGACAAAAGGATGTCATAGAAACTCTTTGAGGATATAACTGTCTCGATACTCTGAACTTCGGGTAGCTGAACTCCGGGTAGATGCTTCTGATTGTCTGTCTTCGGGAAGGAATGAATTCTCGTGCTATTGGGGTGGCCTGCCCCAGTACGAGTACTTGAATAGTTTTTCACTTGACTGACTAATCTTCGCTCTTGGAGAGATTTGAATCTCGAGGTGATTGCCCCAATTTGACTGAAATTTGAAGAGATTGCTTGACGTAACTGCCCCAGATTGACTAGCTCTTACCATGACTAGTTGGGAAAGTCCATTCTCAATGAAGCTTTCTCGGAAAAGTGCACCTCGACGTGACTGTCTTTCAGAAGTTTTAGGCTTCTCAACTTGGCAAACATAAGCTTCTGGACTGAATTTCCGTATGTGAACTATTTATGATGCCAAGCAAATGTATGCAAGCAAAAAAATGTTTAATCTTAGAATGAAAATTCTAATGCACACACATGTTAAGCTTGAAGTTTTTATTGAAAAGGGTGTCGCAAACCTTTGTGAGTGAATAACTGGTTAAGATACGACATTATTTTGAATGAAATTATGTACATGCAATACCAACAAATGTCTTTTAGCATAACTCATAGGAGTCAGGAACGCGGTCTCGTAGTAGTGTGCTTCTCAAAGTAACCCTGTTTCAGTTAGGACTTTTAAGGGTTGTATCGTGGCCTTGTTCACGGTTATAGAAACAAAGGATATAGGCTCGAAGTTTATTTGTGCCCACCCACTCTTCGTGATGTTCTCCATTCCTACATTCAGCTAGTTTTCGCAAGCATTCACCTTTCATAAGGGTTTTGTGTTGATTGAGGAACCATTGCGGCTATCGGTTCAAGCACCAATTAGGTTGTCGTTGTGAGTCAGTCGTTCCTCTATCTTCCGTGTCTGTGTCACACGACTTTGTTCTCATTTGAGGATCTTTCTTGTGTAATCCTTTCCGTCTTTCTCTTTTGCGTTACTTTACTTATCCCTAACTTTTGCTTGGACTGATTCTTGCGAATCTTTGGTTGTGAAGTCCAGCGGGATGCCCTAACTTTTTCCTAAGTCGCTTGTTTTCAAGTTTCGACTTAGCGGGCTTTTTCTTTTCTTTTTCTTTTTGCATTTTGAACAAGTCGTGTGACACTATTTGCCTTGATTGCTTTGCGAGGGTTATGACTGCCTCATCCTTTGGTCGACGAAGGATAACCATCATGGTTTTCAATCTTTGGACCTTTTGACTTGGATAACCATTGTGGTTTCTGGTCATTGGACCTCTTGATTAGCATAGTGGAATGTAATGGATCCTCAAATACACTCCTTTATGAAAGCCTGAACACTTTGTCCGACTAGCTAACATCTACCCTGCCCCTGGGTTACATGTGAGGGTTTTTCATGTGAAAATAAACTCCTACTTCAAGGCTCAAAGGGGTTAGCAAGAGTCTATCTTCTTTATATCTCCAGTGTTTAGGGATTTGAAACAAAGCCTGTACATCGTCAACAGGGCCTTACTCGAGAGCACACAATTAGAGATTTTGCGTTTTTGTTTCGTCATTCTCCTTCATAGAATTTAAGCACGACAATTGGTATTGCGATGTACACATGCAAAATTATAAGTGAATGCAAGTGAATTACTTCAAGAAAAACATGTGAGTTTTATTATTGCTAACATTCAAAAGCAAACAAATTGCATACATGTAGACAAATGTGTAGCATATAAAAGAAACTACAAATGGAAATGCAGTAAAGAAACTGAATATTGTCGTAGTTGAGGAGGCTTGACTCCGTCTGGACCTGTCAGTCTTGGATACTTTTCAGTGATCAATAACTTTTTCACAAACTTGTAATCTTCTAGTTGCAGCCGTATGCCCAATCATGGTAATCATACTTCTTCTTCAAGCCATTCTGACCCTGACATGAGACATCTGAAGGAAAGAGTGAAGTTGGGGAGTAAAGTTGCCCCATAAGGTTGCTCGGAAAGACCTGACGATATTCTGCCTACGTATCTCTATTGACCCGTGATCAATGAAGAATCAGAGGGATGTAGTTCCCCTCAATAGGGATGAAATTGAACAATGAAGAAAGGCAAACACATAAATGCCATCACTGAGAGTATTTGAATACTGTTGGCTTTATTTTCTTCATGAATACCCTGGCGTCCTGGGCGATTAACTCGAAGACTTCAGCTTAACGCAGACCATCTGGTAGAACAACCTGACACCGGTTCCCTTGTGACAAGGCATCTGATTCTGGAGTACATTTGGGAGAGGAGCGAAATTGATCGCCTTGGAGTCAACTAGGTCCTGTACCTTGTTTTGAAAAGCCCAACATTTCTCAATATTGTGCCCCTGGGCACCCGAATGGAATTCGCACCTGGCGTTAGCATCAAAATTCGGAGGTAGATTGTCCGGAGGAGGAGGTCTCATGGTACGAAGCTCGATCATGTTTAACTTTAGCAGCTCTAGGAGTAATACGGCATATGGACATGGGACATGATTAATCTTACGGTCCCTTGCTCTCGCTTTTTGATGAAACGGTCTCTGTACCTGTTATTGCTGACCCTGTGGTCGTTGTTGTTGAACCTGTGGAGTAATAGTCACTGCAGCTGCTTGGTAGTAACCTTGAGAATAACTTTTGTCTCGGCCTCTATACACAGCATTTGTCTCGCCTTCTCTTCTTCTTTGGCCGTTGCCAAAAGGCTTTCTCACACCAGAAGAACTAGCACTGCTTGCCTCCTGAATCTTTCCCAATTTCAAAAAATTCTCTATTCTTTCTCCAGCAATGACGATATCAGAAAAACCAATGGACGGGAAGGCGGCCAGACGATCCAAGTAAACACCTTGCAAGGTGCCCATAAACATGTCGGCCATTTCCCGATCCAGCAATGGAGGTTGAACCTATGCAGCCAGCTCACGCCACCTCTAGGCATACTACTTAAAACTCTCCTTAGGTCCCTGAGACAAGTTCTGCAATTGAGTGTGATTCGGAGCCATATCAATGTTATATTGATACTGCTTGAGAAAAGCTTCTGATAAATCTTTCCAGCTTCGAATAGAGACCCTGATCAGCTTCATGTACCAGCTCAACGAAGCTCCAGATAAACTATCTTGGAAGAAATGCATCCAAAGCTTCTCATCATCAGTGTGAGCCGAGATTCTTCCAAAGTACGCGTGAATGTGAGTCCTAGGGCACGTGCTACCGTTGTACTTGTCAAACAATGATGCCTTGAACTTAGGAGGAATTCTGACTCCTGGTACTAACCTGAGACTAGTTACATCGATGCCCAAGGAATTCTGACATTCCATGGCCTTGATCTTCTCTGCCAGCTCTTCATACCTGCGATTGTTGATCTCATTCATGTTACCCATATCAGCATCCAGTGGAGTGAACTGGTCCTCTTGATTGTCTTCTAAACCTGCATTACGTGTTGCGGTCCTATTTGGATTAGGCTCTCCGTTACGGGCAGCATTAGAATCCATATTCTCAGTCGGTATTCCAGTATTAACATTCCCATGTGGTTTCTCAACCATCATCTTGAGATGCTCCTGGTTCTGGGCCATGTCAGTCATCATTTCCATGAACTGATCCATCCTCTGAAGGAGCTTGTTGAGATCTATCTGCATTCGTTTAGCCATTCTTACTCAGTATCTTTTAGTCGGATATTGGTGAACGCGTTGACCAGCTATATTGCCTGTAGTTGAATAAGTTAGAAACTCTGGGTAACCTGCAAAAACACAAGAATATGATATGCATGAAATGAATGCTTATGGCATGTCGATTCATTCTTAGGGCATTCCATCCCCTGATTCCAATTTTGTGGGTTTGATGAAGACATAAGCTCCTTTTGCTGCAAATAACAAGCCGTGTTGATAATATAAGGTTTGTGTGTAGAAGACGTGCCAAACAATTCCGAGAATATGAAAACCAACGTGTTTTGCAAACGTGTCAGATGTGTCGGTGATCACAAAGCGAGAGCACACCGAATGATAGTAAAGCGATCTTTTTATGATAAGAACTTGTTGATATAGTCAAAACACCCAAAGCATGGATTCAAATAGAAGTGCAATAAAAAGGATTCCATCAACAGTCCTGATGGTAATCCCACAACATACAAGCAAACAGAAAAAATGTCTTTGTTAATGCGATCCTCTATCTAGGTCGGAGTCAATGATCGGTCCTGTCTTTGGAACTTCTACCAATTCCTTCGTCTGCGCCTGGTTGTCTTCAAACCTCTTCAGCTTCTTCTGAAAGCAGATCATCATCCGCTTGTAATAAGCAGCTTCCTCTCGGGCTTTAGCAAGTTCTGCATCCTTTTCTCTCAACTTACCTACCATCTCTTCATCTTTTTCTTTTAGCTTACTCACGATCTCTTCAGCTTGAACTTTATCTTGTTCCTCTCTTTTGATCCTATAAGCAACATGCCTCTTTTTCATGTTCTCGAACATCAAGGTCTTTTGATCCAATTTCGTTCTAGTGTCAATGTGTTCCTTGGAAGAACTCCTAGTAGCAAACTCGAACCTCTCATACCGAGCTAACTCAACTTCACACTGTTTCCTTGCAATAGCATGCTTCTCAGCATCTTCTTGAGCTTTCCACTCAATCTCAAGTCTGGCATGATTAGCTTTAGCAAGCTCTTGACTCAACTGTGCATTCTCCTTTAACAAACTGTCTCTTTCTGTCTTCACTTTGTTGAACTCTTCAATGCTAACTATGGTAGGCCGTTCAATGACCGTGGGATATAGAAGAGGCGCAGGCCCAAATGGTAACAGTAACACTTCAACCCTTTCTCTTAGCCATTCTGCAAATGGTGGATACATTCGACAATCTCCTACTCCCAAAGTCTTCTTCCCTTTTGTCTTTCGACTATGCCAAGCATTAGAAGCTTTTTGAGCAATCTCGAATCCGTCTGTTGATTGGAAGTACAAGGACTCTGTGATGTCTACAGTGGCTGGTGGTTCCTTTAAGGCGTACCCGAACTGTCTAACCGTGTGGGAAGGGTTATAATTAATTCCCCATTTCCTCCCGATCAATGGAACATTAGGGAATCCTCCGCAACTATGAAGAATGTCAATGCATCGCAATCCCTGATTAACCCAAACAATGTCCTTTGCTTGCAAGCCCATCAGTCTTTCTGACTATTCAAGTGTGTTCTTCGTCCTCTCAAAAGCCCCTGATTGTGGAAGAAAACGTGTGAACCACTTGTAGAATACAGTCGCGCAACAATTCAACATTCCACCTCTTCGCTTCTCATTCTTATAATGCTCAGAGTGGTAAAGATCACCTAAGAGAGTAGGAACAAGATTCTTTGCTATGAAAATACGAATAGCATCGACATCCACGAAGTTCGGCATGTTCGGGAAGAAAGTGATTCCATAGATACACAAAGCTAGGATCGCATTGAAGGTACTCCAACTTTTTGCCTCAGCTGCCTTAGTAGCCTCATCTAACAAGAAACTCAAATGATATCCTCGGAATCCTCCTTTGCTATCAATCCGGTCTTCCAATAATGACTTGCTCAAATAAAGAGCAGTTGCTACATCTTTGAAGTCGGGGTCAATCTTGGACCCAAATAATGGTGCACAGTCCTTCACGGAAACTCTCAGGATGCTCGAATACTCCTCTAATGTAGGTGCCAATACGAAGTCAGAAAGTACGAAACATCTAAGTTGAGGATCATAAAATTGTAGAAAGGTGTGCATCCCTCTGAAAGCGTAGTCACTGATGGGCTCTATGAAATACAAAATCCACCCGTAATCTTGCTTGAAGACATTGAGAACTTCCGAAGGAGCTAAGGCTTTCACTTTGAGGATTTCCTTCACAATAGGCTGATGAACCTTGTAGGAGATAATACGCTTGGTCTTTCTCTTGGATTCCATGCTCATAGATCAATACCCACAACTGGAATCAAGGATGTGATATGCAGCCCTACAACTGAATAAACATGCGTTAGGACTGCAAGTATGTGGATGATGTGATGCAATGCAATTGCATGTGATCACTGTTGCATATAATGAACACTGTTATACTGCCTTCTGATTTGCCTGAATACCGACTGTTAAGAATACCAGATCATAAGTATGTGTCAAAAGAAAACCCAAGTATCAAGAACAAGGTAGGTTGAAGGTCAGTTTTCCTGCAAACCTGTAAACTCCTCCCAATCTCACGGGTGTGCTACTACGGGTCAACATCACGGACTCTCAAAGCCGAGTAGCAATAATAAGTTCACCATTTCTGAAAAATGGCTCATGACCAAATCAGGGAATCGGTTTGGCATTATGTACTACCCAGGGAGGCCTTAGCTGATTCCGGAAAAACAAGCATCCCTCATAAGTTCCCGGCTTCAAGCACTAAAGTCGAGAAACAATAGTACATTCTTCCCGAAGGGTACAATACTACCGTCATACGACCAGTTGCTTTAACTGGGTTCCTATGAGAGAACAAGGTCATCCTATGCGATTTCCTAGTGGGCCCTCGGGTGCAAATGGGTTTGCTACAAAATGTGGTATGCCACTGTCACCATTGGAGAGGGTTGTTTCAACTAAGGTCCTCGATGATCGTTTCCCAGTGTTAGCAGCTCAGGTGAGAACATTTTATGGTTTGCCTAGGTAGTATAGAACATATCCCAAGAGAGCCTGATCTGGGTGTGGGACTCGTGAAAACTACACGTGCTCAAAACCACGCAAGCCACACGACTGCCCACTCTAAATCCTATGTGTATACTCAAGCCGGGTATTTGGCTTATCTCACAATAATCCCATTCCGCCAAGGAAAACCAGAACAACCAGTATAGTATATGCCAGTATATGCAACAATAAAGTAAAGTGCAGAAAGCGGTAAATAAAGTAGTAAAGTAAAGCGATAAACTGTAAACAAAACAGTAAAGCTAAACTAAAGCACAACAACGAATGAATAATCAGCCAACGAAAACAGAAACAGACAAGCGCTATGATTGACTCTCAAAGGGGAATCCAGAGATTCTGGGTTCGATCCCCAGCAGAGTCGCCAGCTATCGCTCCCGGGATTTTCATCCTAGTACAAACGCGATAGTGGCGCGGAAACGATAGAATCGCCAGCCAAACATTTTTATCCCGAAGGAATGGGAAAGGCAATGTTGCACAAACCTAAGGAAGAAGGAAAAGGATGAGGCCTTGCGAACCAAAGATCTGGGTCCGGAAGTCGCTTACGAATTAGGAAGGTATTAGCACCCCAATCCGTCCGCCGTACCCGACGGGATCCACGCTTATTAATCTGTTTTCAAAGGGTGAAAAAATGATATGTTGTTTGAACAAAAGAATGGCTATTTGGAATGAAATGGAAATGAGAAAAGGAATTGAAATAAAAAATGGAACAAAGGGGGGAAAATGTAGGGAAAAAGAAGATTGTGCTCGAATGGGCCCTACCCCACTGCCTACGTACCTCATCGGGATAAATGATGATCAGAGTCGCCAAAGTTCGTCTAACTAAGATGGGTTCTTATTTATGATTTTTAGGATAACTTTGCCATAGCTCTAGCTCAGGTGTTACCGGCTCTAACTCGAGGGTGTTTACTGTATCGCTGTTTGAACTGTCAAGACAAGTCATGTTCGTCCGCAAAGAGTATGAGATGAGAAGAGAATACGTGTTGTCTTGGTTTGTTGTCTTTTAGAAGAAGTGTTTTGAGTTTGTGTTTGTTATATGTACAACACTAAAGACTATGACACAGGAGCGAATACTTTCCAAGATCGCCCCCAATGGAACGTTTGTAAAGCATCCTAGAAGAGTGAAGGATACCTCCACTAATCATTTCCCGTATAGCTTAAGGCTCCTGACGCATTGTACACATTTTCCTTTATTAAGTGTTTTGATTTTCTTTTAAGATGAGAAGTGAGACTCAAGTTACAAAAGGAAAACTCTAAGGGAAACTAGACTTACCCTAAGTTAGTTGAATTTAAGGGTGACCTAAGGTTAGTGAGGTTTGAAAGATTAAATTTACCTAAGAGATATTAAACTAGAAGTACAAGTACAAAAAGGAATAATGAACATTATGGTCCTCCTAGGTCATGTTGGGTAAAAACGTGTATGAAACATAAATGGGATGAAACGATGGATCGGGTGGGTCGATTGCGTGGTGCTAAGATGCACGACTTATGGTGTGCAACATACAAGGCTTGCTTTTGGTTGTAATGGAGTGAAATGATGGTAATCGAGGAATCCTAAAGTCACATGAAGATTTATTTATTTATTTGAAAATTTACTCGATGTTGGATCGAGTATCTTATTTTTGTTTTTTGAGATTTTGTTTTTTATCCATTCGTTTTATCTTTTCTATCCTAATTATAGGAACTATACAAGCATACAAGTTCTAAGCTATTACATCACAAAGTATACAAAATATAATCGAGGCATAACAAAACATAATCCAAGTCCATAAGCAAATCCTCGAAAAATACCTTGCACAAAAAGAAAATTGTTTGTAAATGAGGTGAAAATGCATGTGCACTAATATGATGGAAATGAATTAAGATGACAAAAATATCAAAAGTCATGGAAAAATGTGAAATTAATTCCCTAGAGTCTCTAATCTGATTATAACATTGTGTTAAAAAATATCCTAAAATTTCAAAGTCTAACTATGTCAAATGGTCACTTAAACTTACCTAAGATTCAATCATAATTTTACACACATTACACTACCAAAACAGTGGATAAAATGACCTAAACAATATACCAAAAATATTCTAGGTACTATTATTTGTCTTCTAATCATAGCAAAATGAATGGGCCAAAAATGTTACAGGAAATGGGAGAAATAAAATGTACCAATTATGTGTTCACGAAGGAAATTAATATAAAATCAATTAAATGAAAAATCGAAATTTAATTAAAAAAAGACAAAATTCAGAAAGTGAAAAATGTGGAATGGTTCTAAATTGAGTTTAAAGTCTCATGTAATTTTTATAGAATTTTATTTTATGTTTTAGTATTTTTTATAGACTTAATTTGAAATGGTGTTAAGACAAAAATTAAGAAAGGATGGAAAATAAAGGGGGTGCGGATAGAAATGTTTATTAGTTAAAAAAGATAACTGGGCTCAAATGAGGGGTGCTGATAGCATTAATCCAAAGCCCAAAACACATAGAGGGGAGAGGGAAGACCACAACGAAATTGGTCCAACCGGACGATGACACGTGTCACCGCTGGATTGGACCGAACAAAGGGGAATCTATCTTGAGAAAATTGGGCGGTGGATTAAGAAGATTATGCATTTATGGAAAATAAAACACTTAATTGATTTTTATTGGTTTTAATTTTTTTTAATAATCTTAAATATTATTAACTCAAGATAATTACAATATTAATCTAAAATTATGTTTTTATAATTTGACAATTATGAAATACAGAAGCAACAAACGGATTGGAAATCAAAGCAAAACCCTATATTCCCTTCTCCTCCCCCCTTCACTGCCCTCTTCATCTTTTTCCTCTCCCTTAACCTTCTTCCTCCAGACCCTAACACTTCATCTTCTTCCTTCATCTAACCCTAATCCTCCCTCAAAATGGTGCGTCCTTCCCCCACCTTCGCCGGAACACCACACCTCAAAACTCTTTCATAAACCCTAACCCCAACACAAGTTCACAACCATCAAACCACAAATCACCCCTTTCGGAAACAAGACGTCTCAACAATTCGGCCGTACCAGAGTAATCAATCAAGAGATGAGCGATTTACTAACCTTTGACGTCAGTTGCGTATCTGGATGGATGGAGATTGGTTATTGATCATGACCGTTGGCAACGACCCAACCGTGGTCATTTACCGAGCGAAGATGATGATGGTTTTGATTGATGAACGGCGAGGATGCTTCGAGGTTGATTCCGCTTCTTGAGCCTGTACACCGCAGATTGAAGGTGCGTCAAAGCCTCCTGGATCGAAAATTCTCCACCGCGATTCTGAGTCACTATTGACGACTTGATGTTCGCCCAGGTTTGTGAATCTTTATTGTTATGTTGTGTTGTGGTAACGCGTTCTTGACAAATCTTACTTCTGACTTGTGTTTATGATGTGCACCTAGGTGAATCGATGATGGCTTGTTGTTTTGAAGATAATCTGGTTACAGGCGATTGATGAGTAGTTGAAGGTGGTGGAATGATGAAGGCTATGAGGATGATGAAGACTTGCGGCAAGTTGATGTTGTTGTTGAAGATTATAAAGAAGAAGATTTCCCGTACAAAAGAGGTAACGATTCGATCTTTTTCTTCTACTCCAAAGTAGTTCTTGTTCCTTTGTAAGTCTTCCTAGGATTCTCGAATCCACTGGTTTGTTGTAGTGTTACGAATCGGCGAATTGCTTCCTTGGATTGATGATATTGTTTTGAATTGTTTGCAGGTTTATCAGAGAAGATGAAACAGGGTGAAAAATGGAAGAAGAGGAAGGTTGATGAAGGTATGAAAGAGAGGAAGAAGATTGAATGGGGAAGAAGATTCTGAGGAAGAGTGAAGATCAATGGAAGAAGATGCAACAATGAGAGTGGAGCAGAATGAAGAAATAAGACTGAAGAGTGAAGGAGAGTGATGAAGAAGTATGAATTTGAGGAGAAAGAAAAAGCATCGAAAAATCAGAGCCCTCAATCTACATCAAATTCCTGATTTTATAGAAGAGAGATTGAAGGGTTTCCTGGGAATTTCAGGTGAGGTTTCAGTTATAGTTAGTTAGTTTTTGTAACTGATTTCAGTTATTAATTCCTGCAATTCTGTTTTTGTGATTTCTCTCCTTAACTTCTTTCTTTCTTTTGCGTTTGTGTGTACTGATTGGACTTCTTTCTTATTATTATAAGGAGCATACTGATTTTCTTTTTAGAAGAATGGAGGGTGGTGATTGAAAACGATGAAGATTTATTGATGTGTAAATTATTGGCGAAGTTGCGATGCTGATTTTCTTGACTCGAGAGAGGGAAAAGTTGAAGAAGATAATTGGTTACAGTTGAAGGTCGAAGAATGATTTCTAGAGTCAGTTAGTATTGGCAACTGTTTTTTGTAACTGAAAATTCTTTGAGATTTTCTGTTATTCATTTTTTTTGGTTAAGTTATGTGAGTTTCTCTTCACTTTGTAACATAATTTTTCTGCTAGCTTTCACTTTCCACTGTATTCTTGTGTGTTTTTGGTATAAATTTCTGGTGTAAATCCCCTGTATTATCAGACTTCTGGTCTTATTCTTGTATGAAAGTTTTTTTCTTCAGTTTTTGTTAAAAGATCTCCGTTATCACTTTAATCTTCCATTTGCGGTTTTTTGATATGGCATTCTTTGACATAACTCCCCTTTGTTGGAAATATCGACTTTTTTATTATCCACAAACTGCTGTGAATTCTTGGATTTTGTATGGATAATCATCTTTTTCCATTTTTTTGAGAATTCTTGTAATGGATTTTAATTTCAACTTTTCTAAACTCAATTTTGCAACTTTCTATTTCATGTGTAATTTGGGAATCAAACTTATGATTAATTCATGACACAATGCTCTATTATTTCCATTGTTTTTTTTTTAGTTTTCTCTTTGGATCATAGCCATGGGCCCGTTTTTTTATTTTTCTCTTTGGATCATAGCCATGGGCCCTTTTCTGATACTCATTAAGGACATCAAAATCAAATCTCTTGGGTAACTATTAAAATGTTAAAACATAATGAAGAAACATGGTTTGGGCTTATAATAGGCATTGGGTTTAAGATGAATTTAAGTATGAAATTGGAATGAATTTGGAATTGGATTTGAGCAACGAGATATAATTGGATCTTTGATTTAAATGGATGTTAAGAAGTAAGAATGGAATTTGGACGAGAAAAAGTGGATCTAGAAATTGGTTAATGGTGATTGAAATTGGATTTGGGTCAAATGGTTCAAAGTGACTAAAATTTATTTGAAGAAATGGCCCAGGAAAACCATAGTGACTTGTATTCAAAATGGATATCAAGGACTTGAATTTGAATTTGAACGGCACCTTCCAAATAAATCATAACCGTTCACTTTCCACCCTTCATCCAAATCACATTATATGAATTCACTCCTTGAATAACTACTCCATTTGAAGACGGATCCAATCACTCTCTTATTTTCAACTAAATGAAAACTAAACCATCCACTGTATGATGATGAAGGTGTAATGAGGAAGGAGCATCAATATAGCTTGAGTAGAGACCCTAGAACAATTAAATGTTTTTGAAGAACTTTCTGCTAATTCACATTACTGAGATCTTGATCCTCAGAAAACCTCTAATCCCATGCCCTAGGAACCCAATGAAAATGCATGATTGTGATGATATGACCTAATGAAAGATGCATGTGAATGATTGTGAAAAAGTTAGTTAGATGGTTTTAAACACCCCAAATTTTCCCTCACCCATTGCACCATGGCTTGTGCTCCTTTTATATGCATAAATTCAATCATAGAATCTCACACGACATTTTTGATTCACTGCATTGCTTCTAAGTCATCTGCATGTAGGGTTTGTGATCTGAGCCATCCCTGAACCATTTAAGCCACTTCAAAGGTCTTCAATCACTCCAAAGGGGTACATGTATGTTCAAGCATCATATTATATCCTCACAAAGTCAAGGAAGTCAAAGAATCACAAGAACTGAGAAAGGCATGGAAGCAAAGCCAAGTTTAACTACACAGATGACCTAGAATTAGGGTTTTTGTTTCAAAGGCCATAACTCCAAATTTTTTGGTCATTCTTGTTTCTATTGGTCTCTATATGGTATAAGGATCATGCATATCAATTTTTATGAAGAAATTCCATGGGGAAGGCATCTGATCAAGGGATGACTTCTTGAGCAAGTCAGTGCAAAATCAGGGCATCTGAGCCCCCCAATGACCCAACCAAAGGGTGTTCTCCATCATTTTGATTGCGTATGATCTTTATTTGATCATAGAAGATGTTAGAAGTTCACAAAATTGAAGAATTTCAAGCCATTTGCAAAATTGCCTTTTTGGGAAAGTGACTTGTAATGTAAACTTGCCATTTTGGGAAAGTTTTTCAACCTCCTCAAATTGATTCAAAAATGCCTCAAATGAGAAAACTTTGGTCATGAAAGTTGTAGATTGGATCATTCCCTTTTCAAAAATTACAAGAACGCATTCTAATTCATTTTGGATCAAAAGTTATGGCTTGTCAAAGTTGGACAAAATCACATAATTTCAAGTTTTGTACCAAAGAGGCAAAGTTGCAAAACCTCATGCCAAGCCTTTATGTGACTTCAAATTGATTTCTATGCATTACACAAACATGAACCATGACCTAAAAATCAGAATGCACCAAAGAATTGTCCATTTTCATGACTTGTGCATTAAGAAACTTCAAAAGGGCCAAACATTATGAAAATTGCAAAAACTCACACAAACCCTAATCCACTTGCTGCATTGCCTCAAATTCACTTCCATGGTTCTCCTTGATTCAAGATGCAGCCAAGCCATGCCTTGTACCTTGCCTGAAATGGCCCATACCTCTCTTACACAAAAAGTTGACTTTATGCATTTTGCTCCATACCAATCACACTGCTCCACAACAACTCTCTGACCTATCACGGATTGATATGTGTACCAAAAGAGACTCAACACATAACACAACACAGCCTGAAACATCCCACAAGCCATAGTTCCCAAAACGGACCTCTTATGCATTTTGCTTCGAATCTCAAAACACAGCCTTCAAACATCAAAACAAACTTCACCAAATCACTCACCATGATCCTCTGATCATTTCCCAACCATTGTTTTGGCCTGAAACCTCCCACATCAAAAACACGATTTCCCTCCTCCATTGACCTGAGCTTTTGCAAACTTCCTCTAGAGACCATATAAACTCCAGCTAAGCATCACAAACTTCTGGGGAGGATCATTGGAGCTTGTTTGGACCAAAGAAGAAGCCAAAAAGTCCTTGTTTCGAAAGCTCCAGTTCAGGTGAGCTCAATAACATTTTTTCCAGAACTTTAATTTCTTGTTATAAAATGATTTTATGAGTTGCACTGATCATCTGGATGTATTTGGTTTTGAAAATGGTCAAGAAACAAGCATGTATTGACTGTCTGAAAGTTTGCCCGTAAAAATGGTTTTGTTTGTTTCTCTTGATTCACGAAAAATAAATGATGTTTGTTGTAGGGTTTATGTTTAATGATGTTCATAGATTGATTCTGGAGAGTTTAGTGAGGTTTTGATGCGTTTTGAGTGAGATTGAGAAATTGATTGGCCGGAGAAGATGACCGGAACACTGTTCCGGTCATCTGAAAGTGATTAGGGTTAGGATTAGGGCTAATGACTTAATTAGGCAAGTTTGAATTTGGACCGTTCGTTCGCGCGCGCAGTCAACTCTCGCCTCCTTGAATTTGAATCTCAGCCCTCAGATTAGCTGACTTTCTCTTTTTTCTTTTAAATTCATTTTAATTTTATTTGTTTTGCATTTTATTTCCACGAATTATTAAAAATAGCAAATCATATTTAAAAATTCTGAAAATTTTTGTCAAATATTTCATTAATTTTTATAACCCAAAAATATTTTTATTTTTTATTTTTTGCATAAAAATTATTTTTAAATCATTTAAATGTTTATTTTTAATTAGTTAATTAAAATTAATTAATTAAAAATACATTTAGGTATTTAAAAATATCAAAAAAATTCACATTACATTTTAAAACATTTAGAAACATTATCAAACTCTCAAAACAAATTTCTTTTTGGTTCTTGATGCATTTTAACAATTTTCATTGGAATTAAATCCATTTAAGGGCAATATTTTGGTTCAAACTTTGAAAAAATCCATTCTTCCTAACCCTTGAGAGTTTGATAATAGTTCTTCTTGCATTGCATCCTCCATAGCATGTAGTTTATAGGATAAAATTGGTTTGAATTGATCTTGCATTTTCAATTTGTTTTGTATTTTTCTTTGTGAGGCACCCCAAAACCCTATCCAACTTAGGAAATTCATAACTTGCACTAGGTTAAGATTTGGATCCCCTCCTTTGGGCAGTGAACTTGTGTAGGTTTAGGGTTCCCTTGATCCCATTTTCAATTTTTCGTCATGTCATTTGCTTCTGGTTTTGGATTTTTGTGATGCATGTTGTATGTAAACCCTAATTTGTGCTTTCCTTTGCATCCATTTCTCATTTGCTTGCATTCAATGACTTGCCATGAAATTTTGTGCATCCATATGATTCATAATACATCTTAGGACATATTAGAATCATGTTTGATCATTGCTTCATTCCTTTTCCATGTTATATGTCCATTCCATTTCATAAACATTCATGAATCTTTTTGGTCCAAAGCATGTCTCCTTTGCATCCTTATGCTTGTTTGATCATTCTCATCTCTTGTCATGTGTTTGCATCATCCCTTAGCATAATTAACATCATGTTTATGCTTCTGAATTTGTCTTTCATCATGACATTTCATCTCATTTGCATTGCATTCCTTTTCTTTTGCTAACTTTTCAGGTGGTAAGTTGTTTTGAGAAGTGAATTTGCCTTCACTTCTCACAAATCTCTTCTCATCTCTCTTGCATATTTGCTGCATTTTATCTTTGTATTAGAGTGAGCTTGCTCATTCATTTTCTTCTCTTACTTTCCTCCTTCAAGCAACTTGTCTTCTTAAGTGAAGCAAGTTGTTTTGCTTCTCTCTGCTCCTTCCTCCTTTCATCTGCTTCTCTCCTTGGTGGCTCTTTGAAGATTTCTCTCTCTCTTAAGCCTCACAAACCCTAGGATCTCCAAGTATGATAATGATTAGGGTTTGATTAGTCCCCCATTTAGCTTTTACCTTTGTGTCATCATTGAGTCTTCTCCTCTCCTCTCATAATCCAAGACTAAACCTTAAAGGTTTTAAGGCTTTGTGATTAAGCTTATGCCTGCATCCTTCTATTAGGATGGAGTGTATAACTTTAATCCTAAGTGTTAAACCCTTAATGTGTTTAAATCCTTTAATCAATCCATCTAATAATCACTAAGACATCAAGCTTGTAACTTGGGCCTTGCATTAGGGTTCCAATTCTTCCTTAATTGGTTAAGAAGGACTAACCCTAGTGTTAATGGACAAGTCCCCCTCAAGTTGTCTTACAAATCATAAAAATCACTTCTTCATCTTATCATTAACTAAAATCCATCTAATAAAGGCTTTGTTTTGCCATGAGGTTAATCCCTAATCATGGATTAAGTTGAGGAGTCTTCCTCAGCTTAAATGTTATCATCTATTATCCTTCTATTAGGATGGTGTAATGAGTCCATTAAATCCTTGATTATGGCTTAAACTCATTACTCAACACTAAACAAAAACACCAAAAACATCTAAATAAATACAAGTAGGTTAATGATCTTAATCCTACATCATGGTGATTAAGTGTGAGGTGCTTACTTCATACTTAAGGTATTCTCATTACCCCTAATCAGAGGGGGGATGTGATGAGTTTACTAACCCTTGGTTTAGGCTTAAGCTCATTTTCTTATGACAAACACCAAAAAAGGGCAATAAAAGATTGAAAACACAAAAACAAACAATAATCGTCTCCTCCGGGATTCTTTTCTCATCTCATTCACTCACAACCGATAACTTGCTTCTTCCGTCTAATGCAAGACAGTTTGCACCTGAGCCAGACAGGTCATACACTTGAGCATAGACAAATAGGCAGTTCACAAGTCAATTTATCTTTCAGTCTCTTTGAGTCGAACTACGGTGTTCTGACTTCCTCATTGCACGAGAGGATACGTAGGCATAACTTAACAGTTATCGAACAAAAGTCTCTGTATATTCCCCTTTTTTCCAGCATTATTCTTTAAGCCTCATAGTCTTGAGCTTTACACTTTTGTTCTTACACTGACACTTCTCTTATACACTTCACATTTCTTTTTCACTGACACTTGCATTCTTTTCAGCTTTGATACACTGATTGCACTGACACTACCCCTTTAAAACACAAATCTTTTAAGCATGGATCCCGTCGAATACGGCGGACAATCTGGGTGCTAATACCTTCCCAGGTCGTAACCAACCCCCTTTCTCAGTCTCTCTGGTTCGCAACCGTCTTATCCGTATCTTTCTAGGTCTATGCAGCATTACCTTTCCTCCGGGATAAAAATGCCTAGCTGGCGACTCTTGTCTTCTGAGTTCACCCTTGTGTGTTCTCTCTCTTCTCGCCGACCGTTCGCGTCTGTACCCAATTTGAGTTAGCCTCATTTGGTGGGAGCGACAACTTGGCGACTCTGCTGGGGAACCTTATATTGCAACCAGAGTTTCTGGTTCTTTTTGTGGGTTCCTCCTAATGCTTGTTTGATTTGTGTTTACTGGGGTGTTATGTGCTAATTGTGTTTATGTATTTGCTTTATTTACTGCTTTATGTACAGTTATTTATTGCTTTCTTTACAGTTTTATACATCATACTGTCATACTGTCATCTTGCTGGATCTGGTTTGTTGTTTTGATGGGTGGGGTTCTATTGAGAGTTTGAGGTCCTATACCTGGGACCTGAGTGACACCTAGGCTAGAGTGGTTCATGTTCTTTCCCATTCCATTTCGGTCTGGTGCGGGAATATGAAACATGGTTCAGATGTGGGTTTCTTCTTGAGAACTCTGTGCTACAGATTTATTGTAGTTCTAGGGCTATCTAGGAAGCCTGCTAAGTCTGGATGACCTTTATTATTGACCTTCAGAAACTGAGGTGAATTAGAGGAGGATCTTTTATGGTTACTGTAAACACTGTACCTCCGGGTTAGAAGTGTTTACACTTCTCATAACTGATCCAAGTATGAGGATCCTTATTTTAGAACACTGCCTATGGGGGGGTTGGGCTGTTTGCAGGTTTGCAGGTACCCTTGGCCACATCATACCCTGTTACTTTGCTTTGATTAAGAGTACCTCACTTTGGACAGTTCTTGTGATTTAACCCTGGACATGTGGCTCTTTATTTGAGTCCCCCACCTTGGTTACTGGATTTCTGAACCCCTGTCTGGACTTCTTGAACATACATGGACCTTGTATCAAGACAGTAATCAGATCCAGCTTGATCACAAACCCTTGCATATCATTTTTATACTCATCATTTGCATCATTTAACATTTGTTTATTTGTTTTTCAGGGTATCCACATTATTTTTGGCTTGGTTTTGACCCCTTCATCTGCATAGACCTCTGCTTCATCAGTTATCTGCTTCAGCTATCTTCATCATCATCAGCACTAGCCTGTCAGTGGCTCATCTCCAGTACCAGTGTTGATCTTCATCAGCACTTGTCTTCAGCTCTTCATCAGCAGTCATGGCTCCTCCCAGGAAGAGCAACATTTCATACCATTTCTTTGAGCCTGTGTTGGCTGGTATCAGGCAGGTCCAGTCACTTATCACACCTGACCACATCCCATTATTCAGAGAGCATTATGGAGGTATCCTTGATATGGTTATGGACTTAGACCCATCTCAGAGGAGCATGATCCACACCTGCCTGCAGTTTTATGACCCTCCTTTGAGATGCTTCACTTTCCCAGACTTTCAGCTAGGACCTCTTTTGGAGGAGTTTTCATCATTGATTTGAGTACCTGTCAGGGGTGGAGTCCCCTTCAACCAAGAGATGACTTCTCCCAGCAATGGAGAAGTGGAAAAAGCAATGTACCTGGAGCCTACTTTGATTGAGCACAATATGACAACAAAGGCTGGGATCCCTGGCCTGCACCTGGATTTCTTGATTTCTCAGGCCATCTTGAAGGCCTCTTTGGGAGAATGGAGGGTAGTTTGTGCATTGTTAGTGTCGCTCCCAAAAGATGAGACTGGCTCAAATATGGTACAGACGCGAACGGTCGGCGAAAGGAGGAATGAGACGGTTTGCGAACCAGAGAGACTGAGAAAGGGGGTTGGTTACAACCTGGGAAGGTATTAGCACCCAGATTGTCCGTCGTACTCGACGGGATCCACGCTTAAAAGATTTGTGTTTAAAAGGGGTAGTGTCATTGCAATTTGTGTATAAAATAGCTGGAAAAGATGTACAGGTGTCAGTGTAAAAGCAGTGCAAAGTGTGATATATACAGTGTCAGTGCAGGAACAGGAATGAAATGCTCAAGATCATGAGGCTAAAAGAATGATGATGGAAAGAGGGGGAATATACAGAGACTTTTGTTTGATAACTGTTAAGTTATGCCTACGTATCCTCTCGTGCAATGAGGAAGTCAGAACACCGTAGTTCGACCCAAAGAGACTGAAAGATGAATTGACTTGTGAACTGCTCACTTGCCTATGCTCAAGTGTAAGACCTGTCTGGCTCAGGTGCAAACTGTCTTGCATTAGACGGAAGAAGCAAGTTCCCGTTTATGAATGAGTGTGATGAGAAAAGAATCCCGGAGGAGACGATTATTGTTTGTTTTTGAGTTTTCAGTCTTTTATTGCTTTTTGAGAATTTATCATAAGTTAATGAGCTTAAGCCTAAACCAATGGATTTAGTAAACTCATCACATCTTCCCTCTGATTAGGGGTAAGGAGAATACCTTAAGTGTGAAGTCAGCTTCTCACACTTAATCACCATGGTGTAGGATTAAGATCATTAACCTACTTGTGATTATTTAGATGTTTTTGGTGTTTTTGTTTAGTGTTGAGTAATGAGGTTAAGCCATAATCATGGATTAAACAGACTCATTACACCATCCTAATAGAAGGATAATAGATGAGAATGTTTAAGCTGAGGAAAGCTCCTTAACTTAATCCATGATTAGGGATTAAACTCATGACAAAACAAGCCTTTGATTAAGTGGATTTTATTTAATGATATGATGATGAAGTGATTTTTAGGGTTTGTAAGACAACTTGAGGGGGACTTGTCCATTAACACTAGGGTTAGTCCTTCTTAACCAATTGAGGAAGAATTAGAACCCTAATGCAAGGCCCAAGTTACAAGTGTGGTGTCTTTATAGTTATTAAGTGGATTGATTAAGAGATTTAAACACATTAAGGGTTTAACACTTAGGATTAAAGTTATACACTCCATCCTAATAGAAGGATGCCGGCATAAGCTTAATCACAAAGCCTTAAAGCCTTTAGGGTTTAGTCCCTGATTATGAGATGAGAAGGGAAGACTCAAGAGAGACACAAAGGTAAGAAACTAAGTGGGGGACTAATCAAAATCCTAATCATTGTCATGCTTGGTTGTTCCTAAGGTTTGTGAGGTTTTCAAGAGACATCTTCAAAGGGAACCACCAGGAAGCAGATGAAAGGATCAAGAAGAGCAAAGTAACTTGCTTCATTGAAGAAGACAAGTCACTTGAGGAAAGAAAGTAAGAAGAACAAGAATGAGAAAGCTCAATCTCAAACACATAATAAAATGCAGCAAGGGTGCATGAAAGGGATGAGAAGAAAGTATGAGAAGTGAAGGCAAATTCACTTCTCAAAGCCACTTACCACCTGAAAAGTTAGAAAAGAAATGCAATGCAATGCAAAATGGGATGGAATGGCATGATGAGAAACAAAACCAGGAGCACATACATGATGTTAATGATGCTATTAGATGCTACAAACATGAGGCAACACATGGAAATGATCATACAAACTTATGGATGCAAATGAAGCAAGTTTAGAACCATGATCATACATGAAATGTTATGAGATGTAGATGACATACAACATGGCAAATACAAGATGCAATGATCAAATATGCTTTCAATATGTCTTATGATGTTAGATGAATCAAAAGAATGCATAAAATGCTATGGCAAGTCAAGGTATGAATGCAAATACAAGGTGGATGCATATGGAAGCCCAAATTAGGGTTTATGATCAAAACATCAAACACAAACCAAAATCAGAAGCAAACATTAAGATAAAAAATTGAAAATGCCATCAAAGGACCCCTAATCCTATACTAACTCACTGCCCAAAGGAGAGGTTCCAACTCTTAACCTAGTTCAAGTTATGATTTTCCTAAGTTTTCTAGGGTTTTAGGGTTCCTTAACAAGAAAATTACCAAACAAATTGAAAATGAAAGATCAAATCATGACCATTTAACCTCACAAACTACATGCTAAACACAAGGCAATTCAAAAAGAATCAAAGTCCAACTCTCATTGGTTAGGCAGAAATGATTTTTTGAAGTTTGGATCAAAATAATGCATAAAAATGATTTTAATTCCATGAAAAATTCTCAAAACGCATCAAGATCAAAAAAGAAATTTGGTTTGAGGGTTGGACAATGTTTCTAAATGTTTTTAAATGTTTCTTGAATTTTTTGGTGATTTTTAAATACCTAAAAGCATTTTTAATTAATTAATTCTCATTAATTAATTAAAAATAAACTTTTAAATATTTAAAAATACTTTTTTAATGCAAAAAATAAAAATAAAAATATTTTTGTGTTCTGAAATTAAATAATAACTTGTATAAAAAATTTCAGAATTTTTGAAAAGGTTTTACTATTTTAAATAAAATGGAGAAAACAAAAGAAATAAAAATGAAATAAAATTAATAAAAAGAAAAGTATGCACATCTAGAGGCTGAGATTCAAACTGGGAGAAGGAGGGAAGACTGCACGCGCAATCCTACGGCTGGTATTCAAATTGGTCAAATTAATATAAAACCTGATTAATTAGTTAATGACGTGGATTAGGGCTTTAATGAAGCAATCCAGGCCCTTGAATGCACGCGGGAATGGACTTGGTCAACTCATCCAACGCTCACAATTCAAACTTCATTAATGACAGGGATTAAACCCTAATTATTTTCAGGTGGCCGGAGAAGACCTCCGGTCATCTTCTCCGGTGGGAACCCCACCTGAAAATTCCTAGAATCTTCAAAACGTAACTAAAATGAAATCTAAACAAACATAAATCCTTCCCACACTTCACTGAACTAAAACCCTAACACAAACATCATTTATATTTCATCAATCTCATGAATCGAAAAAAAACAAATTTTAGGGCAAGACTTTCAGATCATGATTAAATCCTCATTTCTTCACCATTTTCAAAACCAACAACATATTCATGATCAGGGAAGCATGTAGAAGCTATTAAGAACTTAAAAATTCATTTCTGGAAAAAAAGTTCTTGAGCTACCTGAGTTTTGAAGCTTTCAGTTCACAGCTTTCTGGCCTCTCCTCTTTGTGCAATCCACTCCCTTTGGTCCCTTGATGATGTCTGGATGCTTAGAAGGAGTTTGTGTTGGCTGGTTTGGGAGTTTGAACAAGTTCTGTTCAAACTCAGGTGAGAATCGTGTTCTGGATTCTTTGAGTTTCAGGTTGATTTTAGGGGTGCTTTGTGATCAGGGTGATGTGTGGAGAAGGTTTGTGAAGTTTGTTTAAGTGTTTGTGGCTTGTGGGGAGAGTTTCGAAGGAAAATGCAAGTTGGAGTGATTTTGTGAATGCTGAGTTCTAGTGTGTTTCAGGCTTGCCCCTTGTGTGGTTTGGCTTGCAATTTGTTTGTATAAACAATTGCTATTGATCAGAGGATGTGACATGCCCTTTTGTGATAGGTGTAGCTACTTTTGCCAATTTGTCAACTTTGTGTAAGAGAAGCATGGGTCATGTTCTAGCCAAGTACAAGGGGTGTGGGCTGCGCAGCAAGGTGAGGGAGAAAGGCTAGGATTGATCAGCAGGCTAGGCAACAAGTGGATGAGAAGTTATCATTGGTTTTGCAACTTGGCTTGCCTTTGCTTTTCATGAAAAAGTCTTGCTCCATAGGCCTCAAAAGTGAATGATCTCTTGGCCCATTCTGATTTTTGAATGTTGTGTGATCATGTGATGAAGTTTTGAAGTCATTTTGAAGTCAATAGAATGCTTGGTACAAGAATTTGCAAGTTTTTCCATTTGGTGCATAACTTGAATTTTAGTGATTTTTGCCAACTTTGACAAACCATAACTTTTGATCCAAAATGAATTAGGTCATGTTCTTGTACTTTTTGAAAAGGAAAAGATCTAATCTTCAACTTTCATGACCAAAGTTTTTCCATTTGAAGCATTTTTGAATCAAAAAGTAAGGGTTGAAAAAGTTGCATAAAATGACATTTCCATTAAAAGTCAAACTTGCCCAAAAAACTCAACTTTGCAAAAACTTCAAATTCTTCAATTTTGTGAACTTCCAACCTCTTCCATGATCAAATAAAGATCATATACACTCAAAATGATGAAGATCACCCCTTGGTTGGGTCATTGGGGGCCTCAGATGCCCTAATTTTGCACTGACTTGTCCAGAAAGTCAACTCTTGATCAGATGACTTCCCCATGGAATTTCTTCATGAAAATTGATATGCATACTCCCTATACCATATAGAGACCAATAGAAACAAGAATGACCAAAAAATTTGAAGTTATGGCCTCTGAAACCAAAACCCTAATTTCAGGTCATCTGTGCAGTCAAGCCTGGCTCTGCTTCCACACCATTTCCAGTTCTTGTGATTCTTTGACAGTCTTGACTTTGAGAGGAAATAATATGACACTTGAACACATATGGATCCCTTTGAAGTGATTGATGACCTTTGGAGTGGCTCAAGAAGCTCTTGGATTGCTCAGATCACAAACCCTAGATGCAAATGACTTTGAGTCTATGCAGTGAATCAAAAATGTAACATGAGATGGTATGATTGTGTTTATGCATATGAAAATGATCACAAGCCATGGTGTGAATGGGTGAGGGCAAATTTGGGGTGTTTACAGTTAGCCCTCAGCATATATGGGGTTATACTGTTTGCAGATGAGCCCAAATTTATCAGCAAGAATGCCATTCATCTTTTCCTTCTGAGGAACCCAGTACCTACCTTGCTGGGAGATTTCTATTACTCCATTCATCAGAGGAATGAGATGCAAAGAGGAAAGTTGGTGAGATGTTGTGCTCCTTTGTTTCACACTTGGCTGCTCAAACACCTACCTAAGACAGATGCCTTCCTGAATCCTCACCAACAGAAGAATTGGGCTAAGAGACTTATTGCTTTGACTTCAGATAACATCAGATGGTGCACCCAGAGCACCAAAGGCAAGGACATCATCACTAGCTGTGGGCAGTACCCAAATGTGCCTCTAATAGGAGTGAAGGGTTGCATCAACTACAATCCTTTGCTGTTTAAGAGACAACTGGGCTATGCTTTGGTTCACCCTCCTAGAATGCAAGATTTAGCTGAGACCCTGTATTGTGAGATAAAGCCTAATCTAGCTGCTGTCAGACAAGCATCCTGGGCTTGGGAGAACGTCCAGACAAAAGGGATGGCTATTCTTGGAAGGTGCAATAATGTTGCTTCAGCTTAGTACTATGATTGGTCTCATGCTAGAGCTCAGATTACAGGGATGCCTTTCACCATTGAGGATATACCTGGACCATCCACAGCTCAACCAGCAGCAACTGTCAGCCTGGAAGAATTTGAGCAACTGAAGGAAAGGAATGAGAATCTATCTCAAGCTCTATAGAAGACCCTCTGGGAGAGGAGTGATGGTCGTCTGGACATTGAAAGGTTGGAGAAGCTTAGGGTGGAGCATCTGGCCAAGATTGAGAAAACAGGGGATTACATCAAGAAAGCAAGAGCTGGGGAACAAATATTGAAGAATGGCTGTAAAGAGGCCAAGCTTCAAAAGGCTAGGACTGATCTCTATCTGCAAGAAAGTCAGGCTAGGTGGGTCAGGATCACTGAAGCCCAGACACAAGAAGATCAGAGAACTCAAGCCAGGATTGAGCAGCTAGAGGCCAATGAAAAGAAGCAACAGGAAGCTTTGCTGGTAGCCCAGAAGGAGATTTCAGAGTTGAAGCTTAGGGTTGGTTTGAAGAGGTCAAATGACCAAGACAGGCACAAAAAGCTGACCACTGCCATTGCCACTAGGAACCTCCTCATCAGGACTATTACAGAGCATCCGGCTGGTCCAGTGACTGAGGCACTTCTGAAGGAGGTTAAGGAGGATGAGTTTGGACTAGATGTCTGACTTTTTGATTGTTGTTGTTTCCATTTGTTGTACTTTTCTTTTTGTTGTATTTTGACCCTCTAGGGGCATATGTTGTAAAAAAAACTATGTATGATTCACCATTTGTAATATATTTTAGTTTGTTTCATTTGGGTTTTCTTTTCTCAACAACATCAAAGCATCTTCCTCGAGGTCTGGAAAGGTCAAAACAAAGAACCAAACTGGATACCTTGGAAAACAAATAAGCATACTGCATTGCATACTAACCTTGATTTGTTTTGTAGGTTTTGTTATTTGTTTCTAACTTTGTTGTGTTCTCAGGAAATATTGCTCGTAGAAGAGTGTTCCCTGTCAACCGTGCACACCGGTATCCTACTCGCAGCAACCTTCCAGGTATTATAATGGAACAAGTACAGCAAGACCTGACAAAGGTCAGAACCCAGATGGCTAATGAAAGGGTGGAGATGAGAAACCAAATGGCCCAATTCATGACTGTGATGATTGGCCTGGCCCAGAGTCAGGAAAGGCTAAGGGCATTGGTAGAAAGACAAACCCCCGAGGAACCTCATCCTGTAACTGGAGGGACTAGTAACAATGAGAGGGGTCAGCCTCATGTTAATCCACCTGTATTTGGACCTCATCTAGATCCGGAAGTCAATATCCCGGGTAATGTGCAAGGAAATACTACTGGGGGGAGGATCTTACAAGAAGACCCCGAAGAAGAGCAGTTCACTGTAATGGGAGCTGGGGATAAAGTCTATGACCGAAGGATTGATGAAATTGCTGAGAAGTTGAGATCTCTGAAGTCTCAAAACTCTTTAGGTTTCGATGTGATGGATATGGGGTTAGTAGACGGGGTGAGAATTCCCCACAAGTTCAAACCCCCGTGCTTCGAGAAATACAATGGAACCTCCTGTCCAGAAACTCACCTGCAGTCTTTTATGGGAAGACTTAAAGCATATACCATGGATGAAAAGCTGTGGATGTTCTATTTTGAAGACAGTTTGACTGGGGCTTCAAAGGAGTGGTATTCACACTTGACCAGAGCTACTATCAGATGCTGGAAGGACCTAGCTGAGGCCTTCATCAGACAATGTCAATATAATCTGGATATGACTCCTAACAGGACCCTTTTGATGGGAATGTCTCAATCTTCCAGGGAGAGCTTCAGGGAATATGCCCAAAGGTGGAGACAGCTTGCTGCTGTTGTCCAACCACCCATGTCAGAAAGAGAAATGGACGACATGTTCATGAATACTTTGCAAGGAACATATATTGATAGGTTGGCTGCCTTTTCTTCCACCAGTTTTGCTGACGTAGTCATAGCCGGTGAAAGAATTGAAAGTCTATTAAAAATGGGCAAAATTTCTGATAATGGTGCAAGTTCGTCCAGTAATCCCAGGAAGCCTTTTGTGGGACCTCGAAAGACCGGTGATACAAATGCCATTCATGCCAGCAGGGGCAGACCTCAGTATGTCCACAGATCAGTAGCAGCTGTCACTATTCCAGCTCCGATTCCTCAGCAATCAGCATATCAACAACCACAACAACCCCACTATCAACAACAAGTTCAGTATCCGCCACAAAGAGCCTACAACAATAACAATAGCAATCAACAACAAAGACCTTTTCATCAAAGACCATCACAGGCAAATAGGGTGATTGACCCTATCCCTATGCCTTATGCTGCCTTATTGCCACAACTCCTGAAGCTCAACTTGGTTGAATTAAGGACATTGGCACCACCAGATCCCTCCAATCTCCCAAGGAATTATGATGTCAACGCTAGGTGTGCTTTCCACTCCAATGCACCTGGCCACAATACGGAGAAATGCAGGGCATTGCAAATGAAAGTCCAAGATCTGGTGGATTCTAAAGCCCTCAACTTTGCACCCCCTCCAAATGTCAACAAGAATCCTATGCCTAATCATGGAGGGCCGAGGATTAATGCCATCGAAGAAGACAAACCATCTACTTTAATCACCGGCGTTGCACAAATTCGGACACCTCTGGTCGAAATTAAAGCTCAGCTTCTAGAGTGCCAGGTGTTCCCCGGGTGTGAGCTCGGTTGTGGGTATTGCAACATTGCAGTCAACAGGTGTGATAATTTGAGAAGCGGCATAGATGGTCTTATCAAAGATGGTATCCTTCAGATCTCAACAACAACACCTACAAATCCAGCAATTCCTTTGACAACAATTCCTGATTCTTCTACAACAGCAGCAACAATCATTCCTACCGATTCATCAATATCATCAGCAATGGCTCCGTCCATCACTTCAACGAGTCAAGTTTCAACAACCATTTCTTCTACAACATCAACATCCATTTTATCAGCAGTATCTTATACAACGCCAACAGGAATTAATGAAGATGTCTCAGCAGTCACAATCTATTATGATCCATCAAGTGTTCCTCCAAACAACAACTTTCAGCAACAAACAGTGGCACCTCCTGCCAGGTCACATGTCACAATTTACTACGATCCGCACACCATTTCAGTACCCTCCTCTGCAGCAGTCAGTCCAGTTACTATCACAGTGCCTGGACCCGTGCCTTATGAAAGCAGTAATGCCATACCTTGGCATTACGGCTCTGATCTCTACTGCAACGGGGAGAAAATCACTTTCGATTCATCGACCTCTTCTCCACAAGTTGATAATGTTGGGGGAGGAGGAGGCTTCACCAGAAGCGGACGCCTTTTTGCCTCACAAGTACAAAGACCTAATGCTGAAGCAGAAGCTGCTGCCAAAGCAAAAGGGAAGAGTGTGGTACTCGAAGAGCCAGTTATCAAAGAAACTCAGAAGACATCTTTTGAGCAAGATGTAGACGAGTTTATGAGAATCATAAAGAGAAGTGATTACAAGGTGGTGGATCAGCTTCACCAAACTCCTTCAAAAATCTCCATATTATCCCTGTTGATGTGTTTTGAAGCTCAAAGGAATGCGTTATTGAAAGTCCTGCACGCAGCATACGTGCCAGGGGAGATCACTGTTAATCAGCTGGAAACCGTGGTAGCAAATGTCAATACCAGTCATGGGTTGGGCTTTACCAATGTTGACTTAACAACTGAGGGACATAACCACAACAAGGCTTTACACATCACCCTAGAATGCAAAGGTGCTGTTTTATCCCATGTACTGGTTGACACTGGGTCGTCACTCATTTTTCTACCAAAGAAAGCCTTGGTGAAGTTGGAGTATGATGGCTTGGCATTGCGTCCAAGTAATTTGGTGGTGAGAGCATTTGATGGCTCTAAAAGATCAGTGCTTGGAGATATTGATCTTCCTGTGATGATCGGCCCGCAGACCTTCAAAATTACCTTCTATGTGATGGACATTCAGCCGGCCTACAGCTGTTTGTTGGGTAGACCCTGGATCCACGCCGCTGGCGCTGTTACGTCTACCCTTCACCAGAAGCTGAAATTCGAGTGGGAAGGCCAGATCATCACCATCTGTGGGGAAGAAGACATCTTTGTTAGCCATCTGGCTACGTACAAGTACATAGAAATGGATGGAGAGATCCATGAAACCATGAGCCAGGGGTTTGAGGCCCTGAACATTAATGAAGCATCTGTTGTACTGGGAACCTCCATAACGTCGTATCAGCAAGCCCAGAAGGTTGTTGAAGAGGGTACTGCCCAAGGCTGGGGAAAGTTGTTGCCCGTGGAGAAGAAAGAAGACAGATTTGGGTTGGGTTACAGACCAACTCAACAAGATCAATCAGAGGCTGCCAAGAAGCTCAATTTTGTCAGCGGGGGAATGCTCACCCCAGATGCAGTGAACAACTTGGAAGACGAGGAGGAAAGCGACCGCAACCTGGAAAGCTGGATACGTCCAAGGATCCCGGGGAGCCAAGTCCTTAACTGGTCTTCCCAGGAAATTATAAGGGTTACTCCTGCAGAGTAATTATTATTTCCTGTATTTTTAAGCATGCATCAAAGTCTTGCATCTTGCCCAAGATGTCAAGACTCATTTTGTAATTGGGCCATCTTGTAATTTTGTGCAAATGGATCAATCAATGGATATCGGACATCTTTTGCAAATGAGTCTTTTCCTTTTCCGCTCACTGTTTTTCATTTTTCTTTTTGTACAAAAATAAAATGGCAATGTTTTCCAAAATGATAACTTCATTTCACTTTTTCTAAACAAGATTAAAATTGATCACTAAAATAAACAATCAAAACCCTTGCAGAAAGTGCCTTTCAGACTGCACCGACAACAACACTGCTATGACTTCGTATGACTTTGACAATCCAATCAATCAAGCTGATGAAGGGGTTGAAGAAGATTATGAGCTTCCTGAAGAGCTAGCCAGGTTGTTAAGGCAAGAGGAGAAGGTTATCACTCCTCACCAGGAGGAGGTCGAAACAGTTAATCTTGGTACGGAAGAAGATGTGAAAGAGGTTAAAATCGGGGCCTCCCTACAAGATTCAGTAAAAGATCAACTGATCGATATGCTTCTGGAGTATGTGGATGTTTTCGCTTGGTCTTATCAAGATATCCTAGGGTTGGACACCGATATTGTCATGCACAAGCTGCCCTTAAAAGAAGACTGCCCGCCGGTAAAACAGAAGCTGCGCCGTACTCGCCCAGATATGGCAATGAAGATTAAAGAAGAGGTACAAAAATAGTGGGACGCCGGGTTCCTTGCTGTAACTAGCTACCCGCCGTGGGTTGCTAATATTGTACCTGTGCCTAAGAAAGACGGCAAGGTGAGGATGTGTGTGGACTACCGGGATCTAAACAGAGCCAGCCCGAAGGATGACTTCCCTTTACCTCACATTGATGTATTGGTTGATAATACGGCCCAGTTCTCGGTATTCTCCTTCATGGACGGATTTTCAAGATACAATCAGATTAGGATGTCACTTGAAGACATGGAGAAGACAACTTTCATCACACCCTGGGGCACGTTCTGTTATAAGGTGATGCCATTCAGACTGAAGAATGCTGGTGCTACTTATCAACGGGCTATGGTAACATTATTCCATGACATGATCCATAAAGAAATTGAATGTTATGTGGATGACATGATTGCCAACTACCTCACAGAAGAAGACCACCTGGTGAATCTGTTAAAGTTATTCAAGCGTCTGAGGAAGTATCAGCTGAAGTTAAACCCCAACAAGTGCACCTTCGGGGTGCGATCCGGTAAGCTGCTGGGATTTATTGTAAGTGAGAAAGGGATTGAAGTTGACCCTGATAAAGTTAAAGCCATTCAAGACATGCCTGCACCGAAATCAGAAAAATAAGTTCGGGGGTTTCTAGGAAGATTGAACTACATTTCACGGTTCATATCTCACCTTACTGCAACATGTGAACCCTTGTTCAAGTTGTTGAGAAAAGAGCAGACGGTCAGGTGGAACGAAGACTGCCAAAGGGCTTTTGACAAAATCAAGGAATACTTACAAGAGCCTCCAATCCATATGCCTCCAGTTGAAGGAAGACCTCTAATCATGTACTTGACAGTTTTAGAAGAGTCAATGGGGTGTGTGCTGGGCCAGCATGACGAGTCTGGTCGAAAAGAGTATGTAATATACTACCTAAGCAAAAATTTTACCGACTGTGAACAACGTTATTCACTGCTCGAGAAAACTTGTTGTGCTTTAGCGTGGGCTGCTCGCCGACTAAGGCAGTATATGTTGACCCACACCACTTTATTGATCTCAAAGATGGATCCAGTTAAGTACATTTTTGAGAAGCCAGCACTTACCGGACGGGTTGCAAGATGGCAAATGATCCTCACAGAATACGACATTCAGTACACATCTTAGAAAGCCATCAAGGGCAGTGTATTGTCTGATTATCTTGCTGAGCAACCCATTGATGATTACCAGCCTATGAGATTTGACTTTCCTGATGAAGACATCATGTTCTTAAAAGCAAAAGATCATGAAGAGCCTAGTCACACTGAAGGAACTGACCCAGAGGAAGAATGGACTATGATGTTTGACGGGGCTGTTAATATGAATGGTCGTGGTGTTGGTGCAATACTCATTACACCTAAAGGAGTTCACATGCCTTTCTCGGCAAAACTCACCTTCAACTGCACTAACAACGAAGCTGAATACGAAGCTTGTATTATGGGTCTTGAGGAAGCCATTGACCTCAGGATCAAGACTTTGACTGTGTTCGGAGATTCAGCTTTGGTAATTAATCAAACCAATGGCAAATGGTACACCCACCAAGATCATCTGATACCTTATCGGGATTATACAAGGAGGTTATTGACTTTCTTCACAACAGTCAAACTTGAGTATATCCCACGAGATGAAAATCAGTTTGCAGATGCTCTGGCTACCATTTCATCCATGATCAAAGTTCAAACTGCCAACTTTGTACCTCGGATTTCAGTTTCTAGACTTGACAGACCAGCATATGTATTTGCAGCAGATGTTGTTAAAGATGATAAGCCTTGGTTCCATGACATTAAGTGCTTCTCGGAGGATCAAACATACCCACATGGGGAATCTTCCAATGACAAGAAGACATTAAGAAGGCTATCTGGTAGTTTCTTCCTAAATACTGACGGTTCCCTCTACAAGAGAAACTTTGATATGGTACTTCTCAGATGCATTGATAAGACAAAAGCAAGCTTGTTAATGCACGAAGTGCACGAAGGATCCTTTGGTACCCATGCAGGAGGGCATGCAATGGCTAAGAAGTTGTTAAGATCAGGTTATTACTGGATCACAATGGATGCAGACTGTTGTGCTTATGCCAGGAAATGCCATAAATTCCAGATTTATGCGGATAAGGTGCATGTGCCTCCCAATCCTCTGAATGTGATGTCTTCACCCTGGCCCTTTGCTATGTGGGGCCACAGATTCAAATGGCCAAAGATTCATCCTGGTAGCCATTGACTATTTCACCAAGTGGGTTGAAGCAGCTTCTTATGCAAATGTTACAAGGCAAGTGGTAGCCCGACTTCTGAAAAGAGACATCATCTGCCGGTATGGAGTTCCCGAGCGAATCATTACTGATAATGGTTCCAACTTGAACAATAAAATGATGGCAGAGCTATGCCGGGACTTCAAGATCCAACATCATAATTCTTCTCCTTACAGGCCAAAGATGAATGGCGTTGTAGAGGCGGCTAACAAGAATATCAAGAAGATTGTGCAAAAGATGGTGGTCACCTACAAAGACTGGCATGAAATGCTACCATTTGCCTTGCATGGGTACCGTATGTCAATCAGAACATCCACAGGGGCAACACCGTATCAACTTGTGTATGGTATGGAGGCAGTCCTACCTGTTGAAGTTGAATTACCCTCCTTGCGGGTACTAATGGATGTTAAGTTGATTGAAGCAGACTGGGTCCGATCCCGATACGAACAACTGAATCTGATTGAAGAGAAGAGATTAGCTGCAATCTGTCATGGGCAGCTATATCAGAAAAGAATGAAGAAAGCCTTTGATCAGAAAGTCAGGCTCCGAGAGTACCAAGTAGGAGATCTTGTGCTGAAAAGACTCCTCCCTCCTCATACAGATCACAGGGGCAAGTGGACTCCGAATTATGATGGCCCATTCATAGTAAATAAGGTTTTCTCTGGTGGAGCACTGATATTCAGTACTATGGATGGCGAAGACTTTCTATCCCCTATGAATTCAGATGCAGTTAAAAAATACTTCACATAAAATGACCCGCTGGACATAAAAACAGAATGTAAGTCCAGGCAAAAATAGGGCATCCCGACGAGTCAAAAACAGAATAAAAGACTCGGGCAAAAATAAGGGAAAATAAGGCAAAAAAATGTATACCCGCTGAGTTGAAAAGCTGCATTGGACAACTCAGGCAAAAATGGGTATCCCGGTGGATCGAAAACCTGAAAAGGCGATCCACGCAAAATAAGGGAATAAGAGAACAACTGCATTCTGAGTTCATCTGTATCACTTACAACATGGTAAGCTTCGAAAGGTTCAAGCATCGGTCAGAATCAGCCTCCTTCGGAAAGCAAGACGAGAAGAACGTCGAATGTCATACAAGTCATAGCCCAAGGGAAGCTCCTTGAAGCGTCATCAACATTGCCAACATCTTTTTGTTTCTCAATTTGTAACGATTTCCTCATTTCAGGGGATCTGTTTCTCTGACTGTATCTTGCCAATTCAGGGCACGCCAATTAATAAAATCAGATCTTCAGTCATGTTTCGCCTCGTGCATTTTATTTTCATTTGCAAAATGTCCGACGTCCTTAAGATATTGATTGCATAAATACAGATGTTTCCTTTCTAAAATACATGCTTGCAGAAAATATATTTACTCCCGGGAGTGTCTAAACTCCTATGATGGAATCCAGTAAGGGATACCTCGGGGTACTTGTGCGTTTCTTTGCCTTTACAGGATTGCAGGTGTTCAAAGCACAACATGGGGCATGAAAGTTTCTCCCTAGCAAGCTGGCAAATCATTATCTACTCAGTCTATCTTCGGATTAGCACCGAAGGTGTTTTCTCCCCAGCTGAGTTGCCAACCATCGTTCCTCCCCAGCCAAGTGCCAACCGGGGAACTACCTCCCCACAAAGTTTCAACCTCTATCCAGAAGAGCAACGCATGAAGAACTCACAATAGAGTGAAGGAAGCTTCTACAAACCCTAGCTGGGTCCCCCATTACTGAGATGGGTCTATCAGTGATCTGTTTCCCCATGCAAATACATCTTATCAGATCTACCAATGATCTTATCCCCAGCTGGGATGTCCACGTCAAGCAGATCAGTCAGAGATCTTCAAAGCAATGGGACCCGAGTCCCGGATCGTTATCTTTGCACAATCATAGCATTCGCATCATATTTTCCCCACAAAGCGTAGCATTCCGTCAAATACGGAGCATTACGGCAAAAGTCAAACATATTGCATAATCACAAGCCATGTGTCGAACTGAACACTTGTAAATACCGACCATTCATCAACAATATACAAAAATATCTCTCAAATTCATCACCAGAGAGCCAAAGCATTTTCCTTAAAAGATACAGATGCATGCTCCCTTCGGCACTCGTCCGTGTCATCATCCCCCAGTAAATTGCCCGAAGCAAACAGATGCATATACGGTACAGATACTTCTTGACACCCGTCCGTGTCATATCCCCAGTAGAAAGCCAAAGCGTCCCCTTTGCACTCACAACAAGTGGATACATATATACACAATTACTTGACGCCCGTCCGTGTCACCTTCCCCAGCATAGTTACCTAAACACTTTGTAAACCATACACTTGTTTATAATACACTTTTTCCGACACTCGTCCGTGTCGCACTCTCCCCAGTAAGTTAGACACTCGTCCGTGTTTCACTCATACTTGTTACTCATCATCTTCTTACTCATACAAATACTCGTCCGTATCTTGTATATATCACTTAAATCCCCTCAGATCCGACACTCGTCCGTGTTCTTTGTTAACCAGTTGGTACTCGCCTGTATCATCATCTCTGAGCATGCGTCAAGCGTTTATTTCTACTGATACTCGTCCATATCATAGTCTTAAGGATGCTCGTCCGCATCTTTAATCTATACACCATGTCAAACACTTATGTCTTCTTGAATTTAGACACTCGTCTGTGTCTACTATTTTCCAGAAGAATCCCAGCAAATCCCAGTGATTTATTTCCTTTCTATGTGACATTCTTCCTATGTCATGATACCCTTTCGGCAGCTGTACCCTGCCAGGTGATCGTCTTTCACCTTTATGATGATCATCCTTCATCACCCCCATTGGAGTCTCTATTCATTAGAACCCCTTCTTATCCGACATTTGTCCTATGTCGTGATATCTTCAGCAGCCGTCTCCTGCTAGGTGATCGTCCTTCACCTCCTGATGATCGTCCTTCATCATTTTATCTGATGGCCGTCCCCATCGTTGATCTTGTTATCTGACATTCGTCCTATGTCATGATAAACCCTGAGAGCCGCCGTACCCTGCTAGGTGATCGTCCTTCACCTCTTGATGATCGTCCTTCATCATGCTTATCCGATGGTCGTCCCCATCGTCGACCTTTTTTATCCGACATTCGTCCTATGTCGTGATACTTGCGGCAGCCGTACCCTGCCAAGTGATCGTCCTTCACCTTAGATGACTGTCCCTCATCTTATCCCCAACAGAGCAGTCGTCCCCTGCTAGGTGATCGTCCTTCACCTTTGATGACCGTACCTCATCATTCATTTCATTTACCTATAATCCCCAAAGAGTCTTATAGCTTTACTTGATGGCCGTCCCCATCACAATCTCTCATATCCCCAGCTTGTCGGCCGTCCCCGTCATTGCTTTATTTCATACATTTTCCCCAGCATGTCGGCCGCCCCCGTCATTGCTTCATCCCCAGCCGTCGTCCTCCGTCGCTCGCACTTTATAATCATACTTTATTTTCTTTTACAATCTATATCCCTTTTCTTCTTCATTTTGTGAGTGTAAATCTTGGACTGTCTTTGGTATTCAACCACAAGTTATCTTGTTTGAATGATAAGCCGTTGCTTACATCCTGCACAGCTAACTCATGCTTGAATAGGGGCAGCTATAAACACCCCAAATTTGCCCTCACCCATTGCACCATGGCTTGTGCTCCTGTAATATGCATAAATTCAATCATAGCATCTCACACCACATTTTTGATTCACTGCATTGCTTCTAAGTCATCTGCATTTAGGGTTTGTGATCTGAGCCATCCCTGAACCATTTGAGCCACTTCAAAGGTCTTCAATCACTCCAAAGGGGTCCATGTATGTTCAAGCATCATATTATATCCTCACAAAGTCAATGAAGTCAAAGAATCACAAGAACTGAGAAAGGCATGGAAGCAGAGTCAAGTTTAACTACACAGATGACCTAGAATTAGGGTTTTGGTTTCAAAGGCCATAACTCCAATTTTTTTGGTCATTCTTGTTTCTATTGGTCTCTATATGGTATAAGGATCATGCATATCAATTTTCATGAAGAAATTCCATGGGGAAGGCATTTGATCAAGGGATGACTTCTTGAGCAAGTCAGTGCAAAATCAGGGCATCTGAGGCCCCCAATGACCCAACCAAAGGGTGTTCTCCATCATTTTGATTGTGTATGATCTTTATTTGATCATAGAAGATGTTAGAAGTTCACAAAATTGAAGAATTTCAAGCCATTTGCAAAATTGCCTTTTTGGGAAAGTGACTTGTAATGTAAACTTGCCATTTTGGGAAAGTTTTTCAACCTCCTCAAATTGATTCAAAAATGCCTCAAATGAGAAAACTTTGGTCATGAAAGTTGTAGATTGGATCATTCCCTTTTCAAAAAGTACAAGAACTCATTCTAATTCATTTTGGATCAAAAGTTATGGCTTGTCAAAGTTGGACAAAATCACATAATTTCAAGTTTTGTACCAAAGAGGCAAAGTTGCAAAACCTCATGCCAAGCCTTTATGTGACTTCAAATTGATTTCTATGCATTACACAAACATGAACCATGACCTAAAAATCAGAATGCACCAAAGAATTGTCCATTTTCATGACTTGTGCATTAAGAAACTTCAAAAGGGCCAAACATTATGAAAATTGCAAAAACTCACACAAACCCTAATCCACTTGCTGCATTGCCTCAAATTCACTTCCATGGTTCTCCTTGATTCAAGATGAAGCCTAGCCATGCCTTGTACCTTTACTGAAATGGCCCATACCTCTCTTACTCAAAAAGTTGACTTTATGCATTTTGCTCCATACCAATCACACTGCTCCACAACAACTCTCTGACCTATCAAGGATTGATATGTGTACCAAAAGAGACTCAACACATAACACAACACAGCCTGAAACATCCCACAAGCCATAGTTCCCAAAACTGACCTCTTATGCATTTTGCTTCGAATCTCAAAACACAGCCTTCAAACATCAAAACAAACTTCACCAAATCACTCACCATGATCCTCTGATCATTTCCCAACCATTGTTTTGGCCTGAAACCTCCCACATCAAAAACACGATTTCCCTCCTCCATTGACCCGAGCTTCTGCAAACTTCCTCTAGAGACCATATAAACTCCAGCTAAGCATCACAAACTTCTGGGGAGGATCATTGGAGCTTGTTTGGACCAAAGAAGCAGCCAGAAAGTCCTTGTTTCGAAAGCTCCAGTTCAGGTGAGCTCAAGAACATTTTTTCCAGAACTTTAATTTCTTGTTATAAAATGATTCTATGAGTTGCACTGATCATCTGGATGTGTTTGGTTTTGAAAATGGTCAAGAAACAAGCATGTATTGACTGTCTGAAAGTTTGCCCGTAAAAATGGTTTTCTTTGTTTCTCTTGATTCACGAAAAATAAATGATGTTTGTTGTAGGGTTTATGTTTAATGATGTTCATAGATTGATTCTGGAGAGTTTAGTGAGGTTTTGATGCGTTTTGAGTGAGATTGAGAAATTGATTGGCCGGAGAAGATGACCGGAACACTGTTCCGGTCATCTGAAAGTGATTAGGGTTAGGATTAGCGCTAATGACTTAATTAGGCAAGTTTGAATTTGGACCATTCGTTCGCGCGCCCAGTCAACTCCCGCCTCCTTGAATTTGAAACTCAGCCCTCAGATTAGCTGACTTTCTCTTTTTTCTTTTAAATTCATTTTAATTATATTTGTTTTGCATTTTATTTCCACGAATTATTAAAAATAGCAAATCATATTTAAAAATTCTGAATTTTTTTTTTCAAATATTTCATTAATTTTTAGAACCCAAAAATATTTTTATTTTTTATTTTTTGCATTAAAAATTATTTTTAAATCATTTAAATGTTTATTTTTAATTAGTTAATGAAAATTAATTAATTAAAAATACATTTAGGTATTTAAAAATCCCAAAAAAATTCACATTACATTTTAAAACATTTAGAAACATTATCAAACTCTCAAAACAAATTTCGTTTTGGTTCTTGATGCATTTTAACAATTTTCATTGGAATTAAATCCATTTAAGGGCGTTATTTTGGTTCAAACTTTGAAAAAATCCATTCTGCCTAACTCTTGAGAGTTTGATAATGGTTCTTCTTGCATTGCATCCTCCATAGCATGTAGTTTATAGGATAAAATTGGTTTGAATTGATCTTGCATTTTCAATTTGTTTTGTATTTTTCTTTGTGAGGCACCCCAAAACCCTATCCAACTTAGGAAATTCATAACTTGCACTAGGTTAAGAGTTGGATCCCCTCCTTTGGGAAGTGAACTTGTGTAGGTTTAGGGTTCCCTTGATCCCATTTTCAATTTTTTGTCATGTCATTTGCTTCTGGTTTTGGATTTTTGTGATGCATGTTGTATGTAAACCCTAATTTGTGCTTTCCTTTGCATCCATTTCTCATTTGCTTGCATTCAATGACTTTCCATGACATTTTATGCATCCATATGATTCATAATACATCTTAGGACATATTAGAATCATGTTTGATCATTGCTTCATTCCTTTGCCATGTTATATGTCCATTCCATTTCATAAACATTCATGAATCTTTTTGGTCCAAAGCATGTCTCCTTTGCATCCTTATGCTTGTTTGATCATTCTCATCTCTTGTCATGTGTTTGCATCATCCCTTAGCATCATTAACATCATGTTTATGCTTCTGACTTTGTCTTGCATCATGACATTTCATCTCATTTGCATTGCATTCCTTTTCTTTTGCTAACTTTTCAGGTGGTAAGTTGTTTTGAGAAGTGAATTTGCCTTCACTTCTCACAAATCTCTTCTCATCTCTCTTGCATCTTTGCTGCATTTTATCTTTGTATTAGAGTGAGCTTGCTCATTCATTTTCTTCTCTTACTTTCCTCCTTCAAGCAACTTGTCTTCTTAAGTGAAGCAAGTTGTTTTGCTTCTCTCTGCTCCTTCCTCCTTTCATCTGCTTCTCTCCTTGGTGGCTCTTTGAAGATTTCTCTCTCTCTTAAGCCTCACAAACCCTAGGATCTCCAAGTATGATAATGATTAGGGTTTGATTAGTCCCCCATTTAGCTTTTACCTTTGTGTCATCATTGAGTCTTCTCCTCTCATCTCATAATCCAGGACTAAACCTTAAAGGTTTTAAGGCTTTGTGATTAAGCTTATGCCTGCATCCTTCTATTGGGATGGAGTGTATAACTTTAATCCTAAGTGTTAAACCCTTAATGTGTTTAAATCCTTTAATCAATCCATCTAATAATCACTAAGACATCAAGCTTGTAACTTGGGCCTTGCATTAGGGTTCTAATTCTTCCTTAATTGGTTAAGAAGGACTAACCCTAGTGTTAATGGACAAGTCCCCCTCAAGTTGTCTTACAAATCATAAAAATCACTTCTTCATCTTATCATTAACTAAAATCCATCTAATAAAGGCTTTGTTTTGCCATGGGTTTAATCCCTAATCATGGATTAAGTTGAGGAGTCTTCCTCAGCTTAAATGTTCTCATCTATTATCCTTCTATTAGGATGGTGTAATGAGTCCATTAAATCCTTGATTATGGCTTAAACTCATTACTCAACACTAAACAAAAACACCAAAAACATCTAAATAAATACAAGTAGGTTAATGATCTTAATCCTACATCATGGTGATTAAGTGTGAGGTGCTTACTTCATACTTAAGGTATTCTCATTACCCCTAATCAGAGGGAGGATGTGATGAGTTTACTAACCCTTGGTTTAGGCTTAAGCTCATTTTCTTATGACAAACACCAAAAAAAGGGCAATAAAAGATTGAAAACACAAAAACAAACAATAATCGTCTCCTCCGGGATTCTTTTCTCATCTCATTCACTCACAACCGAGAACTTGCTTCTTCCGTCTAATGCAAGACAGTTTGCACCTGAGCCAGACAGGTCATACACTTGAGCATAGACAAATAGGCAGTTCACAAGTCAATTTATCTTTCAGTCTCTTTGAGTCGAACTACGGTGTTCTGACTTCCTCATTGCACGAGAGGATACATAGGCATAACTTAACAGTTATCGAACAAAAGTCTCTGTATATTCCCCTTTTTTCCAGCATTATTCTTTAAGCCTCATAGTCTTGAGCTTTACACTTTTGTTCTTACACTTACACTTCTCTTATACACTTCACATTTCTTTTTCACTGACACTTGCATTCTTTCCAGCTTTGATACACTGATTGCACTGACACTTCCCCTTTAAAACACAAATCTTTTAAGCGTGGATCCCGTTGAATACGGCGGACAATCTGGGTGCTAATAACTTCCCAGGTCGTAACCAACCCCCTTTCTCAGTCTCTCTGGTTCACAATCGTCTTATCCGTATCTTTCTAGGTCTATGCAGCATTACCTTTCCTCCGGGATAAAAATGCCTAGCTGGCGACTCTTGTCTTCTGAGTTCACCCTTGTGTGTTCTCTCTCTTCTCGCCGACCGTTCGCGTCTGTACCCCATTTGAGTTAGCCTCATTTGGTGGGAGCGACAATGGTAATAAATAAGAGGGCAAATTTTGGGGTGTTACACAGCGGAAAATTAAATTGACATGCAATAACTCCATTAAAGAAATGTTCTCTTAAAATAAGATAAATAAATGCAAACATCATCCCAACACCCAAAGCGATGTATCAGAGCCGACATCCTAAAGATATATAGTACACCTACTTCACTGACCACTACTCGTCTTATCCTGCTCACTTGTACATTACCAACATAAGGGTAACATTCAAATAGAAGGGGTAAGATATTTACATCACAAAAGTGTAATATAATAAGAACTAGAAAGTATCAAATTAGACACCACTTCCCATCAACAACAACTACATAATCACCTCATTTACACAACAACATCATACATACCAACATCATACACACCAACATCATATACAACAACAATAATCAATGAGACTCTACTTGACTCTATGCATGAGGAACCATACTCCGATCTCTATTTAAAGATCTAATTCCCATCGAAACTCTCGACCCCTCTTTCGTTGTCCAGTATGAACCCTATTTCCTGATCACGCCCTCGACCCCTATTTCATGGACACATATGATCCCTATTTCATGATCGCACCAACGACACAATGATCCCACTTGGATCCAACCATTATACCCTACCTTGTTATAATGTTTCAACCATGCAACATGTCATGCAACACCAATGACATACTTGCATAAATACAACAACTACATTATACAACTCAATAACTTCATCATACAAGGATTCACCATAATAACTAGCTATCATCAACTTCATGCATATTTTAGCATATAACCACATAAATCAACTTCAACCACCACAAACGAAACAACATCATATACCACAACATATTACATATACATGCATAAATAACTATAATATGTAACTCATAACAACAACAATAAAGCCAATAAACATACTAAATTATGTTCATTTTCAAGTTATACCAATTATCTCTATAATTACATGAATAAATCTCCTCTCACTGCCTTAATCCACACTACTTCAATTCCTAAGCATTACTAAGTTAGTTAGATAATTTTAGGAAATTTTTCGTAATTAAAAATAAATATTTTTCGCTCCAGGTCTCGCAGAGCGAGGGGGATTACTTGCTAAGCGAGCAACTCACAATATTCTGACTCTTCCAATGTCCAACCTGCTCGTTAAGCAAGCTCTGCGATTTACGTAGTTCTCCCTTTTGCGACATGCACTCAAAACCACCATGAATTCATGTACCAAAATCACTTTTCCAGCCAGACAATTACATAATTTCTCACACTAACAACAAATTCATATAATTATCTCATAATAACATCAATTTATAAACAACTCAACCAAATCCCTACTCAATCACCAAAACCCCAACTTCTAATCATCAACCTACCCAATTCCCATCATAAAACCCTTAATAGATGGAAGAATCCCACCCTTACCTTGGTTTTGACAAGAAATTCTTCTTCCTCGCGAATTCTCCTTCACGTTTTAGCCCTTTCCTTCTTCTTCTCTCACTCTTCATGATCGTTCCTTTTTCCCTCAAAAATATGATTGTTTCCTTCTTCTTACCACATAACCTCTTAGACCAACTTAGGAACTTCCACAATTACCCTCACTAATTCCACCAAATAACCACCTTACCCGTTACCTCATTTTATTCCAATTATTTATTTTATCTCTTAAGAATATTATTATCCACCATAATATAATTCTTAAATTAATATTATATTCAATAATATATTATTCTTCTACACACCAAAACAATATTATCCAATAAAATAATTAAATAAAATTTGGGCGTTACAACTCTCCCCACTAAAAAGGTTTTCGTCCTCAAAAACTTACCTCAAGCAAATAGATTCGAATACGACTCTCGCATCCTACTCTCCAATTCCCAAGTCATGTGCCCATGGAAGCTCCTCCCCAAACCACCTTCACAAGAACAATCTCGTTACCTCTCAACTTCTTTACCTCCGGATCATCAACTCGTTCTGGTAATTATTCAACCGAAAGATTATCTCTTACCCCAACTTTATCCATCGGTATCACATGCAACAGATCCGGAACATACATTCAAAGCTGCAAAATATGAAACACATCATGAAAATTGGACAATCACGGTGGCAACACCACTCTATAAGAAACATGTCCAACTCTCGCCGAAATCTGATACAAACCAATAAACTTAGGAGTAAGCTTCCTCGGCTTCAAAGCTCGTCCAACACCAGTCACTAGAGTAACCCCCAAAAACACATGATCTCCTTCTTTAAACTCAATATCTTTTCTTCTCTTGTCATGTTAACTCTTCTTCCTACTTTGTGAAGTCCTCATTTTATCTCGAATCAACTTCACCATCTCGGTATTCTGTTGCACAATATCAGGTCCAAGTACCACACTCTCACCTGATTCATGCCAACACAAAGGTGTCTGACGTATTCGACCATACAAAGCTTCAAACGGAGCCATTCCGATACTAGAATGATAACTATTGTTATAAGTAAACTCGATCAACGACAAGTGACTATCCCAAGCACCTCCTTGTTCAAGCACACAAGCCCTCAACCAATCTTACAAAGATTGTATCACCCTCTCCATCCTTCTATCCGTCTGAGGATGATAAGCTGAACTCAACTTAAACTTCGAACCCAATACCTCTTGCAAACTCTCCTAAAACCTCGAAGTAAATCAAAAATCTCTATCCGACAAAATACTCAAAGGTATTCCATGCAACTTCACAATTACACCAACATATATCTCTACCAATCTCTGCAAAGAACAAGTAATTGCTATCGGAATAAAATGCGCTGACTTAGTCAACCTATCAACGATCAAACAAATTGTATCATGCCCTCTTGGAGTAGTAGGTAACCCTGTAACAAATTCCATTGATATACTATCCCATTTCCACTCAGGAATATCCAACGGTTGCATCAAACCAGCAGGTTTCTGATGTTCTACTTTCGACATCTGACAAGTCAAACACGCATACACAAACTGAGCCACATCACGCTTCATACCAGACCACCAAAATATCTTCTTTAAATCCTAATACATTTTTGTCGCTCCTGGATGAATACTCAAACCACTCCTATGCCCTTCTTCAAGAATGATTCTCTTTAATTAGAAATCATCAGGAATACAAATACGATCCCGAAATAAGTACTCCTTGTTCGTCAACTCGAAACTCATTATTTCTAACTCGTTCATCATTAACCATCAAGTCTACCAACTTCACATCTGACTTCTGAATCTCTCAAACACGATCAAGAAAATCATTATTAACCTTCAGCATCCCCAATATCACACTATGAGGTTTCTGTTCACAAACCAAACTCGTATTTCTAAATTGGTCAATCAACTCAAACTCTCTAGCGATCATAGCCTACATATGCAATGTCTTTTGACTCAAGGCATCAACTACAACATTAGCCTTACCTAAATGATGATTCAAACTAAATTCATAATCCTTCAGAAATTTTAACCAATGTCTCTGCCTCATATTCAACTTTTTATGATCAAATAGATATTTCAAACTCTTATGATCACTATAAACTTCAAATATCGAGCCATATAAATAATGCCTCCAGATCTTTAAGACAAAAACCACAGCTTCTAACTCCAAATGGTGAGTAGGATAATTCCTCTCATGAATTCTCAACTAATGCGAAGAATACACCATAACCTGACCATCTTGCATCAATACTCCACCTAAACCCATCAAAGAAGCATCACAGTAAACCACAAACGGTTCATCTGCTTTCGGCAAAATCAAAATTGCCGTAATATTCAACTTCTTTTTCAGCTCAATGAAATTCTTCTCACACTGAGAATCCCACACAAACGCTTTGTTCTTACAAGTTAATTAGGTCAAAGGAAGTGCCAATTTCAAAAATCCTTCAATAAATCACCGATAATAATCAGCCAATCCCAAGAAACTTCTAATGTTTGTCACTGACTTCAGAGTCTCCCATTGTAGAGCTACATCTACTTTGAATGGATCCACAACAATTCCTTTCTCCGAAATCACATGGCCAAGAAAACTCACCGTTTTCAACAAGAACTCACACTTTGACAATTTAGCGTACAACTTTTTCTCTTTCAACACTTGCAACACAATTCGCAAATGTTCGGCATGCTCTTCTTCTGACTTAGAGTAAATTAGAATCTCATCTATAAAAACAACAACAAATTGGTCCAAATCCTCAAGGAAAATCCGATTCATATAATCCATGAATACACCAGGTGCGTTAATAACTCCAAATGGCATAACTACATATTTTAAGTGCCCATACCGAGTCATAAAAGAAGTCTTCTGAATATCTTCATCTTTCACTCCATTCTGGTGATAACCCAATCACAAATCAATATTACTAAACACCCGAGCACCAACCATTTGATCCATCAGATCATCTATCCTTGGAAGTGGATACTTGTTCTTGATTGTTACCTTATTCAGTTGCATGTAATCAATACACAACCTTATGCTACCATCCTTCTTCTTTACCAATAATACCAGTGCTCCCCATGACGATACACTCGATCTCACAAATTTCTTTTCTAAAAGTTCCTCTAACTGTTTCTTCAACTTAGATAACTCGGAAGCCGACATACGATACGGTGCCATCAAAATAGGTATTGTTCCTAGCACAAGATCAATACTGAACTTTACCTTTCTCTCTCTGGAGGCACATCCACAACATCCTTTGGAAACACTTCCGGGAAATCTCTCACCACTTGGAATTCACTAATTGTCATAACATTCTCCACTAAAAACGATGCAAACAGCACCAAAACTTGTGCTTCTTCATTCATAAGCTCTTTCAACTCTTGAGAAGACAAATAACCATCTTATTCTTCCTCTCCATCAGGAGTAAGAAACCTAACGGACTTATTGAATCAATTAATATGAACATGGTTGTACTCCAACCAATTCATACCTATAATTACGTTCAAACCTCTCAACGGAAAGCAAAACAAATCCACACCAAATTCCTTACCATTAATCGATAATGGACAATTTAGACATACGAGAGAAGTAGTTAACGACCCATCAGTAGGAGTCTCGATAACCATCTCTCCTTGCATCGGAGAAACAACAAGTCCTAATCTCCTCACACAATCAATAGAAATAAAATAGTGTGTAGCACCTGTGTTAATCATAGCAATCAACGAAGTACTATTAATATAACGAGTACCTATGATCAAACAATCCTCACTGGAAGTATGTGTCCCTGTCAAAGCAAACACCTTTCCTCCAGTTGCAGCTTTCTTGGGCTTTTGACAATGCATACTGATGTGACCTTACTCCCCACAATTGTAGCAAGTATCCAAATTTTTCTTGCACTCAGCAATCAAGTTTCCAAAATGACCACACTTGAAACATTTCATCACGTCACCCGTGCACTCACTAACACGATGACCCAATTCACCACATCTATAACACTTCAGGGAAGCAAGATCACCACCCCCACTTGGCATTTTGCCCTTATTTTGTTTCTTCTTACCCTTATCAGCAGGAGCTGCATAAGGTTTTCCACAATTCATTTGTTGTTTCCCTCTTCTCTCAACTAGACCTTTGAAATGCTCAGGTCGAGCTTTATTGTCTTCTTCAAAGATCATGCAGCAAATCCACCAAATCCGGAAACCTTCAGATTCTCTAATAGCCAATCGCCTGCTTAATCTTAGACCTTAAACCATTCTCAAATTTAACACATTTCGAGAAATCAGCAGTTGCCTCACTATAATGAGGATATAACTTCGCCAAATCAGTGAACTTCGCAACATACTCAGTCATAGACATACTACCTTGCTTCAGCTCTAGAAACTCGATTTCCTTCTTTCCTAGAACATCTTCAGGAAAATACTTCTTCAAAAATTCTCTCTTGAACACAGCCCAAGTGACTGCCTCACCAGACACATCCAACCATTGACGAGTGTCAACCCAACAATAATTAGCTTCAGCTACAAATCTATGTGCACCCGACTGTACCTTATTCCTTCCGTACACTCCATCACCCTGAAGATCCTCTTGATCTCCTTGAGCCAATAATGTACTCCATTAGGGTCATATTTCCCCTTGAACGTAGGCAGATCATTCTTCCTGAACTCATCACTTTCGCGATCCCCAACATTCATCAGATTTTGCACAACCTATGCCATTGCCTGCATAACAGCGGAAAATGCATAATCGTTTCTTCCAGCCGTTCTAAATCTGTCATACAACAACAACAACGCTCAACACACAACAAAAACACAACAACTCAACAACTCTACGACCTAACTACTTGATCGGATGTACCGACCTGCTCTGATACCACTTTGTAACACCCAAATTACCCCATGAAATTATTAATAAAATCAGAGTAAGAATTTCATCAAAATTATTTGAGTGCCACAATTCAACTTCAAAAACCATACTTGGCTCAATGATACGTTTTAAAAATAAATCATTCAACATGCAGCAGGAAATTAAATTGACATGCAATAACTCCATTACAAAATGGTTCTCTTAAAATACGATAAATAAATACAAACGCCTTGCTGACACCTAAACGATGTATCAGAGCCGACATCCTACAGACGTGAAGTACACCTACTTCATTGACCACCACTCGACTTACCCTACTCCCCTGCATGTTACCAACATAAGCGTAACATTCAAACAGAAGGGGTAAGATACTTACATCACAAAAGAGTAATATAATAAGAACTAGCAAGTATCAAACTAGACACCACTTCCCATCAACAACCACTACACAATCACCTTATATACACAACAACATCATAAACACAAACATCATATACAACAACAACAATCATGCAATGAGACTCTACTTGACTCTATCCATGTGGTACCATACTCTGATCTCTATTTCAAGATCCAATTCCTGTCGGAACTCTCGACCCCTCTTTCGTGGTCCAGTATGATCCCTATTTCCTGATCACACCCTCGACCCTTATTTAATGGCCACGTACAATCCCTATTTCATGATTTCACCAACAACACAATAATCCCATTTGGATCCAACTATTATACCATACCATGGTATAATGTTCCAACCATGCAACACCAATGACATACATGTATAAATACAACAACTACATTATACAACTCAACGACATCATCATACAACGATTCACCACAAAAACTAGCTATCATCAACATCATGAATATTTTAGAATATAACCACATAAGTCAACTTCAATCACCACAAACACAACAACATCATATACCACAACATATTACATATACATGCATAAACAACAATAATATGTAACTCATCACAACAACAACAACTCATAACAACAAAAAAGCCAATAAACATACTAAACTATGTTCATTTTCAAGTTATACCAATTATCTCTATAATTACATGTATAATTCTCCTCTCACTTCCTTAATCCACACTATTTCAATTCCTAAGCATTACTAAGTTAATTAGACAATTTTAGGAAATTTTTTGGAATTAAAAATCAACATTTTTCGCTCCAGTTCTCGCTGAGCGAGGGGGATTTCTCGCTAAGCAAGAAACTCTCTATATTATGACTCTTCTAAAGTCTAACCTGCTTGCTAAGTGAGCTCCAGCTCTCTAAGCGAGCTTTGTGATTCACGCAGTTCTCCCTTTTGTGACCCGCACTCAAAACCACCACAAATTCTTGTACTTAAATCACTTTTGCAGTCACACAATTATAGAATTTCTCACACTAACAACCAATTCATATAATTATCTCATAATAACATCAATTTATCAACAACTCAACCAAATCCCTACTCAATCACCAAAACCCCAACTTCTGATCATCAACCTAACCAATTCCCATTATAAAACCCTTAATAGACGGAATAATCCCACCCTTACCTCGGTTTTGACGAGAAATTCTTCTTACTCGCAAATTCTCCTTCACGTTCTAGCCTTTTCCTTCTTCTTCTCTCACTCTTCACGATCGTTCCTCTTTTTCTCAAAAACACGATTGTTTCTCCTTCTTACTACATAACCTCTTATACCAACTTAGGAACTTCCACAATTACCCACACTAGTTCTACCAAATGATCACCTTACCACTTACCTCATTTTATTCCAATTATTTATTTTATCCCTTAATAATATTATTATCCACCATAATATAATTCTTAAATTAATATTATATTCAATAATATATTATTCTTCTACACACCAAAACACTATTATCCAATAAAATAATTAAATAACATTTGGGCGTTAAATCTAAGGGCCCAATATTGATCTGGACAAGGATGATACAATATATGCCTTATGTTCAGTATAAACATAAGGATAAAAGGGTAATTGTACACACAAGTACTATAACAAAAGGTAATGTAAGATCACATGACAATTTTGTGACTTGGGTATAAGTGATGTGTTTCTAGATACTGCTCACTGTTTATTTTTGTTAAATACATAATTTAATATAATTGCCAACGTCGCGAAATCCTACAGGGTCACACACATAAGGACAGTTAGAGAAGAGGTAGAGTAAATAAGGAACACCGTAAGGTACGATGCACTTGAATGGAATACAAAATATGGTAAGATGCCATGTTCTTAATTGACATATGATATAATAAAAGTTATTATTAATTTTATTTAGTTATAAAATATAATAATAATAAAATTATGTTTATTATAATAATAATTATTATAATAATATAATAATAATATTATTGAGTTGGGCTTTTTAGCTTGAATCCCACACAAGTAGTTCTATAAATATAATCCTAGCGCAGAAGCTCAGAGGTTGCTGTTGTTGAAATTCTGGCCATATTCTATTTTTCTCTCCCTCACTCAAAAACCTTTGATTATAATCAGCTAGCACTACGACTGAAGGAAGTTGTTCATGTAGACTGAGTAGAGGCGTTTTTCATCGTACAATGCTCGTGATCATCCATCGATTCAGATTAAAAGGTTTCATCTCCATAAGAGGTAACCTTTCTATCATAGATCATGATCTTTCGTAAGGCTCTATAAAGATAAATTACTGTTTTCCGCTGCGTTTAGATTGCACATTTCCCTTCAATGGTATCAGAACCACTTACGAAACCATGAGTATGGTAATTACTTACTTTATGTTTTTTTTTAATTGGATTATAACACATAAAATTAAATCTAATCTAGTTATTAAATTTTTGGCATCCTACTGTGTACAATTTGGATGACTGATATTGACTACGCTTCGGAATCGGACAATAGTATGGTGAAGCGATATGTCAATCATCCATGAGTTACACATATATGATCGATCTAATTCATATGTGATATGATTAAATTTGATACAAGGATGATATATTGGATATACTATTTTATTTCGTCATATCAAATCACATAATGATTATCATTCAATTGAGAAATCTGTGGTTATCTACTTTGGAATTGGACTTTAGTATGGTGAAGCGATAGCATATGGATCAATCATACTGAATTATTGATCATGGTGTTTTTATGGTATGGAGTTTTTGCATTAAGGTTTATGATGATACAAAGGTTGCACCGTCAATGAGGTTTGCGATAAAAAAGTCATGCATTCTGTTAGCGTGACGATCGCCATAGGCTGATGCGTGACAATTGTCATGGGCTGATTTGTGACAGTCGCCATGGTAACCGTGACGGTCGTCACAAGCACTGTAACAACACGAAGGTTGCGTCAATGAAATTTGTGTTTAAAGTCACAGTTTGCCAAAATTTATTTTTTATTTATTTAATTAACATGTTTTAAATTAATAATAATAAAATTTGTTTATTATTTTTCTTGTGGTGATCAGTTATGGTCTTACTATATTTTTCTTTGTTTTGGAATTTATAATATGACCTGCGTGTCATGCCTTTCTCTTATTTTCATCTTATAACTTCTTTTATCATCTCACTCTCTCGTAAGTAAAACAAGTTTCCTTTATGTAATGTATTATTGTGAAGAAAGAGAAGACTACAAAACAAAGGAGGACAACCTTGGAGATCTTGCTTGGAGAAGTGAAAATTGTTATTAGGTTTAGCTTAAGTTCTCTCATTTGGCTTGAGAGAACGCTTGCGCTAAGGGCCATAATTTTTCATTTGTGTGCATATTGATATATATTGTGTATATGTTTATGCATGTGTGATGAACGGTCTATATGAAAAACAAGTCGGTGAGATCAAACTAATTAAAATTCCCTCAAAGCTAATATTAAGTTTTTGCTTTCCAAGTTTTAGAACTCATCAAGACTAGTATCGAATATTGTAGGTTTTTGCTAACACGAGGTGCATGTTCTATATTAGTAAGGTGCGATGGGATAAATGTAATATCCAATTTATAAAATAATTGGTCAAGCTTAACTAAACAAAATATAATAAGATTATATACATTTATAAGCCAGAGTTGGGAATAGTCCATATGATGGATTGATATAAGGAGTTATTCACCCAACTGGAATATTAAATAATTGTATTGGATACAATTGGAAGGAGTTCCTACCTAAATATCAGAGTTTTGTGTAATCAGCCTAATGATGACTTAAAATTAAGTGAAATGTGGATCTCGATACACTAGAAAATCTTCCAACAAGATTGTCCGAATTAAATGATGAGGGCCATTTGTTTTGAGTAAAATAGTGGGAGCATATTTAATTAAAGGCCTAATTGAATATTTTGTTTCAATGATAATTATATCTTTACATTCTATTTGTAGATTACCATGACAACAAACACATCTAATAACATTTTGCGATCAATCTTTGATAAGGAAAAATTGTTTGGAAAAAAGTTTCTGAATTGGCACAAAAATATGAGGATTGTCCTCAAACATGACAAAAGGTTGTATGTCTTAGAGACCCCTGTTCCTGATGAAGAACCTCTTAGTTCTGCTTCTAAGGATTAAAGAGATGCTTATAAGAAGCATGTTGATGATGCCAATTCCATTATGATGGTGAGTAATAGAAAGAAACAGAACAAAAGGCTCACCAATCAGGTTGGTAAATGGAAAGGCAAGGAAGTTGCCAAACCCAAACATACTACCCCTTTTTTGAAGCCTAATGGAGGCATAACAAAAGAGGGCACTTGCTTCAACTACGGTAAGACCGGGTACTGGAAGAGAAACTTCCCAAAGTACATGGAAGATAAGAAGAATGGAGTGAAGACTTCAACTTCAGGTGTTTTTATTATAGAAATAAATTTATCTACTTCAACATCATGGGTATTAGATACTGGATGTGGTTCTCACATTTGTACCAATGTGTAGGGGCTATAAAGGAGTAAATATTTGAAAAAAGGTGAAGTTGACCTACGAGTTGGAAATGGAGCAAAGGTTGTTACTTTAGCCGTAGGAACTTATGTTTTTACTTTACCTAATGGTTTAGTAATTCAGTTAGAGAACTGTTATTATGTACCTGTAATTAGTAGGAATATTATTTTCGTTTCTTGTTTAGAAACGTTTGGTTTTACATTTATAATAAAGAAAAATTGTTGCTCTATTTATTTAAATGATATATTTTATGTTACTGCACAAATGAACAAGGGATTGTATGTCCTTGATCTTGAAATGCCAATTTATAACATTAATACTAAAAGGATGAAACCTAATGAGTTAAATCCAAGTTACCTTTGTCATTGTCGCTTAGGCCATATAAATGAGAGATGCATCTCCAAACTCCATAAAGATTAACTCTTGGATTCTTTTGATTATGAATCATATGATACATGCAGATCTTGTTTAATTGGAAAGATGACAAAGTCCTCATTCATAGGAAAAAGGTGAAAGGGATAATGATATTTTGGCCCCCATACATACTAATGTATGTGGAACGCTGAACATACCAGCTAGAGGAGTTTTTCAATCCTTCACCACATTTACTGATGATTTCAGTAGATATGGTTATATGTATTTAATGAAACACAAATTTGAATTCTTTGAAAAGTTCAAGGAGTTCAAGAATGAGGTACAAAACAAATTAGGGAAGAACATTAAAACACTTAAACCAGATCGAGGTGGTGAATATTTAAGCCTAGAGTTTGCTGACCATCTTAAAGAGTGTGGGATTCTATCCCAACTCACTCCTCCTGGAACACCACAATGGAATGTTGTATCTGAGAGAATAAATTGAACCTTGTTAGACATCGTCCGATCCATGATGTGTCACGCCGATCTTCCAAACTTCTTTTGGGGACATTTATTAATGACAACAACGTACACACTTAATCGTGTTTCATCCAAAAAGGTAGAAAAGATACCATATGAGATATGAAGAGGTAAGAAACCACATATGTCTTACATAAAGATTTGGGATTGTGAAGTTTATGTGAAACGACAAATTTCAGCTATGCTTTAGCCCAAATATGAAAAATGTTTATTTGTGGGGTTTCATAAGGAAACAATAGGATATTACTTCTATAATCCTTCTGAGGGAAAAGTGTTTTTCGCTCGAACTAGAGTCTTCTTAGAAAAAGACTTTATTTCCAAAGGAATCAGTGGGAGGAAAGTAGAGCTTGAAGAAATTCAAGAATCACAAAGCATTGATACACCTATGGAGGAATTAAAGTAGGAGTCACAAATAGTTGTGGAAGAGCAATCTTCTCAAGTAGAACAAGATTAGCGTAGGACGAGCATGATACATCATCAACTAGAGAGACATGGATATCTCATAACTGATCAAGGTGATGTATTACTCATGGATCAAGATGAGCATGTGACCTACCAAGAGGCCATAACTGGTCTTGAGTATGAGAAGTGTCTAGAAGCCATGAAATCTGAAATGGATTCCATGTGCACAAACAAGGTTTGGACCTTTGTAGAGCATCCTGTAGGAGTTAATCCTATAGGATGCAAGTGGGTCTTCAAAAGGAAGACTGACATGGATTGTAAGGTACATACCTATAAGGCAAGACTGGTTGCTAAAGGTTATAAACAAATTCATGGGGTAGACTATGATGAAACCATTTCACCAATTGCAATGCTTAAATTTGTTCGGATTTTATTTTCTAACGCTGCATATCATGATTATGAAATATGACAAATGGATGTCAAGACTGCTTTCGTTAATGGGAATCTTCTTGAGGATTTGTACATGACACAACCTGAAGGATTTGACATACCTGAAGAAGCCCAAAAGATCTGCAAGTTACAGTGATCAATCTACGGATTGAAGCAAGCTTCCAGAAGCTGGAATCTTCATTTTGATGAAACTATAAAACAATATGGATCCATAAAGAATGAAGATAAGCCTTGTGTCTACAAGAAGGTTAGTGGTAGCATGATCATTTTCATGGTATTATATGTAGATGACATATTACTCATTGGAAACGATATCCCTACCAGGAAACAAGTAAAAACTTGGTTAGGGAAAGGATTTTCTATGAAGGACCTTGGTGAAGCAACCTATATATTAGGAATCAAAATATTTAGAGATAAATCACAAAAACTGCTTGGCCTAAGTCAGAGTACATACATAGAAAAAGTGTTGAGACGCTTTAATATGCATGATTCCAAAAAAGATTCATACATATTAAACATGGCCTATGTCTATCAAAACCATAATCCCCTTCAACTAAGGAAGAAATGGATTGCATGAATAAGATTCCACATGCATCTGGAATAGGATCTATCATGCATGTCATGTTATGTACTCGACCAGATGTCTCATATGCTTTTAGTGCGACGAGTAGGTACCAATCTGATCCTGGTGATGCTCATTGGGTAGTTGTCAAGAATATCCTTAAGTACTTAAGAAGGACTAATGACCCATTCTTGATATATGGAGGTAGGGAAGAGCTCGCGATAATTGGTTACACCGATGCTAGCTTCCAAACAAATAAGGATGGCTTTAGATGACAACTTGGTTGTGTGTTTTAACTAAATGGTGGCGTTGTGAGCTAGAAAAGTTCAAAGCAAGAAACAATTGATGATTTTACAACTGAGGCCGAGTACATTGCTTCCTGAAATGTAACAAAGGAAGTTGTTTGGATCAAGAAGTTCATTAGTGAACTTGGCATAGTCCCTAGCATTGTGGATCACATTGATCTCTATTGTGATAACAATGGTGCCATCGTGCAAGCTAAGGATCCTAGATCTCACCAACGATCCAAACACATACTTTGGCAGTATCATCTCATTTGAGAGATAATAGATCGTGGAGATGTGAAAATATGTGGAGTACCTACACTTGACAATATTGTTGACCCACTAACATTGCCTATTGCGCAGTAGAAGCATGATGGTCATACTAGATCTAAAGGTATTAGGGGTATACCTAATATGCTCTAGTGCTAGTGGGAGATTACGGGTGTAAGCGATAGAGGTCAATACTTTGGGTACTTGTATCGAATTATTTATTAATAATAAAAGGAATTTATTTATTATGTTTGTTTTTCCAAAATGATAAAGTCCTGAGAATAGTAAGTTCGTTTAATGAAATATTAAGTGTGACTTAATCATGAGATTCCATTAAACACAAGGCCATTATTCTTAAAGTATCCATAGTCGAACTTTAATGCGAAATGCGATAGCCTTAAAGCATTAAGACTATTATGTAGATAGAATGATGATCACATCTTATGAATCATGAATAAGGAGTTATCAAGTCTTGAAACAGGTATGAATATTAAGAGTACTATTTATATTTGAATGACCCACTATGAGAGTACTACATAGAATGTTATGCAATGTGTCATAAGTTACTCTCATGGTGATAGTGATGTATACCACCCTTTGACCCGAAACTACTATGGACCATAGATGTAGAGTCAAATACTTTATTGATGATTAAACATTATCTGTAACTGGATGATCATAAAGACAATTGATGGGTACTTCATAAAGCATGCTGAGGGACATGAGTAGCCTAGATGGAATTTTTCCATCCTGCATAATATGATAAATGTCTAAGGGCTCAATATTGAAATAGTCAAGGATGACACAATATATACCTTGCGTTCAATATCGACATAAGGGCAAAAAGGGTAATTGTACACATAAGTACTATCACAAAGGTTATGTCAGATCCCATGACAAATTTGTGACTTGGGTAGTAGTGATGTGTTGCTAGATACCGCTCACTGTTTATTATGTTAAATACATGATTTAATATAATTGTCAACATCGTGAAATCCTATAGGGTCACACACATAAGGATAGTTAGAGAAGAGATAGAGTAAATAAGGAACACCGTAAGGTACGGTGCACTTGAATGGAATACAAAATATGGTATGGTACCATATGCTTAATTGACATATGATATAATAATAGTTATTATTAATTTTATAATAGTTATAAAATATAATAATAATAATAATAAAATTATGTTTATTATAATAATATTTATTATAATAATATGATGATATTATTATTGAGTTGGGCTTTTTAGCTTGTAGCCCATACAAGTAGTTCTATAAATAGAATCCTTGTGCAGAAACTCAGAGGTTGTTGTTGTTGAAACTCTGACCGTATTCTATTTTTCTCTCATTCACTCAAAACCTTCAATCGTAATCAGCTAGCACTGTGACTGAAGGAAGTTGTTCGTGTGGATTGAGTAGAGGCGATGTTCATCGTACAATGCTCATGATCATCCATCGATTTGGATTCAAAGGTTTCATTGGCAAAAGAGGTAACCTTTCTATCACAGATCATGATCATTCTTAAGGATCTCTAAAGGGAAATTTTTTATTTTTCGCTGCGTTTAGATCGCAAATTTCCCTTCAATTGACTCATTCAGATTTAGAGTCAATACATTTTGACTCATTCATGCATCATTTCTAAGCATTACAAATTAAAATATACAAAAAATTCTCATCACATTCAATATTTCTTGACGCATTCATCAACTACACATAATCATTTTTAATTGTTTGTTGGCAAGATATGATTGATATTGTCCAATCTAGGTTGTGTAATCAAAACTTGGTTGAGGTTTTATTTGGGGGATTTAAGAAAAAAACCTTTAGGGTTTTTACTCCAAGATCAATGGTTGATTTAGAGGTTTTTCACAAGTATTGTTAAGTTGGATTCGGTCGAGCGACTGCTTTAAAGGATGAGGTTTCTTGTAAAGGACACTACTAAGGAAAACACATTTCACAATGGTTGAAAAAAGGATACCATCAGATCGGTTCAATCGTTGTGATGTAAGGTGTGATTGTATGTATGATTTTTTTAATAAGCTAAAATATATTGATGAAGGATACAATAAGAGTATCCTAAACCATTACAAAAATCCATCAATACACCAACCTATCCTAAATAAATTTACAAGGAAAATTAAACCACAGATATGTGATCATGATTGAATCTAAGTAGCACACTACCTACCATAACGGTTAGGTTAAACAACCATCATTGTATTATAATGGAACATATTTAACAACAAGGAATAATTATAAGAGTAATATCATTTTTTAATATTCTTAGAAGTATGACAAAGGATAATTATATTTAAATTATAACATAGAAACATAAATATTAAATGACAACTTATGAAATATTTCAGGGTATACAAATCTTAAGTATGAAACTAAATACAAAACATTCAGAAATTTAATCTATCATGGCTTTAACACGCACGCATCGTTTATTTCTACAAACTGCTTTAAATGATTTCGAACAAGGAAGACGACCTATACAATCCTCATCTTTATTACATTTAAATCTAGTTGCTGTAAAAAAGAGATTAAAACAACTTAAATAAGATATTAATAAAATATAAATGTATGAATTAACGAATTAAATTTATTAAGATTCAAAAATACTACCTTCGATGATCAGTGCAAGGAGAATTATGAAAATAAATATAATTATAACTAAAACAAACTTAGAAACTAGAGCCATTTATTCCTTTGTGCATGTAACAAATTATTCTATCATTTTATATTTTATAAAATTCTATCATCTCTTTACATCAATTAAGTAGTTTTCAGCGTTTCTGTTTAGTTTTTGTCCCTTTTAACATACTAAGTAAACTTGTCATAAAATAAGAAACTAGTTTATAACCTTCCATGATATGAATGGGTAAAATAAAAAATATGAATAATATTTTTAAAACACATATTTACGAATTAGAAGTCTTTTATTTGAAAAAATTTGACTTACAGAACTAGTGTAATGTTAAATCAAAGTAAGCTATCTCTGTTTTTTTAAAAGAAAATATGATGTTCCTATAACTATTTATAAAGTTGGAATATATAACCATAGTCATAGTGTAATGTTGATTTTATTCACGCTTTTATTAAATTTTTGGATTTCAAACTCATGATTTATATATATCACAACGGTTATTTAAAATAACTATTGTGATATGTAGCATATTATCTAACTTATTAGTGATTGTAAATAACACACATACAACCACACGCTATCTAATAAAGGAAGTTCAATTGTCATTACATATTTTTTCTGACCATTATCATATGTGTTTTTCATCATAGTGTCGATAGCTTTCAAGATTTAATAAAAAGTAAGCTCTATAGAATATGATACTTTTTCCCCTTTGTATTATATTATGTTTAGAATATTATACTCATCACATATCATTCAAATGTTTTTTCTGTTCGGTGATTTGTCTAGGATTAAGGGCGTGATTATCCTAGGATTTGACATTGTGTGATTTAGTTTATTTGAAAATCCTATAATGATTTAGTCACTACTATAAAATATGTCTTGGTAACACCATATTACTACGGTCGTTTAGACAACAATAGTAATAACACATTTTCATGCGCCTGAATTTTTTAATAGTATTTTATTAAATGACATTTCCCCATCGTCCATAATGACAAACATGGTGATAGACGAAAGGTTACTTGCTACATATCCAAAGACTAACAATTTTAATTATTTTCGTAATAAAAAAAGGTTTATCCTTTTAGTCTTATAAATATATTAAAATTAAAATATCTATTACCACAGTCAGTACCACCAAAATTGATATTTTATATCGCCTAATTTAATAGCGCTTTTAAAGAAAATACTATTAAAAAGGAAACAAACACATCTATAATAGCACTCTATGGTTGGACGCTATTATAGGATACAAACAATGTGATTTTGATAGCACTTTTTAAAAAACATTATTATTAAAATTTACTAAGATAGCGCTTTCTATAAAATACTATTAATATTCTTCATTAAGATAACTTCTTTTGAAAAACACTATCTTAATGGTGGTAGTTATGTTCCAATCTAGTGGCAAAAATTGTTTGACAACTAAGAGTTCATTTTCGTTGTGTGTTGGGTGGTTGTACCAATTTTGCATGTCGTGTGTTGGATGTATATTGTAGAAGTTATAAGACTCAATGGTGAAAAATTTGTAAGGTGCAAGCAACCTAAGTGCAATAACTGATGTGTTGGTTTTCATATCATGCGTAAGGTTGGTTTCAAAGAAATTTTCTAAAGGGTTTTGGTTCAATTCCTCTAGAACTATTGGTGGTTCTAGATTGTAGCCTAATCTTAAGTATGAGATATGTTTCAACATCTTATCTAGTTATTTCTTGAAATCTCGATCAATTTTGAGGTTTTTTTCTTTTGTTTGCTGATGTCTTGTGGTTGGCGAGAATGTTGTTTTGTTTGGGTGGCTGCTGGTGGAGCAATGATGTTGAGTTATCTTAGTATAAAGTGTTATTGGTTTCTGTTGGCTTCTGTTAGTGGATTTGGGTGTTAAGTTTTTTCATGTTGATTGTTGTTGGTTGTGGGTAGTAGACTGTTAGAGTTTGCATTTATAGATTATGTGAATATTCTTTTTTATCACTACTAAGGAAAACCCTTTTCACAACGGATATAAAAGGGGTATCATCATGTCGGTCATATTGTTGTTAAGTAGAGTGTTGTTGTAAGTTTACTGTTTCTACAACGGGTCTGGAAATCGTTATTGAAAGTCAGGACGCGTGCCACATATCACAACGGTTAGGCTTATAAATGAGTGTTTTAGTAACATGCATCTTAAGGTGCATTTAATGAGTTTTTAGTTATGGTTTGCTAAAATAGACCTTCATAAAAATAACTGGGTCTAAATTAGCGTGTATATATATATATATATATATATATATATATATATATATATATATATATATATATATATATATATATATATATGTGTGTGTGTGTGTGTGTGTGTGTGTGTGTGTGTGTGTGTGTGTGTGTGTGTGTTTTTCACTAACCGCTCACTTAATATGCTTATATTTAAATTGATTTAGATAATGATAATCTTAAAAATTTATTTATATTTGAAAAATAACTTAGATCAATCAATCACTACTACAAAATATGCCTTTGGTAACACTAATACTACTATGACTATGCTTTCCACCGTTGTTATATCGCAAACCAGACGCACTTGATATCAGTACAAGAAAAATAGAGTTTTGCGTCACATTGATTATGAAAGTTCAATGCAAACCACCCCCTTTCTAATATTACAACGGTTGCCACAGATGTTTTGGAGAACCGCCTTAATTTTGTACGAGAATTTTGAACTAAACTGCCCTAAAAAAGGGGTTACGATGATTAATAAACTGCCTCCCAGAAAATTAAATGAATCCCTAATTAGGATTGCGACAATTGTGTTTTGTACCGCCCTAAAGAAAGATTTGGGACGATTTATAAACTACCTCCCCCCTAAAATCAAAGAAACACATGTTGTGATATTGAGGAAATAGAAGACAATCCGCTTTTTGAACAGAAAAATACCCTAACGCAAACCAAATTTGTTTTCTTTCTAAACTCAAAACTTAGAACATTAAACAACCAATCCCTGTCACTGCCTTGAGATCTATATTTTTCTTAACACCGCCACAACCTTTGTATCTATCTCTATTTGAACGTTTCTGCAAAACCCTCACCACCAATAACAAACCAAAGGTTAGTATTCTTAAACCATCTTTTTGGCTACACTCAGTTTTCTAAATTTTAAGTTTTATGATTTTGAATTTAACAGAAATTTGTGTTTGAATAGGAACAATGAGACCTATATATTTTCTTAGGATTTTGAATAACTATTTTCTTGGAATCGCCGGTGACATCGATGTCTCCTCTCATGTGGTGCAGTTTGGAAAGGACAGTGTCGCATCACCCATCAAAAATTGACATATGTCAGAGACAGGGTTTTAAAAAATGGCCCGCAATCTTGAATACCGCTGCAACAAAACGGTTTTGGAGCCTTCCGATACTATTATTCGCCGTTTTAAGCATGAGAAAAAAATCACAAGGAAAACACCATTACGACCGCGACAAAACACAGTTACGACCGTAAAACGACATTACGGTCACAACAAAACGATGTTACGACCGCGAAACACCATTATATAATCAACCTTATAAGATTTATCATCAATCATCAACAAATTCTTCATATGAATACAAAAAAATTGAGCCACTAAGAAGCTCTTGATTGTTTGATTATGTCTTTGGAGGAAGTACAAGTAACAATGATGAAGCTGCTCATCGTTCTACCTTATGGTGATTAGTGATGTAAGCAATAAATTTTCCCTAAACTCGTTAAAATGTATCATTATTTTTATGATGTGAACTTAAAATTAGTTTTATGTGTGCAATGTTGTGATTGATTCACACCACGACGACCGTTATTTGCAACGCAATACCTGTACTGACCGAAATCGCGAAAGCCTTTACGTGATCGCGACCATTTTTTAAAACCTTGGTCGGAGGTATAACTTGATGAAATATAATCTATGCTTATCATGAGTTGAATTTGGCATATGTGATTCATATAAAGAAACTTTTAATTCCAATATCACCTTCCCATCCTAAAATAATAAATAAATAAACTAACAATAGGTTGATTGTCCTACTTGGAAATTATTAACTGAATTTTTCCGATTCAATATTTTTAAAATTTGAGACTATCCATACTAACAATGTATATTTAAAGGATTCTGATTATTTGTTCATGACTTTGTAAGGAAATGCAAAAGGATTTTGTTTATACAAGGTCTCTGACATTAGCTCAAGATCAATATTTGTGAGCCCGTGATGAAATAAAGATGGTGGTTTCTCTTTTACACCTAAAGGCAAATGAAGATGACAAATATCTTGATTCTCTAGGTGAAAATGAATTATATGCAACTAGCTCAAACATTTTCTGGGAGTAGTTTATGTCATTAGCCTTGTTGTCATATATAAAAGTAAAGCTATGCTAGTTAAAGGTATGAAAAAATAAGCCTTGAGATTTTTATGTATTTAAAATAATTTTCTCTATGTATTTGCTAAATTTCTAGCTAAATCAAAATTAACCCCTTGAGCTATTAATGGTGACTAAAATGTATACACACATTGCAGAGCTTTTAACATATATAAAGTCATTTCAGAGTTGGATCATGACAATAATCATGAACTATTATGTAGAAGCATGAAAATTTTGAATTTTAAACAAAAAATTGTTTAGAAACTAATGCACAAATGAAATAAAGGAATAAGTAAATTGAATATTATCTCTAATGCTTAATGATATTATTTAGAAACTAATGCACAAATGAAATAAATGAATAAATAAATGAACCCAATTGCACATACATCATTGGATGAAATTCTTCCATGAGTGGAAAATGCCATTACACAACAAACTTTGTTACAAAGCAGGGATTGTAACATCCCAATTCTACCCGAAAATTATTAACAAAATCATAGTCATAAAACTTCCAACAAAACAAATGAGATGATACATTTCAACTTAAAGAACAACATTTAAACACCTAATCAGTCTTTGAAATAGAATACTTTCATTACTACGCAGCGGATTCATAAAATTAAACTTAAGTAACATAACTTTATTCAACATTAAAACCACTCAAAATCACCAATTCTCTAATGAAAACAACTTAAAATTCAGCAACATAATAAAATCCTACATCAAAAGAAAACATGCATTATCCCCCCGAGCGCTACATATCAGCGCGACAACACCAACTCGAATCTACTAAGGTAAGCAACTCTACTCTAGATTACCTGCACGTTACCAACAGAGGGCAACATTCAAACAGAAGGGGTAAGATATCAAACAATATAATAGAATATATGATAAATAACATATTAAATCAGATTATATAAACCACCACTTCACAACTCACAAACAACTTAAATCAACACAAGATACAACCCAAAAACATATTATGCAACTTTGAAATGCAACTTAGGCAAATGCACATGCATGTGGTACCATTGGAGAAAAAATCACAACTTAATAATTTTGCCAATTAACAGAGGCGTCAACAACAAGGCATAAGCCTTCAAATTGATTTTGCCAATCCAGACCAACTTACCGAGCAACAAATCCAACTTAAATAATGTTATATAATGCGACTCAATATGAATATCAAACAATAATTATTATAACTACATAGAAACACAACAACATTTCAACTTTGGCCAAAGGCCAACAACTTATATTCTTGTTATTTATAAGGCACTACAACATAATCCACAACCAACAACTTCACAACTAACAACAAAAGAAACTCAATGCAAGAATAACTGATTATACCACATTCTTATTCACACATTTTTTTTATTAAAACCAATTAATTAAATTATCTGCTACATTCTGTTATTACTACTAAATACTATCTTATTATCATGCCTCTCTCACTTTCCTGCAACACTGTCAGTAAGCCAATTTATCAAAACCTGATACCAAATACTACTTCACTCTCACACAATTATTCTTCTGCCAATTCATCACAGGACTACTACTTAAACTACTTACAAAGGCCTTAATTCAATTAATTAAGTCTTCGTAATTAGTTAAATAATTTATTTATGTTTCTGGAATAAAACTAAGGTATCATTAGCCATGCCAAACTGCACAACAAGAAACACATAAACCACAAAGTAGAACCCAAAATCCAATATAACCTGTGTGACCATCGTCACACTTGTGACTATGACGATCGTCCTAGGGAGGCGACGGGCGTCACACATCTCTGACGGACTTCAGGCAAATGGGATAGTCGTCCCACATACAAAACATGCAACTTCTCTATTTCTCTCATTCATCCTCCTTCTCTGTAATTCCTTCACAATTTCTTCTCCGACTAATTAATGATCACGACTTTATGTGTTTGGTCGGATGGATAATGCAAGCATACATGGTATCGTGTAGTTTATAACGATTGTCGAACCCACAGGGTTGATAGTCAAAAGGGAGTGTCCTATAGTTACGGTGCAAGGCTAAGGCAGAAGGTTGTCACAGATAAAAACGATAAAGAAATATCTAAAATAAGAGGGTTTAAAACAAATAAGGGAAACAAGACCGTATAGTGATTTTTGGAGTTCTTAGGGACTCTATAGGTTCCGGGCCTGAAATGGATGTTGAAGTTATTCTCAAGGAAATACCGGTCTATAGGCTTGATTTCACACTCTCGCGCTATTGACAGAGCCACGCCTGATGACCCTAAGATTTTGCTCTCGCTCGCTCGGTAATTAAAAGGCACTCTTTGAAAACTGGTAAGACCAAAAAGAATACCTAAAGCATTCTCGATGTGTTTAGGATCCAGTGTTTTGTGCCTATCATATGAAGCATACCTCAAACTTTCGCTCTGCTAGACTCGTCTTAGTGCATTTCTCACTGTCGTGACTAAGTATTGTTAAGCAGCCTCTCGCTGTCGCGACTAATCTACCTAAAATTGACTTAGACAACAAAACCAAAATTTCAAACATACAAAAGGTTTCGATTATCCTACAGAGTCCTGTCGAGATGACGATCCTCAAAGTATGGGCTCATGCAAGTTTAGCCTAACATAATTAATTGTAACATTAAAACACTTATGTTACTGAACTTAAAAGCATACATATTACTTTGGTTTTTAATAAAATTTTGTTCTTAGGTTTTTATGAAAAGTTTTTGACACGAACATACAATAGCAGTAATTAAAATTTCAATGAACAATAAATCGAAAAATAAAGCAATAACCTGAAGATACGATGAATCAAACTGAAATAACTTGTATTGATATGAAATTGGATCCTAGTACATCAACGAAATAAAAAGAGAAAAGAAACAAAATCTGTGATAATCACTCAGTGTGAGCAATTATCACTATGGCAAGTAAATTTGTGGTTCTGGAGAAATCTCGGAAGCGCTTCTGGAGGGTGTAGATGGCTCGTAAATGCAAGCCTGAAAGGTGATATATATAGACAAAAATATGTCTCCAAAACAGTTACGGAATTGGAATTCAAACTGAGTGAAACTGCTATTAACTGCTTCTAGAAAACTACTCCCGCGATGCATGGCGAACGCCATGTGCCAATGGCAAACGCCATTTGGATGAAGAGGAAAATCTGGGACTTTTAGGGCAATGGAAAATTCCATTTGGTTCCCCTTTAGGGAATGGCGAACGCCATTCATCTAGAAGGAGGCAGTAAGCTTCAAATTCTTCTCTTTCTCAGCTGCTTTTCATGATTCTTGTTCTTTTCTTTGATCTTGCTCAAATTGGTCCTGAAAACACAAAGTAAATGATAAAAAAAATTCGATGAAGACTCGATAAAAATACGACTAAATATGCATGAAATGAATCGAAATAACCTATACGAAATCGAGTCATCAAACTCCCCACACTAAGACTTTTACTTGTCCCCAAGCAAACTCCCAATGTGAATAAAAACAAGTAAGTACAGTATTTCGACTCATAGGCACAACGTAAATGATTAAGAATAAGGTTTCTAGGCTAAAGCAGATAGATAGGTACTAAATAATGAAAACAAGAGTATCGTAACGAAACGACTCCACAACAACGAACAAAGAGTTCCTTCGTATGCAACACCGGTTCAGATCATGATATTATAACTCGACCTACAAAATTTGTTCTTATTCACCTTTCTTTCATTCTTGCGCAATCACATTAAGCCCGTTATTCGTTTGCATACATGGTATTTGAACCTGTTAGTGTGATCTTTTATTCAACATTTTTTTCTTTGTTTTCTTTTTTTTCTCGTGAATTTCAAGATTCTGATCCTTTGGGTTAAATGATTGGGTGAGGACCACCTAACTTAGTAAGAGCAGGTCTTTAACTCACATTTTCTATAAAAGCACATAAACAATTTTTTTTGATATCAACACATTTTTGCATCAGTTTGTTACTGAAGTTCGCATATAAGGATGGTGTTGACTGCTAAAATAAACTAATCAAGAGGCTACTTTTAAAGAAACTAAGAACAAGGTCTGGTATAATATGCATTTGAACTAACATCGCATACATGGGAACTCTAAGCTGTAAAAATGATATTGATGTTGACAAAACTTTCCCAAGTCCGCCTACTTAGCCTAAATCAAAAGATAACAACCTATACTAAGTATGTCCTGCCTTTGAGTCGATTTTTTTTTCTTTTTGAAATTTGGGGAATTTACAGACTATGCAAAAACGTAAGGTAAATAACGACTCAAACGTGCATCTGACTCGATAATAAAACAGATAAGACAAACTAAACTAGAAAACAAGAAATAAAATAAAGCAATAAATGAAAAGTGGTAAAAAGCTCCTCCCCCACTCTTAAATCAAACATTATCCTCAATGTTTCAATTTAAGGTGAAAAGAAAAGGAGCAAAAGAACCTGGAATGAAATCAGTGGCGGCGGGCACGACCTCGGGGCCGGTGATGATCCTCTATGACATCTGGGTCCTCGGGTGGGTAATGGACTCTAATTCTACACACATCTTTGTGCAGACCTGCCATCTCGGATGTAAGATCTCTTAGTGTAAGCTTTGTCCGATTCATGAATTCCACTTTCCTGTTCTGAAACTCGTAGTACTCTTCTTCACTTTGCTCATCGCACTCTCTCCGCTGCCTGAGCTCAGATAAAATATTATCGAGCGATCCTTGCATACCTGCAAAATCATCAGACCAAAGTGCAGTTTGTGGTGCGGTATTATTACCGGATGCGTCAGAAACACGGGGATGAGGATGGGCTTGATGAGCCGCCTGTCTCGCAACATCCCTACCCTTTTGATCAGAAGCAAGCAACCAATTAGCATGCATGTGAACATCAATACGAACAGGGGCAGGAAAAGAAAAACTATGATGCCCAAGGTCACGAATCAGAAGGCGGTACTTGCCATTAGGTAAACCTTTGACAAGTTGTGTGCTCTTCCAGAAATCGAGATCGGCGAATACACTAACAAAGTAGTTCTCATCATCCAAGATATTTTCAAGGTTGAGAGCCTCAACAATGGTGGTGATTATGCTGCCTATACAAATGGCTCCTCCGACTCTGTTAGAAACACTAACTAAGTGGGCAGGGAAAAATTGCGCAAGGTCTACTGGGGTTTGGTTATGAGCACAGTGAAGAAAGTAAAGATCTTTGGAGTTCACATTACCTGTGTTCTTCCGTCCAAAGATGGTGGAAGAAAGGATTCGATGAAGAACTCGAATGGTCGGGTGTCGTGCAATGGATTTCTATCCCGGTATAAATGAGAAAGTGGCACGGAGAAGTTAGAGTCGTCAGCCAGGAATTTTCATCCCAAAGGAATAGGAAAGGTAATGCTGCATAAACCGAAGAAAAGAAAGGAAAAAGGTCCTGAGAACTAAAGAAACTGGGTTCGGGAGTCATTTAAGACCTGGGAAGGTATTAGTACCCCAGATCATTCGTCATACCCGACGAGATCCACGCTTGCAAAGAAATTATTTCAAAGGGTAAAGAAATGAAAGTTGCTACAAAAGGAAAACAATAATTGGATAAGAAAAGAAAAGAAAGGGGAAAATGTAGGAAAAATAAAAGAATGCTCGAATGGGTCCTACCCCACAAGAAAGTGAATTCAAGTCCTTTTCCAAGAAATGTGTACTTATTAATACATTCCAAGATGGAATAAGGAACAAGCACACCCAAGTAAGGAGAAGACCCCCAAGACTTTGTTCAGCGATTAGGGCCTAAGCTCAATAACGCATTGAATTTATTAAGTATTTTTGTGATTTGAAATGAAGAAGTGTTTTTTTAGTTTTTCTTTGTGAGGATGAGAAAGAGAGAGCACCTAAACCATTATTAAGTGTTTTTTAGGATTTTGTTTGAAGTTGAGAAAAAGAGAGCACCAAGAGGATCTCAAAGGTAAAAACTAAACGGGGAATAATAATCCTAAGTGTTATCATACATAGGAAACCTAGGTTAGTGCTGCTTGAGTTCTATCCTAACGAAAAAGAAGGGAAGAAGAAAAGAAAGAAGAAGAAGAAGAAGAAAGGAGCAAAGGATTCAACTTACTTTTTAAGAGAAGTTACGTTGATCCTAGAGGGGGATGGAGAAGAAGTTGAACATTGATGTCCTAAGAACATCACAATTACAAGTAGAAGTCATACAAGAAGTGAAGGAAGAAGTTGAGATATGGAAGCATCATCCACATTGTCGCTCCCGGGATTTTCATCCAAGTACAAACGCGAAAGTGGCGTGGAATAGGTAGAGTCTCCAGCCAGCCATTTTTATCCCGAATGAATGGGAAAGGTAATGCTGCACAAACCTAAGGAAAAAAGGAAAGGATAAGGTCTCGTGAACCAAAGAACTGGATTCGAGAGTCGATTACGAACTGGGAAGGTATTGGCACCCCAGATCGTCTGTCGTACCCGACGGGTTGCACGCCTGTTAGTCTGTTTCAAAGGGTAAGGAATAAAACTGCCGCTGAATAAAAAGTACTGCTAACTTGAACTGGAATGAGAGAACTGGAAAAAGAGAATGCAAAGGTACGGGAAAAATGTAGGAAAAATAAAGAGTTTGCTTGAATGGGCCCTACCCCACTGCCTACGTATCTCATGGGAAATGAGAATCAGAGTCGACGTAGTTCACCTAACTAAGGCGGGAACATTGTTTGTGTTTTTTTATGAATTGAATTGCTTATGCCTATGCTCAGGTGTTTCAGGCTCGTCTGGTACGAGTTATCGTTTAGAGTGAATGAGGTGAGAAGATAATTCCCGCAGGAAAGATGTTGTTAAGTTGTCTAAAGAAGTTAAGTTGTTTCTAAAGAGGGAAAGAATGAAGTTATACAAACAAAGCACAAAGTGCTATGACAAACACAATTTGAAAGAATAAAGGTGATAAAGGAAGAAGTTGTATAAACAAAGCTTACCTCAAACTCCCTATAAAACAAAGGTTATCTTAATAATGCATATTGAAAGCATAAAACTAGCAAAAGCTAAAGTAATTATCAAACTAGCTAAGGAAAAGCACTAATGGTTCCCTAAGGCCAAATCCTAGAAGTAAAGGATCTGAAATGATAGAAGACTTCTAAAGTCAGTAGCTAAACCCTATTAATGTGTTCTAAGGTTATAATATCAAACACTAATAAAATATGTCCTAACTAAGCACCAAACCCTAAAGAAGTTCAAGGTGAAGTTAGATGAAGAAGTTAAATGAAAGTGCAAGGTAAACATGTATCAAACCATGTGTGAATGTTAAAGTCAGAACCTAATAACAATTAAAAGTGTCTCAAGAAGTGAATGAAAGCATGAGAAAAGCATTAGAATAAGTACTCAAGTATAAGAGATTGGAAGGAGGCATGAGAAGAAAAAAAGACAAGTGACTTTAAATACAAGTAACAAATGAACAATTGAAGGTATGTATTCCGTACAAAATCCAGAGGCTAGGATGTATGATAAGATGGAAATTAGAAGTAACAATTATTCACAAATGAACAAATAGGAGCTATTTAGGGTTATGGGACAAGGAAACTTGAATTAGAAGTAAACATGTTCAAAAGATTAGCAAATGGAATGATTGCCTTATGGCTTTATGACATGATATAAGATCAGAAGTGAACATATTATGACGTGTATAAGAAGTATATTAAGTGGATACAAGACTCACAAAGTGAATTTACAATGATTAAATAGAAGGTAAAAGGAGAATTGGGTCAAAGAGGATAAATATGAACAAAGGTGAAACTTATGGATCAAGTAACCTAAAAATTCAAACTAAGGACCTATAATTGAATACAAGGGACTTATAAGTGTATAATAGACCCCTAATAACTCACACAAGAGACCTCTAATGAATGTCATAAATTAATTACCCCAAAATTAGATTAGAAAGATGGAAGAAGAAGGTATAAAATGAGACTTGAGAATGTTTTTTCAAATAAATGGTTATGGACATAAAACAATTATGAAATTTGGTATTGAAAGTCACTAATCAGGGACAAACAACACTCCAAAAGATCTCACAAAATATAAAATTTAAACCTTTCAATTGAAGGTGGAAAGTCAAGGAGGCTTTTGGTGGATTAGGCTCAAAGAAATGGCTCAAAAAGGTACCAAAAGGGACTTAAAAATCATGGAAAAATATTTTTAGGAGCTTTAACATGTCTTCTGGACAAAGAAATAAGAATGGGATTAAAACTATTTTTGGATTAAGAGAAATAAAATGGAGAATACAAAGTGTTCATGAAGAAGAAAATCTCAAAAGAAATTAAAAAGAAAATTAATTTCTGGACCAAAAATAAAAGAAAATTATAAATAAGATTTGTGGAAAATTTTGTAAAATGGAGAAAATTATGTATGAATTAATCTGGAATTTTTGGTGATGGTTTGGTATTTTTAAAAATAAAAAATGAAATGGATAAGAAAATATATTTAAAAAGAAAAAGAAATTGTAAAGGAGGTGTATTCAGAAACTAATTCATGTTGAAATTCAATGGGCCTGCACACAAGGGGGTGGTGATAGCAAATAAAGCCCACATCCAAGGATACGCTAAACACTCACTTGTGGTGTACTCTTAGTCAACCATTAACCTCACTCTCAGCCTTATGATTCATCCTATGCACACCAATTGGTTAAGGTATTTAAAATTGATGGTCCACATGGCTAACACATGATAACAAGAATGTGGACTCACGCTCAAAAACACTCAAGTTCACAAGGTTAGCATGTGAATAGAACGCCCTTCATTAATTCGCTGGTACCATATCAGACGTTGGATCAAACACATCTAATGGTTGGGACTTAAAATTAGTAAATAACCTATGGCATTATTCAGGCCACCGGAGAAGACCTTTGATCATCTCCGACGAGCCTCAGGTAGGGCATAACACCAATCACCACTAAAATACAAACTATGGCCATCAAAATGCTCAGGAGCTCACGCATAATAAGAATCCACTCTCAAAATTCACTAATAATACATACACAAAGAAAATTGAAGGGAAGAAGATATGACCTAAAAACTTCAAGTAAGCACCTAAGGTGCATATGACCTAGCTAGAGTTCCAATGCTTCAAATAAGCTTCAAACACAACAAAACAATAAAAAAAGAATGAAATCATGCAAGTGAGGATCAAGATGAAACCTGTGATTTGCAGATCTTCAAATGTTAAATAAAACCAGAGATGAGATTCCAATGCCTTCTAAAATAAATCTTGATCTTCAAAAGAGTGAAATAAACACTCTGAAATGCTTGAATTCTTGCTGAAGTGTGGAAAATGAAGATATTCATTTGAGTTTGTTCTTGGAGATTCAGATTGATTAAGCCATGGATGATGATCACAATGTAGCATGAATTGTTATTGAAGTTTCTCATTTGATTGATTCTCTAAAGGGATGCATAGCAGCTAGCATGTATGGACATGTATGAGATAATTGGAACCTATAAGTGCAATGTCTTGTGACCATAACATGGTAAATGATGCATTCAGTTTGACTGAATTCGATTGAACATTCATAACATTGCCTTAGCTAACAAGTAATCAGAATGAATATTGTGATCTTCAATGGGATGAATCTTCAAGCTCAAGTCATCAAAACATGAACTTCTTGTGCTCAATTTGAAGAGGATATTTCATACAACATGTTTGGTGTTCACACCATGAAGAGATATGGCCTTGCTATGCCTAACAAAAGTCATTGACTTCCATGCAGTAAGATTGCATACTTGGGCCTGCATAGATTGGCATGCCTTGGCTACCAGCTTAGGGTTTGATCAGTGTGAAACCTTGACTTTGAGCCACATAATTTTCAAACCATTGATCATATAAAAAATCTCTAAACATGAAAATTGTAGAGAATACAACAATAAACAAATTTGATGTTAAAAAAATCCATTTGAATCCTTTTGATAGAGTAATTTGGCCATACATGTTGCACATTACATGTTTGATGAAAAGCCTTGCCTGGCGCGCGCGTGTGACTTACCTTGACTGGCCATGACTTGGTTTTTTGCCCTAGTTTGATCAAACTTTGAATGATCATAACTTTCTTAATTTTGATCCTATGAACATGATCCACCTATGGATTTGAAGCTTATGATACCCTCTTTCAAACAGTCCAAGTGGAATTTTTGTTTGATCCTTAAATTGAGAGAAAGCCTCCCTTGAACATGGCTACAAAGTGGACTAAAACATACTATTTTAAGAAACCCTAATTTTCCAAATAAGGTAACTTTTGATTTTCTTGATTCTTGATGATTCCTCCATCATTTATTGATCAAATTTTTTCCAATGATCCGCTGTAACATGAATTTTATGATTTTGACCCAAAAAAGTCAGGAGTTGACTTTTTCCTCTACACAATTGACTTTTCCCCAATTTCTTGATTTTCAAGTAACTGACCAATTGAAGACCTTCTGAAATGATTCAGTGGTTTATTTTTCAACCCTAGGTACTTGACATCATATGGAAAACATTGAAATCAAGATTGTACGAAAATTTCATTGAGAAGCCCCATTAATCAGAAACCTTAATTTTAGTCCTTTTGTTAGGAGGTGTTGCACTGCTTGAATTCTTTGATCAATCCACCTCTTTCTAAGACTTGAGGAATCATTTGAGATCTTTTGGCATGTTGAGAACCCTTTGAAACATGTTGAGAAGCCATGTGACCCTTTCATTGCTTTTGGATGATCACCAATTTCACCAGTCATTGATCATAACTACTATGCCTCTAGCTGTGAATGTTATGCTTCAATTTTCTATGCAAAGATGTAGGGTCATATATCAAATATGATATGCTAAATGCCATGAAATGAGAGGGAAAATTTTGGGGTGTTACAGCTGCCCCTATTCAATCAACTATAGACCTGAATGAATGATATCAATGATACGAGGCCAAGCCGAAGGTGGAATCATAAAAGTAAGACCAAGACGAAGGAAGACTTACGATAAGATTCAAGGAAAAGCCAAAGGTGAACTCGTAGAAGTAAGTCCCAACTGAAGGTGGACTTACAAAGAATGAGACTGAGCCGAAGGTAGACTCATGATAACAATACGAAACCAAGCCAAAGGTGGAATCGTAAACGTAAGGCTAAGTCGAAGGTAGACTTACGAAAGAATTCGAGATCAAGCCAAAGGTGAACTCGAAAAATTAAGACCAAGCCGAAGGGTGGACTTACAAAGAATGAGACTAAGTCGAAGGAAGACTCATGATAACAATACGAAACCAAGCTAAATATGTGTAAACACCCCAAATTTTCCCTCACCCATTCACACCATGGTTTGTGATCATTTCATATGCATAAACACAATCATATCATCTCATATCTCATTTTGATTCACTGCATAGTTTCTAAGTCATCTGCACCTAGGGTTTGTGATCTGAGCAATCCAAGAGCCTCCTGAGCCACTCCAAGGGCCATCAATCACTTCAAAGGGATCCATGTGTGTTCTTATATCATATTACATCCTCTCAAAGTCAAAAATGCCAAAGAATCACAAGAACTGGGATTGGTATGGAAGCAGAGCCAAGTTTGACTGCACAGTTGACCTAAAATTAGGGTTTTGGTTTCAGAGGCCATAACTCCAAATTTTTTGGTCATTCTTGTTTCCATTGGTCTCTATATGGTATAGGGAGTGTGCATATCAATTTTAATGAAGAAATTCCATGGGGAAGTCATCTGATCAAGAGTTGACTTTCTGGATAAGTCAGTGCAAAATCAGGGCATCTGAGGCCCCCAATGACCCAACCAAGGGGTGATCTTCATCATTTTGAGTGTATAAGATCTTTATTTGATCATGGAAGAAGGTTGAAGTTCACAAAATTCAAGGATTACAAGTTTTTGCAAAGTTGACTTTTTAGGGCATGGTTGACTTTTCATGAAATGTCATTTTATGCCACTTTTTCAACCCTTGCTTTTTGATCCAAAAATGTTTCAAATGGAAAAACTTTGGTCATGAAAGTTATAGATTAGATCTTTCCCTTTTCAAAAAGTACAAGAACATGATCTAATTCATTTTGGATCAAAAGTTATGGTGTGTCAAAGTTGGCAAAAATCACTAATTTTCAAGATATGCCTCAAAAGAGAAACTTGCAAAATCTTGTACCAAGGCAAATTGTGACTTCTAATTGACATCAAACCATTACACAAGCATCATGTAAGTCCTAAAGTTCAGATTGGACCAAGAATTCCTCATGTTTTATGGCTTGTGAGGCATGATAGTTTCATAAGAACCAAAAGTGATCAAGTTGCAAAATTATCATCACACCTCCATCCACTTGTTGCCTTGGATGCTGAACCACCCTAGCCCTCTCCCCTCACCTTGCTGCGCAGCACACAGCCCATGTACTAGCCTAGAAGTTTCCCATGCTTTCTCTTACACAAAAGTTGACAATTTGCAAAAGTGGCCATACCAATCAATAAAGGGCAGGTCACATCATCTGACCAATGAGAGTTGTTTATGTGGATCAAATGCTAGCCATTTCATACATCAAGCAAGGCTGAAGCTCACCACAACTCAGCATACACAAACTCACTCCAACTTGCATTTCTCTTCGAATCTCTCTACACAAGTCTCAAACACAAAGAGAAACTTCACAAACCATCTCAACTCACCTCGCTGGTCAGAAACCAACCATTGTTTTGGCTTGAAACCCCCCATATCACAAATACGAATTTCACTTCCCCTTGGCCTGAGTTCCTGCCAACTTTCTCTAGAGGCTATATAAACTCCAACCAAAGGTCAAAAGCTTCTAAGGAGGATCATTGGGACTTGTTTGAGCCAAAGAAGCAGCCAGAAAGCACCTGGATCGAAAGCTCCATCTCAGGTAGCTTCATGAACTTTTTTTCCAGAACTCCATTTTCTTGTTAGAATCTTGTTTTGTATGTTGCACTGATCATTGGGATCTATTTACTTTTGAAAATGAGCAAGAAATGAGTATGTTATGGTGCTCTGAAAGTTTGACCTAGAAATTTCTTTGCTTCGATTCTTGTTTGTGTTTGAGTTTAAACATGATTTGGTGTTGGATTCGTGTTTAGGATAGTTAGTAGATGATTTATGGAGAGTTATAGCTCCTAAAACGGTCTGGAGAAGGAGATTGATTTTTGGGGTGAACGGAGAAGATGACCGGAACACTGTTCCGGTCACCTGAGGGTAATTAACGGTGAGATTAGGGTTTAAACATTAATTAGCTGAGTTTGAATGCTGGCCATAGGATCTGGCGCCAAGTCAACGCGCGCGCGTTCTGGTTTGAATGAGAGCCCTTGGATTGTGTGACTTTTCTTTTTTCAGTCTTAAATTCATTTTATTTTCATATTTTTCTCATTTGTTTTATACAATTTATTTAAAATAGTAAAAATTGTTTAAAAATTATGAAACTTTTTGTCAAGAGTTTCATTAATTTTTAAAACACAAAAATATTTTTATTTTCATTTTTAGCATAAAAAAGGTATTTTTAAATATTTAAAAGTTTATTTTTAATTGATTAATGGAAATTAATTTATTAAAAATACTTTTAGGTGTTTAAAAATCACCAAAAAATTCATGAAATGTTTTAAGACATTTAGAAACATTGTCCAACCTTCAAACCAAATTTATTTTTTGATCTTGATGCATTTTGAGAATTTTTCATTGAATTAAAATCATTTTTATGCATCATTTTGATCCAAACTTCAAAAAAATCATTTTTGTCTAATCATGAAGAGTTGGACCTTGGTTCTTTTTGCATTGCATTGTGTTTAGCATTTAGTTTGTGAGATTAAATGGCCATGATTTGATCTTTCATTTTCATTTTGTTTGGTAATTTTCTTGTTTGGAAACCCTAAAACCCTAGCAAATTTGTGAAAACCATAACTTGAACTTGGTTGGGAGTTGAAGCCTCTCCTTTGGGCATTTGGTTAGTATAGGATTAGGGGTCCTTTGAGTGCATTTTCAATTTTTTATAATGTTGTTTGCTTCTGATTTTGGTTTTTGTTTGATGTATTGTTCATAAACCCTAATTTGGGCTTCCCATATGCATCCATCTTGCATTCTCTTGCATAACATGACTTGCCATGACATTTCAAGCATCCATTTGTTTCATTTGACATCATAAGACATATTGAAAGCATGTTTGATCATTGCATCATGTATTTGCCATGTTGTATGCCATGTGCACTTCATAACTTTTCATGTATGTCCATGCTTCTTAACTTGCTTCATTGGCATTCATGAGCTTGTATGATCATTTCCATGTGCTGCCTCATGTTTGTAGCATCTCATAGCATCATTAGCATCATGTAAATGCCTCTGGTTTTGTTTCTCATCATGTCATCTCATCCCACTTTGCATTGCATTGCATTTCTTTCCTAACCTTTCAGGTGGTAAGTGACTTTGAGAAGTGAATTTGCCTTCACTTCTCATAACTTCTCTTCATCTCTTTTTATGCATCCTTGCTGCATTCTTGTATGTGCTTGAGATTGAGCTTGCTCATTCTTCTTCATCCTACTTTCTTTCTTCAAGTGACTTGTCTTCTTAAGTGAAGCAAGTTACTTTGCTTCTCTTGATCCTTTCATCTGCTTCCTGGTGGTTCCTTTGAAGATTGTTCTTGTAAACCTCACAAACCTTAGGAACAACCAAGCATGACAATGATTAGGGTTTTGATTAGTCTCCCCTCTCAGTTTTACCTTTGTGTCTCTTTTGAGTCTTCTCTTCTCATCTCATAATTAGGGACTAAACCCTAAAGGCTTTAAGGCTTTGAGATTAAGCTTATGCCTGCATCCTTCTATTAGGATGGAGTGTATAACTTTAATCCTAAGTGTTAAACCCTTAATGTGTTTAACTCCCTTAATCAATTCACTTAATAATCATCAAGACACCACACTTGTAACTTGGGCCTTGCATTAGGGTTCTAATTCTTCCTTAATTGGTTAAGAAGGACTAACCCTAGTGTTAATGGACAAGTCCCCCTCAAGTTGTCTTACAAACCCTAAAAATCATTTCATCATCATATCATTAAGTAAAATCCATTTAATCAAAGGCTTGTTTTGTCATGAGTTTAATCCCTAATCATGGATTAAGTTGAGGAGTTTTCCTCAGCTTAAACATTCTCATCTATTATCCTTCTATTAGGATGGTGTAATGAGTCTGTTTAATCCTTGATTATGGCTTAACCTCATTACATAACACTAAACAAAAACACCAAAAACATCTAAATAATCGCAAGTAGGTTAATGATCTTAATCCTACACCAAAGGTGATTAAGTGTGAGAATCTGACTTCACACTTAAGGTATTCTCATTACCCCTAATCAGAGGGAAGATGTGATGAGTTTACTAACCCATTGGTTTAGGCTTAAGCTCATTAACTTATGACAAATTCTCAAAAGCAATAAAATACTGAAAACTCAAAAACAAACAATAATCGTCTCCTTCGGGATTCTTTTCTCATCTCATTCACTCATAAACGAGAACTTGCTTCTTCCGTCTAATGCAAGACAGTTAGTACCTGAGCCAGACAGGTCATACGCTTGAGCATAGGCAAGTAAGCAGTTCACAAGTTAATTCATCTTTCAGTCTCTTTGGGTCGAACTACGGTGTTCTGACTTCCTCATTGCACGAGAGGATACGTAGGCATAACTTAACAGTTATCGAACAAAAGTCTCTGTATATTCCCCCTCCTTCCAGCTTCATTCTTTTAAGCCTCATAGTCATGAGCATTTCACTCTTATCCTTGCACTGACACTGTATATATCACACTTTACACTCCCTTTACACTGACACCTGTACATCTTTTCCAGCTATTTTACACACAGATTGCACTGACACTACCCCTTTAAAACACAAATCTTTTAAGCGTGGATCCCGTCGAGTACGACGGACAATTTGGGTGCTAATACCTTCCCAGGTTGTAACCAACCCCCTTTCTCAGTCTCTCTGGTTCACAACCGTCTTATCCATATCTTTCTAGGTCTATGCAGCATTGCCTTTCCTCTGGGATAAAAATGTCTAGCTGGCGACTCTATTCATCTCCAGTGAGTTCACTCCTGTGTGTTCTCATTGTCCCTTTCGCCGACCGTTCGCGTCTGTACCTTTATTTGGGCCTTTCCCACTTATCGGGAGCGACAGCTTGGCGACTCTGCTGGGGAGCCTTATACTATAACCAGGGCTTCTGGTTCTTTTTGTGGGTTCCTCCTAGCGCTTGATTGATTTGTGCTTACTGGGGTGTTATGTGCTTATTTGTGTTTGTATATTTGTATTTGTTTTTGCTTTATGTACAGTTGCTTTACTGTTCTCTTTATAGCTTTGCATATTATCATATTGTCATACTGTGCTGCTGGCTGGATCTGTTGTTTGCTTTGGTGGGTGGGTGTTCCATTGAGAGTTAAGGTCCTATACCTGGGACCTGAGTGACACCTAGGCTAGAGTGAATCATATTCTTTCCCATTCCATCTTGGTCTGGTGCGGGAATATGAAACACGGTTCAGATATGGGTTTCTTCTTGAGAACTCTGTGTTGCAGATTTCCTGCAATGCTAGGGCTATCTGGGAAGCCTGCTAAGTCTGGATGACCTTTAGTTTTGACCTTCAGAAACTGAGGTGAATTAGAGGAGGAACTTTTATGGTTATTGTAAACACTGTACCTCCGGGTTAGAAGTGTTTACACTTCTCATAACTGATCCAAGTCTGAGGATCCTTGTTTTAGAACACCACCTGTGAGGGGGTTGGGCTGTTTACAGGTTTGCAGGTACCTTGGCCTCAGAATACCCTGTTACTTTGATTTGATTAAGAATACTCCATGTTGGGACAATTCTTGTGATTCTAAACCCTGGACATGTGGCTCTTTATTTGAGCCCCCCACCTTGGTTACTGGACTTATAGACCTCCATCTGGATTTCTTACACACATGGACTTATATCAGAGCACTTGATCAGATCCAGCTCAGTCACAAACCCTTGCATATCATTTGCATACATAATCATTGCATCATATTGACATTTGCTTATTTGTGTTTCAGGGTATCCATCTTCATTTGGTTTTGGTTTTGACCCCATCTTCAGTATTGACCTATCTTCATCAGCACCTGCTCCAGCTATCAGCTATCTACTTCAGTCACCTGCACCAGCCAATCAGTGGCCCATTCTTCAGTATCATCATCAGCACTTGTCTCTACTCAGTCTCAACATCATGGCACCTAAAAAGAGCAACATCACCTACCACTTCTTCCAGCCAGAGTTAGCTGACATCAGGAGGATTCAGACCCTGATCACTCCAGACCATATACCACTGTTCAGGGAACACCATGGAGATATACTTGATATGGTTATGGATCTGGACCCCTCACAGAGAAGCCTGATCCACACTTGCCTTCAGTTTTATGATCCCCCACTGAGATGTTTCACTTTTCAGGACTTTCAGCTGGGCCCCTTATTGGAAGAATACTCATCATTAGTTGGTATACCTATCAGGGGTGGAGTCCCTTTCAACCCTGAGATGGTCTTTCCTGGTAATGAAGAGGTAGCAAAGGCATTGCATCTGGAACCAGTCCTGATTGGGTAGCATATGACCTCTAAGGCTGGAATCCCTGGCCTGCATCTGGATTTCTTGATCTCTCAAGCTGCCCTGAAAGCTTCTTTAGGAGAGTGGAAAGCAGTCTGTGCTTTGTTGGCCCTGAGCGTATATGGGATTGTATTATTTGCAGATGAGCCTCGATTCATTAGTAAGAATGCAATCCATCTGTTCATTCTAAGGAACCCAGTGCCAACTTTATTGGGGGATCTCTACTATTCAGTGCATCAGAGGAATGAAAAGCAGAGGGGAAGATTAGTAAGATGTTGTGCTCCTTTGTTCCATACTTGGCTTCTCAGGCATTTGCCCAGGACGGATGCATTTTTGAACCCTCATCAGCAGAGGAACTGGGCTGGAAGACTTACTACTCTAACTTCAGCTGATATCAGGTGGTGCACTCAAAGCACAAAAGGCAGGGATATCATCACCAGCTGTGGGCATTTTCCCAATGTACCCCTAATAGGAGTTAAGGGTAGTATTAATTACAACCCTCTGCTGTTCAAAAGACAACTGGGCTATGCACTGGTCCACACTCCTAAGGCACGGGACTTGGTTGAGACTCTTTATTGTGAGAACAAGCCTAATCTGGCTATTGTTAGGCAGGCAACCTGGGCCTGGGACAATGTGCAGACTAAGGGGCTAACCATTCTGGGGAAGTGTAACAATGTGGCATCAGCACAATACTATGATTGGTCCCATGCCAGGGCTCAATTCTTTGGGATGCCCTTTACTATAGAAGATATGCCTGGGCCTTCCACAACACCACCTCCAGCAACTGTCAGCTTAGAGGAGTTTGAGAAGTTGAAAGAGAGAAATGAGAAGCTAACTCAAGCTCTACAGAAGACCCTCTGGGAGAGGAGTGATGGCATACTGGATATTGAGAGGTTGGAGAAGTTGAAGATGGAGCATCTGGCTAGAATTGAGAAGTCTGAGGATTACATTAAGAAATCTAGGGCTGGAGAACAAATCCTGAAGAATGCTTGCAAGGAAGCCCAATTCCAGAAAGCCAGGACCGACTTGTATCTGAAGGAGAGTCAGGCTAGGTGGGTCAGGATCACCGAGGCTCGTACTCTGGAGGACAAGAGGGTCCAAGACAAGATAGAGCAACTGGAAGCTAGTGCAAAAGAGCAGCAGGAAGCCCTGGCAGCAGCCCAGAGGGAGATATCAGAGCTGAAGATCAGAGCTGGAGTGAAGAGGTCGAAGGACCAAAGTCAACACAAGAAGCTAACTGCAGCTGTTACTACCCGGAACCTCCTTATCAGGAACCTCACGGAGCGTCCGGCTGATCCTGTGACCGAAGCACTTCTCAAGGAAGTTCGGGAGGATGAGTTTGGTCTTGGTGTTTGACCATCTGCTTGTTGTTGCTTTCATTTCATGTACTTTTATTTTCTTGTAATGTATTTTGACCCCTCAGAGGGCTTGTATTTGTAAACAAACTGTGTACCATTGGCCTTTTGTAATATATGTATTAGTTTGTTCCATCCGAGTTTACCTCGAAAGCGACATCAACAGCATCTTCAAGGGTCTGGAAGGGTCAAAACTGAATGCCAAGACCGGATACCTTGAAAACAAATAAGCATACTGCATTTGCATGCTAACCCTTTGTTTGTTTTGTAGGTGTTTGTTTTATTGTTGCTAACTCTGTTGTGATGTTCAGGAACTATTGCTCGACGCCGGGTATTTCCCCTCAACCGACCACACAGGTACCCCACCCGCAGTAACCTTCCGGGCATACAGATGGATCAGATGCAGCAGGACCTTACAGAGGTCAGGAACCAAATGACCAACGAGAGGTTGGAAATGAGGAACCAAATGACACAGTTTATGGAGGTAATGAACAACATGGCTCAAAGCCAGGAGAGGCTCAGAGCACTGGTGGAAGGGAGAAATCAGGAAGATCATCAGCCAGGGACTGCTGGGACTAGCAACAATGAAAGAGTCCAACCTCATGTCAATCCCCCAGTTTTTGGACCCCACCTCCATCCAGAGGCCAACATCCCTGTCAATATACAAGGGACTGCCACAGCAGGGAGGGTGCTGCAAGAAGACCCCCAGGAAGACCAGTTCACAGTGATGGGAGCCGGGGAGGAGGCCTATGATAGAAGGTTGGATGAGATAGCCGAGAAATTAAGATCCTTAGAGTCTCAAAACTCTTTGGGTTTTGATGTTATGGATATGGGCTTGGTAGATGGGGTCAGGATTCCCCACAAGTTTAAGCCACCATGCTTTGAGAAGTATAATGGGACTTCCTGTCCCCGGACCCATCTACAATCTTTTCTCGGGAGGCTAAAGGCCTATACCATGGACGAGAAGCTGTGGATGTTCTATTTTGAGGATAGCTTGACTGGAGCTTCGAGGGAATGGTATTCCCACCTGACAAGAGCAACTATTAGATGCTGGAAGGACCTGGCAGAGGCCTTCATCAGACAGTATCAGTATAATCTGGATATGGCACCCAACAGGACCCTCCTAATGGGAATGTCACAGTCATCTAGAGAGAGCTTCCGAGAGTATGCTCAAAGATGGAGACAGCTTGCTGCTGCTGTCCAGCCACCTATGTCAGAAAGGGAGATGGTTGATATGTTCATGAACACCCTTCAGGGGACTTACATTGATAGGCTAGCTGCCTTCTCATCTACCAGCTTTGCAGATGTAGTCATAGTCGGGGAGAGAATTGAAAGCCTATTGAAGATGGGTAAGATCTCAGACAACGGTACAAGCTCATCCAGTAATGCAAGAAAGCCTTTTGCAGGCCCAAGAAGGACTGGTGAGACCAATGCCGTCCACACCAACAGGGGCAGGCCCCAATATGTTCATAGATCTGTGGCAGCAGTCACCATTCCCGCTCCAGCTCATCCACAACCAGCCTATCAACCTCCGCAGCAAAACTATCAGCAACAACCTCAGTACCATCAACAAAATCAGTATCCTCCGAGAAATTACAACAACAGCAACACCAACAACAATAACCAGCAAAGGCCATTCCAGCAGAGGCCATCTCAAGCCAACAGGGTGATCGATCCGATCCCTATGCCATATGCTACATTGCTGCCACAACTCCTGAAACTCAACCTAGTTGAGCTAAGGACATTGGCACCTCCAGATCCCAACAGTCTACCCAGGAATTATGACTCCAACGCCAGATGTGCTTTTCATTCAAATGCACCTGGCCATAGTACAGAAAAGTGCAGAGCCTTGCACATGAAGGTACAAGACCTGGTAGACTCTAAGGCCCTGAATTTCGCACCACCACCCAATGTCAACAAAAATCCTATGCCATACCACGAAGGTCCCAGAATCAACGCTATTGAAGAAGACAAGCCGTCTTATTTGATAACCAGTGTGGGTCAGATTCGGACACCGTTGGTAGAGATAAAGGCTCAGCTCCTCGAATGTCAATTGTTCCCGGGGTGTGAGTTAGGGTGTGCTTACTGCAATATTTCAGTAAATGGGTGCGATAACCTGAGGAATGGCATAGATGGTCTCATTCAGAGTGGCCAACTTCAAATAACCACATCATTTCCAACAAATCCAGCAATCTCATCAGCAACAATTCCGGTATCTCCTACAACTGCAGCAACCATTGTTCCTGACAATTCTTCGGCTTCATCAACAAGTACTTCATCTATCATCTCAACTGATCAACTATCAACAAATTTTCCTTCTACAACTTCAGCACCACTACAGTTTGAATCTCCTACAACAACAACGTCCATCCTTCCGACAATATCTCCTACAACATCAGCAACAAATCATGAAGATGTCTCAACTGTCACAATATTTTATGATCCTGAAAACAACTCTGCCTACAACTCAGAAAGTGCTGCTCCCATCAGAGCACCAGTCACAATTTATTATGATCCACAGACTGTCACAGTCCCTTCTGCAGCTGCCATCAGTCCAGTCACTGTCACAGTGCCTGGACCAGTACCTTATGAAAGCAATAGGGCCATCCCTTGGCACTACGGCTCTGACATATACTACGAAGGAAAGAAGATCACCCTTGAATCATCAACACCTGCACCACAGATAGACAATGTGGGAGGAGGCGGAGGCTTCACTCGAAGCGGACGTCTCTTTGCTCCACAAATTCAAAGACCCACTGCCGAAGCAGAAGCTGCTGCCAAGGCAAAAGGAAAGAGCCCGGTGCAGGAAGATCAAGCTGTTAAGGAAGCTTTGAAAACACCATTCGATCAAGAAGTTGATGAGTTCATGAGAATCATCAAAAAGAGTGATTACAAAATAGTGGATCAGCTTCACCAGACGCCATCCAAGATCTCTATCCTATCATTGCTTATGTGCTCCGAAGCCCATCGGAATGCACTACTCAAAGTCTTGCACGCAGCTTACGTGCCTGAAGAGATCACCGTCAATCAGTTGGAAACCGTGGTTGGAAATGTTACTGCTAGCAATGGGCTAGGGTTCACCAATACTGACTTGACAACGGAAGGCCGCAACCATAACAAGGCCTTGCACATCACCATGGAATGTAAAGGTGCAGTCCTTTCCCATGTGCTGGTAGACACAGGATCATCCCTTAATGTCTTACCCAAAAAGGCCCTGGTGAAGCTAGAATATGAAGGATTGGCGTTGCGTCCAAGCAACCTGGTAGTAAGAGCCTTTGATGGTTCTAAGAGATCGGTCCTGGGAGAAATTGAGCTGCCTGTAACGATTGGCCCACAAACTTTTAAAACGATCTTCTACGTGATGGACATTCAGCCTGCCTACAGCTGTTTGTTGGGTAGACTATGGATTCATGCCGCTGGCACAGTAACGTCTACCCTTCACCAGAAGTTAAAATTTGAGTGGGAAGGCCAAGTCGTTACTATCTGTGGGGAGGAGGATATATTTGTTAGCCATCTGGCTACTTATAAGTATATTGAGATGGATGGGGAGATCCATGAAACAATGAGCCAAGGGTTTGAGGCCCTGAATGTTAATGAAGCATCTGCTGTATCTGGAATCTCCATGTCGTCTTACCAACAAGCCCGAAAGGTTGTTGAGGAAGGAACTGCCCAAGGCTGGGGCAAGGTTTTATCTGTGGAGGAGAAGAAAGACAAATTTGGGTTGGGTTACAGACCAACTCAACAAAATCAAGCAGAGGCTGCTGAGAAGCCCGGTTTTGTCAGTGGGGGGATGCTCACCCCTGATGCTATCAACAATTTGGAAGACGAGCTGGAAGAAGAACGCAATCTGGAGAATTGGATTCGTCCAAAGATCCCGGGGAGCAGTATCTCAAACTGGTCTTCCCAGGAAATTATAAGAGTTACTCATGCAGAGTAATTATTATTTCCTGTATTTTTATAGCATGCATCAAAGTCTTGCATCTTGCCCAAGATGACAAGACTCATTTTGTAATCGGGCCATCTGTACTTTTTGTGCAAACAAGATTAATCAATGAAATATCAGACATCTTTTTGCAAATGAGTCTTTTTCTTTTCCGCTCACTGTCCTTCCATTTTTCTTTTTGTACAAAAAATAAATGGCGATGTTTTCAAAATGATAACTTTATTTCACTTTTTAAACAAGATTAAAATCAATCACTAAAATGAACAAACTGAACCCTTGCAGAGAGTGCCTTCCAGACAGCACCGACAACAGCACGGCTACGACTTCGTATGACTTTGACAATCCGATCAATCAAGCTGATGAAGGGGTTGAAGAAGAATATGAGCTTCCTGAAGAGCTAGCCAGGTTGTTGAGACAAGAGGAGAAGGTTATTACTCCTCATCAGGAGGAGGTAGAAACAATTAATCTTGGTACCGATGAAGACGTGAAAGAGGTTAAAATCGGGGCCTGCTTACAAGACTCAGTGAAGAGACAACTGATTGATCTGCTTCAAGAATATGTGGATGTGTTCGCTTGGTCGTATCAAGATATGCCAGGGTTGGACACCGATATAGTTGTGCACAAGCTGCCATTGAGAGAAGAATGCCCACCGGTTAAACAGAAGTTGCGCCGTACTCGCCCAGACATGGCAATGAAGATCAAGGAAGAGGTACAAAAGCAATGGGACGCCGGGTTCCTTGCTGTAACTAGTTATCCGCCGTGGGTTGCTAACATAGTACCTGTGCCTAAGAAAGATGGTAAGGTAAGGATGTGTGTTGACTACCGGGATCTGAACAGAGCCAGCCCGAAAGATGATTTCCCATTACCTCACATTGATGTATTGGTGGATAACACGGCTCAGTTCTCGGTATTCTCCTTCATGGACGGATTTTCAGGATACAATCAGATCAAGATGTCACCTGAAGACATGGAGAAGACAACCTTCATCACACCTTGGGGCACGTTCTGTTACAAGGTGATGCCATTCGGATTGAAGAATGATGGTGCAACATATCAACGGGCTATGGTAACATTATTCCACGATATGATCCATAAGGAAATCGAGTGCTATGTGGATGACATGATCGCCAAGTCCCTTACAGAGGAAGACCACCTGGTAAATCTGCTGAAGCTATTTAAGCGTCTGAGGAAGTACCAACTAAAGCTAAACCCCAACAAGTGCACATTCGGGGTGCGATCCGGGAAGTTGTTGGGATTTATTGTGAGCGAGAAAGGGATTGAAGTTGACCCTGATAAAGTCAAAGATATTCAAGAGATGCCTGCACCGAAAACTGAGAAAGAAGTTAGAGGGTTCTTAGGTCGATTGAACTACATTTCACGGTTCATATCTCACCTTACAGCAACCTGTGAACCCTTGTTCAAGCTGTTAAGAAAAGAACAGACGGTCAGGTGGAATGAAGACTGCCAGAAGGCTTTTGACAAGATCAAAGAATATCTGCAAGAACCTCCAATCCTTATGCCTCCAGTTGAAGGAAGACCTCTGATAATGTACTTAACAATATTAGAAGAGTCAATGGGGTGTGTGCTGGGCCAGCATGACGAGTCTGGTCGAAAAGAGTATGCAATATACTACCTAAGCAAAAAGTTTACCGACTGTGAACAACGTTATTCACTGCTCGAGAAAACTTGCTGTGCTTTAGCGTGGGCTGCTCGCCGACTGAGACAGTATATGTTGACCCACACTACCTTGTTGATTTCAAAAATGGACCCAGTCAAGTACATTTTCGAGAAGCCAGCTCTTACCGGACGGGTTGCAAGATGGCAAATGATTCTCACGGAATATGACATTCAGTACACCTCTCAGAAAGCTATCAAGGGCAGTGTACTATCTGAATATCTTGCGGAGCAACCCATTGATGACTACCAGCCTATGAGATTTGACTTCCCTGATGAAGACATCATGTTCATAAAAGCGAAAGATCATGAAGAGCCTGTTCACACTGAAGGGCTAGACCCGGAAGAAGAATGGACTATGATGTTTGATGGGGCTGTTAATATGAATGGTCGTGGTGTTGGTGCAGTACTCATTACACCTAAAGGAGTTCACATGCCTTTCTCGGCAAAACTCACTTTCAACTGCACTAACAACGAAGCTGAATACGAAGCTTGCATTATGGGTCTTGAGGAAGCCATTGACCTCAGGATCAAGACATTGACTGTCTTCGGAGATTCAGCTCTGGTAGTTAATCAAACCAACGGAAAGTGGTACACCCACCAGGATCATTTGATACCTTACAGGGATTATACAAGAAGGTTATTGACTTTCTTCACAACGGTCAAACTTGAGTATATCCCTCGGGACGAGAATCAGTTTGCAGATGCTCTGGCTACCATTTCCTCCATGATCAAAGTTCAAGCTGCCAACTTTGTACCCCAGATATCGGTGTCTAGACTTGACAGACCAGCATATGTATTCGCAGCAGAAGTTGTCAAAGACGATAAGCCTTGGTTCCATGACATTAAGTGCTTCTTGGAAGATCAAACATACCCACTTGGGGCATCTTCCAATGATAAGAAGACTTTGAGAAGGCTTGCTGGTAGTTTCTTTCTGAACACTGATGGGTCTTTATACAAAAGGAACTTTGATATGGTACTCCTCAGATGTGTTGACAGAACAGAAGCAGATTTGTTGATGCATGAAGTGCACGAAGGATCCTTTGGTACCCATGCCGGAGGGCATGCCATGGCTAAGAAACTGCTAAGATCAGGTTATTACTGGATCACAATGGATGCAGACTGTTGTGCTTATGCTAGAAAGTGTCACAAATGCCAGATTTATGCAGATAAGGTGCACGTGCCTCCCAATCCTTTGAACATAATGTCTTCACCATGGCCCTTTGCCATGTGGGGCATTGATATGATCGACAAGATCGAGCCAACTGCTTCAAATGGCCACAGATTCATCTTGGTCGCCATTGATTATTTCACCAAGTGGGTTGAAGCAGCCTCATATGCAAATGTTACAAGGCAAGTGGTAGCCAGATTTCTGAAGAGAGATATCATCTGTCGATATGGAGTTCCCGAGCGAATCATTACTGATAATGGTTCCAACTTAAACAACAAAATGATGGCTGAGTTATGCCGGGACTTCAAGATCCAACACCACAATTCTTCTCCTTACAGGCCAAAGATGAATGGCATTGTTGAGGCGGCCAATAAGAATATCAAGAAGATTGTGCAGAAGATGGTAGTCACCTACAAAGACTGGCATGAAATGCTGCCATTTGCCTTGCATGGGTACCGCACATCAATCAGAACATCCACTGGGGCAACACCGTATCAGCTTGTGTATGGTATGGAAGCGGTCCTACCTGTTGAAGTTGAACTACCCTCCCTCCGGGTACTGATGGATGTTAAGCTGAACGAAGCAGAATGGGTCCGGTCCCGATACGAACAACTGAGTCTGATTGAAGAGAAAAGATTGGCTGCAATCTGTCATGGGCAGTTGTACCAGAAAAGAATGAAGAGAGCCTTCGATCAGAAAGTCAGGCACCGAGAGTACCAAGTAGGAGATCTTGTGTTGAAGAGAATCCTCCCTCCTCATACAGACCACAGGGGCAAGTGGACTCCAAATTATGAAGGACCATTCGTGGTACAGAAAGTTTTCTCTGGTGGGGCACTGATGCTCAGCACCATGGATGGTGAAGATTTCCCGTCCCCTGTAAATTCAGATGCAGTTAAAAAATACTTCGCATAAAAATGACCCGCTGGACATAAAAACAGAATGTAAGTCTAGGCAAAAACAGGGCATCCCGGCGAGTCAAAAACAGAATAAAAGACTCGGGCAAAAATAAGGGAAAATAAGCAAAAAAAATGTACACCCGCTGAGTTGAAAAGCCACATTGGACAGCTCAGGCAAAAATGGGTATCTCGATGGATTGAAAACCCGAAAGGGCGGTCCATGCAAAATAAGGGAATAAGCGAACAACTGCAGTCTGAATTCGTCTGTATTCGTTTACAACTTGGTAAGCTTCGAAAGGATCAAGCTTCAATCAGAATCAACCCTCTCCAGAAAGCAGGATGAGAAGAACGTCAAAAGTCATACGAGTCATAGCGAAAGAGGAAGCTCCTTTGAAAGCGTCGTCAACATCGCCAGCATTTTGTTTCTCAATTTGTAACAACCTCCTCATTTCAGGGGATTTGTTTCTTTGACTGTATCCCGCCAATTCTGGGCGCATAAATTAATAAAATCAGATTTTTCAGTCATGTCTCGTCTTATACATTTTATTTGCAAAGAATGTCTGATGTCTCTAAAAAACTAATTGCATAAGTACAGATGTTTTTCTCTAAAAAATAAGCCACATGCTTGCAGGAAATATACTTACTCTCAGAAGTGTATAACCCCTATGACGGAATCCAGTAAAAGATACCTCGGGATTACTTGTGCGTTGCTATCTTTACAGGATTGCAGGTATCCAAAGCGCAACATGGGGCATGTAAGCTTCGTCCCAGCAAGCTGGCAAATCAACACTCAATGTTAGCACCCGACGTGCTCAATCCCCAGCTGAGTTGCCTCTCATGACTCCCCCCGGCTGAGTTGCCACTTGCTACTACCACCAGCCGAGTTGTCATTTCATCCTCAGCCAAAATACGAAAGTCAGGGAACCATCTCCCCACAGAGCTCCAGCCTCTATCCAGAAGAGCAGTGCGCGAAGGAATCACAACAGAATGACAAAAGCTTTTACAAACCCCAGCTGGGCCTCTCATTTATTGGAATAGGTCTATCATTGACCCATTTCCCCAAGCAGATACATCTCATCAGATATGCCAATGATCTCATCCCCAGCTGGGATATTCACTTCAGACAGATCGACCGGAGATCTTTACAGCGATGGGATCCGAATCCCGATTTGGTATCTTTGCATAATCATGGCATTCACATCATATTCACCCACAAAGCGTAGCATTCCGTCTAATACGGAGCATTACGGCAAAAATAAAACACATAGCATAATCATAAGCCATGTTGTGAATCGAACACTTGTGAATAATAACCATTCATCAAAATGCAGAATACTTTCCCCAAAACCCCCATCAGAGTCCCCAGCAAAAGCAGTTGCCTCACAAATCACAAACACCAGTATATACTCCTTTTGACACCCGTCCGTGTCATCACTCCCCAGTAAGGTCGCTGAACACTCTTTACAAACAAGACCACCCGTATTACAGATACTTCCTGACACCCGTCCGTCTCATACCCCAGCAGAAAGCCAAAGACATCCTCTTTGCACTCACATACACCTATATATACATTTTCTTGACACCCGTCCGTGTCGTATCCCCAGCGCAGTCGCCTACACTTTTACAACCCATATACTTGTTGATACTCCACTTTTCTCCTTTTTTGACACTCGTCCCTGTCACCCTCCCCAGCAGTTAAACATTCATCTATACACCACTCATACTACTCATACTTATACAGATACTCGTCCGTAACTTGTATACACCAGTTATATCCCCGCAGAATCAACAATAGTCCTTGTTCTTTGTTAACCGGTTGGTACTCGTCCGTACCATCATCTCAGAACATGCGTCAAGAGTTTGTTTCTACATGATACTCGTCCGTATCATAGTCTTAAGGATGCTCGTCCGCATCTTAATCCATACACTATGTCAAATACTCTTGTCTTCTTGAATATAGATACTCGTCTGTACCTACTATTCCCCAGAAGAGTCCCTTCAGATTCAACACTCGTCCGTGTTCTTTGTTAACCCGTTGATACTCGTCCGTATCATCATCCCTGAACACGTGTCAGTTTGTTTTTACCCGATACTCGTCCGTATCGTAGTCTTAAGGATGCTCGTCCGCATCTTTGATCTATACACAAACCTCTAAACACTTATACCTTTTATTTCTTGGATGTAAACACTCGTCCGTGTTTACTATTCCCCAGCAAAGTTTTCTTTCTTATCTGACACTCGTCCTGTGTTATGATAAACCTTGAGAGCAGCCGTACCCTGCTAGGTGGTCGTCCTCCACCTCTTGATGGTCGTCCTCCATCATGCTCATCCGATGGCCGTCCCCATCGTTGATATTTAGCAGCCGTCCCCTGCTAGGTGGTCGTCCTCCACCTTTTGATGATCGTCCTTCATCATTTTATCCAATGGCCGTCCCCATTGTTGATTTTGGTTATCTGGCATTCGTCCTATGTCATGACAAACCTTGAGAGCAGCCGTCCCCTGCTAGGTGGTCGTCCTCCACCTCTTGATGGTCGTCCTCCATCATGATCGTCCGATGGCCGTCCCCATCGTTGACCTTTTATCCGGCATTCGTCCTATGTCGCGATATTTTCGGCAGCCGTACCCTGCCTGGTGGTCGTCCTCCACCTTAGATGACCGTCCCTCATCTTAACCCCAACAGAGCAGCCGTCCCCTGCTAGGTGATCGTCCTTCACCTTTGATGACCGTACCTCATCATCTTTTAATTTCATTTATTCTTTAATCCGATGGCCGTCCCCGTCGTGGTCCCTTTTCTTTTTAGCCTGATGGTCGTCCCCATCGTCGGTTACTTTACTTTATGAACTTGATGGCCGTCCCCGTCATGTTTCATTAATTCCCAGAGAATCTTACAACTTTATCTTGATGGCCGTCCCCATCATAATCTTATTTTTTCCCAGCTAGTCGGCCGTCCCCGTCTTGGCTTTACCTTTTCCCAGCATGTCGGCCGTCCCCGTCATTGCTATTTACCCAGCAGTCGTCCTCTGCTCGACGGTCGTCCTCCGTCGCCCACACTTTACAATATACTTTATTTTCCTTTTACAATCTATATCCCTTTTCTTCTTCATTCTGTGAGTGCAAATTTCGGACTGTCTTTGGTATTCAACCACAAGTTATCTTGTTTGCCTGTTAAGCCATAGCTTACATCCTGCACAGCTAACTCATGTTTGAATAGGGGCAGCTGTAAACACCCCAAATTTGCCCTCACCCATTCACACCATGGTTTGTGATCATTTCATATGCATAAACACAATCATATCATCTCATATCTCATTTTGATTCACTGCATAGTTTCTAAGTCATCTGCACCTAGGGTTTGTGATCTGAGCAATCCAAGAGCCTCCAGAGCCACTCCAAGGGCCATCAATCACTTCAAAGGGATCCATGTGTGTTCTTATATCATATTACATCCTCTCAAAGTCAAAAATGCCAAAGAATCACAAGAACTGGGATTGGTATGGAAGCAGAGCCAAGTTTGACTGCACAGTTGACCTAAAATTAGGGTTTTGGTTTCATAGGCCATAACTCCAAATTTTTTGGTCATTCTTGTTTCCATTGGTCTCTATATGGTATAGGGAGTGTGCATATCAATTTTCATGAAGAAATTCCATGGGGAAGTCATCTGATCAAGAGTTGACTTTCTGGACAAGTCAGTGCAAAATCAGGGCATCTGAGGCCCCCAATGACCCAACCAAGGGGTGATCTTCATCATTTTGAGTGTATACGATCTTTATTTGATCATGGAAGAAGGTTGAAGTTCACAAAATTCAAGGATTACAAGTTTTTGCAAAGTTGACTTTTTAGGGCATGGTTGACTTTTCATGAAATGTCATTTTATGCCACTTTTTCAACCCTTGCTTTTTGATCCAAAAATGCTTCAAATGGAAAAACTTTGGTCATGAAAGTTATAGATTAGATCTTTCCCTTTTCAAAAAGTACAAGAACATGATCTAATTCATTTTGGATCAAAAGTTATGGTGTGTCAAAGTTGGCAAAAATCACTAATTTTCAAGATATGCCTCAAAAGAGAAACTTGCAAAATCTTGTACCAAGGCAAATTGTGACTTCTAATTGACATAAAACCATTACACAAGCATCATGTAAGTCCTAAAGTTCAGATTGGACCAAGATTTCCTCATGTTTTATGGCTTGTGAGGCAAGATAGTTTCATAAGAACCAAAAGTGATCAAGTTGCAAAATCATCATCACACCTCCATCCACTTGTTGCCTTGGATGCTGAACCACCCTAGCCCTCTCCCCTCACCTTGCTGCGCAGCATACAGCCCATGTACTAGCCTAGAAGTTGCCCATGCTTTCTCTTACACAAAAGTTGACAATTTGCAAAAGTGGCCATACCAATCAATAAAGGGCAGGTCACATCATCTGACCAATGAGAGTTGTTTATGTGGATCAAATGCTAGCCATTTCATACATCAAGCAAGGCTGAAGCTCACCACAACTCAGCATACACAAACTCACTCCAACTTGCATTTCTCTTCGAATCTCTCTACACAAGTCTCAAACACAAAGAAAAACTTCACAAACCATCTCAACTCACCTCACTGGTCAGAAACCAACCATTGTTTTGGCTTTAAACCCCCCATATCACAAATACGAATTTCACTTCCCCTTGGCCTGAGTTCCTGCCAACTTTCTCTAGAGGCTATATAAACTCCAACCAAAGGTCAAAAGCTTCTAAGGAGGATCATTGGGACTTGTTTGAGCCAAAGAAGCAGCCAGAAAGCACCTGGATCGAAAGCTCCATCTCAGGTAGCTTCATGAACTTTTTTTCCAGAACTCCATTTTCTTGTTAGAATCTTGTTTTGTATGTTGCACTGATCATTGGGATCTATTTACTTTTGAAAATAAGCAAGAAATGAGTATGTTATGGTGCTCTGAAAGTTTGACCTAGAAATTTCTTTGCTTCGATTCTTGTTTATGTTTGAGTTTAAACATGATTTGGTGCTGGATTCGTTTTTAGGATAGTTAGTAAATGATTTCTGGAGAGTTAGAGCTCCTAAAACGGTCTGGAGAAGGAGATTGATTTTTGGGGTGAACGGAGAAGATGACCGGAACACTGTTCCGGTCACCTGAGGGTGATTAACGGTGAGATTAGGGTTTAAACATTAATTAGCTGAGTTTGAATGCTGGCCATAGGATCTGGCGCCAAGTCAACGCGCGCGCGTTCTGGTTTGAATGAGAGCCCTTGGATTGTGTGACTTTTCTTTTTTCAGTCTTAAATTCATTTTATTTTCATATTTTTCTCATTTGTTTTATACAATTTATTTAAAATAGTAAAAATTGTTTAAAAATTATGAAACTTTTTGTCAAGAGTTTCATTAATTTTTAAAACACAAAAATATTTTTATTTTCATTTTTAGCATAAAAAAGGTATTTTTAAATATTTAAAAGTTTATTTTTAATTGATTAATGGAAATTAATTTATTAAAAATACTTTTAGGTGTTTAAAAATCACCAAAAAATTCATGAAATGTTTTAAGACATTTAGAAACATTGTCCAACCTTCAAACCAAATTTATTTTTTGATCTTGATGCATTTTGAGAATTTTTCATTGAATTAAAATCATTTTTATGCATCATTTTGATTCAAACTTCAAAAAAATCATTTCTGTCTAATCATGAAGAGTTGGACCTTGGTTCTTTTTGCATTGCATTGTGTTTAGCATGTAGTTTGTGAGATTAAATGGCCATGATTTGATCTTTCATTTTCATTTTGTTTGGTAATTTTCTTGTTTGGAAACCCTAAAACCCTAGCAAATTTGTGAAAACCATAACTTGAACTTGGTTAGGAGTTGAAGCCTCTCCTTTGGGCATTGGGTTAGTATAGGATTAGGGGTCCTTTGAGTGCATTTTCAATTTTTTATAATGTTGTTTGCTTCTGATTTTGGTTTTTGTTTGATGTATTGTTCATAAACCCTAATTTGGGCTTCCCATATGCATCCATCTTGCATTCTCTTGCATAACATGACTTGCCATGACATTTCAAGCATCCATTTGTTTCATTTGACATCATAAGACATATTGAAAGCATGTTTGATCATTTCATCATGTATTTGCCATGTTGTATGCCATGTGCACTTCATAACTTTTCATGTATGTCCATGCTTCTTAACTTGCTTCATTGGCATTCATGAGCTTGTATGATCATTTCCATGTGCTGCCTCATGTTTGTAGCATCTCATAGCATCATTAGCATCATGTAAATGCCTCTGGTTTTGTTTCTCATCATGTCATCTCATCCCACTTTGCATTGCATTGCATTTCTTTCCTAACCTTTCAGGTGGTAAGTGACTTTGAGAAGTGAATTTGCCTTCACTTCTCATAACTTCTCTTCATCTCTTTTTATGCATCCTTGCTGCATTCTTGTATGTGCTTGAGATTGAGCTTGCTCATTCTTCTTCATCCTACTTTCTTTCTTCAAGTGACTTGTCTTCTTAAGTGAAGCAAGTTACTTTGCTTCTCTTGATCCTTTCATCTGCTTCCTGGTGGTTCCTTTGAAGATTGTTCTTGTAAACCTCACAAACCTTAGGAACAACCAAGCATGACAATGATTAGGGTTTTGATTAGTCTCCCCTCTCAGTTTTACCTTTGTGTCTCTTTTGAGTCTTCTCTTCTCATCTCATAATCAGGGACTAAACCCTAAAGGCTTTAAGGCTTTGAGATTAAGCTTATGCCTGCATCCTTCTATTAGGATGGAGTGTATAACTTTAATCCTAAGTGTTAAACCCTTAATGTGTTTAACTCCCTTAATCAATTCACTTAATAATCATCAAGACACCACACTTGTAACTTGGGCCTTGCATTAGGGTTCTAATTCTTCCTTAATTGGTTAAGAAGGACTAACCCTAGTGTTAATGGACAAGTCCCCCTCAAGTTGTCTTACAAACCCTAAAAATCATTTCATCATCATATCATTAAGTAAAATCCATTTAATCAAAGGCTTGTTTTGTCATGAGTTTAATCCCTAATCATGGATTAAGTTGAGGAGTTTTCCTCAGCTTAAACATTCTCATCTATTATCCTTCTATTAGGATGGTGTAATGAGTCTGTTTAATCCTTGATTATGGCTTAACCTCATTACATAAAACTAAACAAAAACACCAAAAACATCTAAATAATCGCAAGTAGGTTAATGATCTTAATCCTACACCAAAGGTGATTAAGTGTGAGAATCTGACTTCACACTTAAGGTATTCTCATTACCCCTAATCAGAGGGAAGATGTGATGAGTTTACTAACCCATTGGTTTAGGCTTAAGCTCATTAACTTATGACAAATTCTCAAAAGCAATAAAAGACTGAAAACTCAAAAACAAACAATAATCGTCTCCTTCGAGATTCTTTTCTCATCTCATTCACTCATAAACGAGAACTTGCTTCTTCCGTCTAATGCAAGACAGTTAGTACCTGAGCCAGACAGGTCATACGCTTGAGCATAGGCAAGTAAGCAGTTCACAAGTCAATTCATCTTTCAGTCTCTTTGGGTCGAACTACGGTATTCTGACTTCCTCATTGCACGAGAGGATACGTAGGCATAACTTAACAGTTATCGAACAAAAGTCTCTGTATATTCCCCCTCCTTCCAGCTTCATTCTTTTAAGCCTCATAGTCATGAGCATTTCACTCTTATCCTTGCACTGACACTGTATATATCACACTTTACACTCCCTTTACACTGACACCTGTACATCTTTTCCAGCTATTTTACACACAGATTGCACTGACACTACCCCTTTAAAACACAAATCCTTTAAGCGTGGATCCCGTCGAGTACGACGGACAATCTGGGTGCTAATACCTTCCCAGGTTGTAACCAACCCCCTTTCTCAGTCTCTCTGGTTCACAACCGTCTTATCCATATCTTTCTAGGTCTATGCAGCATTGCCTTTCCTCCGGGATAAAAATGCCTAGCTGGCGACTCTATTCATCTCCAGTGAGTTCACTCCTGTGTGTTCTCATTGTCCCTTTCGCCGACCGTTCGCGTCTGTACCTTTATTTGGGCCTTTCCCACTTATCGGGAGCGACAATATGGAATCGTAAACGTAAGGCTAAGCCGAGGGTAGACTTAGGATAAGATTCGAGAACAAGCCGAAGGTGAACTCGAAAAAAGTAAGACCAAGCCGAAGTTGGACTTACAACGAATGTCATAAAAGATGACTCTTCAGGGGACAACGAGTATCTGAGGGCAAGATTAACAAATCCGTGATCCTTCAATTATACTAAAAATTCTATCCAAGAATGTATTAGGTAGTCTATATGGGGATACTTCGATCTGATTGAACCACGTTTCAGGCTTTCATGTAAGGCACCAAAACTAGCTTATGCTTCACATGCATACGTTTGAATTTTTCCATGGTGTAATGCTCCATAATGATGGAAATGCTACGTTATTTGAGGATGTAAATGTAATGATGATTACTAAATTAAAATGAAAAGGGATTCCCTGATGAGGAGATAACATGTATCCTCGCTGGCTTTACTAGGGAGAAATACCCAATGCATTGATTTAATGAATCCCTATGGGGAGCAGCAACTCTGCGGGGAATAATGTTAATGATACACTGGCTTTGAACTGCCACCATTGTCAAAAATAAATTGGACTTTGATCTTGGAGAACGATGATCCTGCTGGGGTAAAGTCTCAAATATCATGAACATGATTGGGAGGTATGCCACCCGTAAAACTCTGTTGGGGAAGTCATAACCTTCTGAACAAGATGAGGAAAGGATTTGTTGATACTCTGCTGAGGAAAAAGTTATGTTGTGGAATCCCTAAGGTACAAAGTCTCTATTGGTACAAAGTTATGTTGTGGAATCCCTAAACTACAAACAATATTGTGCGAGAAGGAAAACCATCAGGCTTCTCCTCATTTTCACCTTTGCTAGGGATAAGAATACTATAGTGGGGGATACTCCTTCATTGAAGTAAAACTCCCTGCTTGGGGAGAACATCATCAACCTTCTGTTGTTATGCTGGGGAAGATTTCACCTTCCATCTCTACTGGGGATGATGGAGAACGTCAATGAGAATATTACGTATAGGGTAGTGTAGGAGGGGCGTAAGGCTTAGTCATTACGCGTATGGCCTGGGCCAATACACATATGATCAGAGTGATAGGGAAAAATCTGTTGTTTTGTAATTTTTGTCTCGATTTCTTATACGTTTCCGATTCTTTTGATCTGAATCATTGAGGTAAACCTTATAGCATATTTAATGAGGATTAGTATCAAGGAATTGATTAATGATGAAACTTAGGTGAGTTTGGTTAGACGATTAATCGATTAAGTCGTGTGAGGTTAATTATTGGTGTTTGTGTGGAATTATTTTTGTATATTGATCGGATGGATTGTGTAGATGTATAATAAAGTTATTATACAAGTTGTATTCGTATTCATGGTCATGCATACATTGTTATATTATTGTTGGGACAAATCATTGTCAGATGGGCGTATGCAATTCATTTGTACTCCATTATGGAGAATGTTGGGATAATCATTGTTGGATGGGCATATGTGATTTATCCGTGTTCGATTGAATGAAAAAAACTAGTACCACATGCATTATGTCGTTGTTGAGTCACATTGCATAACTATTGATGTTTTCGTTGTTGCATAATTATTGGTGTGATTTGTTGTATATATTGTTGTGAATGAGAACCTACCCTAATGTGTTTTATGCACCGCTATTATTTGAATTTGTTTCTCACCCCTTTGTTGTTATTGTGTCTGTGCTTCTTTGGAAGTGCAGATAATCCAGGTACTTGAGAGTGTGTGGAAGTGTGTTGCTTGTTCGAGTCTTAGGACGCTCTGATACGTAACACGAGATGGGGATATTTTTGTTGTTTATTTACTTTTGTTACGTATCTTTAAAGCTTGTTGGAAATTTTATAAACCAGAGATATTGAGGATTTATTGGTGATTGATGGCATGTTTCCTATGTGAAATAAATTACATTATCGTTGTTTTAATGAAAGAATTTTGTTGATTATTTTTTATGATGTGGCATTCCAATGATAAAAACTCTGATTTTCGTATTAAACCATTATTTTTATAAAATGGGAAAAATGGGGTGTTAAAAAGATTATGAGCTATAGTCAGATCCTCGACCATTTCTTTGAGCCTCTCCATAGTTGAATTCACATTAGAGAGATCCTCTTTCAGCTCACTGTTCTCTTCCTCGAGGTCTTCCATTCCTTTCTAGCGATCGACCAAAGTATTGTACGAATGAGACAGTTTGACTTCTAAAAGAAGTACAAAATAAGACTCGATAAAAGAAAGATGAAAATGATGCAAATGATGAATGATAATGCAATGATTAAAGATAAAACTTGTTATTTTCTCCTTTATTAAAGTAAGAATTGATTGAACAAACCATTGCAAAGTATCATACATATATTTTCATGGTACATTATTCAAATGCTGGAAAGAAATTTTAAAACTCTAAAGCTCTCTTTGTTGGGACTTCTGTAACACCCTTCTACCCCAAAACAAATTATTTAGATTAATATCAGAGTACAACAACAAGAAGGGCATCACATGTCTATCGAAAACATCAATTATTCAATGTCTTGTACTGTAACACGGGTTAATCATCAACATAAACAAATATAGATTTATTTCGCAACAGAATCAACTTAATAATCAATTCATCCAAACTCTTCTAAAAAATAAACATCAATCCATCCAGGGTTAACATCATAAAAGAAAATAAAATCCTCCTTCAATAACATAATAAGAAAACAAGTTTAATAACTAAAACCCCAACGCAGTGTTACATGACACATAACAGGACACAAACTCCAAAAATCACTCCTAAGTAATAATTGACACGCTTCGAGACTCTGAAAAACTCCTATTGCACTGTAAGGCTATTCTTTATCATCTGCAAGTTACCCACATAAGAGGAAACATTTCCAAGTAGGCATGGTGAGTAATCATAATTCATTATAATAATACAAGGATATGGAATTTAAATAAATCAAGTATAACGATATCATAACAATATCAACAACAAAATTCAGCAACAACATCATTATAAATACATTCCCCAAAATGCAATGTCAACTATCATGATATGCATAATATGCATATGGTACCAATTTTCTCTGTGAGATGGATACATGACCATCAACCCTCTACAAGGGAGCACACCTTAATCATCGAATCACTTCAATCCACACAATGGTATTAAAGCTACCAAATAGGCCGAAGCCCCGCCGTAAATCTCCTGAAATGCAATAATGCGTTACTCCGTAAAGAATCACCGAAAGGTCAATAGTGCATCATTCATTTCAATTTCATCAACAATCATCATAAAAATTCATGTATTTCATCATGATAACACATCAACAATACTTCTTTATCAATAATACAACAAATAACTTATTTGATTCAACGAGACAACCAAACAACTCCCCCATCACCAACAACAAAACACCAATTCACGATAACATCATGTTTACAAGCATAAAACCAATTTTTAACAATACAACAAACAACTCCTTTTAATTCATAATAACAAATCATCAATTTACAATAAAATCATGTTTATAAGATTTTTCATCATGACAGTACACCTATAACCCTCGTTCATCAACAACTCCAAAATATCCCTTTATACTTCAATTACGGTAAACAAAATCATAGGATTATTTTGATGTTTTCTAAAAATTCAGTTCTGCAAAATATCTCACATGACTCATTTTCCCTTATTAAAATAAAGTTCATTTTATTAACTTTCTGACGCTTCAAACGGAACTCAAATCGGGTTTACGAATTAAAAGTTATGCATTTTTCAAAACCAAAATTTGTCATTGATACAGTGTTAACCGGTTAACCCATAGCGTTAATCGGTTAACGCCTGCGTTACCTCCAAAAACACGTGAAAAACACACCGGTTAATAGGTTAACACCAGGGGTTAACTGGTTAACGCATGCATAACAACAATTCCTGCTGTTTGCGAAAATCAGCACCAAAAATCCTAATTTTTCCTACTGGTTTCACCTCATTGAACTCGAAAACTCCTTCGATTCACTCATCAAATACATACATCAACAATGAAATAATACACACATCAAACATACAATTCTAACTCATCTAATATACTCCAATTTATCAATTTACACTCCTATAATCAATTTAAGCCAATAATCCCAAAACTCACCAACATTCATACAAACCTAATCTACTCACAGATCAATTCTTATACAATTATAATAGATTATGAAAACTCTCCATACCTTAGAGAATTCCTCCGATTAACACTCTTATCCAAGGATCTTTGCAATTTCTTGACTCTGAGCTTCCTCTCCTTCGTTGTTCAGAGCTCTTTACCAAAAACACGATCACCCCAGAGTTTTGATCGTGTTCCTCTTTTTGATGAAATTTTCCCAGTTAATGTTTTTCCCAACTTAACCTCAATATTTTCTCATAAAGACCACCTTGCCCTTTCTTCAATATATTTTTATAAATAATAATAATAGTATAATAATACACTAATTATTCATATTATATAAACATACTCCTTATACTCCCAAATGACCAATATAACCTCCATACCCCCACTTCTACTATTATAAATAATAAGCAATAATTCGAATAATATGACATGATTATTATTATTATTAATATTATAAAAATAATTTCACCACAATGCATCATACCACATAACCACCTATTGTCAAAAATCATCATATATCCCCAAATAAGCAACAATTACTCATAATCGAATTTGGGGTGTTACAACTTCAGTTTCTTGGCAATCTTTTTTCTGTCTCTTGAGCGGGACTTCTTCCTGATCTTCAATTATTTTCCAGGTGTATAAGGTTTTGGAGTTACCTTGAACAGGTAGTTTTTCCTCCTTCTCTGTGATGTGGTACTCAAGTACCTCAATAAGATCATCTTTTTCCTTCAGGAGACTCTGAAGTTTTACATTCTCTAGGATGAGAATCTGGTATTTGTTCTTCTAGGAGTCCATCTCCCTCTGCATTTTGTTGAAAGCTATCTGAAGCTTCTTTGTATCATTCATGAAGTAGAGAACAATTTCCTTCAGTGGAAGTACCCCTTTTCGAGGGCAAGGCATCCTCAATTTCAATGCTCTGGCTTATACCCATTGGAGGTAAGGATCCAAAGAGATATAATTTGGTTTTCCCAGAGATTCTATTACTTTCTTATGAACATGTTTCCAAGCATGCACAATTTCTCCTCTGACAGTCTTGTGCTCTTCTCCTTCTTTGAATAAAAGTCTTTCATTATGAGTGCTGATGGGTATATCTCTCATCGGGTACCCCATATGACGTCGAGGTAACTTTGGGTGATAATTAATCCCGACCTTGGTACACATGAGAGGTACATTGGGTAAATTACCACAGCTAGTGATGATCCTGATTCCGTCATAGACTAGATTGGACAAATTGTTTATGAATTAGTTAGAGACATAATCTTCTGTGACCAATACATTCCCCTTTTAGTTTCTCAAAATGCTGATGACCTGGGCAAGTAGGAAGTGAACCATCTGTAAGGAAGTGGTACACAACAAGTAATCATTCCTCCACCATGTAAATTCCTCAGGTGAATTGAGTGGATAGCATCTGCAAGCAGTGTAGGAACTAGATTTCTGATGAGAAAGATCTTTATCATATTGATATCGACAAAGTTTTCTACATTGGGAAATAAGAATGTCCCATAGATGAGAAATTCAAAGATGACTTCGAATGCAACAATATTTCTGATACTGACAAAATATAATTCTCTCTCAATTAGAAATTTGGAAGGCAAACCCTCGATTCCTCCCTTAGTAGTCAAATAAGCTTTCACTTCCGACTCTTCCAAAGCAAGATTCCTTGAAATTGTTAATTATCTCGAAATTCCTTCTAATTCGGAGAACAATATTTTCTCATTAATAAAGATTCATATAAATTGGGTGTATTTTTCCAATGTTAGGCATAGCTGATAATCTGGAAATGTGAAGCAGTGGTACCCCGAGTCGTAGAACTGGAACAATGTAGGAAGAATAACTTCTTCCATGCTGATTTTCAGTTGGGATAAAATTTCTCTGAACTTGACCCTAAATGATTCATTATCTATGACAAGCATTCCTAGCTTTCTAAGATCATCCAATCTCAGATTCTTGAGTGTAAGCTTATGGGTTTTCTATCGCCCAAAGTTCATTTTTTTGGAAAACTGATAATATGAAACAGACGTTCGTTCAGTTCTTTTACAGTAGAAAAATAAATGATGAATTTTTTTTTAAAATTGTTTTCTTTTTATGAATGCATGAATACAACACACAAAAACACAGTGTGGACATGGGTTCAAGGGTTCGGTGTCATGAGGCCAGAATTCTACCCGTTCCCAAAGGTTTATTCTACAGTGAAGATTTTTGTACTTATAGATCATGTAACTCAAGGTCAAGGGTAAATATTTACTAAATCCTCAGCGTTATGAGTATCCAATTGGAAATCGCCGAGTTTTTGCTGAGTACGTTATAAACATCGATTTCACACTGGATACCTAGACTGATTCAAGGACTTTTGAGCTTTCACTTGATAAGAGTTGGATTCCCGACAAGCTATCTCAATTATGCCTTACCTGTCTTAAAGTGCACTCAAGCTCCCCTAGATGCGGATTTATCACATTTCCATTTTTTAGAGACTACCCTAAACGATATCATTTGAACATATATTTTACGGAAACATAAATATAAAGCAGTATAAAAGCAATATAAAAGTTGTATATATACATGTTCCTTAATCTAGGATTTTTTATTACTAAAAAAAATTTTAAAAGAAAATTCTAACCTAAAAATGTAAGAAGTTCCCACTAACGGCGCCATTTTCCCGTAACTCGATTTTTGTGGTCTTTAGTCACTATCGCATTTTTTCTACTTTCTGATTTCTTATATTTTCATGGTGAAGCTTATTATGGAAGGGAAAAGATATTTTAAACTTACCCCGCTTTGCATATTGTTATTTAACAAATTCCCACATGTTTTTCGGTTCTTCATTAGCTTATTTAAACCTTAGGATTAGTGCAAAATTTGTTCTTTTTGATGTTGATGGGGGTTTCTGATGGGCGCGAAACGCAATATGTGTCTAGCGGTATCTGAACTGCAAGCGCACAGCCTATCAAAGTAATATAAAAGATTGTCGATCCCACAGGGACTTTATAATCACTTAGTGCTAGAGGGTCTACTAGTTTAGCTAAGGTGGATGTTTGTCACGATTTTGGTTTTAAGGATTAGAACGGGAATTAAATTTTAGTTTTAATGAAATAATAAGAAGGCGGTCGGTACGTAATTATGTTAACCTATGCGGGTCAATCTAACCTAAACTTATAAAGGTGGTTCACTTAAATTGTTCTGTAGAGATTATCAGTTTAAATACCCTTGACTCACACTCTTGTGGTTTTATCTCAGATCTTACTCCTAAAGCCCTATGCCTGCTCTCGCTAGCCCATAAGTGTTTAGAAAATAATTTTTGAAAACTTAATAAGTCTAATTCATTTTAAAGTGCTCTCGTTGTATTTAAATCAAATGCCTAACTTTAGCTATCCGGTTAAAATCTCACACTCTCGTGGTCTCGACCTAACCTATTACACTTTTCTTACTCTCGTAACAAAAAGATTAATTTTAATAATAAAAAGTCACAGCCAGAATTTAAGTTCTTAATTATTTTAGCTTAGATTTGATTTTACCGGTTTGGTTTAGTTTAATTACATACCGCCTAATTAGTTTAGCTACTCATTTTTGTTGTACCAGACAGATGCAGAAACAGATAAATATAAATTAAAACATGCATTATAAAATAATAGAAATAATATCTTAACATAAATAAATAACTTAATATAAATGCGAAATTATAAAAACCTGAATGATTAAAATCGTAATACTTCTTCTTCCACAGACTGGTAAGCTCGGAGTGCGGAACCGAAATCGAAAATAAAACTAAACAATTTCTGAAGGCTTGAAAAAAAATTAATAATAACAATTTCCTAATGATGGAAATTGTTATTGAGTTTGGTTTGGATGTAGAAGCAGAAATTAAACAAGAACAATTGCTAGAAAAATAAAATAAGGGTGCAACAAAAATACGGCAGAGCTTCCGCGAAAATCTTCAAATAAAACTCTGTGTTTCTAAATTCGTAACTAAGCTATTTATAGAAAATAATATTGGGCTTGGGCAGTTGAAATCCATAGCGTGGGTATCGTTCCGTTGAAAAGAAAATCCAGTGAACATGCATACTGAGTCTGAGAAATAATAGGAAGCACTTTTTGACTCACGTTGCACGTCTATGACCAATTCAATCCAATTAAACTTATTTTCCTTTGTCACGTTCGTGACAAAGGTGTCACGTTCATTTTTTTCATTTAAAGCGTGTCACGGTCGTGACACTTGAGTGACGATCGTGAGTGTTCCAAGTTGGGCGTCACGGTCGTGATGATGTGGTAACGACCGTGACTGTTACAAATTATGCAGAATTACAGAATTCCTTTCTTCTTCTTCTTTTCATGTTGTTTTTGTTCATTTGATCTTTGGCTCATGGTTTAACTCTAGAAATGTTATACCATCAATATGACATAGAAAACTCGAAGAATCAGGTGTTAATAGGATAATTGTGCGATAAAACGGACTTGAAACATAGTAATAAAATGATATGATTTCTCGTTATCAAACTTCCCCAAACTTAAACCTTTGCTTGTCCTCAAGCAAATAGTCGGTTGAAAAATGATCGGACAATTTTCATCGGACGCATACACATAACAAACCATACGAGGAATCATTTAGCTAGATAAACCGGTACTAGAATAGAACACTAACGATACACTAATGACACAAGCAACAAGCTAAGTCGTCGACTTCCCGTTAAACGAAACATTCGGTAATTGCGTTACGATTCTACCTAGAGTCTTTCGATCTTATTTCACCCGGTTTCATTCTAGCGCAATCATATTAAGCCCTTTGCCTTAGCACGCACGTAGTGGAGTAGCCGGTTAGTGACTTTGATCCTTTATAAGCACGGGGTCTGGTACACAAATGTGGCAACCCTATATATTATCTAAATTGGAGGTTGTGGGGGATCGAGCCGTAGCACACCCTACCAAGATCAGAACCAGGTACCTCTGAACCAACCCGCAATGGACTCCTTCTTATATTTCTCGTTTCTTATATGCGACCGTGTACTTTGGTGCAATTTCTTTTTTATTGGCATCGAGATATGAAGGATCATTTATAGATTAGGCATCAAACACTTATGTTCATCGGCTCCCCACGTGGTTTGTGTTTAGACGGTGCTGACTGCTAGTATAAACTACTAGGGGTTACTTTAGAACTAAAACTTAAGGTGTAGTCGTAACAACTATCGGAACGGAATGCTTAAGTAGGAAGTCTAAGGTGTCAAGATTGTATTGATCTTGTTGGATCTTTCTCAGCTTCCTAACTACGATTTCATAGGTAAGTCGGGTAATGCGAAGATAAAATAAAAATTTTCGGTATGGCTAAATAAACCGGGAAAATTCGAAACTGAAGAAATAGCACAAATATTACTTTGTTTAATTGAAATACGGAAAGGGAAATACAATGAAATGGAAAATGCGGAAAGGGAAAGGTATCTCTCCCACACTATATCAGACATTGTCCTCAATGTTGTGATATAATAGCGGGGAAAACACAATACAAAAATAGAAATGGAAAAACAAAAACATAAACTAAGGCTGCTGACGACCACGGCCTCGGCTTCTGGTGCAGGAGCGTCTGGTCGGAGTAGCTTCTGGATCAGAACCGGTGGTGGTGAGAGCAGTGATATCTATACGCAAAGCCTCTAGCTCGCTAAAAATATCTCCTAGCTTCTCATTTGTCGTCCTCTGGTTACTGGCAACGGCTGAAAGTAGTGCATCATATTGCTCTTTTTGCCTTCGCTCGAGTGCGACATTCATCTGATTCTGCTGATGAATGGCACGGAGGACGTCTTCAAGTGTAATGTCGGGTAAAGGTGGCTGCCTAGTGGAGGACTCAGGGATGTCCTGTACTAGCTCAGCAGCATCCATGGTATCCTACATCTCGTCCACAGGTGCATCAGTCTGCTCATCAATAATCAGAACGTGGCCTGCAGCATCCGGTAAAGCAAATAGCCAATTGGCTCGGTTCGATGGATCGATGCGGTCACAACAAGGCAAGGTGATGTGATGATAAATGGTGCCTTAGATCACAGGGTTGAACTTGCCATCCTCTCTCTGTGATATCAAATGGGCGGACTTGCAATAGCTCTTTGTAAGCAACTCTGCTGCTCTATAAGGCAAATGAGTAATCTGGTCACCAAGCTCCAGCTGAATGGCAATGGTGGTAACAATCCCGCCAATGTAGAAGGGATTTGCGCCTCTATGCGCTACAGACTGGATATGGGATAAAAGGAACGGGGCAGCATTGATGCGTTCCTCATTTAAGGCACAGTGCAAGAACAAGAGCTCTTTGGAGTTCAGCTTGTGATTGCTCTCTCTTGCGAAAATAGTGTTGCAGATGATGCGATGGAAATACCGAATCGTCGGATTATGGATGTGGGTGGCATTCCGACTCTGATAAGAGGTAGCACGGCTGTTCGTGATGTCGTGCCACAAAGTGAAAGCATCTTCGTTGAAGTTGTTAGGCACGCGGAGATGAGCATCATTGCCGTGATGGAAACCTAACAGTTCAGCGATCCTTGTTTGCGTGATTTCGAACTCTCTTCCGAGCATTCTGAACTTTGCAATGCCGGTGAGTTGACTTGTTGAACCGGGAGGTGTAAAATACTGAAACGAACTCAGAAACTCCAAGGTGAGGATTTCGAAGGTCGGTTGTGGTTGACTGCACAAGTCCCACAAGCCAACATGCTCAAGCAGTAGCTTCACGCCGTCTAGCAGTCCTAACTCCCTCAAGCAGTCAAGGTCGACATACCGAGTGGGTTGGATGCCATGGTTTTGAAACCTGATAAACTTCTGTCTTTGTGCTTCTCCTTGGTCACCATCTCTAAATTGGATATTCTCCATTGCATGCAAGTAAGGAAATGAGAGATGAGAGTTTTTTGAGGTTTTGTGAGAAAATGAAGAAAACTGAAGAATTTGTTCGGATTATAATGAAATGAGTGAATGTGAGAAGTTTGGAATAAATGGAGAGGTTTAATGGGTTAATGAAATTGATTGAGAGTAATGGGTGGTTACGGGAGAATGAGGAGATAATGGGAGGTTTCTATTTTGTGAAAATGGAGAATGGGGTTCTGCGCAGGTGAACGGTTCTGTTTCTTCAGAACTCATAAAATAGGGTTGTCACGGTCGTGAGGGAGGTCTTACGGCCGTGACACGCTAAATAGCTTGTCACGATCGTTAGGGAATGGTGACGACCGTGATGGCTTCAAAACTTGTAATTTTTCACAGAATGCATTATCTCACTTCAGTTCAATGCAATTTTTTTTATTACTTCCAATTAATTCTAACATAAACAATATATATAATACTAGATCAACATATATTAGCAGTAAATTTCATCACACGAGAATTCATAAAATATCAAGCAATTTAAATATAACAGTAAATAATGAAAAGCATGGAAATTGATTAAATTAGAAAGTTGCAAAACTAGAAGTACTTTGCTTTTGACATAATAGAAGGAAAATTACATTGATAAAAATAAGCTACGAAATGTTTGCAAAATATTAAAACTAACTAGAAACAAAAGCGAAAAGTAAAATAAATTAAATCACTACAGCATTTTCAAAGTTGCTTCTTCAAATCTTCAAGTGCGGAGTTTAAATGATAGAATTGTTCACATGTTATGTCAGTTAAACCTATAACGTACAATCCCATGCTTTTAACCTCGTCCTTAACAGCATTAATATCGGCTTGGTAAACTTCAAGAGTATTCATAATTTTCTTTAAATTGTCAGCATATCCTACTTGATTTACTTCAGGGGTTTCAATAACTTCATCAGTGTGGTCGATATCATGGTAACCAGGAGGTGTCTCAGGGTCACTTTCTACATCAGTCATTATGTCATCCCTAATTTTGTAAGATTGTGGTGTTTCGGGTGTAGATGGATAGTCAGGAGGGGTAAGCTCATAAAGCCAATTATCTTTATTGTGAACACTGACTCTAGCATGGTTTGGTAATGTGAACAGGGTTACTACTTCATTTCTGATTAGGTACTCGTAAGGTGGTTGTCCTAAGTTTCTTATGATTTGGCGGTTAAAGCAGAAGTTCAGATTCATAGGACGGATGGTACCTAAACAATTACACTTGTGTAATTGGTATCTAAGTCCTAGGGCATCAGCAATCATGGTGACCAGGCCTCCTACCAATATGGGTAGATCAGGTTCCTCTTGGATTCGGGTAAAAGTTTGCATCATGAATGGTACACCATTAACTGGTTGTCCATTGGTTAGACAGGACATAATGAATATCTCATCTTTAGATACTCCAGTGAGGTTTTCTTCCTTTCCAAAGAAGGTGTGGGCAAGGATCATATGGAAATAGTGGATAGCAGGGTTATGTATTTCATCATTGTTCATGTTATCCGACTCAGGATGGTAATTTCCGGTTAAGGTTCCCCAAAATAAGTCTAGCTCAATATCCATTAATTCTACCTGTGTGGTAGTAAAAGCAAAGGGTCCACTAGGGAATCCTAATAAGTCAGCTAGTTCTTTATGGTTAAAGTCATATTCGATTCTGAATAGTCGGAAACTGATAAATCATTTTCTTAATCCAAAACCGCGCTCGGGTAAGTAAACTAAGGAGCTCAAGAACTCAAGGGTGAGCTCGCGGTAAGTCACAAACTTTTGTTTTATGAGTGCATTTTCCCATCCAAGTTGGTTAAACAGGTATAGGATGCTATCATGTATACCTAAAGTTTCCATAGTCAGTTCATCATGGTACAGAGTCAAATCCATTGGTCTCTGTGATAACTCCTCAAATTTCATTCTTTGGTTCCTACCTCTAAATTTGGTTTCCCTAATGTTTCTTGGTTGGTTAGCCATAGTTAGTGTAAATGTGGAGGAAACAAATCAGGGAGAAAAGGAAAGTGGAAAAGACTTTAGAAAATCTATAAAAGTGATTTAGAAAATTAAAATTAAAATAAAGAAAAATAAGAAAATAGATGCATAAATAAAATCAATAATGATAATAATGAAATAAAACAATAAAATGATAAAAGGATAAAACGATAAATTGATTTAAATGATAAAATGGGTTGCCTCCCACTAAGCGTTGTTTTTATCGTCATAAGCCTGACGTAATGCTTAGGGGTAGATTAATCAGGGAAATTAGTGGAAAACTCTAAAAGCTTTAGACTATTCGCATAATCTCTATTTTCAATTTTATGGTAATGTTTTAATCGTTGTCCGTTTACTGTGAACGGTTCACTATTCCTACCCTTAATTTCTATTGCTCCGCTCGGGAACACTCTAGTTATTTCAAAGGGTCCTGACCATCTAGATTTTAGTTTTCCAGGAAAGAGCCTAAGTCTTGAATTAAAGAGGAGTACAACGTCTCCCACACTAAATTCTTTCCTAAATAGGCGTTTATCGTGCCATCGCTTAGTTCTTTCTTTATATATCTTAGCATTCTCATAAGCATCTAACCTTAACTCTTCTAATTCATTAATGTCGAGGATTCGCTTTTCCCATGCGGCATTGTAGTTTATATTGAGTGTTTTAATTGCCCAATATGCTTTGTGTTCTAGTTCTACCGGGAGATGACAAGACTTTACATACACTAATTTGAAAGGTGTAGTTCATATGGGTGTCTTGTAGGCTGTCCTATAAGCCCATAAAGCTTCATTAAGTTTAGATGACCAATCTTTCCTAGATATGGCGACAGTCTTTTCTAAGATTTGTTTAATTTCTCTGTTTGAGACTTCGACCTGTCCACTTGTTTGTGGATGATATGGTGTTGCTACACGATGTCTGACTCCATACTTAGATAGTAATTTGTCAAATATTTTTGAAATGAAGTGCGAGCCACCGTCACTTATGACAAGTCTAGGCACACCAAATCTTGGAAAGATTATATTCTTGAAAAGCTTAATTACTACTCGTGTGTCATTTGTAGGAGAAGTTATAGCCTCAATCCATTTTGAAACATAATCGACAGCTACGAGTATGTACTTATTACCGAAAGATGATGGGAATGGTCCCATGAAATCTATTCCCCAGACGTCAAAGACTTCTACTTCTAATATTCCTCTTTGAGGCATTTCATCTCTTCTTGAAATATTACCGGTGCGTTGACACCTATCGCAATTTATAACAGCGATATGGACATCTTTCCATAAATTAGGCCAAAATAGGCCGGCTTGTAAGATTTTTGCACAAGTCTTGGAAGTGCTTGCATGTCCACCATAAGGAGATGAATGGCAATGAGCAATGACATCTTCTATTTCTTCTTCGGGAATACATCGACGAAAGATTCAGTCGGGTCCTCTTTTAAACAATAATGGTTCGTCCCAATAGTAATGTTTGAGATTGTGAAAGAATTTCTTTTTCTGCTGATAGGTTAAGTCAGGTGGAAGTGCTCTTGCAGCTAAGTAGTTGACAATGTCAGCGTACCATGGCAGTCCTACGGTTGTTTGGATTGTTTCCACAGGTTTTGGTTCATCTATGTCTAACTGAACTGGGTCGCTTCCTATTTGTGCTATCAGCTGTTCATACGGAAAATCGTCGTTGATCGGCACTTGTTTGGGTTTAATACCTTCTATTCTAGATAAATGGTCCGCTACGAAGTTTTCAGTACCTTTCTTATCTTTTATTTCGAGATCAAACTCTTGTAAGAGTAAAATCCATCTCAAGAGTCTTGGTTTAGCATCTTTCTTGGTTAATAGATATCTGATAGCAGCGTGGTCTGTGTAGACGATTATTTTTTCTCCCACTAGGTAGGAACGGAATTTGTCAAGCGCAAAGATAACTGCTAACAATTCTTTTTCAGTTGTGGCGTAGTTCATCTGAGCAGAATCTAAGGTTCTATTGGCATAGTAAATTGAGTGAAGTTTCATGTCCTTCCTTTGTCCTAGAACTGCGCCTACAACATAGTCACTCGCATCGCACATGATTTCCAAAGGTAATCTCCAGTCAGGGGGTTGCATGATTGGTGCGGTGATGAGGGTTGTTTTTAGAGTTTCGAATGCTTTAAGACAATCTTTATTGAATATGAACTCAGCGTCTTTCATTAATAAACCGGTAAGAGGTTTAGTGATTTTCGAGAAATCTTTGATGAATCGTCGGTAGAAACCGGCGTGTCCTAAAAAGCTTCGTATTTCTCGAACGGTCTTAGGGGGTTGAAGATCTTTTATGACTTCTATCTTAGCTTTATCAACTTCAATTCCCTTATCAGATATAACGTGTCCTAGTACGATTCCTTCTCTGACCATAAAATGACATTTCTCCCAGTTAAGCACGAGGTTTACTTTTACACATCTTTCTAATACCATTTCTAAATTTGATAGACATCCTTCAAAACTTTGCCCGCATACAGAGAAGTCGTCCATGAACACTTCCATGATGTTTTCTATGAAATCTGCGAAGATTAACATCATACATCTTTGAAAGGTTGCAGGGGCGTTGCATAATCCAAAGGGCATTCGTCTATAAGCGAACGTTCCATAAGGGCATGTGAATGTAGTCTTTTCTTGATCATCTGGGTGGATAGGGATTTGGAAAAATCCTGAGTAACCATCAAGATAACAGAAATATGAGTTCTTGGCTAATCGTTCTAACATTTGATCTATAAAAGGTAGTGGGAAATGATCTTTTCGAGTGGCTTTGTTTAGTTTACGATAATCGATGCACACTCTATGTCCGGTCACTATTCTTTGTGATATTGATTCACCTTTAGCGTTTTTCACAACAGTGATACCTCCTTTCTTTGGTACTACATGTACTGGACTAACCCATTTACTATCAGAGATTGGATATATTATTCCAGCTTCTAGTAGTTTCTTAACTTCTTCCTTTACTACAGTGCTGAGGATTGGGTTAGTTCTTCTTTGAGATTATCTGTAGGTTTTGTAATCTTCTTCTAGCAGAATACGATGCATACAGATTGAAGGGCATATTCCTTTGAGATTAGATATGTTATATCCTAATGCAGTTAGATATTTCTTTAAGACATCTAAAAGTTTCTTTGTTTCAATTGTTCCTAAACTGGAATTGATTATACCTGGTCTTGTACATTTAGTGTCTAGGAATTCGTATCTTAGGTTCTTAGGTAAAGTTTTTAACTCTAATGTAGGTTTATTCTCACTTGGCATGGGATCTGGTGTAAGTGCTAAACTTTCACTTAGACTATCATCCTGATATGGTTTACGCCAATTGTCATCTTCGAAAATCGGAGGGATTTGAATTTTCATAATTTCAGAATAGGTAGTTTCTTTCATTTCCATTTCTCTTACACATTCGTCAATTACATCCAATAAATAGCATGTATCCTCTATAGCTGGTGATTGTAAGAATTGTGTTAAAATAAATTCAACTTTCTCTTCACCTACTTCAAAGGTTAGCTTTCCTTTCTTTACGTCTATAATAGCTCCAGCGGTAGCTAAGAATGGTCTTCCTAGTATGATAGGTGTAGTGGAGTCTTCAGAGATGTCCATGATTATAAAATCAGTAGGAATATAGAATTGTCCTATACGTACTGGGACGTTTTCTAGTATGCCTACAGGATATTTAATAGAGCGATCGACTAGTTGAACAGACATTTTAGTTGGTCTTAGGTCTCCCATGTCTAGCCTTTTGCAAATTGTTAAGGGCATAACACAATACTGGCTCCTAAATCGCATAGAGCTTTGTCAATGACGAATTTTCCTATTACACAGGGTATAGAGAAACTTCCTGGATCTTTTAGCTTAGGAGGCATATTATTTCGAATTATTGCACTACACTCAGCAGTAAGTGTAACGGTTCCGTTATCCTCTATCTTTTTCTTATTGGATAAGATTTCCTTTAAAAACTTAGCATACGACGGCATCTGAGTGATAGCTTCTGTAAACGGAATAGTAATATTCAACTGTTTCAGAAGTTCAACAAATTTCTTAAACTGGCCCATCGTCTTAGAATTGGTTAATCTCTGAGGGTACGGAATTGGTGGTTTATAAGGTGGTGGAGGCACATAAGGCTTTTCTTTCTCCACTGCCTCTTGATTATTATCTTCCTTTTCTTCTGGTTCATTCACCTTTTCAGTCGGTTTATCCGGTTTTTGGTACATGGCTGGATTGTCAAGTCTTGGATCGGTATGTCCGTCAAGTTCCTTGCCACTTCTTAATATCACAGCATTGGCCTGTCCTTTTGGATTAGGTTGAGGTTGTCCAGGAAATACTCCAGCTGGTGCAGCGGTAGGTGCTTGTTGTTGAGCTACTTGTGAAATCTGAGTTTCAAGCATTTTTTGTTATGTGTAGCTAACGCATCTACCTTGCTCACTAATTGCTTAATATGCTCACTAGTGTGTATGTTTTGGTTTAAGGAATTCTTGTTCGTTTGAGATTGGGTAGCTATGAAGTTCTCCATCATCAACTCAAGGTTTGATTTTCTAGGAACATTAGGAGTAGTCTTTTGATATCCTGGTGGTGTAGCTGCTGCTTGACCTGGTGCGTATAAAGCATTGTTGTTCTTATAGGAGAAGTTCGGATGATTTTTCCAACCTGGGTTGTATGTGTTTGAGTATGGGTTTCCTTGAGCATAATTCACTTGATCTGTGGGAATTCCTGCTAATAGTTGATAATCAGGGACAGCATGTCCTGGAACTCCACATAACTCACAGTTAGGTGTTACCGCAGCCACGGTGGTTGTTGGTGTTATGGCCAAGTTGTCGATCTTTTGGTTAAGTTGGTCAAACTTTGCATTGACTTGGTCCATACTACTCACTTCGTACATACCTCCTTTTGTTGGTTTCTCAGTTGCGACTCTCTCACTTCCCCATTGGTAATGGTTTTGAGCCATACTCTCGATAAGTGCATAAGCATCATTATATTCTTTGTCCATTAGTGTGCCGCCTGTGGCAGCGTCAATTGTCATTCTTGTATTGTACAAGAGTCCATTGTAGAAGGTATGGATGACCATCCATTCTACTAATCCTTGATGTGGACAAAGTCTCAGCATATCTTTGTAGCGTTCCCAAGCTTCGAAAAGTGACTCGTTTTCCTTTTGCTTAAATCCGTTGATTTGAGCTCTTAGCATAGCTGTCTTGCTAGGTGGGAAATATCTTGTCAAGAATACTCTCTTTAGTTCCTCCCACGTAGTTACTGAATTCGAGGGTAGAGATTGAAGCCAAGCTCTTGCTCTGTCTCGAAGTGAAAAAGGAAAAAGACGTAATCTAATAGCTTCTTGGGTAACTCCATTAGATTTTATAGTATCTGCGTACTGCACAAATATCGAAAGATGAAGGTTCGGATCCTCGGTAGGATTTCCGGAGAATTGATTTTGTTGCACGGCTGATATCAGCGAAGGTTTCAATTCGAAATCATTTCGGTTGATAGCCGGTGCGGCAATGCTGGAATGCGGCTCAACTTGTGAAGGACTAGCGTAATATTTGAGTGGATGATTCGGTTCTTCAGCCATCTCTGCATCCTTTGATGTTCCAACCGGTTTAGGTGGATCAATTTGAAGATTTGGAATGTTTTATTTTCGTTCGTAATCGAATATTCGTCTTCTTACGTGTAAGAAGCGTTCTAATTCTGGAACTGGAGGTTGCAAGTCTTCGCCTTGAGAGCGAGTACTTGGCATACACTCGGTGTAAACACCCCAAATTTGACCTCACTCATTCACACCATGGCTTGTGATTCTTTCCATTTGCATAGATTCAACCATAGCATCTCATATTACATTTTTGCTTCACTGCATTGATTCAAAATCATTTGCATCTAGGGTTTGTGATTTGAGCAATCCCTGAGCCATCTGAGCAACTCCAAAGGCCTTCAATCATCTCAAGAGTGTCCATGAATGTTCAAGCATCATATTATGTCCTCCCAAGGTCAAGGAAGTCAAATAATCACAAGAACTGAGAAAGGCATGGAAGCAGAGTCAGACTTAACTGCCCAGATGACCTGAAATTAGGGTTTTGGTTTCAGAGGCCATAACTTCAATTTTTTTGGTCATTCTTTTTTCTATTGGTTTCTATATGTTATAGGGATCATGCATACCAATTTTCATGAATAAATTCAATGGGGAAGACATCTGATCAAGAGATGACTTCTTGAGCAAGTCAGTGCAAAATCAGGGCATCTGAGGCCCCCAATCACCCAACCAAAGGGTCTTCTCCATCATTTTGAATATGTATGATCTTTATTTGATCTTAGAAGATGTTAGAAGCTCACAAAATTGAAGAATTTCAAGCCATTTGCAAAGTTGCCATTTTGGGAAAGTGACTTGTAATGTAAACTTGCCATTTTGGGAATGTTTTTCAACCCCCTCTCTTTGATCCAAAATGCTTCAAATGAAAAATATTTGGTCATGAAAGTTGTAGATTGGATCCTTCCATTTTCAAAAAGTACAAGAACTCATTCTAATTCATTTTAGAACAAAAGTTATGGCCTTGCAAAGTTGGACAAAATCACTAAATTTTCACTTTTGTGCCAAAGAAGAAACTTGCAAAAACACTTGCCCAAGCCAAATGTGACTTCAAATCAACTTCTAATCATCACCCAAACATCATTCATGGTCCATAATTTAGATTTGCCCAAGAAATTTCTCACTTTCATGCTTTGGATTCCAAGTTATCATAAGCCATTTTCCATAAAGTTCAAAAGGGGGAATTCTTGCAAAAATGATTCCCAAGGGTTTGTGTGGTCTCTAACTGATCCCAAAGCATTACCATAACATCATGTAGCATTTCACAACAAGAATTCAGCAAGGAATGTCACATGTACATGACCAAAATCTCAAAATGCCACAAGTTATGAAAATTGCAAAACATGTGACATCTCACCCTTCATCCATTTCAGATCACATCAGAACATCCAAGGGCCTTCCTTGAAGCTGGCTGAGGCAATCCAAACACAGAAATCTCCTCTGCCATGGCCCATACCTATAGTACACAATTTTTGACTTTTTGGCCAATCATCCCATACCATTCCCACAGTGCATACCTGCCCTCCAGAATTGTTGGGATTGCTTATGGATTACCTAAGGGTCATAAAACAAGGAGGAAGAAGGCTCAGAATACACACACAATCAGCTTGCACAAAAACTGACCAAAGCTTCATCTCTTCGAAACTCCCTCAAGACTTAACAAAAATCCAAAATTTCTTCACCAACAAATCACATATCACTCATAGAACAAAACCCACCCCCTGAATCAGCTTGAATCACCACACACACAAACCTCCATTTCTGCTACACCAGAACCAAACAACACCAACCAGCCATCCTCAAAGATTTCTAAGCTTCATATCATCTTCATGAGGTTCAAAGGAGTAGGCTTGCATCAAGAGAGAACCCAGAAAGCTCAGAATCAGAGGGTCCCCATCTCAGGTAATAGGATGAACTTTTTTCCCAGAAGCTAGCTTTTAAGTTCTTTTATGGTTCTATATGCTTCCCTGATCATGGGGATATGATTACTTTTGAAAATGGTTGAGAAATCACCATGTATGTGATCTATGAAACTTTTGCCCGTTTTTACATTTTTCTTCGATTCATGTTGATGGTGTGAAATAAATGAGTTTTGGTTGGGGGTTTAGGTTTAGAATGATTGGGGGATCATTTTTGTGCAAGAAATTTGAAGTTTGATGGCCTGAGAGAGAAGCTAGGGTTTGGGCTCGTCGGAGAAGACGACTGGAACACTGTTCCGGTCGCCTGAAAGTAATTTTCCCTAATCAATGTAATTAGTGAGGTTTAAATGTGAGCCATTGATCTTGCCTTCCCGCGCGAGAATGAACGAACCAGATTTGTCATTAAACCCTAATTCAGATTAATTAGTTTAATTAATTATGATTAAATTTGAATTTTTCCAGAATCAATCCTAGCCACTGAAACGCGCGCCAGTCAACTCCCGCCCTCTAACTTTGAATCTCAGCCTCAGGATCCTCATACTTTTCCATTTTATTTGTTTTATTTCATTTTATTTCTATTTAATTTTCTACGAATTTTTAAAAATAGTAAAATACATCAAAAAATTCTGAAAATTTTTATTAAATCTTTTATTAATTTTCAGAACCCAAAAATATTTTTATTTTTATTTTTTGCATTAAAAATTATTTTTAAATCATTTAAATGTTTATTTTTAATTAGTTAATAGAAATTAATTAATTAAAAATGCATTTAGGTATTTAAAAATCACAAAAAAATTCACAAGGCATTTTAATACATTTAGAAACATTATCAAACTCTCCAAACAAATTTATTTTTGGTTCTTGACCTATTTTGACATTTTTCTTTGGAATTAAAGTTCTTAAAAGGCAATATTTTTGTTCTAACTTAGAAAAATTCATTCTGCCTAACCATGAAGAGTTTGATGATGATTCTTCTTGCATTGCATTCTTCATATTATGTAGTTTCTAGGATAAAAATTGGTTTGAATTTATCTTTCCTTTTCAATTTGTTGTGCATTTTCCCTTTTGAAGTGCCTTAAAACCCTAGCTAATTTGAGAAAATCATAACTTCCATTAGGTTAAGATTTAGGTCTCCTCCTTTGGGAAGTGAACTTGTGTAGGGTTAGGGTTCCTTTGATCCCATTTTCAAATTTTTATCATGTCATTTGCTTCTGATTTTGATTTTTGTATTGCATGTTATGTATAAACCCTAATTTTTTGCCTTCATTTGCATTCATCTCTCATATGCTTGCATATATGAACTTGCCATGACATTTTGTGCATTCACATGACTCCTAAGACATATTAGGACACATTAGAATCATGATAAGTCATTTATTCATCCATTTGCCATGTTATACCTCCATTGCATTTCATAAACTTTCATTAACTTTCATGGTTCAAAACATGCTTCATTTGCATCCACATCCTTGTATGATCATCCACACCTCTTGACATGTGTTTGCATGATCTCTTAGCATCATTAACATCATGTTTATGCTTCTGGTTTTGGTTTTCATCATTGCATTTCACATCATTTTCATTTCATTTCATTTCTTGTTACTAACTTTTCAGGTGGTAAGTCATTGAGAAGTGAATTTGCCTTCACTTCTCATAATCTCTTCTCATCTCTCTTATGCATCATTTCTGCATTTTACTTGTGTATTAGATTGAGCTTGCTCATTCATGTCTCCTTCTCACTTTCTTTCTTCAAGCAACTTATCTTCTTAAGTGAAGTAAGTTGACTTGCTTTTTCTGCTTCTCCTCCTTTCATCTGCTTCTTCCTTGGTGGCTCTTCTTGAAAATCTCTTGCAAGCCTCAAAAACCCTAGGAACACCCAAGAATGATCACAATTAGGGTTTTATTAGTTCCCCATTAGTTTTACCTTTGTGTCATCTTTTGTGTCTCTTTTCTCATCTCTTAATCAAGGACTAAACCTTAAAGGTTTTAAGGCTTTGTGATTAGGGTTATGCCTGTATCCTTCTATTAGGATGGAGTGTATAACTTTAATCCTAAGTGTTAAGCCCTTAATGTGTTTAACTCCTTTAAATTAATCCACTTAATAATCACCAAGACATCAAGCTTGTAACTTGGGCCTTGCATTAGGGTTCTAATTCTTCCTTAAGTGGTTAAGAAGGACTAACCCTAGTGTTAATGGACAAGTCCCCCTCAAGTTGTCTTACAAACCCTAAAATCCATTTCTTAACCTTATCATTAGTTAAAATCCACTTCAATAAAGGCTTTGTTTTGTCATGAGGTTAATCCCTAATCATTGATTAAGTTGAGGAGCCTTCCTCAGCTTAAATGTTCTCATCTATTATCCTTCTATTAGGATGGTGTAATGAGTCCATTAAATCTTTGATTATGGCTTAAACTCATTACTTAACACTAAACACAAAAACTCCAAAAAACATCTAAATAATCACAAGTAGGTTAATGATCTTAATCCTACATCATGGTGATTAAGTGTGAGGTGCTTACTTCACACTTAAGGTATTCTCATTACCCCTAATCAGAGGGAGGATGTGATGAGTTTACTAACCCATTGGTTTAGACTTAAGCTCATTAACTTATGACAAACTTCAAAAAGCAATAAAAGATTGAAAGCACAAAAACAAACAATAATCGTCTCCTCCGGGATTCTTTTCTCACCTCATTCACTCACAAACGAGAACTCGCTTCTTCCGTCTAATGCAAGACAGTTTGCACCTGAGCCAGACAGGTCATACACTTGAGCATAGACAAGTAAGCAGTTCATAAGTCAATTTATCTTTCAGTCTCTTTGAGTCGAACTACGGTGTTCTGACTTCCTCATTGCACGAGAGGATACGTAGGCATAACTTAACAGTTATCGAACAAAAGTCTATGTATATTCCCCCTTCTTCCAGTTTTATTTCTTTAAGCCTCATAGTCTTGAGCATTTCATTCCTGTTCTTACACTGACACTTCTCTTATACACTTCACATTTCTTTTACACTGACACTTGCATTCTTTTCCAGCTTTTGCACACAGATAGCACTGACACTACCCCTTTAAAACACAAATCTTTCAAGCGTGGATCTCGTCGAGTACGGCGGACAATCTGGGTGCTAATACCTTCCCAGGTTGTAACCAACCCCCTTTCTCAGTTTCTCTGGTTCACAACCGTCTTATCCATATCTTTCTAGGTTTATGCAGCATTACCTTTCCTTCGGGATAAATATGCCTAGCTGGCGACTCTTTTCCTTTTGAGTTCACCCTTGTGTGTTCTCTCTTATCTCGCCGACCGTTCGCGTCTGTACCCCTCTTGGCCCCCATGTCATCAGGTGGGAGCGACACTCGGGAAATTAGATTAGGAAAAGAATAGGTTGTTACCTTAGTCTAGACAATGCTACTCTAATAGTGCACTAGTAACTAAATTAAGGTCCCCGGCAACGGCGCCAAAAACATGATGGGCGTGAAATGCAATATGTGTCTAGCGGTATCTGAACTGCAAGCGCACAGCCTATCAAAGTAATATAAAAGATTGTCGATCCCACAGGGACTTTATAATCACTTAGTGCTAGAGGGTCTACTAGTTTAGCTAAGGTGGATGTTTGTCACGATTTTGGTTTTAAGGATTAGAACGGGAATTAAATTTTAGTTTTAAAATAATAAGAAGGCGGTCGGTACGTAATTATGTTAACCTATGCGGGTCAATCTAACCTAAACTTATAAAGGTGGTTCACTTAAATTGTTCTGTAGAGATTATCAGTTTAAATACCCTTGACTCACACTCTCGTGGTTTTATCTCAGATCTTACTCCTAAAGCCCTATGCCTGCTCTCGCTAGCCCATAAGTGTTTAGAAAATAATTTTTGAAAACTTAATAAGTCTAATTCATTTTAAAGTGCTCTCGTTGTATTTAAATCAAATGCCTAACTTTAGCTATCCGGTTAAAATCTCACACTCTCGTGGTCTCGACCTAACCTATTACACTTTTCTTACTCTCGTAACAAAAAGATTAATTTTAATAATAAAAAGTCACAGCCAGAATTTAAGTTCTTAATTATTTTAGCTTAGATTTGATTTTACCGGTTTGGTTTAGTTTAATTACATACCGCCTAATTAGTTTAGCTACTCATTTTTGTTGTACCAGACAGATGCAGAAACAGATAAATATAAATTAAAACATGCATTATAAAATAATAGAAATAATATCTAAACATAAATAAATAACTTAATATAAATGCGAAATTATAAAAACCTGAATGATTAAAATCGTAATACTCCTTCTTCCACAGACTGGTAAGCTCGGAGTGCGGAACCGGAATCGAAAATAAAACTAAACAATTTTTGAAGGCTTGAAAAAAAATTAATAATAACAATTTCCTAATGTTGGAAATTGTTATTGAGTTTGGTTTGGATGTAGAAGCAGAAATTAAACAAGAACAATTGCTAGAAAAATAAAATAAGGGTGCAACAAAAATACGGCAGAGCTTCCGCGAAAATCTTCAAATAAAACTCTATGTTTCTAAATTCGTAACTAAGCTATTTATAGAAAATAATATTGGGATTGGGCAGTTGAAATCCATAGCGTGGGTATCGTTCCGTTGAAAAGAAAATCCAATGAACATGCATACTGAGTCTGAGAAATAATAGGAAGCACTTTTTGACTCACGTTGCACGTCTATGACCAATTCAATCCAATTAAACCTATTTTCCTTTGTCACGTTCGTGACAAAGGTGTCACGTTCATTTTTTTCATTTAAAGCGTGTCACGGTCGTGACACTTGAGTGACGATCGTGAGTGTTCCAAGTTGGGCGTCACGGTCGTGATGATGTGGTAACGACCGTGACTGTTACAGAATTCCTTTCTTCTTCTTCTTTTCATGTTGTTTTTGTTCATTTGATCTTTGGCTCATGGTTTAGCTCTAGAAATGTTATACCTGCAGTATGACATAGAAAACTCGAAGAATCGGGTGTTAATAGGATAATTGTGCGATAAAACGGACTTGAAACATAGTAATAAAATGATACGATTTCTCGTTATCAGTTTCTATGATATGGGACGGGGTATAAGATGTGTGTTTATTGATAGGTGGTGTTGATGTTTTTGTGTTTTCTGTATTGTCATATTTTTTTGATGTTTTTCTTAGGTTTAGAAACCTAATTGTTGTTTTTAGTTTGGTGTGCTTGCAAAGACCTTATGGCCTTTTGCCTACGTACCTCCAAAAAGAGAATTGAGATATCAGAGCATCGTAGTTCCTCCTAAAAGGATAGAGCTAGGAGGAAAGGGGTTGATTTGTATCCTAGTTAAAGCACACAATGTTGATGCTCAAAAGTTTGTATTTGTGGTTTTATTAAAGCCCAATATTGAAGCTGGAAAATTTGTTTGTTTCCTGATCAAAGCCCAGGATTGAAGCTGTAAACAGTTGTTTGTAACTTGTTGGTTGATTGGTTGCTTGAATTGCATAGCTCAAGGCATAAGATAATGGTATCTTTATTTGCATAGCTCAAGAAAGGCTGAATGGCTACCCTGAATTGCATATCTCAAGAACAACTGAATGGTTGACCTGAATTGCATAGCTCAGGAAAGCTGAATGGGTTATCTTGATTTGTATAGCTCAAGAAAGGCTGGATGTTTAGCTTAGTTAGATTCCAATACTATGAATGTATTGTGGGAAATTATCTTAGTTAAAGTCCAAGGCTATGACTGTTGGGAATGAGCTTAGTTAAAGTCCAAGACTATGATGGGTGTTAGATTAGTTAAAGTCCAAGGTTATGCTGTAATGAAAGAATTAGCTTAGTTAAAGTCCAAGGTTATGACTATATTGATGTTGTTAGCTTAGTTAAAGTCCAAGACTATGATTGTATTGATTATGTTAGCTTAGTTAAAGTCTAAGGCTATGATTATATTAATGTCGTTAGCTTAGTTAAAGTCCAAGGCTATGACTATGTTTAAGTGACTGTAAAGCGTTTGACTATATGTGCCTTGATTGAAACCCAAAATTGAAGCTAAAAGGTGCTCAATAGAGAAAATTTGTCATCACTAGAAGATTTGTTTTATATGTGCCTTGATTGAAGCCCAAGGTTGAAGCTAAAGAATGAAAACTAACTTTGTCGGAATGTTTTATCGGTGTCCTTATTTGGAAGCCCATATGTGAAGCTTATTTGTGAGAGACTGACTCTTGATTATTTGTATCTTATATGAAGCCTAAGATGTGAGGCTGAAAATTGTTGGTAGACTGACTTTGTATGAAAAATGTTTTGTCTATTGGTTTGATATATGTTTTGAAGGTCATCAGACATTCCTTTGTCTGGGGAGGATTCAATTGTACAAAGCCCAAGAGGAGGCTATCTTGTTCATCCATTAGGGAGAGGGTGACTATTGTATTTGTTTTGATTGTAAGGTTTGTTCCTATGCTTTTAGGAAGCCTGAGAGGGTCCTTGTATTTAAGCCCAATATGAGGCTAGCTTACATGTATGAGGCCTATGGGTCCTTGGTTAAAGCCCAGGAGGAGCCTGGGGAAGGCTGACTAACATCTAAGCCTGAGAGAAGGAACCTTTAAGAGGCCTGAAGGTCCTTAAATGAAGCCCAAGAGGAGGCTATGTTTTTCCCTAGTTTTTGTTCTAGTTATTAAGAGGTTAGGTCTGGTGATAGTAACAAAATTGCTTAAATTCTAGCAGAGATGCAAATATAAATAATAAAGATGCATGTAGACAAGTAAAAGTGTTAGTGAATGTGTTGAACAACTTTTAATATGTTTTGGCTATGGTATGAGTATTCTTAAGTTGTTTTATTAAGAATGAAGTTGGGTGTTACATTGGGAAGCAGAGCCCCAAAATCCTGAGGGAGAAAGATTACATATGTGTTTTACATTGTATTCTCTTTGTCATTAAGAAGTTTATTGTTATATTTGCTTTAGTATGAGGTGAAGAAAGATAATTTTGGCAAACAGTTCTATTCTAAACAAGCACAACAGCTTAAGAAAACAAAGAAAAGTTAGAAAGAGAAAAGATGGCTCAGAAGCCAATAATATGGCTTAAACATAAGGATGCCTATGGAATTTGTTTTGTTGATTAATTATCTGATGATTTCATACACAGAGTAGGACTTGGATGCTGAAAACATGCCTACAACCTAGAAAGTAGTTCACCGGAGTGAAGCTCAGCCTAGTTGCTAATGTATTAGATACTTAGTCACAAAGATGAAAAAATAAAAGTAGATGAGGTTTGTAATAAAATGCTCATAATCTTTGTATAAGAGATTGAAAAGTACTTAAGAAATAGTTGGTGGGTTCAGGACTTATACGAAAGTTTAGAGGAGTTTTAAAACGGACCGAAGAAAGTTTAAAACAAAAAGAATGAGTCCAATACACAAAGGATTACCCATGACACATTTTGAAAATTCATTTTAGAAAATAAATGGTTATGTGTAAACATATTCATAGAGAAAGATTCATAGATGAAAACTTAATGCATTAAAAAAGGTGATCGTGCCGAGTTACTGAAAATAGATCAGATGAAATATAATGGTTTATTTTTCAAAAAGGGATGGGGCTTACACTCTAATAGAGGCCCAAGAGTGTGAAAAAAGTCAAATTGAGGGTGTGAAAGTCAAAACCCTAATTTTGGAATATTTTGAATATTTATTTAAATAAAAATATTAAAAATATTTGATAAATTTCAAATACTAATGAAAAACAAGTTGAAACCTTGGATCAATGTTTGAAAAATTATGTGTTATCCATGAGACAAATTGAATATCATTTATGTTTGAAAAATCAAGTGAAAGAATTGAATTTAAAAATGTTTAGAAACAAATAAAATTAATACTTTAAGAATATAATAAATATATTAAAAAATATTTTTTTGAGATTTTTTCATGGAATAAAATATTTAAACATTTTTTAAAACTAAAGAAAAAAGTTATTAATTTTTGAACCAATTAAAAAAATAATTGAAAATTCAAATATTTGAAAAAGGCGCCAAGAACACTTGGGCAAGAACACGCGCGAAGCAGTTTGCCCAAGATTTGCAAAATCCGTCGTATCTCATGGAATATGCATCCATTTGAGATGATTTAAACATCTAAATCACTCGTTTTGATCCCACGAACCCAATGGTACCAATTAATTTCATTTATTTTGTGTGTGGAGTGATAAATCAGTGATTAACACTGAAGAACCGTAATTTGGACTGAGCCTCATGAAATTCTACAAGATGATTTTGTGAAATTGATTGAGTAGAATCTCTTAGAATATGATTACGCACATATGGAAAAAAGATAGTGCAAGGAAATATGCATGGATTATGGTTTATCCAAGTTTGAGGCTTACCTGAACTTGAGCTTGTAGTTGGAGTTGTGATTTCGAGCTGGAGATGTTACAGAGATGTTATGATGATCTGGACAACTTTCCTACACCATATAGAGTGTGCTTGAACACTTGGGTTGGAGATGTTTTAGAGGTGATCTAAGTGTTTGAACACCTCATAAACATCATATGTGATGTGTGTGAGCAATTAGTTTGAGCTTGTGCTAGCTCAAACTCAAAAACCAGATGTGATTGCTCAAAATATTTAGTTTTGAGTCTTTGAGAGCAAAGAAGAGAAAGCTTAGTGATCAGTGGCTTTGATATAATTTTTATGATGGAATGGAATCTCTATTTATAGGCAAACATGTTAAGCAAACTTGGACTCCAAGATTTGAAGTGAGAATATAACAATGGTGAGTCATGGTTTATGAAAAATATATCTTACAACTGAAATGATGAAATTGTGAAAAAGCTCAGTTTTGCAACAACAATATTCAAATTCCTCAGAAGTTTGATGCCTGGATTGTGTCCACCTATTGCTTGTTGAACAAGATATCTAAGAATATGCGTTTTGGAAGCTTTGTGGCCCTTGGATGAAAATATATAATGTTGTAATTTTGGAATATCATTTGGGTGAATTCCATGGTGCAATCATGAGTTTGCAGGTTTGATCAGATTTGTAATCATTGTTCAGATGCTTAAATCCACCTGATAATGTACTTTAATTCAAAAAATAAGATTTATTAAGTTTGTGAAAAATATGTTCTTACAAAATAGTTCATGTACAAGCAAGAGTTTTTCATTCCAATATGTTCTTTGAATTGTTGGCAAAATTTGCAACAACATTGGTGTTTAGAAAAGGATCTGAATTAGCATAGAACTTGGTGTAAAATTCCTCCAAGTTTTGGATGTTTTGTTGATTGTACAGTTAGGCATATTTTTCTAAGTGTTGAAAATCAAAAAATTTCTAGATTTTTTGATATATCTTCAACTTGAAATCCATGAGGAATTGGAGTTTCTCCTAGTTGAATCATTTGTAGTTATTTGTAAGATATTTCATTTGAGCTTTGGTTCACCAAAATATGATGTTTGGATCACAAGTTATGATGCTTGGAAGTAGGGTACTTGAACACTTTTTTCCATAACTTAGAAATTTTTTTAAGTTTCAAAGGTTGCCCCTTTTACAAGTTATCTTCAAATTTATGATTTTTGTGGTCAAATGCGTTCGTAGACCATATATTCTTGAAATATAGGTCATGAGGATCATTTTGGGTGAAAAAGTCAAACTTTGACTTTTTGGTCAAGATGAAAATTACATTGGATACCCCCGGATTTATGATTTTTTGACTAGACATCATATGAGGTATTTTTACCTTATGAATGGACTTATATGATGTATATGAGCTATTTAAACCATTCCATATGGTATATGATATTTTCTAGATGAAAATATTGACTTTTGGTCCCCCGATTAGTCAGAAACCCTAATTTGGACACTATGCAACCCTAATTTTGCAGTCTTTGATCTCTGCACCTTTTGTACTTGTAAATGACTTGTCATGGTCATGTAAAAATTGTTGATTATATTTGGAGGCCTTGGCTCATTTTCCCTTGAAATATTTCATCTTGAGGGCTCAGATGACTGAAACCCTAATTGGTGATTATGATTGCTCGGGGCCCAGATCATTGAAGCTTTTGTATAATCTTTGAAAGATTTTCAATCACTTGAGATTACTTAATCCTTTTATTGGTTATTTAAAGGCTTAAGATATTATGTATTGATGATTGGTCATTTACCTGAATCCTCTAAGGGACTCAGGAATCCTGATTCATTGCAAGGATACTATTCAAACCAGTCTGGCACAGTCCTTTGGCCAGTGGATTTCTTCTGATGATGTACATATGTTAGGGTCAAAATTTAGGGTTTGACATCATGATAATTCACATTCTTCAAATTTTTTAAACTTGTATTGTGGATACCTATAGGTTTTTGATCAAGATATCCAAGAATGTGCCTTTTTAGAGCATGGTGACCATTTGACCAAAAGGCATATGTGTTGAAATTCATAAATGTCATTTATGGGAATTCCTTTGAGCAATCATGAATTTGCAGGTTTGGTCAGCTTTGTAATGATTGTTAAAATGTTTAAGACCACTGGATCTTATCCTTTGACTCAGAAAATCTGATTTCCAAGTTTTGTGAAAATCTATTTTTTGGAAAAACGGTTTTGTATGGTCACTTTGATCCATGGGTTCATCATGCACAAGAAAGATCTTTTCATGCCAATTGGTTCTTTGAATTGTTGGCAAAATTTGCAACAACATTAGTGTTTTCACAAGGATCTGAATTAACTTGGAACTATGTGAAAAATCCCTCAAAGTTTTGGTGTTTGGATGGATTTTGTACTTAGGAGGATTTTTTCTAAGTGTTGAAATTCAATTTTTTTCTTGATTTTGATCAATCTCTTACTTGAAATCCATAAGGAATAAGAGTTTTGTGTAGTTGAATCATTTGTAGTTTTTTGCAAGATCTTTCATTTGAGCTTTGGTTAACCAAAATCTAATACTTGGATCATAAGTTATGATGCTTGAACACTTTTTCTTATAACTTAGAAACATTTATATGTTTCAAAGGTTGCCCCTTTTACAAGTTATCTTTAAATTTCAGATTTTTTGTGATCAAATGCATTCATGGACCATATATTCTTGAAATATAGGTCATGAGGATCATTTTGGGTTGAAAAGTCAAACTTTGACTTTTTGTCTAGATGGAAATTACATTTGATACCATTGGTTTTTTGATTTTTTGACTGGACATCCTCTGAGGTACTTTGACCTTATGAATGGAATTACATGATGTTTATGAGCTATTTAAACCATTCCCTATGGCATTGGCTCTAGTCTAGAGGAAATTTTTGACTTTGGGTTCCCTGATTAGTCAGAAACCCTAATTTGGGCACTGTGAACCCCTAATCTTGAAATCCTTGATCTATGCATCTTTTGAACTTGTAGATGGCTTGTCAAAGTCATGTATACCTTTATTAATGACATTTGGAGGCTTTGTCTCTTTTTCCCATGAAAAATCCATCTGGAGGGCTTAGTTGACTAAAACCCTAATTGGTAATAAAGATAACTCGGGGCTCAGATAACTGAAATTTATGTGCAATCTTTGAAAGATTCTCCATCATTTAAGATTTCTTGATCATTCGAGAATGATTTAAAGGTTAAAAATATTATGTATTAATGATCTGTCCTTTTCCTAAATCCTCTCAGGGACTTAGGAATCCTGATTCTTTGCGGGGATACTGTTTAAACCAGTCTGACACAGTCCTTAAGTCAGGGGATTTTTTTAAATGAGGTATAAATCTTAGGGTCAAGATTTAGGGTATCACACTCATAAATAAATAAAAAATTAAAAAACTATTTAACCACGGTCATACTATACATCCATAGTGAAATTCTGTAATGAGATGTCCTAAGAGATGTTCCAACACTTAATAGGACATTTAACCAAAACTTAAACAGCAGGAAAAATAAACAACACAGAAGTTTGTTAACCCAGTTCAGTGTATAACCACACCTACATCTGGAGGCTACCAAGCCAGGAGGAAATCCACTATTAGTAATATTAATTCTAGACTTAAACCACCCTGTTTAATCTATCACTTAATACTTACCCAATGCAATTTCTACCTAAGACTCACTTAGATAAGAGTACCCTACTCACTCCCCCTCAATCACACAGTGATTTTGTTTACAAGTTTAATTAAATTGAAGTCACACTTCAAACAAAACAGCTTGATCTTACTTCACAGTTTCAATCAAGTCACAAATGCACTTTTGCTTAAAAGCTCATAAAGTGGTACATAAAAACAACCTGCTATTAAAACACTAGACACCCTATTTAGTCTTCTTAAATTCGTTCTCAATTCTATGAGTTTCTGTTGTTTAAATAGGTATCTGAATTTTGGGCTTTCTGTAGAATGATCCAGCCCTAATGTGCAGCAACTGTCACCTTGAATTTAGGGTTTGTTACCTCCTATATTCTAGGTGCATTAGGTCTTCTGTTTTAATCTGAATCTTCAATTTAAAACTCCCTACAGATGCGCCTTGTCCTGTTTTTATCCAGCATTAATTAATTCCAGATAGTTCTCCTTAAATATCTCTGATCTGTTAATCAATAATTAATTCTGGTAGCAGGTCTGAGATGTCTCAACATCTGTTGGGACATCCTGAAAAGCTGAACTTAATTTATTCACACAATGTCCCAACATCTGATGAGACATCCTGAAATAAATTCACATACTCTGTTTGCTAATGTCCCAACATCTGATAGGACATTCTGAACTGAATTTAACATTTCTTGTTTGGTCAAAAATTCTGCCAATCCTTAAACATCTACACATAGTAATAATATCTATATTTCTTTGTAGTTGGATATAATAATCATGGTCAAATGTTTTCCTGATAAATTTAAAATAAAACAGATTCATGATTTCCTACAAAATTTCCCTAAATGAACTAGAAACCATCGAACTAGAGACGAAAATGATAGTGATAGCGACATCTTCATCTTCACTATCTTTTATCTAGGTTTCTTCCACTTCGATCCAGATTTGGTTGTGATGACCATCTTCTATTTATTTTAAGGGTTTTATTGATATTTTATATATCCTCTTTTGGAATAAATAAAGTTTGGTGACGACTCTGTCCAAAAACATTTGCGAGCGCATGAACGCTTAATAAAGGATCATATTTTTTGAGATGAGACAGCTACTAAGCACATATGAAAAACTTTATCGAGACAATGTCATACCCTAAAATTTGACCCTAGGTACATTATCAGACAAAATCCACTAGACAATAGACTGTGCCAGACTGGTTTGAACAGTATCCCCGCAATGTATCAAGATTCCTGAGTCCCTTAGAGGATTCAGGAAAATGACCAATCATTAATACATAATATTTTCAACCTTTCAATCACTATCAAAGGATTAAAGAACCTCAGATGAAGGGAATATTTCAAGGATTGTACAACAATTTTAGTGATTTGGGCCTCGAGCCATCACAATCACCAATTAGGGTTTCAGTCAACTGATGCCCTCCATACATCATCAATAATGATTAACATAACTTTGACAAGCCATTTGCAAGTACAAAAGTTGTAGAGATCAAAGACTGCAAGATTAGGGTATTTCAGTGTCCAGATTAAGGTTTCTGACTAATCGGGGGACCAAAAGTCAGGATTATCATATGGACAAGAGGCTATACAATAGGTAATGATCTAAATAGCTCACATACATCATAGAAGTCCATTCATAATGACAAAATACCTTAGAGGATGTCCAGTTGAAAAAATAAGAAAACAAGGGGTATCTAGTGTAATTCCCATCTGGACCAAGAAGTCAAAGTTTGAATTTTTCAACCAAAATGATCCTTATGACCTATATTTTAAGAATGCATGGTCCATAAAGGCATTTTATCATAAAAAAAATCAAAATTTGAAGATAACTTGTAAAAGCGGCAACCTTTGAAACATAGAAATTTTTCTAAGTTATAAAGAAAAAGTGTTCAAGTACCATACTTCCAAGCATCTTAAATAAAAGATCTTGCTACAAACTTCAAATGATTCAACTACAATAAACTCCAATTCATCATGCATTTTAAGTTGAATATAGATCAAAATCAAGAAAAATACTGATTTTCAACACTTAGACAAAATCTGTCCAAGTGTGAAATCAGCAAAACACAAAAACTTGGAGGCTTTTTACACCAAGTTGTAAACACCCAAAATTTGCCCTCACTATGTTCACACCATGGCTTGTGATCTTTCATTTTTGCATTAGTTTATGCATATCATATCATATTGCATCTAGGGTTTGTGATCTGAGCAATCCAAAGTTCATCTGCATCTAGGGTTTGTGATCTGAGCAATCCAAGGATCCATCTGAGCCGCTCCAAAGGTCTCCAATTGTTCAAAGAGGGGCCATGTGTGTTCTATCATCATATTATATCCCTCAAAGACCAAGGAACTCAAGAAATCACAAGAACTTGGAAAGCATGGAAGCAGAGCTAGGGTTTCACTACACAAATGACCTGAAATTAGGGTTTTGGTTTCAGAGGCCATAACTCCAAATTTTTTGGTCATTCTTGTTTCTAATGGTCTCAATATGTTATAAGGATCATATGTACCAAGTTTGATGAAGAAATTCATTGTGGAAGTCATCTGTTCACTAGGTAACTTCTTGAGCAAGTCAGAGCAAAGTCAGGGCATCTGAGGACCCAACAATGGAACCAAAGTGGATTTTTCATCAAATTGAAGTTATATGATCTTTATTTGATCATTGAAGTGCTTGGAAGTTCACAAAATTGAAGAAAAGTGAGCTAAACCAAAAGTTGCCAGAAATGGAAATGACTTGTAATGTAAACTTTCCATTTTGGGAAAGTTTTTCAACCTCCTCTTTCTCAACCAAAAATGCTTCAAATGAAAAATTATTGGTCATGAAGGTTGTAGATTGGATCATTCCCTTTTCAAAAATTACAAGAACAAGTTCTAATTCATTGTGGAACTCAAGTTATGATCTTCCAAAGTTGGCAAAAATCACATAATTTTCAAGAATACACCAAAGAGGGATTTTTGCAAAACCACTTGCCAAGCCATTTTGTGACTTCTAATACACTTCTAAACATCATACAAACATAGTGAATTGCCTAAAAATCAGAATTGCCCAAAGAACCACCTCATTTCATGCCTTGAACTTCAAGAAATCACAAAGGGGCCAAACTTCATGAAAATTGCAAAAGAGCACAAAACCTCTCACAAACTTGTTGAATCACCACAAAACCAATTCCATGGCTCTCCTTGATCTCTGGTGAACCAAGACAAGCCAAAAAGCCAGCTGCAAGAGAGCCTATACCTCAAGTACAAGTCATGTTGACATTTTGGCAACTTGCCTATACCAATCACCATTGGCCAAAACCACTTCTCTGACCTATCAAAGCATGTTATATGGATCAAACACAGCTCATAACACAACACACACACAAGCCTAACACTTCAGATTGACCAAGTTTCCAAAAATCACCCCATTTGCAAAAGCATTTGAAACTCTCTGCTCACACACTCAAACTCCAAACGTTTTTCACCAATCACCTCAGCTTCATCAAAGGATCATTCCCCACCCTTCATTGCAACCAAAAACCCCACAAAACTGAAATACGATTTTGGCCAGTTGAATTGCAAGCCCTCAAACCAGCCATTAAAAACTTCCTCCAAGCATTAAAGCATCACCAGGAGGATCATTGGAGTCATTTTAAACCAAATAGGAGGCCAGATAGCTCAGTTTGAGAAAGCTTCACTTTAGGTAACCTCAAGAACAAATTTTCCAGAAATGATATTTTAGGTTATAAAAATGTTCTTTGTGCTTTGCTGATCATCATGATCTATTTTGTTTTGAAAATGAGTGAGAAATAAACATGTATGAAGCTTCTGAAATTTCTGTATGATTTTCCGTTTTGCTTCGAATCTTGATGTTCATGTGAAATATATGAAATTTGTTGGTTGAATCTTGTTTAGAATGAGGTGAGGATCATTTCTGGAGAGTTTGGTGAGTTTATTTTACATATTGAGAGAGATAGCAAGAGTGAGTTGCCAGAGAAGATGACCGGAACACTGTTCCGGTCACCTGAAAAGGATTAGGGTTTTAATTAGGGTTAGCATGAGTTTGAATGTGGGTCGTTTGATGTTTGCTTCTCGCGTGTAGTGAAGGGCCAGGATTAGCTCATTAAGTTTAAATTATGTTTAATTATTTAATTAATTAGGATTAGGCAGATTTGAATTCCAGCCCTTAGATTGCGCGCGTGGTCTTCCCTCCATCCCCAGATTTGAATGTGAACCCTTGGATCAGTTGACCAGCCATTAAATTCATTTTTATTTCATTTTTTAATCATTTGTTTTGTCTAATTTATTTAAAATACTTAGAAAATTCCAAAAATATTTTCCTTCTGCATTTTTAATTCAAATATTTTTCTTCACCCAAATACATTTTTATTTTTATTTTTTGCACTAAAAAACCATTTTAAAAATATTTAAATGTTTATTTTAATTAATTAATAGAAATTAATTAATTAAAATATCATTTAGGTTTCTAAAAATTCCAAAAAAATTCACATTGCATCTTAGGACATTTAGAAACATTGTCAAACCATTCATACAAATTTCTTTTTTGTTTTGAACACTCTTTGACATTTTTCTTGAATTTAGGGTTCATAAAAATCATATTTTTGAACCCTAACTTCAAGAATTCTTTTCTGCCTAACCATGAAGGGTTTTACATTGGTTCTTTTTGCATTGATCTTCATATAGCATGTAGTATCTAGCATATTTTTGTCACAAATTTATCTTGCATTTTTTATTTGATTTACATTTTTCCCCTTAAGGTACCTTAAAACCCTAGCAAACTTAGAAAAATCACAACTTTCTTTAGGTTAAGAGTTATACCTCCTCCTTTGGGGTGTGATATCATATGGGGTTAGGATTCCTCTGAGTTCATTTGCAATTTTTTATCTTATGTTTTGCTTCTGCTTTTGACTTTTGCATCTCATGTTGCCTTAAAACCCTAATTTCTCATGTTCATTTACATTCATCTTGCATATGCATCCATACATGAACTTTCCATGACACTTCTTGCATTCACATGTCATCTTAGACATCATAGGACTCATTAGAACCATGCTTAATCATTTCTTCATCCATTTTCCATGATATGCATTCATTTCATTCCATGAACTTTCATGTGTTTTCATACTTCAAAGCATGCATCTCTTGCATTCCATCTCTTGTATGAACATTCATAACACTTGGTATGCTTTTGCATCATGTCATAACATCATTTACATCATCTTTATGCTTCTGGTTTTTTTTTTGCATCTTTGCATACATTTCATTTTCATTTCATTCCTTTCTTTATGCTAACATTTTCAGGTGGTAAGTAATTTGAGAAGTGAATTTGCCTTCACTTCTCATTTCTCTTCTCATTATTCTTATGCATCATTGCTGCATTTTTCATTTTCTTTAGAGTGAGCTTGCTCATTCATGTTCATCATTCACCTTCTTTCTCCAAGTTACTTATCTTCTTCAGTGAAGTAAGTAACTTGTTTCTTCTGCTTTTCCTCCTTTCATCTGCTTCTTCCATTGGTGGCTTCTCTGAAGATCTCTTGAAAGCCTTACAAGCCATAGTAACATCCAAGCATGACAATAATTAGGGTTTTGATTAGTCCCCCTTTAGTTTTTACCTTTGTGTCTTCTTTGTATCTCTCTTCTCCTCTCATAACCAGAGACTAAACCTTTAAGGTTTTAAGACTTTGTGATTAGGGTTATGCCTGCATCCTTCTCTTAGGATGGAGTGTATAAATTTAATCCTAAGTGTTAAACACTTAATGTGTTTAAATATCTTAATCAATACATCTTAATAATCACTAAGACAATAGCTTGTAACTTGGGCCTTGCATTAGGGTTCTAATTCTTCCTTCATTGGTTAAGAAGGACTAACCCTAGTGTTAATGGACAAGTCCCCCTCAAGTTGTCTTACAAACCATAAAATTCACTTCTTAACCTTACCATTAATTAAAATCCACTTTAATAAAGGCTTGTTTTGTCATGAGGTTAATCCCTAATCATGGATTAAGTTGAGATATCTTCCTCAACTTAAGTGCTCTTATATATTATTCTTCTATTAGGATGGTGTAATGGGTTCACTAATCCTTGATTATGGATTAAACCCATTACTTAACACTAAACAAAAATATCAAAAACATCTAAATAATCACAAGTAGGTTAATTATCTTAATCCTACATCATGGTAATTAAGTTTGAGGTGTTTATCTCATACTTAAGGTATTCTCATTATCCTTAATCAAAGGGAGGATATGATGAGTTTACTAACCCTTGGTTTAGGCTTAAGCTCATTAACTTATGAAAAACATAAAAAGCAATAAAAGATTGAAAACACAAAAAACAAACAATAATCGTCTTCTCCGGGATTCTTTTCTCATCATCTTCACTCACTAACGAGAACTTGCTTCTTCCGTCTAATGCAAGACAGTTAGCACCTGAGCCAGACAGGTCATACACTTGAGCATAGGCAAGTAAGCAGTTGATCAGTCAATTTATCCTTCAGTCTCTTTGAGTCTAACTACGGTGTTCTGACTTCCTCATTGCACGAGAGGATACGTAGGCATAACTTAACTGTTATCGAACAAAAGTCTCTATGTCTTCCCCCCTCTTTCAGCATTCTTTTAAGCCTCATTCCTGAGCACCTCACTTCATTTTCATGCACTGACACTTGTATATTCTTTCCAGCTTTTGCACACAGATAACATTGACACTACCCCTTTAAACACAAATCTTTCAAGCGTGGATCCCTTCGAGTACGATGAACAATCTGGGTGCTAATACCTTCCCAGGTTGTCACCAACCCCCTTTCTCAGTTTCTCTGGTTCGCAACCGTCTTATCCATCTTTTCCTAGGTTTATGCAGCATTACCTTTTCATCTTCATTTTCATTTCTCTTTTCGCCGACCGTTTTCGTCTGTACCCTATCTGACCTTGGTGTCTCTTAGTGGGAGCGACAGCTTGGCGACTCTGCTGGGGACCCTTATATTGCAACCAGGGCTTCTGGTTCCTTTTGTGGGTTCCTCCTAGCGCTTGTTTGATTTGTGTTTATGGGGGTGTTATGTGCTACTTGTGCTTATTTATTTGCTTTATTTTATTTCTTTATGTACAGCTTTATTTACTGCTTTCCTTTACAGTCTTATGCATTTTCATACTGTCATTATCATGTGTTGGCTCTTGTCTGTTTTGGTGGGTGGGGTTTCATTGAGTGATTAAGGTCCTATACCTGGGACCTGAGTGACACATAGGCTAGAGTGGCTTCATATTCTTTCCCATTCCATTTCGGTCTGGTGTGGGAATATGAAACATGATTCAGACATGGGTTTCTTCTTGAGAACTCTGTGCTACAGATTTCCTGTAGTACTAGGGCTATCTGGAAAGCCTGTTAAGTCTGGATGACCTTTTTATGACCTTCAGCATCTGAGGTGAATTAGAGGAGGATCTTTTATGGTTATTGTAAACATTGTACCTCCGGGTTAGAAGTGTTTACACTTCTCATAACTGATCCAAGTCTGAGGATCCTTGTTCTAGAACATTACATGTGAGGGGGTTGGGATTTTTACAGGTTTTACAGGAACCCTTGGCCACATCATACCCTGTTACTAGTTTTTTTTAAGAATGCATCACTTTGGACAGTTCTTGTGATTACCCTGGACTTGTGACTCTTTATTTGAGTCCCCCACCTAGTTACTGGATTTATGAGCCTCCATCCGGACTTATGAACATACATGGACTTTTACCCAGGCAGATAAACAGATCCAGCACTTGATCACAAACCCTTTGCATATCATTTGCATAAATCATTTTTGCATCATTTAACATTTGCTTATTTGTTTTACAGGGTATCCATCTTATCATCTTTGGTTTGGTTTTGACCCCTTTTGCTGCTCAGACTCCTTCAGTCATCTCCTTCAGCACCTTCATTAGTTTATCAGTGATTCTCTTCCAGCTATCTGCATCAGTGACCCATCTCCATCATATCAATCAGTGACCTTCATTAGCAGTTGCTCTCAGCTTCTTCACCAGCACCCATGGACACTTCAAGAAAGAGCAACATCACTTACCACTTCTTTGAGCCCACCCTGACTGGTATCAGGCAGGTCCAGTTCCTTATCACTTCTGATCATGTCCCACTATTCAGAGAGCATTATGGAGGCATATTGGACATGGTCATGGATCTAGATGCATCTCAGAGGAGCATGATCCATACTTGCTTGCAGTTCTATGATCCTCCACTCAGATGCTTCACATTCCTTGATTTTCAGACGGGACCTTTGCTAGAAGAGTTTTCCTTGTTGTTAGGAGTTCCTATCAGGAGAGGAATCCCTTTCAATCCTAAGATGGTTGCTCCCAGAAATGAAGACATAGCCAGGGTATTGCATTTGGAGCCTGCCCTCATTGACCAGAACATGACAACCAAAGTTGGGATTCCAAGCCTTCATCTAGACTTCTTGATCTCCCAGGCTACCCTGCAGGCTGCAATAGGAGAATGGAAGGTTGTGTGTGCACTTCTAGCCCTCAGTATATATGGGGTTATTTTGTTTGCAGATGAGCCAAAGTTTGTGAGCAAGAATGCCATCCACCTGTTCTTGCTGAGGAACCCAGTTCCTACCTTGCTTGGAGACTTATAATACTCAGTACACCAGAGGAATGAAAAGCAAAGAGGAAGACTAGTCAGATGTTGTGCTCCCCTCTATTACTCTTGGCTGCTAAGACACTTTCCAAAATCAGATACCTTCCTGAACCCTCATTAGCAGAAGAACTGGGCTAAGAGATTCATTGCCTTGACATCAGATGACATTAGATGGTGCACTCAGAGCACCAAGGCCAAGGACATCATTACTAGTTGTGGGCAGTATCCTAATGTGCCTTTGATAGGAGTGAAAGTTTGCATCAACTACAACCCTTTACTGTTTAAAAGACAATTAGGGTATGCTTTGGTTCATCCTCCCAGAGGGTAAGATTTGGTTTAGACCCTCTACTGTGAAATCCAACCTAACTCTGCTGTTATCAGACAAGCTGCCTGGGCTTGGGATAACATCCAGAATAAAGGGACAGCCATCCTTGGCAAGTGAAACAACATTTCTTCAGCACAGTATTCTAATTGGTCCCATACCAGAGCTCAGATCACCCGGATGAGATTCACTTTAAAAGATGTACCTGGACCTTCTACAGTACAACCTGCAGCTACTGTCAGTATGGAGGAGTTTGAAAAGCTGAAAGAGAGGAACACTCAGCTAGCTGAAGCCTTGAAGGAGACTCTTTGGGAGAGAAATGACAGTCGTCTGGATAATGAGAGATTGGAAAGGCTCAGGGTTGAGCATTTGACCAAGATCGAGAAGACGTATGACTACATCAGGAAGGCAAGGCAGGGGAGTTGGTACTGAAGAATGCTTGCAAAGAAGCAAAGACTCAGAAGGCTAGGGTAAAGCACTATCTGGAGGAAAGCCAGGCTAGGTGGATCAGGATCACTGAAGCCCGTGCACAAGAAGATCAAAGGACTCATGATAAGATAGAGAAATTGGAGGCTAGTGAAAAGAAGCATCAGGAGGCTTTGTTGGCAGCTCAGAAGGAGATATCTGAATTGAAACTTCGGGCGGGATTGAAGAGGTCAAAGGATCAAGATAAGCATAAGAAGTTGACCAATGCCATTGCTACCAGGACCTCCTCATCAGGACTATTATAGAACACCCAGTGGGTCCAGTGACTGAGGCCCTCCTGAAGGAAGTCAAGGGGGATGACTTTGGATTAGATGTTTGACTCTTTTGCTTGTACTTTCCTTTTGTTGTACTTTTTGATTTTGTTGTTGTATTTTGACCCACCATGGGAATGTTATTTGTAATCAAACTATGTATTTTTCTCTTTGTAATATATCAAGTTTGTATTATTTTTTGTGGGCTTAATCTCTCTTCATCATCAGCATTTCCTCGAGGTCTGGAAAGGTCAAAACCAAAGAACCAAACCGGATACCCTTGGAAGACAAATAAGCATACTGCATTGCATACTAACATTCTCTTTGTTTTGTAGGTTTTTGTTTTATTGTTGTTTCTCACTTTGTTGTGGTTTCAGGAAACATTGCTCGCAGAAGAGTGTTCCCGGTCAACAGAATACACCGGTACCCGACAAGAAACAACCTTCCGGGAATTCAGATGGATCAAGTTCAGCAAGACTTGAATGAAGTAAGGACCCAAATGGCTAAGGAGAGGGTTGAGATGAGGAATCAGATGACCCAATTCATGATTGTAATGACTGGCTTAGCTCAGAGCCAGGAAAGGCTAAGGGAGTTGGTGGAGAGACAAACTCCTGAAGAACACCATCCAGGTACAGGAGGTACCAGTAACAACAATCACGGGCAGCCTCGCAATGATCCACTAGAGTTTGGGCCTCATCTAAACCCAGAAGTTAACGTCATAAGGAATACTCAGGGTAACACTGCTGGAGGTAGGATCTTGCAAGAGGATCCTCAAGAAGAGCAGTATACAATTGTTGGGGCTGGGGATGAAGTTTACGACCGTAGGCTGGATGAAATTACAGAGAAGCTGAGGTCTCTTGAATCCCAGAATTCTCTAGGCTTTGATGTAATGGACATGGGACTGGTGGAAGGGGTGAGAATTCCTCACAAGTTCAAACCCCCGTGTTTTGAAAGGTATAATGGCACATCCTGCCCACGCACCCACCTTCAATCATTCTTGGGAAGGTTAAAAGCATACACCATGGACGAGAAGTTGTGGATGTTTTACTTCAAGGATAGTCTGACAGGGGCATCCCTAGAATGGTATTCCCACTTGACTAGAGCCACCGTGAGGAACTGGAAAGACTTAGCTGAAGCTTTCATCCGTCAGTATCAGTATAACTTGGACATGGCTCCAAACAGGACCCTCCTTATGGGAATGTCTCAATCTTCCCGAGAAAGCTTCAGGGAATATGCCCAAAGGTGGAGGAAACTTGTTGCTGCAGTTCAACCCCCTATGTCTGAAAGGGAAATGGCAGACATGTTCATGAATACTCTTCAAGGAACATATATTGACAGACTGGCTGCATTTTCTTCTACCAGTTTTGTTGATGTGGTGATAGTTGGGGAAAGAATAGAGAGCCTATTGAAGATGGGAAAGATCTCCGATAACGGTGCTAGTTCCAGCAGTACAAGAAAACCATTTGTTGGGCCCGTAGGTCTGGTGAGACCAACTCTGTGCACATGGGAAGAGGGAGACCCCAATATATGCCCAGAACAGTTGTTGCTGTTACTATCCCTGCTCCACCTCCTCAGTATACTCAGCAACCACGACACTTTCTGCAACAACAACAATTTCCTCCACAGAGATCTTATAACAATAACAACAACAATCAACAAAAACGCCCGTTTCAACAACGACCATCTCAGGTCAACCGGGTAATTGACCCCATTCCTATGCCATATGCTACACTCCTGCCACAACTCCTAAAGCTCAATCTTGTTGAGTTGAGGACATTGGCTCCACCTGATCCTCAAAACCTTCCAAGAAACTATGATTCCAATGCTAGGTGTGCTTTTCACTCTAACGCACCTGGTCATTCTACGGAAAAATGCAGAGCTCTACATATGAAGGTTCAGGATCTGGTAGATTTAAAAGCCCTGAACTTTGTACCTCCTCCAAATGTGATGAAGAATCCTATGCCAAGCCACAGTGGGCCAAGGATTAATGCTGTAGAGGATGGATCACCCCTGAGTTTAATAGAAGACATTGCATGTATTCAAACACCTATGGCAGAGGTTAAAGCCCAACTTTTAAAGTTCCAAGTTTTCCCAGGTTGTGAGGCCTGTTGTGAATAATGCAAACTTTCAGAGAATGGGTGTGCCAGTGCCTAAGAAAGATGGCAAAGTACGGATGTGTGTGGATTACCGGGATCTGAATAGAGCTAGCCCGAAGGATGATTTCCCTTTACCTCACATTGATGTATTGGTTGACAACATGGCTCAGTTCTCGGTATTCTCCTTCATGGATGGATTTTCAGGGTATAATCAGATCAGAATGTCACCCGAAGACACTCCTCCTGTTAATTGTAATACCCATATATAAAAGACATACTAATAAGCATATTTTTCATATATAAAATTCAAGTTTGGTACTGAAATACACAAGTTCTTAGCAAAACATTGCATAAGTATAGCCACTACAACATAAGGTACTAAACAAGGCCATAAATTATACAAGATGTTCAAAAGAATACAAAAGTCTAAGAACTAGATCCGAAGATCTCAAAAGTCCACAGCGGAAGACAAAGTCGTCAAACAAGTAAAGATAATCAAATCGCCTTATCTTTACCCTTTTCGGAGCCTGAGGTACCTGAAATAACAACATCAACATGAGGTGAGATAAAATATCTCAGTGAGTTCCCTATCTTAAAGTTCTCTCGGCTTTAAGGGTTTGCTTCAAAATAAATCTCACAAGTTTCCACAAACCATCTCACACAAGAACCGATAACAAAGGGGAACTAAGGTCCACACATGATCTCAATAACAATATGAGTAACGTTTACCTCAAGTCCTTATGGATGCTTCACGTGGGACTAAAGACAACCCATGTAACACCCCCTTTCTATACCCCTAAATAATCAATTAATCATTTAGGCACATATTAAAATTCCCATCAGAGTATAATTAAAACATGGTATAAAAAGGCATGTCACATTATGCTTGAAATGGAAACATACAACACCTGCTCATATAACGATATGCAACATTTGGGTAACTTGCAACAAAAGGTTTTAATCCTTACACCCGTATCTCAACATTAAAAAAATAACAGCGGACACTAAATATTAATCACCATCAAACATATATACACCTATATATATATATATATATATATATATATATATATATATATATATATATATATATATATATATATATATATATATATATAAAATCAAGTTTGATTAGCCAAATATTCATGTTTACATAAAACATTCATCAGCCAAATACATATACAAATGCATCAAAAAAAGGCATCAAGCTGACCCTAGCTACCCGGTGTTACATATCAGAGCCGACCGACCAAAAGAATGAAGACACGCTTCATAAAAAGACCTCCAACAAACCTACTCTGCAATGCCTCATAGAGCATCATAAAACAGCAGAAGGGTGAGAAATATTATCATAATAACAATGCATATAATTATATATTTTAACATAAAAATATACATATACATATTCTAACCACAATTCATTTCTCATCACACATATACATCACAATGTATACATATAAACCAAGCATATTCATCATGCACAATTTCACCATTTCACATCATTATACATAAACATATATTATTCATGTTTATTCACCAATTCTCAACTATAGATGATAAATGCAAATCATAGAGACCGACTCACGACTCTATGCAAATGCAATGCAGTACCGACTCAATCATCTCGAGTTCACTCAGGAACTATTGTAACCATCGCTCGTTAACTAAAGTAACTCCACGTCAGGCATACGATGTTCACCCATTGCTCACACCCCACATGGGTGTCGCTCCCGATAAATGAAGCTAGGTCAAATAAGGGTACAGACGCGAACGGTCGGCGAGAGGGACAATGAGAACACACAGCCGTGGACTCACTGGAGATGAATAGAGTCGCCAGCTAGGCATTTTTATCCCGGAGGAAAGGCAATGCTGCATAGACCTAGAAAGATACGGATAAGACGGTTTGCGAACCAGAGAGACTGAGAAAGGGGGTTGGTTACAACCTGGGAAGGTATTAGCACCCAGATTGTCCGTCGTACTCGACGGGATCCACGCTTAAAAGATTTGTGTTTTAAAGGGGTAGTGTCAGTGCAATTTGTGTATAAAAGAGCTGGAAAGGGATATACAGGTGTCAGTGTAAAAGAAGTGCAAAGTGTAATATGTACAGTGTCAGTGTAAGAACAGGAATAAGATGCTCAAGATCATGAGGCTAAAAGAATAATGCTGGAAGGAGGGGGAATGTACAGAGACTTTTGTCCGATAACTGTTAAGTTATGCCTACGTATCCTCTCGTGCAATGAGGATGTCAGAACACCGTAGTTCGACCCAAAGAGACTGAAAGATAAATTGACTTGTGAACTGCTTACTTGCCTATGCTCAAGTGTATGATCTGTCTGGCACAGATGCAAACTGTCTTGCATTAGACGGAAGAAGCAAGTTCTCGCTTATGAGATGAGAAAAGAATCCCGGAGGAGACGATTATTGTTTGTTTTTTTGTGTTTTCAGTCTTTTATTGCTTGTGAAAGTTTGTCGTAAGTTAATGAGCTTAAGCCTAAACCAATGGGTTAGTAAACTCATCACATCTTCCCTCTGATTAGGGGTAATGAGAATACCTTAAGTGTGAAGTCAGATTCTCACACTTAGTCACCTTTGATATAGGATTAAGATCATTAACCTACTTGTGATTATTTGAATGTTTTTGGTGTTTTTGTTTAGTGTTGAGTAATGAGGTTAAGCCATAATCAGGGATTAAACAGACTTATTACACCATCCTAAAAGAAGGATAATAGATGAGAATGTTTAAGCTGAGGAAAACTCCTCAACTTAATCCATGATTAGGGATTAAACTCATGACTAAACAAACCTTTGATTAAGTGGATTTTATTTAATGATATGATGATGAAGTGATTTTTATGGTTTGTAAGACAACTTGAGGGGTACTTGTCCATTAACACTAGGGTTAGTCCTTCTTAACCAATTAAGGAAGAATTAGAACCCTAATGCAAGGCCCAAGTTACAAGTGTGATGTCTTGATGATTATTATGTGGATTGATTAAGAGATTTAAACACATTAAGGGTTTAACACTTAGGATTAAAGTTATACACTCCATCCTAAGAGAAGGATGCAGGCATAAACTTAATCACAAAGCCTTAAAGCCTTTAGGGTTTAGTCCCTGATTGTGAGGTGAGAAGAGAAGACTCAAAGAGAGACACAAAGGTAAAAACTATGAGGGGAGACTAATCAAAAACCCTAATTCATTGTCATGCTTGGTTGTTCCTAAGGTTTGTGAGGTTTGCAAGAACAATCTTCAGAGGAACCACCAGGAAGCAGATGAACAAGATCAAGAGAAGCAGAGTGACTTGCTTCATTCAAGAAGTCAAGTCACTTGAAGAAAGAAAGTGGGAAGAACAAGAATGAGCAAGCTCAAACTCAAACACAAATAGAAATGCAGCAATGGATGCAAGAGAGATGAGAAGAAAAGTTATGAGAAGTGAAGGCAAATTCACTTCTCAAGTTTACTTACCACCTGAAATGTTAGAAAGAAATGCAATGCAATGCAAGATGGGATGAAATGGTATGATGCTAAACAAAACCAGAAGCATGTTGATGATGATTATGATGTTATGAGGTGCTGCAAACATGAGGCAAGGCATGGAGATGCTCATACAAGATCATGGATGCAAATGATGCAAGTTAAGGAGCATGAACAAGCATGGGAAGTTATGAAGCATACAAGGCAAATGACATGGCAAATATGTGATGCAATGATCAAACATGCTTCCTATGTGTCTTATGATGTCAAATGGATCACATGAATGCCTGAAATGCTAAGACAAGTCATGTTATGCAAGGGAATGCAAGAAGGATGCAAATGAAAGCCCAAATTAGGGTTCATGGGTCAAACAACAAACAAAAACCCAAAACAGAAGCAAACCCTAAGATAAAAAATGGAAAATGCCACACAAAGGATCCCTAAACCTATAATAAACCACTGCCCAAAGGAGAACTCTCAACTCTTAACCAATCCTAAGTTATGATTTTTACAAGTTTCTAGGGTTTTTTAGGGTTCCTAACAAAAGAAATACCAAACAAATTGAAAATGAGGAAACAAAACATGGCCATTTAATCCTAGAAACTACATGCTAAACACAAAACAAAGCAAAAAGAATCAATGTCCAACTCTTCCCAAATAGGCAGAAGTGATTTTTTGAACTTATGATCAAAATAATGCACAAAAAATGATTTAATTCAATGAAAAATTCTTAAAATGCATCAAGATCAAAAAATAAATTTGGTTTGAAGATTGGACAATGTTTCTAAATGTCTTAGAACAGTTCATGAATTTTTTTGTAATTTTTAAATACCTAAAAGTATTTTTAATTAATTAATTTCCATTAATCAATTAAAAATAATCTTTTAAATATTTAAAAATACTTTTTTTAATGATAAAAATAAAAATAAAAATATTTTTGGGTCTTAAAAATTAATAAAACTTTTAAGAAAAAGTTTCATAATTTTTAAGATATTTTTGCTATTTTAAATTAAATATGCAAAACAAATGAAAAGAAAATGAAAATAAATGAAATAAAAGGGAAAGTAATCAGGATGGAGGGCCAGGATTGGGTCTGGATTCAAATTTGTTGACCAGCGCGCAAATGAAGGGTCCAGATGGCTTCTGATCAAATTAAATTAATTATGGATTAATTAAGATAAACACGTGGATTAGGGCTAATTGGATACATTTGAGCCTTCCATTCGCGCGGGGAGTCAACAAGTCAAAGGCAATCAACGCTCAGAATTCAAACTTGAGTTAATGACTGTAATTAGGGCAAATCACATTCAGGCTGCCGGAGAAGACTTCCGGTCGTCTTCTCCGGCAAGCATCTCCCCTGAAAATCCCCAAAACCCCTCAAATCGTAACAAAAATGAAACCTAAGCATACAGAAATGATTCCCATGATCCCCTGAACTAAAACCCTAAGTCAAAACAAATTTATATCTCCCCAGAACCATGAATCGAAACAAACAAATTTTAGGGCACGCAAGTTTCAGAAGCTAATTAAATACTCATTTCAGCACCATTTGCAAAACCAAAAACATACTCATGATCAGCAAGACATGTAGAACAAGTTTAGAACAAAAGAAATGATTTCTGGAAAAATATTTTTCAAGCTACCTGAGATTCGAAGCTTTCACTCTGATGACTTTCTGGCCACTTCCTTCAGTGCAATCCACTCCACTTGATCCCCAGATGATGTTTGAATGCTCAAGAGGAATTTATGTTGGCTGGATGAGGAGTTTGACAAGCTTCTGCTCAAGCTCAGTCAGAAATGGCAGGGATGATCCAGGCAGTTTCAGGCCATTGTGAGTGGTTGTTTGTGGTCCAGATGATGTGTGGAGAAGATCTGTAGTGTTTGTTTTGATGTTTGTGAGCTAGGGAGAGAGATTCGAATGAAACTGCAACTTGAGGTGAGAAATGGCAATGGAGTGTTCTTGCTTGTTTCAGGTCTGGCTCTTGGTGGTTTGAGGTCTATGGAGTATGGTGAGTTGAAGTGTGGAAATGGTTTTTGTGTTTGTATGCTGTGGAGGCAGATTCGAAGGCTTATGCAAAATGGAGTGTTTTTGTGAATGTCTTCTTATGAAATGTTTCAGCCTTGCTAGATGTATGGAATGGCTTGCCCTTTGTCCACATAAACCTCTCTCATTGGTCAGATGATTGGACATGTGCTTTATTGATTGGTAAGTCACCTTTTGCAAAAAGTCAAATTTTGTGTAAGGCAAGTATGGCTTGATCTATAGCTAGTACAAGGCATGGTTCTGGTGCAGCATGATGTGTGTGTGAGGCTAGCTTGGTTCAGCAGCCAATGCATCAAGTGGTAGAAGTGTCATGAGTGTTTTTGCAAGTTGTTGCCTTTTTGTACTTCATGAAAGAAAGTCTTGTTACATGAACCATAACCATGTGAAACCTTAGTCCAATTCTGATTTTTAGGGTCTATGGAATGTTTGCATACTGGTTTGAAATGAATTAGAAGTTGCAATTGGCCTTTGTTCATGATTTTGCAAAATTCTCATTTGAGGCATGCCTTGAAAATCAATGATTTTGGCCAACTTTGTCACACCATAACTTTTGATCCAAGAAGAGTTTGATCATGTTCTTGTACTTTTTGAAAAGGGAAAAATGAGATCTACAACTTTCATGACCAAAGTTTTTCCATTTGAAGCATTTTTGGATCAAGAATCAAGGCTTGAAAAATGACCTAAAATGATGCATTCTTGAAAAGTCAACTATGCCCAAAAAGTCAACATTTGCAAAAACCCTAAATTCTTGATTTTATGAACTTCAACCTTCTTCCATGATCAAATAAAGATCATATACACTCAAAATGATGAAGATCACCCATTGGTTGGGTCATTGGGGGCCTCAGATGCCCTGATTTTACACTGACTTGCCCAGAAAGTCAACCTTTGATCAGATGACTTCCCCATGGAATTTCTTCATGAAAATTGATATGCATACTCCCTATACCATATAGAGACCAATGGAAACAAGAATGACCAAAAAATTTGGTGTTATGGCCTCTGAAACCAAAACCCTAATTTTCAGTCAACTGTGCAGTCAAACCTGGCTCTGCATCCCCTCAAACCCTAGTTCTTGTGATTCCTTTGCATTTTTGACTTGAAGAGGATGTGATATGACATAAGAACACACATGGACCCCTTTGAGTTGATTGGTGGCCTTTGTAGTGGCTCAAGATGCTTTGGGATTGCTCAGATCACAAACCCTAGGTGCAGATGCCTTAGAAACTGTGCAGTGAATCAAAAGTGAGATATGAGATGTTATGATTGTGTTTATGCATATGAGAATGATCACAAGCCATGGTGTGAATGGGTGAGGGCAAATTTGGGGTGTTTACAGCTGCCCCTATTCAAACACGAGTTAGCTGTGCAGGTTGTAAGCGACGGCTTGTCAGGCAAACAAGATAACTTGTGGTTGAATACCAAAGACAGTCCAAAATTTGCACTCACAGAATGAAGAAGAAAAGGGATATAGATTGTAAAGGAAAATAAAGTATATAGTAAAGTGTGGGCGACGGAGGACGACCGTCGAGCAGAGGACGACTGCTGGGTAAATAGCAATGACGGGGACGGCCGACATGCTGGGAACAGTGTGCTAAGTAAAGCGATGACGGGGACGGCCGACATGCTGGGAATAAAAGGTAAAGCTAAGACGGGGACGGCCGACTAGCTGGGAAAAAGATTATGATGGGGACGGCCATCAAGATAAAGCTGTAAAATTCTCTGGGAATTGATGAATCATGACGGGGACGGCCATCAAGTTCACGAAGGTAAGCAACCAACGATGGGGACGGCCATCGGGCTAAAAAGGAAAAGGGACCACGACGGGGACGGCCATCGGTTTAAAGAATAAATGAAATAACAGATGATGGGGTACGGCCATCAAAGGTGAAGGACGATCACCTAGCAGGGGACGGCTGCTCTGTTAGGAATAAAAGAAATATGATGGGGACGGCCATCAAAGGTGGAGGACGACCACCTGGCAGGGGACGGCTGCTCTGAAAATATCGCGACATAGGACGAATGCCGGATAGAAAAGGTCAACGATGGGGACGGCCATCGGACGAGCATGATGGAGGACGACCATCAAGAAGTGGAGGACGACCACTCAGCAGGGTACGGCTGCTCTCAAGGTTTATCATGACATAGGACGAATGTCAGATAACCAAAAATCAACAATGGGGACGGCCATCGGACGAGCATGATGGAGGACGACCATCAAGAAGTGGAGGACGACCACTCAGCAGGGTACGGCTGCTCTCAAGGTTTATCATGACATAGGACGAATGTCAGATAACCAAAAATCAACAATGGGGACGGCCATTGGATAAAAATGATGAAGGACGATCATCAAAAGGTGGAGGACGACCACCTAGCAGGGGACGGCTGCTAAAATCAACGATGGGGACGGCCATCGGATGAGCATGATGGAGGACGACCATCAAGAAGTGGAGGACGACCACTTAGCAGGGTACGCTGCTCTCAGGGTTATCATAACACAGGACGAGTGTTAGATAACAAGAAAATTTGTTGGCGATCTACTGGGGATATAGTAAACACGGACGAGCGTTTACATCCAAGAAACAAAAGGTATAAGTGTTTGGTATTGTGTATAGATTAAAGATGCGGACGAGCATCCTTAAGACTATGATACGGACGAGTATCATGTAGAAACAAACTGACACATGTTCAGAGATGATGATACGGACGAGTATCAACTGGTTAACAAAGAACACGGACGAGTGTTGTATCTGAGGATTCTTCTGGGGAATAGTAGACACAGGCGCGTATCTATATTCAAGAAGACATGAGCGTTTCGACACAGTGTATGGATTAAGAATGCGGACGAGCATCCTTAAGACTATGATACGGACGAGTATCATGTAGAAACAAACACTAGACGCAATGTTCTGAGATGATGGTACGGACGAGTACCAACTGGTTAACAAAGAACAAGGACTACTGTCGAATCTGTGGGGATATAGACGGTGTATACAAGATACGGGCGAGTATCTGTATAAGTGTATCATGAGTAGTGAGTATTGTATAGATGGATGTTTATCTGCTGGGGAGAGTGACACGGACGAGCGTCAAAAGGAGAAAAGTATAATATTAAACAAGTGTATGGGTGATGAAAGTGTAAGCGACTGCGTTGGGGATATGACACGGGCGGGTGCCAAGAAGATGTATATATAAGTATATGTGAGTGCAAAAAGGATGTCTTTGGCTTTCTGCTGGTGATTTGACATGGACGGGTGTCAGGAAGTATTTGTGATACGGGTGATTTGTTTGTAAAGAGTGTTCAGGCGACCTGTTTGGGGAAGTGATGACACGGACGGGTGTCAAAAAAGGAAATATATACTGGTGTTTGTGATTTGTGAGGCAGCTGCTTTTGCTGGGACTCTGGTGGGGATTTCTGTATAATGATGATGAACGGTTTATTATTCACAGGTGTTCAATTCACAACATGACTTATGATTATGCTATGCGTTTGACTTTTGCCGTAATGCTCCGTTTTAGACGGAATGCTACGCTCTGGGGGGATAGTATGATGCGAATGCTATGATTATGCGAAGTCACCAAACCGGGATTCGGATCCCGTCGCTGTGAAGATCTCTGGTCGATCGGCTGAGGTGGACATCCCAGCTAGGGATGAGATCATTGGTAGATCTAATGATGTATCTGCTTGGGGATATAGGTCACTGATTGACATATCCTTGTAATATGGGACCCAGCTGGGGTTTGTAGAAGCCTTATGTACTCTGTTGTGACTCCTTCATGCGTTGCTCTTCTGGATAGAGGCTTGAAGCTCCGTGGGGAGATAGCTCCCTGATTCCTGCATTCTGCTGAGGAAGAATAGTTGGTACTACAGCTGGGGAATGCTGTTGGTAACTCAGCTGGGGAGAGTAATGAGAGGCCACTCAGCTGGGGAGAAAGCACCTTGAGTGCTAAGGCCGTTTGTTGATTCCTGCAATCCTGCAAAGATAATGAAACGTACAAAAGGTCCCGAGGTACCCTCTACTGGATTCCGTCATAGGAGTTAAGCACTCTCAAGAGTAAGTATATTCCCCGCGAGCATGTGTTTTTATTTTTAGAGGAAAGCATCTGTACTTATGCAATTGTATTTTTAGAGATATCAGACAATTCTTTGCAAAATAATAAACGTAAAAACGAAACATGACTGAAAAATCTGATTTTATTAATTCAAATGCTCTGAATTGACAAGATACAGTCAAAGAAACATATCTCCTGAAATGAGGAGATTGTTACAAATTGAGAAACAAAGTGCTGGCGATGTTTGACGATGCTTTCAAGGAGCTTCCTCTTCTGCTATGACTCGTATGACAATGACGTTCTTCTCGTCTTGCTTTCTGGAGAGAGTTGATTCTGATTGAAGCTTGATCCTTTGGAGCTTACCAAGTTGTAGATAATACAGACGAATTCAGAATGCAGTTGTTCACTTATTCCCTTATTTTGCATGGATCGCCCTTTCGGGTTTTCAATCCATCGGGATACCCATTTTTGCCTGAGTTGTCCAATGCGGCTTTTCAACTCAGCGGGTGTACATTTTTTGTTTATTTTCCCTTATTTTTGCCCGAGTCTTTTATTCTGTTTTTTGACTCGCCGGGATGCCCTATTTTTGCCTGGACTTACATTCTGTTTTTATGTCCAGCAGGTCATTTTATGCGAAGTATTTTTTAACTGCATCTGAATTCACAGGGGATGGGAAATCTTCACCATCCATGGTGCTGAGCATCAGTGCTCCACCAGAGAAAACCTTCTTTACAATGAATGGTCCTTCATAATTTGGAGTCCATTTGCCCCTGTGGTCTGTATGAGGAGGGAGGATTCTTTTCAACACAAGATCCCCTACTTGGTACTCTCGGTGCCTGACTTTCTGATCGAAGGCCTTCTTCATTCTCTTCTGATATAACTGCCCGTGGCAGATTGCAGCCAATCTCTTCTCTTCGACCAGACTCAGTTGTTCGAATCGGGCCCGAACCCATTCTGCTTCACTTAGTTTAACATCCATTAATACCCGTAACGAGGGTAATTCAACTTCAACAGGTAGGACTGCCTCCATACCATACACAAAATGATACGGCGTTGCCCCAGTGGACGTTCTGATTGATGTGCGGTACCCATGCAAGGCAAACGGTAGCATTTCATGCCAGTCTTTGTAAGTGACTACCATCTTCTGCACAATCTTCTTGATATTCTTATTAGCTGCCTCAACAGCGCCGTTCATCTTTGGCCTGTAAGGAGAAGAATTGTGATGTTGGATCTTGAAGTCCCGGCATAGCTCTGCCATCATCTTGTTGTTCAAGTTGGAACCATTATCAGTAATGATTCGCTCGGGCACTCTGTACCGACAGATGATATCTCTCTTCAGAAATCGGGCTACCACTTGTCTTGCGACGTTTGCATATGAGGCTGCTTCAACCCACTTGGTGAAATAGTCGATGGCGACCAGGATGAATCTGTGGCCATTTGAAGCAGTTGGCTCAATCTTGCCAATCATATCAATGCCCCACATGGCAAAGGGCCATGGCGAAGACATGATGTTCAAAGGGTTGGGAGGCACATGCACCTTATCTGCGTAGATCTGGCATTTATGGCATTTCCTGGCATAAGCACAACAGTCTGCATCCATCGTGATCCAGTAATAACCCGATCTTAACAACTTCTTAGCCATGGCATGCCCTCCGGCATGGGTACCAAAGGACCCTTCGTGCACTTCATGCATCAACAAATCTGCTTCCGTCTTGTCAACACATCTGAGGAGTACCATATCAAAGTTCCTTTTGTATAAAGACCCATCAGTGTTCAGAAAGAAACTACCAGCAAGCCTTCTCAAAGTCTTCTTATCATTGGAAGATGCCCCAGGTGGGTATGTTTGATCCTCAAAGAAGCTTTTAATGTCATGGAACCAAGGCTTATCATCTTTGACAACGTCGGCTGCAAATACATATGCTGGTCTGTCAAGTCTGGACACTGAAATCTGAGGTACAAAGTTAGCAGCTTGAACTTTGATCATGGATGAAATGGTAGCAAGAGCATCTGCAAACTGATTCTCGTCCCGAGGGATATACTCAAGCTTGACTGTTGTGAAGAAAGTCAATAACCTTCTAGTATAATCCCTGTACGGTATCAGATGATCCTGGTGGGTGTACCATTTCCCATTGGTTTGGTTAACTACCAGAGCTGAATCTCCGAATACGGTCAATGTCTTAATCCTGAGGTCAATGGCTTCCTCAAGACCCATAATGCAAGCTTCGTATTCAGCTTCGTTGTTAGTGCAGTTGAAAGTGAGTTTTGCCGAGAAAGGCATGTGAACTCCTTTGGGTGAAATGAGTACTGCACCAACACCACGACCATTCATATTAACAGCCCCATCAAACATCATAGTCCATTCTTCTTCCGGGTCAGGCCCTTCAGTGTGAACAGGCTCTTCATGATCTTTTGATTTTATGAACATGATGTCTTCATCGGGGAAGTCAAATCTCATAGGCTGGTAGTCATCAATGGGTTGCTCAGCAAGATATTCAGATAGTACACTGCCCTTTATGGCTTTCTGAGATGTGTACTGTATGTCGTATTCTGTAAGAATCATCTGCCATCTTGCAACCCGTCCGGTAAGAGCTGGCTTCTCGAAAATGTACTTAACTGGATCCATTTTTGAGATTAGTAAAGTAGTGTGGGTCAACATATACTGTCTCAGTCGGCGAGCAGCCCACGCTAAAGCACAGCAAGTTTTCTCGAGCAGTGAATAACGTTGTTCACAGTCGGTAAACTTTTTGCTTAGGTAGTATATTGCATACTCTTTTCGACCAGACTCGTCATGCTGGCCCAGCACACACCCCATTGACTCTTCTAATACCGTCAAGTACATTATCAGAGGTCTTCCTTCAACTGGCGGCATGAGGATTGGAGGTTCTTGTAAATACTCCTTGATCTTGTCAAAAGCCTTCTGGCAATCCTCGTTCCACCTGACCATCTGTTCTTTTCTTAACAGCTTGAACAAAGGCTCGCAGGTTGCTGTAAGGTGAGATATGAACCTTGAGATGTAGTTCAACCTACCTAAGAACCCTCGAACTTCCTTCTCAGTTTTCGGTGCAGGCATCTCCTGAATGGATTTGACTTTATCAGGGTCAACTTCAATCCCTTTCTCACTTACAATAAAACCCAGCAGCTTACCGGATCGCACCCCAAATGTGCATTTGTTGGGGTTCAGCTTCAATTGGTACTTCCTCAGGCGCTTGAACAACTTCAGTAGATTCACCAGGTGATCTTCCTCTGTAAGGGACTTGGCGATCATATCATCCACATAACACTCGATTTCCTTATGGATCATATCGTGGAACAATGTCACCATAGCCCGTTGATATGTGGCACCAGCATTCTTCAGTCCGAATGGCATCACTTTGTAACAGAACGTGCCCCAAGGTGTGATGAATGTTGTCTTCTCCATGTCTTCAGGTGACATCTTGATCTGATTATATCCTGAAAATCCGTCCATGAAGGAGAATACCGAGAACTGAGCCGTGTTATCCACCAATACATCAATGTGAGGTAATGGGAAATCATCTTTCGGGCTGGCTCTGTTCAGATCCCGGTAGTCAACACACATTCTTACTTTGCCGTCTTTCTTAGGCACAGGTACTATGTTAGCAACCCACGGCGGATAGCTAGTTACAGCAAGGAACCCGGCGTCCCATTGCTTTTGTACCTCTTCCTTGATTTTCATAGCCATGTCTGGGCGAGTACGGCGCAACTTCTGTTTGACCGGTGGGCATTCTTCCCTTAGAGGCAGCTTGTGCACAACAATGTCGGTATCCAACCCTGGCATATCTTGATATGACCAAGCAAACACATCCACATACTCTTGAAGCAGATCTATCAGTTGTCTCTTCACTGAGTCTTGCAGGCAGGCCCCGATTTTAACCTCTTTCACGTCTTCCTCCGTACCAAGATTAATCACTTCAACCTCCTCCTGGTGAGGAGTAATAACCTTTTCCTCCTGTCTCAACAACCTGGCTAGCTCTTCAGGAAGCTCACATTCTTCATCAACCCCTTCATCAACTTGATTGATTGGATTGTCAAAGTCATACGATGTCATAGCCGTGCTGTTGTCGGTGCTGTCTGGAAGGCACTCTCTGCAAGGGTTAAGTTTGTTCATTTTAGTGATTGATTTTAATCTTGCTTTAGAAAAAAGTGAAATGAAGTTATCATTTTGAAAACACCGCCATTTATTTTTGTACAAAAAGAAAAATGGAAAAACAGTGAGCAGAAAAGAAAAAGACTCGTTTGCAAAAAGATGTCTGATATTTCATTAATTTAATCTTGTTTGCACAAAAGTACAGATGGCCCTGATTACAAAATGAGTCTTGTCATCTTGGGCAAGATGCAAGACTTTGATGCATGCTATAAAAAATACAGGAAATAATAATTACTCTGCATGAGTAACTCTTATAATTTCCTGGGAAGACCAGTTCGAGATACTGCTCCCCGGGATCTTTGGACGAATCCAATTCTCCAGATTGCGCTCCTCTTCCAGCTCGTCTTCCAGACAGTTGATAGCATCAGGGGTGAGCATTCCCCCACTGACAAATCCAGGTTTCTCAGCAGCCTTTGCTTGATGTTGAGTTGGTCTGTAACCCAACCCAAACTTGTCCTTCTTTTCCTCCACAGCTAAGACCTTGCCCCAGCCTAGGGCAGTTCCTTCCTCAACAACCTTCCGGGCTTGTTGATAAGACGACATGGAGATACCAGATACAGCAGATGCTTCATTGACATTCAAGGCCTCAAAACCTTGGCTCATTGTTTCATGGATCTCCCCATCCATCTCAATGTACTTATAAGTAGCCAGATGGCTAACAAATATATCCTCTTCCCCACAGATTGTAACAACTTGGCCTTCCCACTCAAATTTTGACTTTTGGTGAAGGGTAGACGTTATTGCGCCGGCGGCGTGAATCCAAGGTCTACCCAACAAACAGCTGTAGGCGGGCTGAATGTCCATCACATAAAAGATAGTTTTAAAGGTCTGTGGGCCAATTGTCACAGGCAGCTCAATCTCTCCCAGAACCGATCTCTTCGAACCATCAAAGGCTCTTACCACCAGGTTGCTGGGTCTCAATGCCAATCCATCATATTCTAACTTCACCAGAGCCTTCTTTGGTAAGACATTCAGGGATGAACCTGTGTCTACCAGCACATGAGAAAGGATAGCTCCTTTGCATTCCATGGTTATGTGCAAGGCTTTGTTGTGGTTGCGGCCATCCACTGTCAGGTCAGTATTGGTAAACCCTAGCCCATTGCTAGCAGTAACATTTCCAACCACGGTTTCCAATTGGTTGACAGTGATCTCCTCAGGCACGTAAGCTGCGTGCAAGACTTTAAGTAGTGCATTCCGATGGGCTTCGGAGCACATAAGCAGTGAGAGGATAGAGATCTTGGATGGCGTCTGGTGAAGCTGATCCACAATTTTATAATCACTCTTTTTGATGATTCGCATGAACTCATCAACCTCTTGATCGAATGGTGTCTTCAAGGCTTCTTTGGCAGCTTGATCTTCCTGCACCGGGCTCTTTCCTTTTGCCTTGGCAGCAGCTTCTGCTTCGGCAGTAGGTCTTTGAATTGGTGGAGCAAAGAGACGTCCGCTTCGGGTGAAGCCTCCGCCTCCCCCCACATTATCTACTTGTGGTGCAGGTGTTGATGTTTCAAGAGTGATTCTTTTCCCTTCACAGTACACGTCAGAGCCATAGTGCCAAGGGATGGCCCTATTGCTTTCATATGGTACTGGTCCAGGCACCGTGACAGTGACTGGACTGATTGCTGCTGCTGAAGGGACTGTAATTGTTTGTGGATCATAAAAGATTGTAACTGGTGCTCTGGTGGGAGCAGCACCTTCTGAATGGTAGGCAGAGTTATTTTCAGGATCATAGAATATGGTGACAGTAGAGACATCTTCATGATCGATTGCTGGTGTTGTAGGAGGTATTGTTGGAAGGACTGATGTTGTTGTTGCTGGAGATTCAGATTAGAGTGAAGCTGAAGTTGTAGCAGGAAAATTTGTTGATAGTTGACCAGTTGAGATGATGGATGAAGTACTTGTTGATGGAGCCGTAGAATTGTCGGGAACAATAGTTGCTGCAGTTGTAGGAGGTTCTGGAACCGTTGCTGATGAAGTTGCTGGATTTGTTGGAAATGATGTGGTGATCTGGAGCAGGCCACTCTGAATAAGGCTGTCAATGCCATTCCTCAGGTCCTCACACCCATTCAATGAAATATTGCAGTAGGCACACCCTAGTTCACACCCCGGAAATATTTGGCATTCACGGAGTTGAGCTTTGATTTCCACCAACGGTGTCCGGATCTGATCCACACTAGTTATTAAATAAGACGGTCTGTCTTCTTCAATAGCGTTAATTCGGGGACCACCGTGGTGTGGCATAGGGTTTTTGTTGACATTGGGTGGTGGTGCGAAATTCAGAGCCTTGGAGTCTACCAAGTCTTGTACCTTCATATGCAGAGCCCTGCATTTTTCTGTACTGTGACCAGGTGCGTTTGAATGAAAAGCACACCTAGCATTGGAGTCATAGTTCCTTGGTAGACTGTTGGGATCCGGAGGTGCCAACGTTCTTAGCTCAACTAGGTTGAGTTTCAGAAGTTGTGGCAGCAAGGCAGCATATGGCATTGGGATCGGATCGATCACTCTGTTAGCTTGAGATGGCCTTTGCTGGAATGGCCTTTGTTGATTGTTGTTGTTGTTGCTGTTGTTGTAGTTTCTTGGAGGATACTGATTCTGCTGATGATACTGAGGTTGTGGCTGATAGTTTTGTTGCGGAGGTTGATAGACTGGCTGAGGATGAGCTGGAGCAGGAATGGTGACTGCTGCTATTGACCTTTGAACGTACTGGGGTCTGCCCCTGTTGGTGTGAATGGCATTGGTCTCGCCAGTTCTTCTCGGGCCTGCAAAAGGCTTTCTCGTACTACTGGACGAGCTGGCACCATTATCGGAAATTTTGCCCATTTTTAACAGGCTTTCAATTCTCTCCCCAGCTATGACAACATCTGCGAAGCTAGTGGAAGAGAAAGCAGCCAACCTGTCAATATACGTTCCCTGAAGAGTGTTCATAAACATGTCTTCCATTTCTCTCTCAGACATAGGTGGTTGAACGGCAGCAGCCAATTGCCTCCATCTCTGGGCATATTCTCGGAAACTTTCCCTTGACGACTGTGACATGCCCATTAGGAGAGTCCTGTTGGGTGCCATGTCTAGGTTATACTGATACTGTCTGATGAAGGCCTCTGCCAGGTCCTTCCAGCATCTTACAGTTGCTCTCGTCAGATGGGAGTACCACTCCCTCGATGCTCCAGTCAAGCTATCTTCGAAATAGAACATCCAGAGCTTCTCATCCATTGTATAGGCCTTCAGCCTTCCCAGAAATGATTGTAAATGAGTCCGGGGGCATGAAGTCCCATTATACTTTTCGAAACAAGGAGGCTTGAACTTATGGGGGATCCTGACCCCGTCTACCAAACCCATGTCCATGACGTCGAAACCCAAAGAATTTTGAGATTCTAAAGACCTCAACTTCTCAGCTATCTCTTCCAACCGTCTATCGTAAGCTTCTTCCCCAGCACCCATTACTGTGAATTGGTCCTCCTGAGGATCTTCTTGAAGTACCCTGGCTGCGGTGGCTGTCCCTTGAACGTTTGCAGGAATGTTGATCTCGGGATGTGGATGTGGGCCAAATACAGGGGGGTTAATGTGAGGTTGTACCCGTTCATTGTTGCTGGTGCCGGCAGTCCCTATATGTGGATCCTCTTGATTTTGCCTTTCAACCATGGCTCTCAGTCTCTCCTGGCTCTGAGCCATGTTGTTCATCACTTCCATGAACTGCGTCATCTGTGTTCTCATTTCCAATCTTTCGCTTGCCATCTGATTTCTGACCTCTGCAAGGTCCTGCTGTACCTGATCCATTTGAATTCCCGGAAGGTTGTTTCTAGTGGGGTACCTGTGTGGCCTGTTGAGTGGGAATCCTCGTCGCCGAGCAATAATTCCTGAGCATCACAACAGAGGTTAGCAACAATAAAACAAAAACCTACAAAACAAACAAAAGGGTTAGTATGCAATGCAGTTATGCTTATTTGTTCTCAAGGCATCCAGTTTGGCGTTCAGTTTTGACCCTTCCAGACCCTTGAAGATGCAGTTGAAGTTGCTTTTGAAGTGAACTTGGATGGAACTAACACAAATATATTACATAAGATGAAATAATACAACTTGTTCATTTTACAACACAAACCCTCTAAGGGATCAAAATACATCACAAAAAGGTAAAAGTACATGGAAAGGAAACAACAACAAGCAAATGATCAAACACCAAGGCCAAACTCATCCTCGCGAACTTCCTTGAGAAGTGCTTCGGTCACAGGATCAGCCGGACGCTCCGTAAGACTCCGGATAAGGAGGTTCCGGGTAGCAACAGCTGTAGTCAACTTCTTGTTCTGACTTTGGTCTTTAGACCTCTTCACTCCTGCTTTGATTTTTAGCTCTGATATTTCCCTCTGGGCTGCTGCCAGGGCTTCTTCCATCTGCTCCATCTTGTCTTGAACTCTCTTGTCCTCTAGAGTACGGGCCTCAGTGATCCGGACCCACCTGGCCTGACTCTCCTTCAAATACAAGTCTGTCCTTGCTCTCTGGAACTGGGCTTCTTTGCAAGCATTCTTCAGAATTTGTTCACCAGCTTTAGATTTCTTAATATAATCCCCAGACTTTTCAATCTTAGTCAGCTGCTCCACTCTCAACTTCTCCAATCTCTCAATCTCCCTCACACCTTCACTCCTTTCTCGGAGGGTCTTCCGCAAAGCCTGGGTTAACTTCTCATTTCTTTCTTTCAAGCTCTCAAACTCCTCCAAACTGATAGTGGCAGGGGGTGGTGCTGAAGATGACTCAGGCATGTCTTCTATGGTAAAGGGCATTCCGGAGAGTTGGGCCCTGGCATGGGACCACTCATAATATTGTGCTGACGCCACATTATTGCACTTCCCCAGAATGGTGACTCCCTTGGTTTGAACATGATCCCAGGCCCAGGCAGCCTGCCTAACAACAGCCAAATTAATCTTGTTCTCACAATAGAGGGTCTCAACCAAGTCTTGTGCCTTAGGAGTATGGACCAGTGCATAGCCCAATTGCCTCTTGAACAGCAGAGGGTTGTAATTGATACTTCCCTTAACTCCTATTAAAGGCACATTGGGAAAGTGCCCACAGCTGGTGATGATATCCCTGCCCTTGGTGCTTTGAGTGCACCATCTGATATCTGCTGAAGTTAGAACAGTGAGTCTCTTAGCCCAGTTGCTTTGCTGATGAGGATTTAGAAATGCATCTGTCCTGGGTAGATGCCTGAGAAGCCAAGCATGGAATAATGGAGCACAACACCTCACTAATCTTCCCCTCTGTTTCTCATTCCTCTGGTGCACTGAATAGTAAAGATCCCCCAATAAAGTTGGCATTGGGTTCTTCAGGATGAACAGATGGATTGCATTCTTGCTAATGAATCGAGGCTCATCTGCAAACAACACAATTCCATATACACTTAAGGCCAACAAAGCACAAACAGCTTTCCACTCTCCTAGAGAAGCTTTCTGGATAGCTTGAGAAATCAGGAAATCCAAATGAAAACCAGGGATTCCAGCTTTAGAGGTCATATGCTGCTCGATCAAAACAGGTTCCAGGTGCAAAGCTTTTGCTACTTCTCCATTAGCAGGAAAGACCATCTCAGGGTTGAAAGGGATTCCAGCCCTTATAGGCAAACCAATCAATGATGAGTATTCTTCCAAAAGAGGGCCCAACTGAAAGTCTTGAAAGGTGAAACATCTCAATGGGGGATCATAAAACTGAATACAGGTATGGATCAGGCTTCTCTGTGAAGGGTCCAGATCCATAACCATGTCAAGTATATCCCCATAATGCTCCCTGAACAAAGGTATGTGATCTGGAGTGATCAGGGTCTGAATCCTCCTGATGTCTGATAATTCTGGTTGGAAGAAATGGTAAGTGATGTTGCTTTTCTTTGGAGCCATGATGTTGAGACTGAGCAGAGACAGGTACTGATGAAGATACTGAGAGGAGGGCCACTGATTGGCTGGAGTGGATAGCTGGTAACAAATGCTGATGAAGGGAGGCCAAAACTGAAGATGGGGTCAAAACCAAAACCAGATGAAGATGGATACCCTGAAACACAAATAAGCAAATGTTAATATGATGCAATGATTATGTATGCAAATGATATGCAAGGGTTTGTGACTGAGCTGGATCTGATCAAAATGCCCTGATATAAGTCCATGTGTGTTCAAGAATTCCAGATGGAGGTCTATAAATCCAGTAACCAAGGTAGGGGGCTCAAATAAAGAGCCACATGTCCAGGGTTTTAGAATCACAAGAACTGTCCAACATGGAGTATTCTTAACAAAATCAAAGTAACAGGGTATTCTGAGGTCAAGGTACCTGCAAACCTGTAAACAGCCCAACCCCCTCACAGGTGGTGTTCTAAAACAAGGATCCTCAGACTTGGATCAGTTATGAGAAGCGTAAACACTTCTAACCCGGAGGTACAGTGTTTACAATAACCATAACAATTCCTCCTCTAATTCACCTCAGTTTCTGAAGGTCAATACTAAAAGGTCATCCAGACTTAGCAGGCTTCCCAGATAGCCCTAGCATTGCAGGAAATCTGCAACACAGAGTTCTCAAGAAGAAACCCACATCTGAACCGTGTTTCATATTCCCGCACCAGACCGAAATGGAATGGGAAAGAATATGATTCACTCTAGCCTAGGTGTCACTCAGGTCCCAGGTATAGGACCTTAACTCTCAATGAATCACCCACCCACCAAAGCAAATAACCAGATCCAGCCAGCAGTACAGTATGATAATATGATATATGGAAAACTGTAAAGAAAGCAATAAATAAAGCTGTACAGAAAGCAGTAAATAAAGCAAATATACAAACACAAATAACACATAACACCCCCAGTAAACACAAATCAATCAAGCGCTAGGAGGAACCCACAAAAAGAACCAGAAGCCCTGGTTGCAGTATAAGGTTCCCCAGCAGAGTCGCCAAGCTGTCGCTCCCGATAAATGAAGCTAGGTCAAATAAGGGTACAGACGCGAACGGTCGGCGAGAGGGACAATGAGAACACACAGCCGTGGACTCACTGGAGATGAATAGAGTCGCCAGCTAGGCATTTTTATCCCGGAGGAAAGGCAATGCTGCATAGACCTAGAAAGATATGGATAAGACGGTTTGCGAACCAGAGAGACTGAGAAAGGGGGTTGGTTACAACCTGGGAAGGTATTAGCACCCAGATTGTCCGTCGTACTCGACGGGATCCACGCTTAAAAGATTTGTGTTTTAAAGGGGTAGTGTCAGTGCAATTTGTGTATAAAAGAGCTGGAAAGGGATATACAGGTGTCAGTGTAAAAGAAGTGCAAAGTGTAATATGTACAGTGTCAGTGTAAGAACAGGAATAAGATGCTCAAGATCATGAGGCTAAAAGAATAATGCTGGAAGGAGGGGGAATGTACAGAGACTTTTGTCCGATAACTGTTAAGTTATGCCTACGTATCCTCTCGTGCAATGAGGAAGTCAGAACACCGTAGTTCGACCCAAAGAGACTGAAAGATAAATTGACTTGTGAACTGCTTACTTGCCTATGCTCAAGTGTATGATCTGTCTGGCACAGATGCAAACTGTCTTGCATTAGACGGAAGAAGCAAGTTCTCGCTTATGAGATGAGAAAAGAATCTCGGAGGAGACGATTATTGTTTGTTTTTTTGTGTTTTCAGTCTTTTATTGCTTGTGAAAGTTTGTCGTAAGTTAATGAGCTTAAGCCTAAACCAATGGGTTAGTAAACTCATCACATCTTCCCTCTGATTAGGGGTAATGAGAATACCTTAAGTGTGAAGTCAGATTCTCACACTTAGTCACCTTTGATATAGGATTAAGATCATTAACCTACTTGTGATTATTTGAATGTTTTTGGTGTTTTTGTTTAGTGTTGAGTAATGAGGTTAAGCCATAATCAGGGATTAAACAGACTCATTACACCATCCTAAAAGAAGGATAATAGATGAGAATGTTTAAGCTGAGGAAAACTCCTCAACTTAATCCATGATTAGGGATTAAACTCATGACTAAACAAACCTTTGATTAAGTGGATTTTATTTAATGATATGATGATGAAGTGATTTTTATGGTTTGTAAGACAACTTGAGGGGGACTTGTCCATTAACACTAGGGTTAGTCCTTCTTAACCAATTAAGGAAGAATTAGAACCCTAATGCAAGGCCCAAGTTACAAGTGTGATGTCTTGATGATTATTATGTGGATTGATTAAGAGATTTAAACACATTAAGGGTTTAACACTTAGGATTAAAGTTATACACTCCATCCTAAGAGAAGGATGCAGGCATAAACTTAATCACAAAGCCTTAAAGCCTTTAGGGTTTAGTCCCTGATTGTGAGGTGAGAAGAGAAGACTCAAAGAGAGACACAAAGGTAAAAACTATGAGGGGAGACTAATCAAAAACCCTAATTCATTGTCATGCTTGGTTGTTCCTAAGGTTTGTGAGGTTTGCAAGAACAATCTTCAGAGGAACCACCAGGAAGCAGATGAACAAGATCAAGAGAAGCAGAGTGACTTGCTTCATTCAAGAAGTCAAGTCACTTGAAGAAAGAAAGTGGGAAGAACAAGAATGAGCAAGCTCAAACTCAAACACAAATAGAAATGCAGCAATGGATGCAAGAGAGATGAGAAGAAAAGTTATGAGAAGTGAAGGAAAATTCACTTCTCAAGTTTACTTACCACCTGAAATGTTAGAAAGAAATGCAATGCAATGCAAGATGGGATGAAATGGTATGATGCTAAACAAAACCAGAAGCATGTTGATGATGATTATGATGTTATGAGGTGCTGCAAACATGAGGCAAGGCATGGATATGCTCATACAAGATCATGGATGCAAATGATGCAAGTTAAGGAGCATGAACAAGCATGGGAAGTTATGAAGCATACAAGGCAAATGACATGGCAAATATGTGATGCAATGATCAAACATGCTTCCTATGTGTCTTATGATGTCAAATGGATCACATGAATGCCTGAAATGCTAAGACAAGTCATGTTATGCAAGGGAATGCAAGAAGGATGCAAATGAAAGCCCAAATTAGGGTTCATGGGTCAAACAACAAACAAAAACCCAAAACAGAAGCAAACCCTAAGATAAAAAATGGAAAATGCCACACAAAGGATCCCTAAACCTATAATAAACCACTGCCCAAAGGAGAACTCTCAACTCTTAACCAATCCTAAGTTATGATTTTTACAAGTTTCTAGGGTTTTTTAGGGTTCCTAACAAAAGAAATACCAAACAAATTGAAAATGAGGAAACAAAACATGGCCATTTAATCCTAGAAACTACATGCTAAACACAAAACAAAGCAAAAAGAATCAATGTCCAACTCTTCCCAAATAGGCAGAAGTGATTTTTTGAACTTATGATCAAAATAATGCACAAAAAATGATTTAATTCAATGAAAAATTCTTAAAATGCATCAAGATCAAAAAATAAATTTGGTTTGAAGATTGGACAATGTTTCTAAATGTCTTAGAACAGTTCATGAATTTTTTTGTAATTTTTAAATACCTAAAAGTATTTTTAATTAATTAATTTCCATTAATCAATTAAAAATAATCTTTTAAATATTTAAAAATACTTTTTTTAATGATAAAAATAAAAATAAAAATATTTTTGGGTCTTAAAAATTAATAAAACTTTTAAGAAAAAGTTTCATAATTTTTAAGATATTTTTGCTATTTTAAATTAAATATGCAAAACAAATGAAAAGAAAATGAAAATAAATGAAATAAAAGGGAAAGTAATCAGGATGGAGGGCCAGGATTGGGTCTGGATTCAAATTTGTTGACCAGCGCGCAAATGAAGGGTCCAGATGGCTTCTGATCAAATTAAATTAATTATGGATTAATTAAGATAAACACGTGGATTAGGGCTAATTGGATACATCTGAGCCTTCCATTCGCGCGGGGAGTCAACAAGTCAAAGGCAATCAACGCTCAGAATTCAAACTTGAGTTAATGACTATAATTAGGGCAAATCACATTCAGGCTGCCGGAGAAGACTTCCGGTCGTCTTCTCCGGCAAGCATCTCCCCTGAAAATCCCCAAAACCCCTCAAATCGTAACAAAAATGAAACCTAAGCATACAGAAATGATTCCCATGATCCCCTGAACTAAAACCCTAAGTCAAAACAAATTTATATCTCCCCAGAACCATGAATCGAAACAAACAAATTTTAGGGCACGCAAGTTTCAGAAGCTAATTAAATACTCATTTCAGCACCATTTGCAAAACCAAAAACATACTCATGATCAGCAAGACATGTAGAACAAGTTTAGAACAAAAGAAATGATTTCTGGAAAAATATTTTTCAAGCTACCTGAGATTCGAAGCTTTCACTCTGATGACTTTCTGGCCACTTCCTTCAGTGCAATCCACTCCACTTGATCCCCAGATGATGTTTGAATGCTCAAGAGGAATTTATGTTGGCTGGATGAGGAGTTTGACAAGCTTCTGCTCAAGCTCAGTCAGAAATGGCAGGGATGATCCAGGCAGTTTCAGGCCATTGTGAGTGGTTGTTTGTGGTCCAGATGATGTGTGGAGAAGATCTGTGGTGTTTGTTTTGATGTTTGTGAGCTAGGGAGAGAGATTCGAATGAAACTGCAACTTGAGGTGAGAAATGGCAATGGAGTGTTCTTGCTTGTTTCAGGTCTGGCTCTTGGTGGTTTGAGGTCTATGGAGTATGGTGAGTTGAAGTGTGGAAATGGTTTTTGTGTTTGTATGCTGTGGAGGCAGATTCGAAGGCTTATGCAAAATGGAGTGTTTTTGTGAATGTCTTCTTATGAAATGTTTCAGCCTTGCTAGATGTATGGAATGGCTTGCCCTTTGTCCACATAAACCTCTCTCATTGGTCAGATGATTGGACATGTGCTTTATTGATTGGTAAGTCACCTTTTGCAAAAAGTCAAATTTTGTGTAAGGCAAGTATGGCTTGATCTATAGCTAGTACAAGGCATGGTTCTGGTGCAGCATGATGTGTGTGTGAGGCTAGCTTGGTTCAGCAGCCAATGCATCAAGTGGTAGAAGTGTCATGAGTGTTTTTGCAAGTTGTTGCCTTTTTGTACTTTATGAAAGAAAGTCTTGTTACATGAACCATAACCATGTGAAACCTTAGTCCAATTCTGATTTTTAGGGTCTATGGAATGTTTGCATACTGGTTTGAAATGAATTAGAAGTTGCAATTGGCCTTTGTTCATGATTTTGCAAAATTCTCATTTGAGGCATGCCTTGAAAATCAATGATTTTGGCCAACTTTGTCACACCATAACTTTTGATCCAAGAAGAGTTTGATCATGTTCTTGTACTTTTTGAAAAGGGAAAAATGAGATCTACAACTTTCATGACCAAAGTTTTTCCATTTGAAGCATTTTTGGATCAAGAATCAAGGCTTGAAAAATGACCTAAAATGATGCATTCTTGAAAAGTCAACTATGCCCAAAAAGTCAACATTTGCAAAAACCCTAAATTCTTGATTTTATGAACTTCAACCTTCTTCCATGATCAAATAAAGATCATATACACTCAAAATGATGAAGATCACCCATTGGTTGGGTCATTGGGGGCCTCAGATGCCCTGATTTTACACTGACTTGCCCAGAAAGTCAACCTTTGATCAGATGACTTCCCCATGGAATTTCTTCATGAAAATTGATATGCATACTCCCTATACCATATAGAGACCAATGGAAACAAGAATGACCAAAAAATTTGGTGTTATGGCCTCTGAAACCAAAACCCTAATTTTCAGTCAACTGTGCAGTCAAACCTGGCTCTGCATCCCCTCAAACCCTAGTTCTTGTGATTCCTTTGCATTTTTGACTTGAAGAGGATGTGATATGACATAAGAACACACATGGACCCCTTTGAGTTGATTGGTGGCCTTTTGAGTGGCTCAAGATGCTTTGGGATTGCTCAGATCACAAACCCTAGGTGCAGATGCCTTAGAAACTGTGCAGTGAATCAAAAGTGAGATATGAGATGTTATGATTGTGTTTATGCATATGCGAATGATCACAAGCCATGGTGTGAATGGGTGAGGGCAAATTTGGGGTGTTTACAATGGGCACACAATGTTTATAGATTTCTCACACCCACACAGGCATATAATTTGATTGCTCACACCCCACACGGGCACACAATCATTTGTGAATAAATCACCCATTCCTCACACCCCCACGGGCACACAATATTTATGAATTGTTCACACCCCACACGGGCACACAATCTGATTTCTCACACCCCACATGGGCACACAATCATGGTGTAATCATCGCTCACACCCCACATGGGCACACAGTGTTACAACGGATTCACATAGAATCTCACAACACAAGAATGCATACATTATGCTTCACATGCAAAATGACACGCAACATTCTTGAAAATGCATACATATTCACAATATAATTATGAGTTCATCTCATACAATCACAAACAAACCATACACATTCGCATCAATTATGCCAAACGGCAACATACCCTTTCCATATCATGATGCACTCATATTTACTTCACGAAATGCATTTATTTTCCAAACGGCCACTAAACCACAATCAATCCCACAATTCCTTAACTAACTTAATTATGTTTTATCGGAAAAGTCGGATAAAAGTCGTTAAAAACTACATATTTTAGTATCATTAGTTTCTACCTGTTTTTAGCTTCAAATCAATATAAAGAACACTAAAAACAGATAACCGAAACTCAAGTTACAAATCAAAAGAAACACCAAACCAAAAACTCCTAGGCTTGCTGAGCGACAGGCTCGCTCACTGAGCGAGAAAATCTCTGGAAAACTCGCTGAGCGAGGGATTGCTCGCTGAGCGAGAGCTTCGATTTCAGCAACATCTCAGCTACGTAACAGTCTTACTAAACCCCTCCAAAACTCAAATAAACTTCCATAAACATGATCATTAACATGTATTAGTTATCATACTTCGATTATATCAAGTTCTAACTGATTAATCTACCAATTTCTTATATTTTCCATCAAAACCCTAAAACCTAAAATTCTCCAAACCCCTCCAAAACAAAAACCCAATCAATCTAACACATACATAATCATACACAAGGTTAGGATAACAATATTTCACACCCTTACCCGATTGTTTCGATTCCTAGGAGCAATCTTGAAGAATTCCAAGTTTTTCCTCTTTTTCTCCTCTTTTCTCTTATCTTCCTTTTCTTTCTCTTCTCTTTCTTTCTATTCTCTCTTTTCTTTCTCTTTTCACTCTTATAACTTTCTATCTATTTCTATTTTCTATTTCTACCAAATATCATTTTCTCACAATTCTAATTCCACTAAAAGTTCTTAACTTATCATTTAATAGCAAATGTCTAAAATACCCTCCAATCTAATTTTACCCGAAAATTCTCAAAACGGTAAAATAATATAACACAACAACATATCACATAAACACACCAATTTCATAATTAAAATAATTATTATTCAATTTAAATAAAAGACTCAATAAAAATGGAATAATCGAATCGAGGCATTACAACTCTCCCCCACTTTAGAAATTTTCGTCCTAAAAAATATTACCTGATTCAAACAACTCCGAATACGACTCTCGCATCCCACTCTCTAATTCCCAAATCATATTGCCTTCCGCAACGCCTCCCCACGCTACTTTCACAAGCGCAATATTCGTGCCTTTTAGCTTTTTAACTTCACGATCCAAAATCTTAACTGGGAAAGCTTCCACCGTAAGGTTATCTCTCACTTCAACCTCGTCCATAGGAATAACATGTGACGGATCCGGAACATACTTCTGAAGTTGCAAAATATGGAACACATCATGCAAATTCGAAAGATTCGGAGGCAACGCCACACGGTAAGCCACAACACTAACTCGTGCAGTAATTTGATACGGTCCAATAAAACAAGAAGTCAACTTCTTCGACTTAAAAGCACGACCCACACCCGTAATCGGTGTAACTCTCAAAAACACATGGTCGCCTTCCTGAAACTCAAGATCTTTCCTTCTCTTGTCATGATAACTCTTCTGCCTACTTTGAGAAGCTCTCATCTTCTCCCAAATAAACTTCACCTTCTCTGCCTTTTGTTGTACCATCTCCGGTCCAACTACCGTTCTCTCACCGATTTCATGCTAACACAAAGGCGTTCGACATCTCCGACCATACAAAGCCCCAAATAGTGTCATACCTATACTCGAATGAAAATTGTTATTGTAGGTGAACTCAATCAACGCTAAATAACTATCCTAAGCACCACCTTGCTCTAGAACACAAGCACGCAACAAATCCTCCAACGATTGAATTGTCCTCCCGGTTTGACCGTTCGTTTGCGGATGGTAAGTCGAACTCAATCTTAGCTTAGAACCCAAAGCCTTTTGTAAACTCTCCTAAAACCTTGATGTAAGTCTATGATCTCTATCAGATACAATACTATTAGGAACTCCATGCAACTTTACCACCACAGAAACATAAATCTCAGCTAACTTCTCCAAAGGATAACTAATATCAATCAGAATAAAGTGAGCAGATTTAGTAAGTCTATCAACAATCACCCAAATAGCATTATGACCTCTTTGCGTATTCGGCAATCCCATAACAAAATCCATCAATATACTATCCCATTTCCATTTTGGAATATCCAACGGTTGCATCAATCCACTAGGCTTCTGATGTTCTACCTTAGACTTCTGACAAGTCAAACACGCATATACAAAATGAGCTACATCTCTCTTCAATCCAGACCACCAAAAGATCTTCTTCAAATCTTGATACATCTTATTTGCTCCCTGATGAATACTTAAGTTACTCCGGTGTCCCTCTTCCAATATCATCTTTTTCAACTCCACATCATCGGGAATACAAACACGACCACGGAATCTCAAAACTCCAAAATTATCAATCTTAAAATCCTCATTCTCGCTCATCATCAAATCAATAAACTTCAAATCTAACTTTTGCTTTTCACAAACGGTTGCAAGAAAATCATTCGTAACATGCAGCATACCAAGTCTCACACTTCTCGACATCATTTCACAAACTAAACTCAAGTCTCTAAAATTCTCCAAAAGTTCCCATTCTCTTATCATCAATGCGGACATATGTAACAACTTTCGACTCAAATCATCGGCCACCATATTTTCCTTACCCGGATGGTAATTCAAACCAAAATCATAATCCTTCAAAAGCTCTAACCATCTTCTTTGTCTCATGTTCAATACCTTTTTATCAAATAAATACTTTAAACTCTTGTGGTCACTAAAAACTTCAAATCTTGCACCATAGAGATAATGCCTCCAAATTTTCAAAACAAACACCACGGCCGCTAATTCCAAATTATGCGTAGGATAATTCTTTTCATGCACTCTCAATTTCCTTGAAGCATAAGCCACAACCTTTCCATCTTGCATCGAAACACCACCTAACCCAAACATTGAAGCATCATAAAACACCACAAATGGTTCCGTCGGATTTGGAAAAATCAAGATCGGAGTCGTTGTCAACCTCCTCTTAAGTTCAATGAAACTCTCTTCACAATGAATATCCCAAATGAAAGCTTTTCCTTTACAAGTCAATTACGTTAACGGAAGTGCCAACTTTGAAAAACCCTCAATAAACCTCTGATAATAACCCACCAAGCCTAAAAAGCTTCAAATCTCCGTAATTAATCTAGGAATTTCCCATTGCATTACCGCATCAATCTTGGATGAATCAACACTAATGCCACCATCGGAAATAACATGTCCAAGAAAACTTACTTCCGACAAACAAAACTCACACTTCGACAACTTAACATACAACTGTTTCTCTTTCAAAATCTGTAACACAATCCTTAAATGCTCTTCATGCTCTTCTTGAGACTTAGAATAAATCAAAATGTCGTCGATGAACACAACCACAAAATGATCCAACTGTTCATGGAAAATATGATTCATGTATTCCATAAACACACCAAGTGCATTAGAAACCCCGAATGGCATCACAGAATACTCGTAATGACCATACCATGTCATAAAAGCCGTCTTTTGAATATCCTCTTCTTTCAAACGGATCTGGTGATATCCTGATCTCAAATCAATCTTACTAAAAACACGTGCACTAGCCAATTGGTCCATCAAATCATCGATCCTTGGAAATGAATACTTGTTCTTAATTGTCACCTTGTTCAACTGTCGATAATCAATGCATAACTGCGTACTTCCATCCTTCTTCTTTACCAACAATACTGGAGCACCCCAAGGAGAAACACTCGGCCTAACAAATCTCTTGTCCAACAAGTCATTCAGTTGCTTCTTCAACTCTACCAACTCTGATGCTGACATACGAAACGGTGCCATCGAAATCGGTCTAGTACCCGAAACTAGATCAATTGAAAACTCAACTTCTCTTTTCGGCAGTACATCCTTAATATCCTCCGGAAACACTTCTGGAAAATCCCACACCACTAGGAACCCACTGAGCTCCACATCACTCTCCATTGACAACAATGCAAACAAACCGAATAATTGTGCTTCGTCCACTAAATGTTTCTTCAACTCTTTCGTGGATAGGAAACTCTCAACTTCAACATCATCCAAAGAAGGAAACCTTACTAACTTATGATAGCAATCTATATGAACTCAATTAAATTGCAACCAGTTCATACCCAAGATTACGTCCAAACCCTCCAAAGGCAAACAAACTAAATCCATAACAAAATCTTTACCATACATGGTCAAAGAACAACTTACACACACCAAAGAAGTAGTTATTGACCCTGAAGCAGGAGTCTCAATAACCATCTCACCACCCCAAGAAGACATAAACAAATTCAAACACTTAGCACACTGAAGAGAAATGAACAAATGAGTCGCTCACGTATCAATAATAGTAACTAAAGGCGTACTATTAATAAAACATATACCTTTAATCAAACGGTATGCACTAGTAGTGTCCTTCCCTGCTAATGCAAACACCTTTCCGCCTGCTTGAGCTTGCTTCAGATTATTACACTTCGTACTAATGTGACCCACTTCTTCACAATTGAAACACTTCACAACATTCCTTCTACACTCGGTAGTAGCATGCCCAAGAGCTCCACAGTTTGAACATTTCACTATGTTCTTCCCACACTCAAAGGACTTATGACCCAACTCACCACACTTGTAACACTTAACGGGACCAGAACTCGCTCCTCCAGATCTCTTATCAAAGTTTCCCCTATGCTTTCCCTTATCAGCGGGTGTCACATAAGGTCCACTTCTAGCTTATTTATTTCCTTTCCTCTCATTCAAACTCTTGTAATGTGTAGAACGAGATTTGCTATCCTCCTCGAAAATTCTACAACATTTCATCAAATCTGAAAACACTCTTATTCTTTGATATCCCACAGCTTTCTTAATCTCATGACGCAAACCATTCTCATACTTAATACACTTCGAGAACTCAACAGCAGTAGCGGCATAATGAAAATGAAACTGAACCAACCCCACAAACTTCGTAGTATAGTCCACCACAGACATACTACCTTGTTTCAGTTCAAGGAACTCCATCTCCTTCTTCCCTTTCACACTCTCAGGGTAATACTTCCCCAAGAACTCAGCACGAAAAATATCCCAAGTTATCTCTTCATCCTCTTCCTCAAGATCTTAACTTCTACCGACCCACCAATCATCGGCCTCTTCCTTCAGCATGTGAGGTCCAAGCCTCACCTTACTCTCTTCCGCATAGTCCATGACTCTGAATATTCTTTCAATCTCTTTCAACTAATTCTGAGCACCATCGGGATCAAATCTTCCTTTGAAGACCGATGTTTATTTTGAAAGTGTGGCTACACTATCTGTATGGTGTGTGTGTTTTGAGATCTTCAGTGATCATAAGAGTTTGAAGTATCTCTTTGATCAGAAGGAATTAAATATGAGACAAAGAACGTGGATGGAGTATTTGAAAGATTATGACCTTGAATTGAAGTATCATCCGTGAAAAGCGAACAAAGTGGAGGATGCTTTAAGTAGGAAAGTGATTCATAGTGCCGAGTTGATGATGTTGGAATATGCACTGTTGGAAAAGTTTCGAGACCTTAACCTTCAGTTTGTCTGGACTTCGAATGGTGTGATTATGGGAAATTTCAATATCAATTCTATCTTGAGGAATGAAATTCAACAAGCACAAGTTCTAGATGAGAAGTTGCAAGAGATGTTACTCCAACCGGGTTTTGTAAGAGCGTTGGATGGGATTATCCTATTCAACCATAGAATTTGCATTCCGAATGATGATGTGTTAAAGAGAAATATTTTGGAGGAAGCCCATAAAGGTTCTTTTACGATACATCTGGGTTCTTCTAAGATGTATCAAGACTTGAAGAAAGAGTATTGGTGGTCCGGTATGAAAAAGGATATTGCGGTATTTTTGTCTGAATGTGCGGTGTGTCAACAAGTGAAGATCAAGCACCAAAGATCAGGTGGTTTGTTATAACCTTTGGATATCCCAGTTTGGAAGTGGGATAATATCTCTATGGATTTTGCAGTAAGATTACCGAGTACTCAAGGTGGTTATGATTCTGTTTGGGTGATTGTGGATCGACTAACGAAATCTGCACATTTCTTAGCCATTAAGACTACGTACAAGGCAATTCATCTTGCGAGGTTGTTTATTGTTGAGATTGTGAGGTTGCATGGTGTTCCGTCTAGCATTGTGTATGATCGAGATCCAAAGTTTACTTCAAGGTTTTGGAAAGTATTCCAACAAGCTATGGGTACGGAATTATGTTTGAGTACTTCTAATCATCCTTAGATGGATGGTCAGACGAAGCGTACAATTCAAACAATGGAAGATATGTTAAGGGCTTGTGTGTTGGAAAGTAAAGGAAATTGGAAGGAACTTTTGCCATTGATAGAATTCTCTTACAAAAACAGTTACCATGCGAGCATCGGAATGGCTCCGTATGAGGCTTTTTATGGAAGAAAGTGTAGAACATCATTGTGTTGGTCGGAAGTGGGTGAAGATAGGATTTTGGGATCCAAAGTTATTCAAGAGACTACGGAAAAGATTCGGATGATTCAAGAAACCATTAAGCAAGCCCAAGATCGTCATAAGAGTTATGCTAACAATCGAAGGAGACCTTTGGAATTTAATGAAGGTGATCATGAGTACTTGAAAGTCACTACGAGATTGAGATTGAAGGGTCCGTTTAAGTCAAGCAAGTTAAGCCCGAGATACGTAGGACCGTATCAGATATTAGAAAGGATTGGTGAGGAAATGAAGAAAAGAAGATCGTATCAGATATTAGAAAGGATCGGTAGGAAATATGTTTTCCCTCTTTAAGACTTTAGTTTAACTTTTATGTATTATAGAAATAAAAACATAGAAAAAGGAAAAAGAAGAAGTTAGTAAGGAAGAGGAAAAGAAGAAAAGAGGAGAAGAAGAGGAAGTGAACCCTAGAGCTCCAATCCACCATTCTTCATCATGCGTCTACCGAATCGACTCATTTTTCTTCGCCAATCATCATATCTCGAGGTGGGTTCTTATTTAGAAGCTTTTGTTTTAGATTCTGGTTGATTTTAGAGTATATGAGTTTTTAGGTTTTTGTTGAAAAATATTAGAAATTGAAAGTTTAACGGTTAAAACTCGATGAAATCAATATATGTTGGTTGGTATGTGATAATAATCATGTTTGATAGTAGGTTTCTCTGTTTTTATGATGTTTGGATGGATTTGAGGCCATTTGGAGAAGTTTCTCGTAAGTTGTCTTTCTGAAAATTTGCAGACTCGCTTAGCGAGCAGGGCTAGCTTAGCGAGCATGTTGTTTCTGCAGAAGGGTTTCTATTCTGGTGTAGCTTGCTTAGAGAGCAAGGTCGTGCATAGCGATCTTGAAGGTTTTGTGGTTTTTACGTTTTATTTCATAACTTTTGTTTCGGGTTTCCGTTTTTAGTGTTCCGCATATTGTTTCCAAACTAAAATTATATACTATCTTTTGATGCCGAAAAATATTATTTTTACCTGACCTTTATCCGACTTTTCGAATAAATGGAATTTATGTTAAGTTAGGGAATTTGTGAACTAAAGGAAATGAAAGGTATAACTTGTGAGGTAGTTAGGATTACCCTAGGTTGGTACGGAACCATTTTAGAGACATGACAATGCTTAGACACCGATACTCGATTTTAGTATCCCCATGTTAAGTAGTTGTGAGCGGATGGAAGTTTCGTTCCTGTCACGTTTTAAATCCTAATTTAATTATGTTTAGCTCGTGTCGAGGTCCCACGAGGCGGGACATCCAGTGAGACATGATTAATCTGTGGATTCGAATCCCTTAATGGTTGACTGTGACTTGTACTCGTCTGGTGTGGTTGGGCGGGGAAAGTATCCATTAGGATAAGTAACGAGTGACCCGTGTCGAGATCTCCATGTGTGGGATGGCCGGGAAAGTTAGTTTATGGCAATGTACTGTGACCTGTGCTGACGTGTCCTGTTGTGGCTGGGCAGGGAAAATACCTTAGATAGATAATGAGTGACCCGTGTTGTAGTGCCCTTGTGTGGCTGGGCGGGGAAAGTTATCTATAAGTTGAGGATTGAGTGACCCGTACTCGTCTGCTATTGCTGGGCGGGGAAAGATGCCTCAAAGCACCTTGTGTATGCTCTGTTTGGTTTTACTTTGTGTCTCTAGTTTTATGAGGAACTCGAAGTCTAGGTTTTCCCCGACTGGAGTAGTACCTAGTTCGAACCTTTTAGAGCCGAGCGAACTCTAAGATAGGGAACTCACTGAGATGTTTTATCTCACCCCATGTTGATGTTGTTATTTCAGGTACTTCAGGTTCTGCAAAGGGTAAAGATAAGGCGACTTGATTATCTTTACTTGTTTGATGGCTTTTCTTCCGTTGTGGACTTTTGAGATCTTCGGATCTAGTTCTTAGACTTTTATTTTTTGAACATCTTGTACCATTTATAGCCTTTTGTATTAGTACCTTATGTTGTAGTGGCTATATTTATGCAATGTGTTACTAAAATTTATTGTATTTTAGTACCAAACTTAATTTTATATATGAAAAATATGCTTTGATGTATGTCATTTATATATGGGTATTACAGGAAAGTCATGAAAGCAAGATATTGGCCAAAATAGCAAGTTTTCATATTAAGAATCCAACAAATAATATCATCCTAAAGGATATGAATCCAAGCCTACAAAATTGGCCTAATTTGTTCCTCTATAAGTACACAACAATGCCAGATGCATCAGGGACAAATAAAATTGATCTAAGAACCCTAACCACATCTCAAAAAACTCAAGAAAAATTCAATTCCGGATTCAAGGTTGTAGGAAACCTCAAGCCAATTTGAAGGTCAAAACGTGTTCCTTGGACTTCACTTAAGGTGTTCTGATCATCACCATCATCCAAAGCTTTGTGAATCACCATAACCGCAAATTGGTTTACAACTTTTTTTTTTAAATTTCGATTTCACTCATACATGCATAATAAACACAATTTGATTGAATATTCTGGATTGTGATGATGTTTGCAAACTTTCTGGATGATTTGATTGAGTTTTAAGTGCAGGAAAAGCGATCCACCATTGTTAGGGTTTGTGGCTTTGATTTTGGGGGATCTTGGTTAGAGACGATTTCAGGCCAAATTAATGGTGCCAATGAACTAATGAGTTTTTATTTATTTACAAGTTGTTATGAAAAAATATTTATAAGTTGTTATGAAAAAATATTCATATTGTCTTCAAACAGGGAAAATATTAATAAAATAGGTCTATTGATCAAATATTGGTATATTTGATTAAACAAATTATAATACTACAGACGGTTTAACCGTCAGTAAAGTTATACCAAAAATTGAGTAACTTATCGAAGGCTTAGCCCTCGGTAAATTTACTGACGGCTTAGCCGTGGATAATATAAGACAAAAAATTTGATATTTAATCACCTATTACCCACAAACAATTCATGGTTTAGCCGTGGATAATATCGTGGGTTTATATAGTCGTCGGTAGACGTTACCGAGGAGCAAATACCGAGGGGCCCATAGTCATTGGTAAGCCCTTGGTAATTTACTTTTCCCACGGCTTTTTCTTGTTATCGAGGTTTTTGGCCCAGGGTATTGACAAATTTTCTTGTAGTGTCATAGGATGATATGCAGTTGATCTATACCCTTAAATCATATTAATAGTGCTTGTGTTGATATTTTGAATATGTAGGTGATATAGTGACAGACAAAACCGTCACTATAGGTTTTAGCAACGAAAAACCAATTGTAGGTAAAAGTCTGAAATCGAAACGAAGATGATGATGGACCTGACGCGCGTTTTTGTGTTTAAATATTTTAAAATTTTGTTTTATTATATAATATTCTTTTCCATTTATCGAAAACAAAAACAATACAACCCAATGGTGGAGGGCGCGCGTTGGAAGGGAAGGGTCGTGGGTTCGATCGCAGGGTTACAACCTTTATTTTTTTTTACCTATTTTCTTAATTCATTCTTTTTTTTATATTTATTCTCTTTTTAATTAATTAACCAAATAAGAATTTCTTTATTCTTTTAAATATATAAAAATCATTAAAAAAATTAATTGACTTAATTATCTTATTTGATTAATTTATTTATTTTTTAAAAAAAGATTAGTTTTAGGTTGTTTTATTGAAAGGCCTAAAGCCCCAAATAAATAACAATTAGAATTAAAACACTAACAAAATTAAATAATAAATCTTACTTTTAATTTTATTTAAATATTTACAAGGTCCAAAAATTAAAAAAGTCAAAGTATGAAAAAGTTATAGGAAACATAATTTTATTATGTAATGTTTCACATTTAATTCAAATAATTATATATTATGTTTAGAAATTTGATAATGTCTTTGTTGAAAGACTTTGAGAAATTTGGGAGTTATTTTTTGTAAACTAGGGATATAATAATAGGAGTCAAAGGATATTCCAACTTGATTACAAAAGAATCGAGAAAATACTTGATGAAAAGAGATTATCCATCAATTGAAATCCTAAGACAAAAACAACAAAGAATCTTTGTCAAAATCATACAAACTACAATTGGAATGAGAAATATCTCCTATAAACGACCATCTCCAAATCGTAAGCTTGATCGGCCAAACCATGTCAATCACATTCCAACCGGTATTTCTAAAAACGATGGAATTCCTAGGGGTCCAAATATTCCAACACACCGCTAGCTAAATACACCCTTCTCTACCGGATTTAACACGTTGGGATTTGCAAAAAGAATACCAATTTAAAAAAATTCCTTTAAAATCAATATCTCCAAGATATTCGAAACCTATCCAATCTCTAACCTCTTTCCAAAATAATCTAGTCGTCGGAAAACTAAGGAAATAGTTCCTTAATAATTCTGGATTATTGTTGCAAAATAAGTAATTGGAATATGTATTTGTGGGAATAATACCTCTAAATATCATAAGATTCTTCGTCGGAACTCTATTAAAAAAATACCTCCAGCCAAAAGCTTTAATCTTCAAGGGAGCCACAATTTTCCAAATCAACTCATACGCCATATCATCCTGATTAGAAGGGCCGAAAGGAGTATGAAATTTACCAAAACATTGTAACAAGATCGAATAGAAAAACATCATTATCCTCAACCAACCACTCTACTAAATCATTTGCAAGAAAATTCAGCGGGATGCGGCTGATCAATGACAACAACTTTGTCATCACTGTGGAAGCCCCATTGTTGGACTAATTGGCGTCATTATCCAGCAAGAAATCAGCAAGGTCCGATTGAGTGGATCCCATTATGATCGCCCCTGTCCTAACTAAGTTGGCACCAGAATTAAGCAAATTTTCCTGCCTTCCCTCAGTCCATATCAAAGAGCTCCCCTCCCTTCCAAAACAGAATGAACAGCAGAAAAACTGCTCACAGGATCTTTTGCTAAAACGGGAAAAGAAACATTAATGGGTTTTGCATTTAAAAGGTTCCAAGGTACGTCCAAATCTCCCCACTTTCAAACTCCATCAATCCATCTTTCCATTCCCGCAACTGACAGATCCTGTAAATGAGATAAAGAAAAAAGTGTCGAAAATAATTGTTTCATAGAACCGGTTCCGGTCCAATGGACATCCCAGAACGGAATCACATAACCATTACCGACTTGAAACCTACAATTGTTAATAAAATTATCCTCAAAATTAGTCTTATTCACCAAAGACAACACATCCATCCACCAAGTGGAATAAGAGATCCTTCTATCGTGAGATAAATCGCAACCCGCCATTTGAAGCCTAATGTCACCATAACGAGTTTTTAAAATTTTGAACCAATGATCCTCTGATCCTGCCAAAATTTGCCTCATCTATTTGTGAAGAAGAGCCAAATTAAAATCTTCAATTATCTTCACATTGAGACCACCCTTGTTTAAAGGTAAACAAAGGAACTCCCAATTAATTCAATGTGTCCTCCTTTTTACAATATCCTTCCGCATTTTCACCAGAGCTTTATAGAAAGAGAGTTTAGAAATCGAAAGGCTACTAAGAACATATTTAAGAAGAGTGAGCATACCAACAAATCTTAGAAAGCGACATTGCAAACTAGACAACCTTCTTTCCATCTTCCGATTAACGACGACCGAGAAGAAATTCTACGAGGACTAGAATCGATTGGAATTCCAAGAAAAGTAAACTCTTTATTCTCCATCCTATAGGAAATAAATGAAGCCGCCACTTCAAGAAAATAATTTGTAGTATTAATTGCAATAAGTTTGCTCTTGTGGAAATTAATCTCAAGACCCGACACTAATTCAAAACCACAGAGAACTGATTTAATTGCCCACAAATGACTCCAACTACCACCCCGACCAAAAAAGTGTCATCCGCGAGTTGAATCCACCACCTCATTACCCACCAAAACTCCATCTAACATTTGACGATCCAGAATAAAAACACTTTGATTATTGGAGATGACCAAATGTAAGTTCAACCTAGCCGCCAAAAGCTTAGACAAAGCTTTGTAAAGACAAAGACCAAACAAATCGGTCTAAAGTCGTCTAATTCCATAGGATTTTTGCTCTTAGAAATAAAAATTAAGAAGGAAATCCAACGCAAACTTTGAAAATTAAATCAGAGAAAATGATTCTTAAGAATTTGTGTTCAATTTAAATCATATCAAATTCTTATGATAAATGACTACATTAGTTAGTTATATTGTCTTTAGCTATACAAAATTTACATTGAAATGAAAAAAATATTAATCACACATTTAGTTATTGTAGTATATTTTAATATTTCTGTAGTGATATTATTGTTTAATCTTTTTAAAAGAGAAATATACATATAATTATATCATCAAAAGAATGATAAATCATAATAATAATAATAATAATAATAATAATAATAATAAAGTAAGAGAAAATATATATATATATATATATATATATATATATATATATATATATATATATATATATATATATATATATATATATAATGATGAAAAGATCACCAGTATACTAATATTATGACATGAATATAAAATGTTATGCTTAATTAAATTATTAGTTTTTATACAACCTAATTGATATTATTTCTATCTCACTTTATTTTATTACCATGAAACGAAATAGAAAATCATGCACATACTTAATTGATTTTAACACGTCTACATCGTTTTTCAATACAAAGTATTTTAGATGATTTTGAACAATGATAATGTTTACAATCAGCATCACTTAAACATCTCAGACCAGAAAGTGCTGTAAAAAAGAGAATAAACAACTTAATTAATATTTGATAAAATATTGTGTACGAATTTAAGAATGAAATTTACAATTTATCTTTATTGGGAAAAACCCAAGTCCCACATTGGCTAAATATATAACTCACAAAGAGTTTAAATAGAGTGGCACTCCCCACCTTACTAACCGGTTTTGTAGGGTGAGTTAGGTCAAACTCTAATTCTAATATGGTATCAGAGCCTATCGATTCGGGCCACCTACCATTTAATATGCGCACCAAGCCCAAGATGTGCTGGGCGCAAGGGGGTGTATTGGGAAAAACCCAAGTCCCACATTGGCTAAATATATAACTCACAAAGAGTTTAAATAGAGTGGCACTCCCCACCTTACTAACCGGTTTTGTAGGGTGAGTTAGGTCAAACTCTAATTCTAATAACCTTCAATGTTGGGTGCAACAAGAAATATTATGAAAATAAATACAATTATAACATAAAAAAACTTGGAAACTAAAGCCATTTATATTGCTTTGTGGATGTAACAAATTACTTTTATCATTTTATAATTTATAAAAGCATAACATTGTACAGTGTTTGTCCCTTTAGCACACTAAATAAATATGTCACATATTATAACTAACTAATTTGCAACCTTTCATGATATGAACGAATAAAACACAAATTATGAATAATAATTTTGATAAACATATTTACTAACTAGTCAAGTGTGATGTTTGAAAAAATTTATAGAAAAATTCTTATAATTTGTTGCACTGCTATACATGGTGTGACACATTATATTTTCACTAGCTGGTTAGTGGTTTCAACTTCATAAAAGTTGACAAGTTCTTATTTCCTTCCAAATTTTGTGTGAAAATCATATCCATTTTTCTCACCATAACTTCTAAAATTAAAGAGCCCTAGATTTTGTCTGGATACATAATTTTGGAACATATTGAAAATTTTCATAATTCTTTAAAATCTTATTAAAAAATTACAAATGAAAGTACATTAGATATTGTGTGGTCAGAACATATCGAGCTTTTCCACGATTCTTTTAAATTTGACTAAAAACTTACAAAAACATAACGAGGGATTGAGATGAATTTTTAACCTATAATTAGATCGATATTTTTTTAAGACCATTAAGTCTTTTTTTTTGTTGTTTATATTCGAGACAGAATGAAATACATTTGTTTTATTGACGGAATTTAACGGATTGTGTCCCGTATAATTTTATGAACTATAATGATTTTTTTTATTGCTTATCTTCGAGACCAAATGGAGTATGTTTGTTTTATTGATGAAATTTAATGGGTTGTGTCCAGTAAAACTTTAAGAACTATTTAAATCATTTTTTAAAAAAAATTTTAAATATTTTATAAAAATAATTAGAAATAAATTTAAATTTAATATATTAAGTGGACTTTATAAAATCTTTTTAAGACCATTGAAATTCATTTAAGACCATTGAAATTTTTGTAAAAGTAATCTTTTTGTGAAATTATAAGAATAAAATATTTTTAAGACCTTTGTCTTTTTTTTCTTTCTTATATTCGAGACCGAAGAGAGAGAGAGAGTATGTTTGTTTTATTGATAGAATTTAGCGGGTTGTATCCCGTAGAACTTTATGAACTATTTAAATCATTTTTAAAAAAAATATTTAAATATTCTATAAAAATAATTAGAAATAAATTTAAATTTAATATATTAAGTGTGACTTTATAAAATCTTTTTAGCACCAATGAAATTTTTTGAAGACCATTGAAATTTTTGTAAAAGTAATTTTTTTATGACATTATAAGAATATAATATTTTTAAGACCATTGTCTTTTTTTTGTTGTTTATATTCGATACCGAAGAGAGTATGTTTGTTTTATTGACGGAATTTAACGGATTGTGTCTCATACAACTTTATGAATTATATTGAATTTTTTTTGTTGCCTATATTCGAGACCGAATGGAGTATGTTTTTTTTACTAGCACAGTATTCTAAAAAATATTAGTGCAAAAAATTAAAATATGATAATTCTTAAAAATTGATTATAATAAATTAAAATAAACTATTTTTATTTTTATATAATATTCTAACTTGATCTGATAAATATATTGACTGATAAAAGTCTTATAGTAATATATAAAAGACATAATTGCTCTTAGACATGTTATAATGTAGGGTTGACTTGGTGGGGAATTTGAAAAACAATGTAGGGTTGGAATGTAGGGTTGACTTGGTGGAAATTTTGTAAAACAATGTTTATATAATATGTAACTTCTTGACACTATTGCAGGAAAAGTAAAAAATGGTTTTGTTATCAATGAAAAAAAACTTATATATATATATATATATATATATATATATATATATATATATATATATATATATATATATATATATATATATATATATATATATATATGAAGTTGAAAAATCTGAAAAAGTTTTCATAGGGGTTGAATGATACTGACTGCTATTTATTGTAGCATAATCATAAATAAGATAATTTTCGTACATATAATAGAAGCAGTTTGAACATCATTGATCTTTTTGAGTGAAAGAGTAAGTTGTCATTGAGTGTATAGTTAATATGAAAATTGCTAATATACAATTTGTAATGATGTTGCATGGGGATAAGGACTTTTTGTTTTATAAATGTGAATAAAGTCAAATCAATTGTTGATTTGATCTCTCTCACCCTTATAATAATAGTTTATTTGTTTGTGTTGTCTAAAATAGTGAACATTGTGTGTCAGGTGCATTAATGTGCAATAATCTATTTTAAATGAATGAAGGTTAGACAATATGGACGCAATGATGTTAAATAAAATAGGTCCTACATATGTGATATTGATTTGTCTATGTAATATGCATTTTGTGATGGAAATACACAAATTTCCTTATATTTGAACATGACGGTGATGTTGTTACGGTTTCCATAGAAAATTCAATGACTAATTTAAAATATAAAAGATAGTGTAAGCTATATGGCTAAATATTTGAATAAGGAGTTGTTCAATGGAAATGCAAGTTCAATGACTATTTAATATATAAAAGATAGTGTAACCACTATGGGATTGTATTTTAATAATAAGTTTTACAAATCTATAAAAACAAATAAAATAAACATTTGATAAAGTAAATATAAAGGCAATATATTAACTGATAAAAAGACAACCAAAATTATTTTTCTATCCCACTTCATTTTATTACCATGAAACGAAATACAAAATCATGCACATACTTAATTGATTTTAACACGTCTACATCGTTTTTCAATACAAATTACTTTATATGATTTTGAACAACGATAATATTTACAATCAGCATCAGTTAAACATCTCAGACCAGAAAGCGCTGTAAAAAAGAGAATAAACAACTTAATTAATATTTGATAAAATATTGTGTACGAATTAAAGAATGAAATTTACAATTTACCTTCAATGTTGGGTGCAACAAGAAATATTATGAAAATAAATACAATTATAACATAAAAAAACTTGGAAACTAAAGCCATTTATTTTGCTTTGTGGATGTAACAAATTACTTTTATCATTTTATAATTTATAAAAGCATAACATTGTACAGTGTTTGTCCCTTTAGCACACTAAATAAATATGTCACATATTATAACTTACTAATTTGCAACCTTTAATGATATGAACGGATAAAACACAAATTATGAATAATACTTTTGATAAACATATTTACGAACTAGTCAAGTGTGATGTTTGAAAAAATTTATAGAAAAATTCTTATAATTTGTTTCAACTTCATAAAAGTTGCTAAAGTGCCCTAGATTTTGTCTGGATACAATAATTTTGGAACATATTGAACTTTTTCATAATTCTTCAAAATTTTATTAAAAAAATTACAAATGAAAATGCATTAGATATTGTCTGGTTAGAATGATTTCAGAACATATCGAGGTTTTCCACAATTCTTTAAAATTGGACTAAAAACTTACAAGAATTATCATAAAATTGTTTTATATATACCTTGACAAGAATATTTTTAAAATTGTTTTAAAATATTGTCTGGTTAGAATTCCTAAATAAACATATACAAAAAGAATAAAAGAATTCAAACTTTCAAGTCCCAGAGTTTTATTATTTTTAGTAGAATGTATTGTTACATCAAAGTAAACTATATAACATGATGCATTAGCTTTGAGTGCTTCATATGATCCCTCATATGATATAACTACTATATATATGGATTTCAAGTTTATCAATAATTCCTTAAAGTATTGGGAAATGTTTTTATTAGTAATAATTGGATAGAAATTTGAGCGATGAGAGGGGCTAAGATGAATTTTTAACTAGTACTATAAGTTAAATTTAAAAGAAATTTTTGATATTTTTTTTAACGTTGATATGAGATTTAATATTTGAAGTTTTTTTATAAGCAAAAGATATATTGATACGAGTACAAAGAGTATTCGATTCTGATTCTAAAAGAAAATGAACCGGAGCACAACAAAAGCGAAAAAAATTATTTACCAATTGAAACCTAAGATAGATAAAGCAAATGGTCTTTGTTAAATTCATACAAATTACAATTGTGGTGGATAATTTCTCCGATGAAAGACCATCTTCAAACATAAAACTTCACTTTTCAAACGATGTCTAACACATTCCAACCTGAATTCCTAAAAAAGATATGATTCCTAAGAATCCACATACTTCAATACAACACTAGCTAAATTCTTCCTTCTCTACCCGACTTCACCCTCTTGGATTTATAAAAAGAAAACCAATCCAAAAAGCTCTCCTTGAAACATCCACCATCAAAAACAGGGAATCTAATCCATTCTGCGACGTCTAACCAAACCAACTTAGCCACCTGATAGCTACGAATAGAGTGACTTAAATCTTCTAAATGGGAGTTGCAAAATAGACAATTTAAATCACTCATCGAAGACAAAATGCCTCTATAAAGAAGAAGATCCTTTGTTGGTAATTTATTCAAAAAACATCTCCATCCAAACGCCTTAATCTTCGAAGCCACCGCAACTTTACACAATAATTTGAAAGTAATGTCATCCCTATTAGGAGGTCCAAATGGTAATAGATAAAACCTAGACAACCGGTAAAAGGAACTAACTGAAAAAGTTGAGTTTTCCTCTTGCAGCCAGTACACCCGATCTTTGGAAAGATTACAAGGCCTCCATATCAGAAAGAATTAAGCACATAGAGTCTCATTCCCCGACTACTAACGAAGCCAAAACCACTTCTTAAGAGCCCACTGTCGGAAATGCTGCTGAAACAACAGAGCCAACACGCCCAGGATTATCATCATTTACCTCCTGGTAGTGAATTACAGCTGCTACACCATAGGGGGTAATGTTGTCCTCCTCAACCTCGGATTTCCAACTACCACCAGCATGCGAAATATCTGCCCCTGCATAAACAAAAGTTGTCAAAGAGCCAATTGATGATACACCAGAAGCCTCACCTGCCACGAGAATGGCAGGAACAACAGGAAAAGCTCTATTGAACCTATCCACCATTTTCTATTTTATACCAGTCGCGTCAGTAGAACCTAAGCCCGCACGCCCATCAGGAAAAAAAGTTGGCTGAAGGATTCAAATATCCCCCCCAAACCCATCTCCCTTACGACCAACTGCTCATCCGAACCACCAAAACATCCTTGAGATGCGAGAGAGGGAACACATTTGGAAACAAGACTTTAAGAGCAACAACCCATGTCCAATTCGCTAACCAAAATGAAATATTGAAACCATCTCCTATACATAAATTGCAAAAATTCATACAGATCTCATCGGGGAAACTCTTAAGAGTTGAAATCAAGTCAATCCACCGCGAAGAATGAGATCTCCAGCGAGGACAATGGGTATTACAACCCAATACGTGCATCTTAATATTACTGTATCTAGCTTGCAAAATCTTGAACTATAACTTCTTCGATCCTACAAGAATCCTACATGTCCACCTGTGAAGAAGGGCCACACTAAAGTCTTCGCCAAATCTGCCCAGCACGCCTTACCTTTCTTTAAACTCTTTCGAAAAGAGGCCACCTTTGAATGGACCGACGAATACGAACGGGCACTGATCCATCTAAAGAAGGCACTCTCCGAGCCCCACGTCTTGTCCCGACCAATGGAAAGGGAGTCACTGTACATATATATGTCCGTGGCAACCGAGGCCGTCAGTGCCGCTCTCATCAGAGAAACCGAGGAAGGGCAAAAGCCTATATACTTCACGAGCAAAGCACTCCAAGGCCCCGAGCTCAGATACCAACAAATCGAAAAGGTCGCGTTAGCCCTCATAAACGCCGCGAGGAGATTAAGTCACTACTTCCTCACCCACACGATCAAGGTGAGAACCGATCAACCGATAAAACAACTTCTTGGTTGACCGGACATGGCCGACAGAATATTAAAATGGTCGTTGGAACTTTCTGAATTCGACATCCAATGCAAGAACAGGAAAGCTCTGAAAGATCAAGCCCTGGTTAACTTCGTCGCAGAAATGAAGCACAGCCCGAAGCCAGCAGACGGCGCCCACAAATGGACGATCTTCATCGACGGTGCCTCTAGCCTGGCTGGAAGCGGTGCAGGAATCATCCTCGAAAACAAGGACGGAATCCTGATCGAGGTCTCATTGGCGTTAGCCTTCCCGACTTCCAACAACCAAGCCGAGTATGAAGCTTTCCTCGCCGGTCTAAGATTAGCCGAAGACCTAGGGGAAAAGGAAGTAAAGATATCAACGGACTCCTAACTCGTGGCGTCACAGGTATGGGGAGAATACCAAGCCAAGAACGACAACCTCATCGAATACTTGGCATTGGTAAGAGAAAGGCTCAAAAATTCGAGAAGTGGGAGGTCCAACACGTGCCACGCGAACACAACACACGGGCGGACGTCCTGTCGAAACTCGTGAGCACGAGGAAGAAGGGAGGAAACAAATCAGTAATCCTGGAAATCCTTCCTCGACCTAGCACCGAAAGAACGCTACCCCCGCTCGAAGTAAACGTGATCAAGGACGATCATTGCTGGATGCCACCCATCTACATCTATCTCACGAAAGATGAACTCCCCACGGACCCCAAAGAGGCAGCCGCAACTAAGAGGAGGGCATGCTCATACGTCCTCCTCGAGGGAAAACTCTACCGAAGGGGATTATCCATCCCGTTGCTCAAATGCGTCGAGGAAGAAAAAGTCCCCGACATATTGGGGGAAATGCATCGAGGAATCAACGCCCAACATTCCGGCGGAAGGACGCTGGCGCGCAAGGCCCTACGCGCAGGCTACTATTGGCCGACTATGCAGCACGACTCAAAGAGCACGTCAAAAAATGCGACAAATTCCAACGACACGCTGACATGCACCTCACACCTCCCAATGAGCTAAAAACACTCTCCTCCCCCTGGCCATTCGCCTGGTGGGGCATGGACATCCTCGGCCCATTCGTGACCGGCTCTTACCAAAAAAAAACCTCATTGTAGGGGTGGACTACTTCACCAAGTGGATCGAAGCAGAAGCACTGGCCAAAATAACGGCACAAAACATTCTCCAATTTTTCAAACGAAACATCTTCGCACGGTTCGGCATACCCTAAGTCCTCATCACCGACAACGGAACGCAATTCATGGACGGAGGATTTAAAGACTTCGTCGCCAGCCTAGGCACTAAACAACACTTCACTTCCGTCGAGCACCCTCAAACCAACGAACAAGCTGAGGCGGCCAACAGGGTAATCCTGTGCGGAATGAAACACACACTCGGCGAGGTAAAGAGGGCATGGGTCATGGAACTACACAACGTCCTTTGGGCATACCGCACATCGTCACACTCCACGACCGGGGAGACTCCGTTCAGACTAACGTACGACATTGAAACGATAATCCCGGTGGAAATTCGGGAACCGAAGAGACGCGTAGAAGCACCCCTCGACGAGGAGATGAACGACGATGCACTTTGAGCCGAGCTGGATCTCGTAGACGAGATCCGCTCCGAGGAAGCCCTTAGGGAATCCTCCCTCAAGCAAAAAATAGATTTGCGTCACGACGTAAAGGTCATAAAAAGAGAGTTTCAGGTGGGCAGCCTGGTTTTCAGAAGAAACCAGAAAAACCCAAGATAGGGGGAACTGGCCGCCAATTGGGAAGGTCTATACCGCGTCCGCGACAAGACGAGCAATGGGGCCTATTATCTGGAAAACCTACAAGGCGAAGAACTCGCTCGACCATGGAACGCAGAAAAACATAGACAATACTACAGCTAAACGCAACCCGGGGAGACATGGGAGGTACAACCACGCTTTTCACCACTAAACAAAAGGGAGGATATACGCCTCTCAGAGGCATGCACAACCCTCCCTGACGCTGGACATCTCAAATGAGCCCCAGCGTCACAGTACCACGTTGGCAGGGCACCCAACTCGCGATGGGAAAGCCCAAGCCTCAAGGTTAGAGTTTTCCGATCATGAACCCTACCTCGATTCAGGGCGAGCACAAAGCTCGCCACCTCATCGGTTCCCCAAACCAACGAGCCCAGTAAGGTTGAGCAAGAACAGTTCAAAAATAAATAACGAAAACAAGTTAATAACAAAAGTAACATTCATTAAGAACGGTCGAAACCGACCAAGAAAACTACAAAAGGAGCCCGAAGTCCAATATCCAAACTGGCACAAAAGGTTATTACAAATAAAAGGGCACGAAGGCCACTACATAAATAGAGGCACGCAGGACTGTCGTACCCCGAAAAATACGACCTTACGAGATCCGAAAGGACGGAGTCACGCGTCGGACGGACTGAAGAGTCGCCACCTAATTCTATTTATTCCCGGGGAGGGAAAGGGAAGATATAGATACAACCCGGGAAGAGAAGGATGAGGACAAAGGTCAACGGAACCATTGCCTGGGTTCGGGAGTCGGTTATGTAGGGGGAAGGTATTAGCACCCCCTACATCCATCGTACTCGATGGGAACCATCTAGGTTAACGCGCGAGAAAGGATGTCTATGCTTAAATGAATTGCTTGCTAGAGGGAAATGAGTTGAATTATAAGTTAGATTGGACCTAGGTGCTCGGCAATGATTGAGATCCTCGTGCCTACGTACTCCCGTGTGCAATGGGAAAGTCAGAGCTTCGTAATTCGGCCAAATAAGGGTAATGGTTGTTGATTTTATTACCTTTCTTCGATGAAAGGGTTTAGGAGTTGAAATGCACTAAAGACTATGGATAGTTTATCTCGCCCAACAAGACGAGCATCCTGCGTCGAAATAATCGAAGCGAGTAACGAGAGCTCGTTATCCTCCTTTCTACCGCTTAAGGCTCGTGGCGTACAGATCTTCTCGTATTATTAAAGTGTTTTATTTCCTAAGACCGATTGACGTTGAATCAAGGGTTTGGATCTAATCGAAACGTTTTGGTTTTTTGAGGTTTAGAGGGTGCATGCAAATGGAGGTTATTTTTGTGGTTTGTTTAGCGAGGCACAAAGCGCTCGGCTCGCAAGGATAAGTGGATCCTAATAAACGAAAATAACTGGAAAATAAAGTGCAAGTGTGCAAGTGCAATCGCTTGGCGTTGGACCAAGGATTCAGAATTAAATAAAATGCGGAAAATAAAGTGCGTACAAATTAATGGGTGAGGGATACAAAATAAATACAGGGGATTGCGAGAAATAAAGAGGTCTCGTTGTAATTAGCCCAAGAGAAAGCGTGTGTGCAGTGTTTTTGAACGGTTCGAAGGCGTTCGGCCTTTTTGATTGGGACACAACTATTCGAAGGCGTTAGACCTTTTAATCGAGCGCAACTATTCGAAGGCGTTGGACCTTTTCGGGACGCGACGAAATTTACTTCGTTTACTTCCTTAGAGTCGGTTTAAAGAAACCGTTCTATGAGGAGTCGAAACATGATTTTGTTGGAATGCGACAATAAATAAATTAAATGGAATTGCGAAGATTAATAATAAATACAAATAATTAAATAAATTAAATAATATTGGGAATATTTATAATGGTATAAAGAAAAATAAATTAAATTAAATTGAATTTTTATTTGGTCAAAATAATAATAAAATAAATAATAATAAAAAAACTAATTAAAAGGGGGGCCTCATAATAATTAAATTTTTCGATTAAAAGTATCGAGAACAATTTAATTTCTTTTAATATCATTGGCACAAATAATAAAAAAACAATAAAGAAAATGAAAATTACTTGATAAAATAAATATAAGAGATTACTATATACAAAACATAGAAATAACTCTAAACTTGCCTAAAATAAAGTTCAAAATAAGAACAATTAATAGAAATAATAAAATAAATAAATAAAAGGGATGCAATTGTGTCCAAGGATGGTATAAATAATAAACAAGAATGGAATGGGCTCTCAAAGCCCGACTATATTAATATTATAAAACAAATTAAAATATAAATAAAAAATAAAAGAAAACAATAAAGGGGGAGGCAATGGTTATGCTATGTGTGATTATGCCTCCCATAATAGGCTTATAAAGCCCAAACACAAGAAGCAGTTTATGGTTAAAAGAAATAAAAATAAATAAGAAAAATATTAAAATAGGAAATAAAAGTATCAGGTTTCTTATTAAAAATAAATAAATTCGTTCAGCCCAAAGACTCTCATCAGCAACCTCACACTTTCATTTTCTCAACTTTTTCTTTTTCACGCTCACATGAAGAAACCATTTTCTCAACTTTTTCTTTTTTTCACGCTCACATGAAGAAACGAAGAAAACAAAAGGGTCTCTCACCTTTCAATCTCTTTTCTACTCACGACTTCCACCCTCTTTGTTTCAGATCTGAGGATTGGTTTATGAATCTTTTCGGTTTCGTGATGGTGGATTTGGGGTTTTCAGCGAGGTCGTGGAGGATGTGCGGTTTTGGTTATCTCACACTTTCGGTTTCTCGCGTTGGTTTTGGGTTTCAGTTTGTGGGTTGGTTTGGTGGCGAGTTTATGGAAGGGTCAAAGGTGGTTTTGGAGTTTGAGAGCCATAAGAAAATGGAGGTTGGCTTGTGTTCTTTTTTTTTTACAATGAAGAGTTTTTTTTGTTAAAAGAATAAAACATGAAGGATTTAAGATGGATATGTTTCCTATTCTTTTGCCGGTGATCTTCCTATTTATTCTTTTTTGTGAGCTGAATTTTTTTGGTTTCTTTTTTTGTAGAGGTTTTGATTGTTTTTTTCTTTTGTTTCTTTGAGTGAATGGAGCTGTTTTTTATAGGGAGAATTAAAGAGGGTAAGATTGGTAAGCTTTGAGAGAAAGATAGAAGGGGATAGAATTTGTTTTGACAGGTTGTTATTGTTGATGAGAAATTGTTATTGTTGTGTGAGTGGAGGTAGTGGTGGAGGGATTTTGCGTTGCTGCTGTGTAATGAGAAGATGTTGTTGCTGAGATTTTTTGGTTTACCAATAACAATATTAATAATATCATAATAATAATAATAACAATAAAATGGAAAATTAAAATGACAAATAACTATAATAATAATAACGGTAATAAATGATAAAATAATAATAATGGTAATGATAATGTAAGTAATGATAATAAAAGTGGAAATAATGGAAATTACAAAAACTAATAATAATAATAATAATAATAATAATAATATTAATAATAATATAAAGAAAAAAAATAGTAAGAATAATGTAGATAATAATAAATAAAATAATAATAATACTTGTAGATGTCTAGAATTGGCAGAATTTTTGACCAACAAGAAATATTGAATTCAGTTCAGAATGTCCTATCAGATGTTGGGACATTATCAAACAGAGTATAAGAACTTAATTCAGGATGTCACACCAGATGTTGGGACATTGTGTAAATGACTTAAGTTCAGTTTTTCAGGATGTCCCAACAGATGTTGAGACATCTCAAACCTGCTACCAGAATTAATTAATGACTAACTGATCAGAGATATTTAAGGAGAGTTATCTGGAATTAATTAATGATGGATAAAAACAGTACAAGACGCATCTGTAGGGAGTTTTATTATGAGGATTCAAATTAATCAGAAGAACTAAAATCACCTAGAATCTAGGAAGTAACAAACCCTAATTCAAGGTGGAAGCTGCATGCTTTTAGGACTGGATTAACCTACAGAAAGCCCAAATTACAAACACCTATTTAATCAACAGAAACTCACAGAATTGAGTACGAATTCCAGAAGACCAAATAGAGTGTTTATTGTTTTAATAGCAGGTTGTTTTTATTGTACCACTTTATGAGCTTTTAAGCAAAAGTGTATTTGTGACTTGATTGAAACTGTGAAGTAAGATCAAGCTGAATTGTTTGAAGAATGTCTTCAATTTTATTAAACTTGTAAACTTGATCACTGTGTGATTGAGGGGGAGTGAGTTGGTACTCATATCTAAGTTGTGTCTTAGGTAGAAATTGCATTGGGTAGATATTAAGTGAAAGATTAAACTGGGTTGTTTAAGTCTAGAATTAATATTACTTATAGTGGATTTCCTCCTGGCTTGGTAGCCTCCAGATGTAAGTGTGGTTATACACTGAACTGGGTTAACAAACTTCTGTGTTGTTTATTTTTCTTGTACTTTAAGTTTTGGTTAAATCTGTCAAGTGTTGGGACATCTCATACCTGATCACAGAATTTCAATTGGCATCAGAGCAGGCACCCTGCCTGTTTATACTGGGTGAGATCTAGGGAATACAAATTCTGGAAACATGGACAGAGATATAGGATCAGTAAATAGACCACCTATTCTGGATGGTTCTAATTATGACTACTGGAAGCCAAGAATGATTGCATTCTTAAGATCACTTGACAACAGGGCCTGGAGAGCAGTCAACACTGGATGGGAACATCCTGTTCAAGACACCAAAGATGGATCAAAAGTGTTGAAACCTGAAGAAGAATGGAGTAAGGAGGAAGAAGATTCAGCACTAGGCAACTCCAAGGCCTTAAATGCTTTATTCAATGGCATTGATAGAAACATCTTTAGACTTGTGCATCACTGTGAGCTGGCCAAAGATGTTTGGGACACTCTCAAAACAACTCATGAAGGAACATCAAAGGTAAAAATGTCAAGACTTCAACTTCTCACCACCAAGTTTGAAAACTTGAGAATGAAGGAAGATTAGTCAATTCATGAATTCTACATGAACATCTTGGATATAGCCAATACTTCTGGAGCCTTGGGAGAAAAGATGACTGATGAAAAGCTTGTAAGAAAGATTCTCAGATCTTTGCCAAAAAGATTTGACATGAAAGTCACAGCCATAGAAGAAGCTCAAGACATATGCACAATGAAAGTTGAAGAGCTCATTGGTTCCCTTCAAACATTTGAGATGGGAATGAATGACACAAATGTAAAGAAGAACAAAAGCATAGCCTTGGTGACAAATACTGATGAAGAAGAAGATGATAAATCAGAAACTGGTGAAAGCTTATCAGACAACATTGCTATGCTTGGAAGACAATTCAAAAAGATTCTCAGAGGAATGGAAGGCAAATCCAAATCCAGTGGAAGATACACAAACTCTTCTGAGAACAAAAGGTTTTATGATGCTAACAGAAGATCAAATTATGATGAAAAGACCAGTCAAGAAAAAGGAATTAAATGCCATGGATGTGAAGGATATGGACACATCAGGAATGAATGTCCTACCTACTTAAAAAGGCAAAAGAAAGGACTCTCTGTAACCTGGTCTGATGAAGACTCAGGAGGTGATTCAGAAGAAGAATCAGCTAAGCATATCACTGCTCTAGCTGGATTATGTGAATCTGAAAGTGAATCCAGTGATGGGGAGCTTACTTTTGAAGAACTTGAGCAAGCATACAAAGATCTATACAAAAGAAGCACTGAAATATGCAGTGAGGTTATAAAGCTAAAGAAGCAGAAGGAGGCACTAGAAGATGAAAAAGCAAGTGATCAAGAAATCATTGACACCTTGAAAAGTGAAGTAAGTCTTCTCAACTCCAAGTTGGAACACATGTCCAAATCTGTTAGAATGTTGAACAGCAGCTCAAATACACTGGATGTTATTCTCAACAACAATAAGCATTCAGGGGATAAAAGTGGACTGGGATTTAACAGAGTACATAAAGATGAAGCTAGCTCTAGCAAAACTACTTCAAAATCCATACAGTCAAACAAGATGTCCCAACAGATGCTTCAACATCAGGAAAAGAACACAAAGTCAAACATAATGTTCCAACAGATGTCTCAACATTCTGAAAAGAACAAAATGAAGAAGAAGTATCAAAGATGGAGATGTCATCATTGTGGAAGATTTGGACATATCAAACCTCATTGTTATAAGCTGCATGGATATCCAAATCAGATGTATCAGCAACCTTCTAAGAAGAAAATAGAAGTTACCAAGAAAGTGCTGCATAAACATCAAAGAAATCAGCAACCTCCTAAGCAGAAGACAGAGGTTATCAAGAAGGTATGGAGACCAAAAGCTAGCATTCAGGCTGATCAAAGCTACACACCCAAGAACAAGATCAACAATCAATCTTGGAAATCTACTGATGATCAATACACAGGGCAGAGGCATCAAAAGAAATCTCAACTCAAATGGTCAAAGAAAAGTGTTGCATATATAGCACATACATCACTAAGAGTATCAGCTAAGGAAGACTGGTACTTTGACAGTGGATGTTCAAGACACATGACTGGATTGAAGAACCTGCTAGTAGACTTAAAGTCACATTCATCCAGATATGTAACCTTTGGAGATGGAGCTAAAGGAGAAATCAAGGGAGTTGGGACCTTGGACTGTCAAGATGTTCCAAGACTAGATGATGTGCTGCTAGTTAAAGGTTTAACTGCTAACCTGATCAGCATAAGTCAATTATGTGATCAAGGTTACAGTGTAAAATTTACCAAAACTGAATGCATAGTGACTAACAAAGAACAAGAGGTTGTCATGAAAGGAGGCAGATCTAAAGACAACTGTTACATGTGGGAATCTCAAGACTTCAGTCTTACTTCAACTTGCTCCTTAGCTAAAGAAGAAGAAGTGAAACTATGGCACCAAAGACTAGGTCATCTTCATTTCAGAGGCATAAAGAAGATAATATCTATGGATGCTGTAAGAGGTATTCCTAAACTGAAAATTGATGATGGCAAAATATGTGGTGAATGTCAAATAGGCAAGCAAACCAAGATGTCCCATCCAAAGCTCCAACATCTGACAACTTCCAAAGTTTTGGAACTATTGCATATGGATCTTATGGGACCTATGCAGGTTGAAAGCCTTGGTGGCAAGAGGTATGCCTATGTGGTGGTTGATGACTTTTCAAGGTATACATGGATAAACTTTATCAAAGAAAAGTCTGATGTATTTGATGTATTCAAAGACTTATGCCAAAGAATACAAAGGGAAAAAGCCTGCTGTGTGATCAGAATAAGAAGTGATCATGGAAAAGAATTTGAGAACCAAAAGTTCTTAGATTTCTACTCTTCAGAAGGAATCAATCATGAATATTCTTCACCAATCACTCCTCAACATAATGGGATTGTTGAGAGGAAGAATAGAACTATTCAAGAATCAGCAAGAGCTATGATCCATGCTAAAAAGTTACCTTTGTACTTCTGGGCTGAAGCTATGAACACAACTTGTTACATCCACAACAGAGTTACTCTAAGGAAAGGAACTTTGTCCACAATCTATGAAGTCTGGAAGGGCAGAAAACCCACAGTTAAGTACTTCCATGTGTTTGGAAGTAACTGTTATATTCTGGCAGATAGGGAGCAAAGGAGAAAAATGGATCCTAAAAGTGATGAAGGGATTTTTCTTGGATACTCTATAAACAGTAGAGCATATAGAGTATTTAATTCTAGAACCAAGGTTATCATGGAGTCTATAAATGTGATAATTGATGATGCTCCTACAGATGTCCCAGAAGATGTTGGAACATCTGCTGATATCAAGATTGAAGCTGAAGAAAAGAATGATCATTATGACTTCACTCAAACTGATGCAAGGACAGAACAATCCAGTAAACCTCCCTCCATCAGAATACAGAAGGATCATCCCAAAGATTTGATAATTGGTGATCCCAACAGAGGTGTGAGCACTAGATCAAGAGAAGTGATTTCAGGTTCCTATTTTGTTTCTAAAATAGAACCTAAAAACATCAAGGAAGCTCTTACTGATGAATACTGGATTTGTGCTATGCAAGAGGAATTAGGTCAATTCACAAGGAATGAAGTGTGGAATCTTGTTCCTAGACATGATGACATAAATGTGATTGGAACAAAATGGGTGTATAAGAACAAGTCAAATGAACAAGGAGTTGTTACAAAGAACAAAGCTAGACTTGTAGCTCAAGGATACACACAAATTGAAGGAGTAGACTTTGATGAAACCTTTGCACCAGTAGCAAGACTTGAATCAATAAGACTACTTTTAGGAATTGCTTGTATCTTAAAGTTCAAGCTATTTCAAATGGATGTGAAAAGTGCCTTTTTAAATGGTTATCTTAATGAAGAGGTATATGTAGAACAGCCTAAAGGATTTGTTGATCCAAGCTGTCCAAATCATGTATACAAACTAAAGAAGGCTCTTTATGGTCTGAAGCAAGCTCCAAGGGCATGGTATGAAAGACTAACCACTTTTCTTATCAAGCAAGGGTACAGGAAAGGTGGAATTGACAAAACCTTGTTTGTTAAAGATGAAGAAGGAAATGTCATGATTGCTCAAATATATGTAGATGACATTGTCTTTGGTGGGATGTCTGATAGGATGGTCAAACATTTTGTTAACCAAATGGAATCTGAATTTGAAATGAGCCTAGTAGGAGAACTAACCTACTTTCTTGGACTACAAATAAAACAAATGGAGGACTCCATGTTCATTTCTCAAAGCAAGTATGCTAAGAATATAGTCAAGAAATTTGGAATGGACAGTGCTACTCATAAGAGAACTCCTGCCCCTACACATTTAAAGCTTACTAAAGATGAAAAGGGTGAGAATGTAGATCAAAGCATGTACAGAAGTATGATTGGAAGCTTGTTATATCTGACTGCTAGCAGACCAGACATAGCATTTGCAGTGGGTGTATGTGCAAGATATCAAGCTGATCCAAAAGTCAGTCATCTTAATCAAGTCAAGAGAATTATGAAATATGTTAATGGTACTTGTGACTATGGCATAATGTACTTTCATGGATGTAAACCAATTCTCACTGGCTTCTGTGATGCTGATTGGGCTGGAAGTGCTGATGACAGAAAAAGCACTTCAGGAGGATGCTTCTTTCTAGGAAACAATTTGATTTCTTGGTTCAGTAAGAAACAAAATTGTGTATCCTTATCTACAGCTGAGGCTGAATATATAGCAGCTGGAAGCAGTTGTTCTCAGTTGGTTTGGATGAAGCAAATGCTCACTGAGTACAATGTCCCACAAGATGTCATGACATTGTACTGTGACAACTTAAGTGCAATTAACATATCAAAGAATCCTATCCAACATAGCAGGACCAAGCATATTGATATCAGGCATCATTTCATCAGAGATCTTGTAGAAGAAAAAGTGATTTCATTGGAACATGTAGCTACAAATCTACAGTTGGCTGATATCTTTACCAAAGCATTGGATGCTACACAATTTGAGAACTTAAGGGGCAAATTGGGAATCTGTTTATGTGAGATTTAGCAGTTAATGAGATGTGCCAACATGTCATATGACATTGTATGGCATAAGTTCCAGATGGCAACACCAGTCTGGTCAAGAACCTTGGGTATTCCATTCCTAATCATTTTCAATGTAACGGCTACTTATATAATAACAGTATGCATTCAGCTATCCATATTCTCATCATACTATCAAAAGCGAATTGCATTATCTAGCTGTTCTTCAGAAATCATCAACCCTAAAACTCCTCATTCATCTTCTTTGAAAATGTCTCAAAACCCTAACACTCCTGAAGAAATTCTCAACAAAGAAGATGTGGTTCATGCAACCCCCATCTCTGTGGTACCCATGAAGTCAACCCCATTGGACGAAATCAGAGGAAGTGTTCCTCATGCTAAAAAGCCAAGAACTCCAAAAAGAGCAAAAGATCAAGTCTGTAGCAAATCCAAAGGCATTCCTTCACCAGCAAACATGCCTCCAAAATCCTCTGAATATGTGGATGCTTCCATAAAGGAGATAGTCAACAAGATTCTTTTTGAACACAGAGTGGTTAGTGGCATATCTATCCCACTGAACACCATGCCAGCTCCACAAGAAGATCATCAAACTCAAGCTGCAAAGGACACTCCTGCTCAACAGGATGTCCCAATAGATGTTGAGACATCTGAGGATGATCAAAAGGCCTCATCTGATGCTGATGTAGAAGAATCTGAGGACCAGAAAAAGACCTCAAATGAAAGTGGTGAAGAAGAATCCGAGGATCAGACCAAAGCCTCAACTGAATAGCATATCTCTGCTGATCAACCAGCTGAAGAAGAGACTGCTCAATCTCCTCCTGTGGTGAATCTAGAGCAGGACTCTGATACAGAGATCATTGCTTCTGTAAAACCTAGCATAGCCAAAAGGCTCAGGACTAGGAAAGAAAAGATGCAAGCAGGACATGCAATTCCTGAGAAGAAGCAAGCTACCCCAAAGAAAGACAAAGCCAAAACTGCCTTTGGCCCTACAAAACAATGGAGCAAAGTCCAAACTCAAAAGAGGAAAGATGTCACTCCTTCAGACTCAGATGTTGAAACAGATGTCCTAACATCTCCTCCAAAGAAGAAACCAGCACCCTCTAGGGCTTCAACTGTTGTTCCAGAAGCTCCCTTGGACAACATCTCATTTCATCATGTTTCAAGTGTAAACAGATGGAAGTTTGTGTACCAAAGAAGGGTTGCACTTGAAAGAGAGCTGAGCAGTAATGCACTTGAGTGCACTGAATTAATTGACCTCATCTCTGCTGCTGGACTCTTCAAAACAGTCTCCAATCTCTCTCCCTGCTATGAGCTCCTTGTCAAAGAATTTATAGTCAATCTTCAGGAAGATTGTGCCAATGGTAAGTCCTCTGAATTTAGAAAAGTTTTTGTTAGAGGCAGGTGTGTAGAGTTCTCACCTCAGATCATCAACCAATTCCTTGGAAGAGAATCTGATGGTCCAAATGAACTAGGGAAGACTGATAACCAGGTCTGCCAGGTTATCACTGCAAACCAGGTCAAGGCTTGGCCAGTTAAAGGAAAGCTCTCAGTGAGCATGCTGACAAGAAAATATGCCATGCTAAACAGAATTGGTACAGCAAACTGGGTGCCTACCAATCACACATCTTCAATATCCACTGGCTTGGGCAAGTTTATTTATGCTGTGGGCACTCAAACTAAGCTGGATTATGGTGCCTACATATTTGATCAGACCTTGAAGCATGCTAGCTCATCTGCAACAAAGCTGCCAATAGCTTTTCCTTCATTGCTGTGTGGTATAGTGCTAAGTCAATACCCTGGGATCCTCACTGAGAAGGACACAGTCTGCAAAAGAGAAAGCCCTCTGGCCTTTCACTACAAACTGTTTCTAAGTCATCATGCAGCAGATGTTGAAGCACCCTCTGGGACATCTGCAGGTCATTCAACTGCCAAGACTCCAATCTCCAAGGCTGCATTAATTGCTGAACTGAAGAGCACTTGCAAAGAACTTGAAGCAAGGAAGCAGAAGCTTGAGGAAATCATCCAAAGGCTGGAGAGTGAAGGTGATCAGAAAGCTGATTCTGATGAAGAAACTGAGGATAATGAAGAAACTGAAAGTGAGGAGTCTGAGTGATTAACTGTATGTGAGGACAAATGTAATGACAACTGCATTGTAATTTAGATTTAGTCTCTTTGGCCCCAAAATTTGTGTCTAACAAGGGGGAGAACAACACCAACAACAATGTGTAATGCTGTTTGATTATGAATGAAAAATCTGTTTGCTTCTGAACTGAATAAGTGTATTTTTTTCTGTTGCAACAAGACTGGATACATATATGTTTGAGGGGGAGAAATCTCAAATATGATTCAACAGAAAAGTAATGCTATACTCTGATAAAAGATCTTCTGCTGCACTCTGAAAAATCAGAAAAGAATGTTAGCCAAAAATTAGCCAAAGGGGGAGTTTGTAGATGTCTAGAATTGGCAGAATTTTTGACCAACAAGAAATATTGAATTCAGTTCAGAATGTCCTATCAGATGTTGGGACATTATCAAACAGAGTATAAGAACTTAATTCAGGATGTCACACCAGATGTTGGGACATTGTGTAAATGACTTAAGTTCAGTTTTTCAGGATGTCCCAACAGATGTTGAGACATCTCAAACCTGCTACCAGAATTAATTAATGACTAACTGATCAGAGATATTTAAGGAGAGTTATCTGGAATTAATTAATGATGGATAAAAACAGTACAAGGCGCATCTGTAGGGAGTTTTATTATGAGGATTCAGATTAATCAAAAGAACTAAAATCACCTAGAATCTAGGAAGTAACAAACCCTAATTCAAGGTGGAAGCTGCATGCTTTTAGGACTGGATTAACCTACAGAAAGCCCAAATTACAAACACCTATTTAATCAACAGAAACTCACAGAATTGAGTACGAATTCCAGAAGACCAAATAGAGTGTTTATTGTTTTAATAGCAGGTTGTTTTTATTGTACCACTTTATGAGCTTTTAAGCAAAAGTGTATTTGTGACTTGATTGAAACTGTGAAGTAAGATCAAGCTGAATTGTTTGAAGAATGTCTTCAATTTTATTAAACTTGTAAACTTGATCACTGTGTGATTGAGGGGGAGTGAGTTGGTACTCATATCTAAGTTGTGTCTTAGGTAGAAATTGCATTGGGTAGATATTAAGTGAAAGATTAAACTGGGTTGTTTAAGTCTAGAATTAATATTACTTATAGTGGATTTCCTCCTGGCTTGGTAGCCTCCAGATGTAAGTGTGGTTATACACTGAACTGGGTTAACAAACTTATGTGTTGTTTATTTTTCTTGCACTTTAAGTTTTGGTTAAATCTGTCAAGTGTTGGGACATCTCATAGGACATCTCATACCTGATCACAGAATTTCAATACTAATGATAAAAGTGGAAAAGAAAATAATAATAATGATGAAGATAACAAAAAAGATTAATATGGAAATAGTGATAATAGGAAATAAAAATAATAATAATGATAATAATAATAATAATAATAATAATAATAATAATAATAATAATAATAATAATAATAATAGAAATGATAATTGTAATAATAATAGAAAAATAATAGAAATGATAAAATTGGTGATAAAAGAAAATAGGACATAAAATAATAATGATTTTTTTTATAATTTTGTGTAAATAAAGAAAATGGGTTAATGGGTTTATGGGATATTTACAAATGGGGTCTGATAAAATATTGTAATACGTGAAATTTTTGTGATGGTTGTATTGGTTAGGTAGTGGTGTTGAAAAAATAAGAAATGTATGGAGGTGGAGTCTTGGTTAATTGTAGTGTGGGAGAGAATCAAATGGTTTGTTGGAAAGAAAACTAATAATAAACTAATACTACTAATAATAATAATAATAACTATAATATTAATAATAATAATAATAATAACTATAATATTAATAATAATAATAATAATAATAATAATAACTATAATATTAATACAGAAAATATAATAATGGTAATAAGAAATAAAAAAAATGAAGGAATATTGCTAATAAAAAATAGAAAAAGCTGAAAATAAAAACCATTTTGAAAAAGAATGGAAGCAAGAATCGAACCCTAGTCCTTATAGTAACACAAACACAAGTCCATCCGCTGGGGCAGGTATACATCCATTAGTGAAAATGCACAAACAAATATATACTCCATAATTTTGACATTTTCAAACTTTCTCTTTTTCTTTCTTTATATTTTTTTTTTGATAAATTTATAATAATAATAACAAGAATAAAACTAAACTAATAACAATAAAAATAATAATATGAAATTCGGGACAATAATAATAAGAAAAAGAAATAAAAAATAATAATAATAATAATAATAATAATAATAGAAAACTAATAGTTTCTAATAAGAAAAGTAGAGATTTTTTTTATATTTTTGGATAATAATAAAAAGAGTAAAATATTTCTTAGATGGAAAATGGAATTACGAAAAAATATTTCTAATAATAATAACAATAGACTTTCATTTTTTTTTTGTATTATATATTTTTGATAAAAATACAAACTAAATAATAAAGATAGAAATAAAAGACTAAAAAAAATAAAAATAAAATTTCTTAATTTTGAAAATAATTAAATGCATTTTTTGATTTTGGAATATTCGCTAGACAGAAAAGTAAAATAATATATATTTTTAATTTTTTTTGAAACGAAGGTTAGACAGTAAAATAAAATAGTGCAGGTAGGACAAATTTGTGGTATGACAGATGCCCCTATCGAATTGTCTTAGACCGAGTAAGATGAATTGGCTCGCGTTCAATCTTTCAAGGTATAAGATAATTAGATATTAACAGACTCCAAATTTGTCCGATAAAAAGAAAAATTGCGAAAATAGCAGATGACTTAAAATTGGGAGTAACGGGTGACACATCAAGAACAAATTGACAATGTAAATCACTTATCACCAGAGGATGATAAGGCGAAAGACAGAAAAGTAAAGAATCACTATCAACAGAGAATGATAGGCGAAAGACGGGAAAATAAAGATCACTATCAACAGAGGATGATAGGCGAAAGACAGAAATAAAAAGATCACTATCAACAGAGGATGATAGGCGAAAAACAGAAATAAAAAGATCACTATCAACAGAGGATGATAGGCGAAAAAACAGAAAAATAAAGGATCACTATCAACATAGGATGATAAGCGCAAGACAGAAATAAAAAGATCACTATCAACAGAGGATGATAGGCGAAAAATAGAAATAAAAAGATCACTATCAACAGAGGATGATAGGCGAAAAAACAGAAAAATAAAGGATCACTATCAACATAGGATGATAGGCGCAAGACAAAAATAAAAAGATCACTATCAACAGAGGATGATAGGCGAAAGACAGAAAATAAAATCACTTATCAACTGAGGAAGATAATGCGAATATGAAATTTAAATATGGCTATTGAATCCGCTAAGAGGAGATGCCTGGAATCTTCGATTGATATGATTCTGACTTCCGTTGGGGAAAGAATTGGAAATTTGTGTTGATCCTGGATCCTGATTTATGCTATTATGCTTGATTGTTTTTGCAATGGTATTCCATAAGGATGGAGATACGATGCAAATGTTTATGCACTGAGATGTAAGTTCGATAATGTTGGGGATATGGAAAGCTGGTTTATTTAGGTATGTAAATGATGCACATGTTGTAAATGATTGAAATAAATGATGCTTATGCTGTTGATGATGCATATGAGCGATTGAATGGTGCCAGCTTGGTGGACTTTTGGTCTGGTAGTTGCCAATAACGATTGGACTTTGGGTGAGTGGAGGGCTTGATTCCCCGACACTCGATCTTTGATGATGTATGATCAGAAGATGGATCTGAAAGCTCCAAGTTGGGTTATCTGCTGATGAGCGAAGCGACTTAATTGACACCTGAAGACTGATTTGCTTTGAATGGTTGCCAATGTCTGGCAAGGTCTGCTTGTTTAGCTGGGGAAAAGAGATAAGAGGATTTGCTCCTGGCTTTCTTGCCCCTGGTTGAGCTGTTTGAAGATAATTTTCCCCTGATTGGGCCATTGAAGATGATTTTTGCCCCTGATTGGACTGTTGAAGTAGTCTTTACTCATACTGGCATCAATGAAGTTCAAATTTTCTCTTTTGATTGCCCATTATTGGGATTGTACTGAGGTCAAGTACTGAATTGCAATTAAATTATTCATATACAAATGGTAATGTTAATGTAAAGTTCATGTAAGTTTTGAAAAAGTCAATTTATTTGAATGATTGTGATAGTGTGACGAATGGACCGTTAGCCCAAACGAGGTGCTGATTTAGAAAGTGCGTAAAGGATGCAGCAAGAATAATGTGCAATTGAGTTTGAAGATTAGCAAATATATGGGAGTCAATTTACGCAACCTTGTTGGTAGCATGCTTTCAGAATAAACCGTGCCTCAATTAGGTCTTTCGAGGGTTGTAACGTGGTCTGGTTAATGGTTTGAGAAACAAAGGTATAAGGCTCAAATGATTTGTACCCATCCCTTCTTCGTGATGTTCTCCAGTCCTAGGTTCAGTTAACTCTGCACATGCCTTTGTTTTGACTTTGCAAGAGTGAAGATGAAGCTTTGATGTTCACTTGAGAATGGCAGTCATCTTTTTTGCTGGTGACCATTTGATTTTTGATTTGGTGGTCACTAATATTTGTTTTGTTTCTTTTGCTGAGGATTTGAACTCCTCTTTTGATTTGTTTTTTTTTGTCTAAGTCTCCCTTTGGGTGCTCAACTTAGCGGTTCTTTTTTTTTTGTTTGTATTTTGTTGAATATTGTGACTGCCAAATCATTGGTTGATGGTCCTCCGACGGGATGTCTCATCTTGCGATTCGAAGGTGTAGTTAGTTTAACTGAACAACTACCCTGCCCCGGGTTAAATGTAAGGGTTTGTATCCGAAAGAAACTCCTACTTCTAGGCTCGAAGTGGTTGACTAGGGATTAACTCCTTATATCTCCAGTGTTTGGGGATTTGAATAAATGCCTGTACATCATTGACGAGGTTTTATCTGAAAGCATACCGCAACAGTTATGGGTATTTCGTTTTCATCATCCTCCCTCAAATATTTGCTAAAGTGAAGTGAGGGAAATATTTTTGTGATTTTTGTGATAAATGATTCAAAACATGCATAAACATAACATTAACATAACCAAATACAGATAGCAATGTTCAGAGCAAATAGCACTTAAACAAACATTACAAAACAACAGGAATGCGGAAATAATAAATGGCACTGGCTGCCTTGATTTGAGGAATTGAACTTCTCTTGATTGAATACTTCAAAGTTAGAGACTACTCAGCTTGGTCTTCAACAACCCTTCAAATGTCTTCACTTGTTGGCCCCGTGCGGCGGCATTGGGTCATTCTGGACATTTGCATTTCTCGGAGTGAGAGTGAGGTCCTTAGAGTTGATCATATCCTGAATCAAGTGTTTGAAGGCATGGCAGTTCTCGATGGTGTGACCGGGAGCGCCTTTGTGATACTCACAGCGAGCATTGACATCATAGTTCCGGGCATTGCCAGTCTGAGGTGGCATATCTCTCAAAGTAAGAGGTCCTTTTGCTATCAGCTGTTTAAAGATTTCGGTGTATGACATAGGCAGGGGATCAATGTGCCTATCATATCCTCTTGGTTGATATGGTGGACGCTGTTGAGGAGCGCGTTGTTGCTGTTGACCAGGCCGTTGTGGATAAGCCGGTTGTTGGTACGATCCAGGTGCATATTGCGCGGCTGCAACCATAGGACGTGGATGTGGTTGATGAGCCATCTGAGGCAGAAATAGAGCTTGAAAAGCCTGCTGAAAAGGCATTGGAGGAACTGGCTGATATGGCATAGGAGCATATTACGCAGCAGCAACATAGGGATACTGATAGTAGGGAACTGGCGCAGGTGTACTCTGTTGAAAATTCCCATTTGCAGCAGAAACGACATTTGTTTCACCTTTTTTGTACCCGTTGAAAGGTTTCTTGACATTGGCTTGGTTGCTAGAACCTCCTTGGATCTTTCCACTTTTCAAACCTTCTTCAATTCTTTCTCCGACCATCACCATGTCTGAAAATCTAGAAGATACACTACTGATCAGCTTTTCGTAGTATTGCCCCTGTAGGCTACCCATGAAGATATCGATCAACTCACGGTCAACCAAAGGAGGATGCATTCTGGCGGCTAACTCCCTCCAGCGTTGGGCGTACTCCTTAAAGGATTCGCTCTCCTTTTGAGACATACTCTGAAGCTGAGTACGGTTAGGAGCTAAGTCAGTGTTGTACTTGTATTGCTTTTTGAATGCATCAGATAAATCGAGCCAAGTACGAACATTGTTGCGCTCAAGTTGCATGTACCATTCTAGAGACGCTCCAGACAGGCTGTCTTGGAAGCAATGGATCATAAGCTTATCATCTTTGGCATGAGCAGCCATTTTTCTGCAGTACATCCTCAAATGAAGCTCAGAACAGCTGAGGCCTTTATACTTCTCGAATTCTGGCAGTTTGAACTTAGCGGGGATCACAACATCTGGAACTAAGCACATGTCTGAGGCACTCAGAGAGGTTGAGTTGTGTCCTTCCATGATTCGGAGTTTTTCAGCCAACTCACGACACATCTTCATAGCTTCGGACTCTTGAACAGCATGAGGATTGGTGATTGGAACAGCAGTATGCATCTCATACTCAACTTGATGATTCTCTTCAGTTTGAGGAAACTGGACTTGAGTTGGAATAGGTTGAGCTTGAGGAATAGCACCAACAGTGACACCAGAAGCAGGTATTGGTTGGGAAGTGACCTCTTCAACAGCAGGAGTGAAACCTGGAGGCAAACCATAAACCAAAGGATTTGGAACTGGAACTGAAGGCATTGCTCATGAGGTAGATCCTTGCACTTGAGCATTGTTCATTGCGGCAGCAGCTTCGTGACGTTCTTCCATTCTTGCCAAAGCTTGCAAAGTCTCATAAATCTGGTCAATCTTGCTCTTGACCGAGTCGATCTCTTCCCTCATGGCAGCTTGTTCTTCTTGAATTACGTCCATCATTCTTCTAGTGTTGGCTCGAGTTAAGTATGGGCGTCTAGCACGATACGGGCGTCGGGAAACCAGCTTGATTTACTGAAGATGGAGGAACAAGAAATAAGTTTTTGGCTTTGGAATGAAATGCAATATGAACAAATAATGCAAATGAGATGATATGCAATGCCAGAATCCAGGATCACAAGATCAGGGTCTCATGAGTCCAAGGTACAGATGGAGGATACTTTGATCAGGAACTCACTGGGTAGACTCTAAAGTTTTAGGGATCCCAAAGTTATCAACTCATATGGTTGTTCATCACACGCGCCATAAGCATGACGGTTGATTGACTCCACCATATGAATCTATTTTGGGGTGAGATCTTCGTATCGACAACCCACGAGAGAAAATTTTCTCGGGAATCCATACTACGTGATCATCGACACAAGGTTTAAAACAAAGTCCTGGAGTTATGGAACTTTCTCAACTGTTTGATGCACGTGTCAATTTCATACATTCTTCGACAGTCAATCAACTCCATTGAGTAAGTCTATTCCAAGTGAGGTTTTCGAAACGAGCCACGCGAGGGCGAACCCTGGTGCCCAATACTACGCAACCATCAACCGATGTTTTAACCAAAAGGTTCTAAAGGCTCTCAGAGTTGATGACCCTAATGAAAGCAACTGAGCACACACGTCAAAGACTTGACGGTTGTCAGTATTCTCATCAGAATCTACTCCAAGTGAGGTTTTCGTATCGACAACCCACGAGAGTGGTTCTCTCGGGAGCCCATACTACACAACCTCGCTAACTTAAGTTTGTACTCGTAAGCCCGGGTATAGAGCTTTTCCCTCAAGTATCTTTTGCAATATATCGATCCAAATTATAGTACCAAGGAGCCACAAGATATATAAGATGGAATGCGATAAAGAAAGCGATAAAAAATAAACAAGCAAGGCATAAAAGCAAACATTCAAACAAACGCGAGAACCTAGACGAGGCTTGACTCACATAGGGGTGAACCAGTCCCCAGCAGAGTCGCCAGCTGTCGTACCCCGAAAAATACGACCTTACGTGATCCGAAAGGACGGAGTCACGCGCCGGACGGACTGAAGAGTCGCCACCTAATTCTATTTATTCCCGGGGAGGGAAAGGGAAGATATAGATACAATCCGGGAAGAGAAGGATGGGGACAAAGGTCAACGGAACCATTGCCTGGGTTCGGGAGTCGGTTATGTAGGGGGAAGGTATTAACACCCCCTACATCCATCGTACTCGATGGGAACCATCTAGGTTAAAGCGCGAGAAAGGATGTCTATGCTTAAACGAATTGCTTGCTAGAAGGAAATGAGTTGAATTATAAGTTAGATTGGACCTAGGTGCTCGACAAGGATTGAGATCCTCGTGCCTACGTACTCCCGTGTGCAATGGGAAAGTCAGAGCTTCGTAGTTCGGCCTACTAAGGGTAATGGTAGTTGATTTTATTATCTTTCTTCGATGAAAGGGTTTAGGAGTTGAAATGCACTAAAGACTATGGATAGTTTATCTCGCCCAACAAGACGAGCATCCTGCATCGAAATAATCGGAGCGAGTAACGAGAGCTCGTTATCCTCCTTTCTACCGCTTAAGGCTCGTGGCGTACATATCTTCTCGTATTATTAAAGTGTTTTATTTCCTAAGATCGCTTGACGTTGAATCAAGGGTTTGGATCTAATCGAAACGTTTTGGTTTTTTGAGGTTTAGAGGGTGCATGCAAATGGAGGTTATTTTTGTGGTTTGTTTAGCGAGGCACAAAGCGCTCGGCTCGCAAGGATAAGTGGATCCTAATAAACGAAAATAACTGGAAAATAAAGTGCAAGTGTGCAAGTGCAATCGCTTGGCGTTGGACCAAGGATTCAGAATTAAATAAAATGCGGAAAATAAAGTGCGTAAAAATTAATGGGAGAGGGATACAAAATAAATACAGGGGATTGCGAGAAATAAAGAGGTCTCGTTGTAATTAGCCCAAGAGAAAGCGTGTGTGCAGTGTTTTTGAACGGTTCGAAGGCGTTCGGTCTTTTTGATCGGGACACAACTATTCGAAGGCGTTGGACCTTTTAATCGAGCGCAACTATTCGAAGGCGTTGGACCTTTTCGGGACGCGATGAAATTTACTTCGTTTACTTCCTTAGAGCCGGTTTAAAGAAACCGTTCTATGAGGAGTGGAAACATGATTTTGTTGGAATGCGACAATAAATAAATTAAATGGAATTGCGAAGATTAATAATAAATACAAATAATTAAATAAATTAAATAATATTGGGAATATTTATAATGGTATAAAGAAAAATAAATTAAATTAAATTGAATTTTTATTTGGTCGAAATAATAATAAAATAAATAATAATAAAAAACTAATTAAAAGGAGGCCTCATAATAATTAAATTTTCCGATTAAAAGTATCGAGAACAATTTAATTTCTTTTAATATCATTGGCCCAAATAATAAAAAAACAATATAGAAAATGAAAATTACTTGATAAAATAAATATAAGAGATTACTATATACAAAACACAGAAATAACTCTAAACTTGCCTAAAATAAAGTTCAAAATAAGAACAATTAATAGAAATAATAAAATAAATAAATAAAAGGGATGCAACTGTGTCCAAGGATGGTATAAATAATAAACCAGAATGGAATGGGCTCTCAAAGCCCGACTACATTAATATTATAAAACAAATTAAAATATAAATAAAAAATAAAAGAAAACAATAAAAGGGGAGGCGATGGTTATGCTATGTGTGATTATGCCTCCTATAATAGTCTTATAAAGCCCAAACACAAGAAGCAATTTATGGTTAAAAGAAATAAAAATAAATAAGAAAAATATTAAAATAGGAAATAAAAGTATCAGGTTTCTTATTAAAAATAAATAAATTCGTTCAGCCCAAAGACTCTCATCAGCAACCTCACACTTTCATTTTCTCAACTTTTTCTTTTTTCACGCTCACATGAAGAAACAAAGAAAACAAAAGGGTCTCTCACCTTTCAATCTCTTTTCTACTCACGACTTCCACCCTCTTTGTTTCAGATCTGAGGATTGGTTTATGAATCTTTTCGGTTTCGTGATGGTGGATTTGGGGTTTTCAGCGAGGTCGTGGAGGATGTGCGGTTTTGGTTCTCTCACACTTTCGGTTTCTCGCATTGGTTTTGGGTTTCAGTTTGTGGGTTGGTTTGGCGGCGAGTTTATGGAAGGATCAAAGGTGGTTTTGGAGTTTGAGAGCCATAAGAAAATGGAGGCTGGCTTGTGTTCTTTTTTTTTTACAATGAAGAGTTTTTTTTGTTAAAAGAATAAAACATGAAGGATTTAAGATGGATATGTTTCCTATTGTTTTGCCGGTGATGTTCCTATTTATTCTTTTTTGTGAGCTGAATTTTTTTGGTTTCTTTTTTTGTAGAGGTTTTGATTGTTTTTTTCTTCTGTTTCTTTGAGTGAATGGAGCTGTTTTTATAGGGAGAATTAAAGAGGGTAAGATTGGTAAACTTGGAGAGAAAGATAGAAGGGGATAGAATTTGTTTTGACAGGTTGTTATTGTTGATGAGAAATTGTTATTGTTGTGTGAGTGGAGGTAGTGGTGGAGGAATTTTGCGTTGCTGCTGTGTAATGAGAAGACGTTGTTGCTGAGATTTTTTGGTTTACCAATAACAATATTAATAATATCATAATAATAATAATAACAATAAAATGGAAAATTAAAATGACAAATAACTATAATAATAATAACGGTAATAAATGATAAAATAATAATAATGGTAATGATAATGTAAGTAATAATAATAAAAGTGGAAATAATGGAAATTACAAAAACTAATAATAATAATAATAATAATAATAATAATAATAATATTAATAATAATATAAAGAAAAAAATAGTAAGAATAATGTAGATAATAATAAAAATAATAATAATAATACTAATGATAAAAGTGGAAAGGAAAATAATAATAATGATGAAGATAACAAAAAAGATTAATATGGAAATAGTGATAATAGGAAATAAAAATAATAATAATGATAATAATAATAATAATAATAATAATAATAATAATAGAAATGATAATTGTAATAATAATAGAAAAATAATAGAAATGGTAAAATTGGTGATAAAAGAAAATAGGACATAAAATAATAATGATTTTTTTTTTATAATTTTGTGTAAATAAAGAAAATGGGCTAATGGGTTTATGAGATATTTACAAATGGGGTCTGATAAAATATTGTAATACGTGAAATTTTTGTGATGGTTGTATTGGTTAGGTAGTGGTGTTGAAAAAATAAGAAATGTATGGAGGTGGAGTCTTGGTTGAATGTAGTGTGGGAGAGAATCAAATGGTTTGTTGGAAAGAAAACTAATAATAAACTAATACTAATAATAATAATAATAACTATAATATTAATAATAATAATAATAATAATAATAATAATAACTATAATATTAATACAGAAAATATAATAATGGTAATAAGAAATAAAAAAATGGGGGCAAGAATCGAACCCCAGTCCTTACAGTAACACAAACACAAGTCCATCTGCTGGAGCGGGTATACATCCATTAGTAAACATGCACAAACAAATATATACTCCATAATTTTGACAATTCCAAACTTTCTCTTTTTCTTTCTTTATATTTTTTTTTGTGATAAATTTTATAATAATAATAACAAGAATAAAACTAAACTAATAACAATAAAAATAATAATATGAAATTCGGGACAATAATAATAAGAAAAAGAAATAAAAAATAAAAATAATAATAATAATAATAATAATAGAAAACTAATAGTTTCTAATAAGAAAAGTAGAGATTTTTTTTATATTTTTGGATAATAATAAAAAGAGTAAAACCTACGATGTGAGAAATTAATTTTTTGAGAATAATGAATGTATATTTTTTAGATGGAAAATGGAATTACGAAAAAATATTTCTAATAATAATAACAATAGACTTTCATTTTTTTTGTATTATATATTTTTGATAAAAATACAAACTAAATAATAAAGATAGAAATAAAAGACTAAAAAAAATAAAAATAAAATTTCTTAATTTTGAAAATAAATAAATGCATTTTTTGATTTTGGAATATTCGCTAGACAGAAAAGTAAAATAATATATATTTTTGATTTTTTTTTGAAACGATGGTTAGACAGTAAAATAAAATAGTGCAGGTAGGACAAATTTGGGGTATGACAAGGCCCAACAAAAAGACAACAGAAGAAAAAACAAAAATCCTGAAGACTCTGCCCGGAGTTACTTTTCACGGCCATCATCCTCTTCCTCTTCCAACTCCTCCTCAGCTTCAAAGGGGCACACAATCTCCCCGTCAGCCACGCAGTAGTTATGGGCTGACCCCTCCATCACAAGCCCCGGGTTCAACACCTTGAGCTGCTCGGTGGCATTTTCAAACCCATCCTTGAACATCACAACCAATTCTTTGTTGAGTTCGCGGATATGACCAACCAACTCGCCCTGAGTGCGAAGGGCAAGCTCCTCCTCAGTCTCATTATCCCGAGGGCGGATTGTACCCTCGAGCAAAGCAACCTGGGCATGGAGCTGCACATTTTCTTCAGCCACCTTCTTATGCCTCACAGCTTGATCCTCCAAACTCTGCTTCTCAGCCTTCAGAGTATCCCGCTCGAGCTTCATTTCTTCCAGCTCAGACTTCAGCCCTGACTGTAACTTGTGCTCCTCTTTGTAGTTGGATAAATCCTTAGACAATTTATCCTTCTCATTCCGGGCAGCCAAGAGGGCATCCTCCAAAGAAGCTGTGGAAACAGCAGTCTCGGACAGGACCATGGCGGTCTCCATCACCGGGATGACAACGGCCAAGTCTCTAGCCAGGTCTTTCTGTCGGGCGTCTGATTCCTGGATCAAAATGGCCCTCGCCTCGGGCGCCGCCACCACGACGGAACCTTCGGCCCTAAAGAACTCCTGCTCCAGGTAGCAAGGAGGCAGCAGATAACTCCTAGGGGCACCAGACTCATTTCCCCCCACAGCAGTGGACCGGGCAAGAGCCCCGTCTAGACGTTTCTGCTTCAGCAGAGGAGAGTTGGAAGGTGGAGGACTGTCCCGTATGTGGATCGGGGAAGTTTGTTGAGCATGTTGAGGAGAATTGGTGGTCGGGCTAGAATTACCCGAGCTTCCTACCCCGAGCTCCGCAGCTACCTCTTGGACACGAGCAACCGCTTTCTTATTCTTTTTTGGGACCTTGTCCGGGGCCCCAGCTTGGTTCACCAGCTTAAAAATCGCTCACGGTGGGCAGGCATAGTTCCTACAAAACAAAAACAAAAATATTAGTTGAACGGACACAGGATCGAGAAAAGAAAACAAGTAAGAAAGACCTACGCAATAATTCCATGGCTTCCTTGTCTGTATCACGCGCGAGCAGAGCCCTGGGGTTTATAAGACGAGATTCATGAATAGGCTTCCCGACTTCATCGACGTATGGGTTGTTTTGTCGGTCCACCCAGACCGCCAAGGTGAAGCTCTGTACGTACTCCACCAACCTCTTATAGGCCAGTCTGTCCTCGAGCCCATGCTCAAGAATCTGACCCGGTAGTGGCTGGTCGATATATTGAAATGGTCGGGCTGCCATCTCAAGGGGATCCTCGAAATAAGCTTCTCCTCCCCATCGGAATTCTGTTTGTAATAGTAAAGGGAGTTTAAGGCAAAGCGGGTGATCGGCTTCACCGTATACCATCGCCCCTTAAAATGTCGGGCAGAATCGACATAAATCTTGAATAATCTCACTGGATGCTTTAGCGACACCCAGCTGTAACCTCCCCAGGAACCCGACTGTTGCAGGTGGAATATGTGGAAGAAGAGGGGCAAGGTACACCCGACGCCAAGGAAGCGACAGACTATCTCGAACGCTCGGACAAAAGCGATAGCATTCAGATGCAGTTGCGAGGGCGCCAATCTGAGCCACCTAAAAACTCCCATCTGAAAATCGTTGAAGGGCAGCCTGACCCTTGCTTCTCGAAAGGAAAATTCGTACATAGCGAATTGCTTCCCTGGGAAAAAATTACATATCCGGTCTGTCTCTTGAGGAGCAAGACATTTCCAGTTCACAGGGTCTTCGGGGCGGATATCCTCCACCACGGCGTATGCGACGGTCGTCTCATCTGCAAAGTATTATTCTTCTTCCAACGATTCATCCACGACCCACGACAGGTCATTACGCCCAAATAAGGAGACATGCTCGTTTTCCTCCTCGACATTCCTTTCGTCGATGTTCCGATGCTCGACCTCCCCTTCGTCAACTTGAAAATGTTCGACATCTTCTTCCTCGACCTGCCGATGCTCGGACATACCTGAAACGCAGACAGGAAAAGTGAATTCGACATCGCGTCAAATCCACCCTTCCACCGCAAGTCAAGTGAAAGGGAGAAAAGCTAAAACGCCTGACTAAACTAGAACAACGAAGGGACAAACCTCGCATGCGTCCGAGCATGTGCAAAATCCCTAGGAAAGTAAAGAGATTTTGCTCGGCGAACGCATCGAATACCGACGGTCGTATGAAGATTCTGACTTACACATTCATACGTACATGAACTCTACGCCCGTGACATGCTAGCCTTGCCCTGGATGTTCATACGTGTATGAATTTCATGCCCGAGACATGCTAGTTTTTCCCGGGTTATTCATGCACATATGAATTTTGTGCCCGCGGCATGCTAGTCCTGCCCGGGATATTCATACCCGAAACCTAAAAACTACCCCTAAACCCAGATTTTTCTACTCTACACGAAAGTTTGCTTAATCTACGCAGACATATCAGGCATTTTCCTACTTACCAAACAAAAAAGTACACAAAACAGATAAGTTGAGGTTGTTACCTGACGTAATGGAGACGCGGAGAAGACTGTTGCGCGCAGGCAGAAAATGGTGGTGCAGACAGCGAAGACAGAAAGAATGAGAGTTCTTCTCAGTACTTCCGGTTAAACGTGAGAGCGAAAAAGTTCAAATGAAGTGGACCAACCCCTTTATATAGAAAAGGCGCGTGGACGGACACGCTAGGTTATCATTACCTAGACCCTACACCGACGCTAGCACGAGATACGAAGAGACGCACCATTAATGCTGAGACACGTCAGTCCATAAGAATCCTGAACGACGTCGAGCGACTACAAATCTCCCCGACCACAGGAAATGTCCTCGGCCTCTGTGAACGCCACATGCCCGACAACCATAACAACACATGCAACAGTTTGACTAACATCATGCTCGACACAGGTATGTGTTCGACACCTTCTTCAACGCGCCCATGTCCGACTATTTCATAATTCATCGCTCCAGCTCGGAGACTCGACTTGGGGGGCTCCTGTTCCGGACTGGGCCTCCAGACTATATTGGGCTACGACCCAATATGTCGAGCAGAGGCCCATACGCTCAGGCAAGCACGCCTTCTAGACGGACAAGGACGCTTAACGATCGGGCACACATGCTAGGTATCGAGCGCACACTCAGAACGAACAAAGAACGTGTCTGCTAGTTCACTTGCCACGTCACCCAACCGTCCCCCATTATCTCCTGAAGGATATGGGTGATTGGACCAAGGACCAGACCATTTAGCTAGGTCTTTACGCTTCTCACGCGTTCCTTGGCAGTTCTTCCTTGGGCCTAGCTAATCCAGCCATAGGAAGGACCTTGGCCCAGCGTTGGGGGCACTATAAATACCCTTTTTTACTAAAGGGTCATATTTTCTGATTCCACTCTTCTACTTACCTATTTCATTGTACCTCTATTGACTTTGACATCGGAGCACCTTGCAGGTACACCCCCTCCATTTCATCCACTTGCTTTCTTTACTCAATTGCTGGAAGGTCCTCCTGATCAGGAAAGATCAATTACTAACATAAATAAACATAAATTTCCCATGTTTTGATTGATACATTATTTAAAATATATTTACTTTTATTTTCTTTAATCATACGAATATTGTAATAACTCGTGTCTTGCCACAAATTTTGGATTGAATACTCATACATTCGCATTGTACTGGTGTGTTACACACATTTGTTTCTAAAATATAATAAAGTGTTAAATGCACAATTTTCCCCTTCAATATAGGCAAGTTTCATTTTATCCATTTAATTAATTTCTTTTTGAAGTTTCCCCTAAAATATTAAAATACTAAGTCTTTTGCCCCCTAAGTGAAAAAATTACCCCTTGTAATTTTTTTATTTATCCTTAAATTCAATGTTAAAATCGCACGCTAAGGGGGTAATTAAAAAATTATTACATTGGACATATTAAAAAATTTAAAATTAAATGGGTAAAACGAAATTCCTCTATATCGCGTGAGGAAAGTGTGCATTCCCCTATATTTGGATTAGTAATATATTTGTCTCCCGTAATTACACTAATCAAACGATTTATACTGTTATCATATTAATGACATTATTATTAAAGAAGAGAATTAACTAAAACGAAAACAATTATTATTAACTTGTAATATTATTATCATTAATTATTAATATCTTAACATATAATTGATATTAATGATTAGAACTAATAATAGTAATAATAAATAATATAATGTTAATATATATATATATATATATATATATATATATATATATATATATATATATATATATATATATATATAATAATAGTAGTATACTAAGTATGTTTAATATAATAAAAACAAAACAAAAAAGAAAAATAAAGAAAACAAAAGAAGGGTGGGACTGTAAAAACAAAACATTTGTTAATAATAATAATAATAATAATAATAATAATAATATAATTAGTAATAATAATAATAGGATAATAATAATAATAATCAAAATAATAATAATAATAATAATAATAATAATAATATAAAATAAAAATAAATCAAAAAAGAAAAGAAAAAGAAAGAAAACAAAAGAAGGAAGGTGGGACTGTAACATGCAAACTTGTTCTCAGTTTGTTTTTTCTTGCAACCTGTAACAACAACAACAACAATAATAATAATAATAATAATAATAATAATAATAATAGGATAATGATAATAATATAATATAATGATATTATATATAATTATAATATATATATATATATATAAATATATATATATATATATATATATATATATATATATATATATATATATATATATATATATATATATATATAATAATAATAATAAAATATAAAACAAAAATAAATTAAAAAAAAGAAGAGAAAATATAAGAAGGACGGTGGGACTGTAACATGCAAACTTGTTCTCAACTTGTTTTTTCTTACAACCTGTAACAACAACAATACTTATCATTAATAATAATAATAATAATAATAATAATAATAATAATTATAGGATAATAATAATAATAATAATATAATATAAATATAAATGTAAATAATAATAAATAATATAATGATATATATATATATATATATAAATATAATAGTATAAAAAGAATATTTAATATAAAACAAAAAGAAAAGAAAAAAAAAACGTAACAAACTATGGATCCAAATTAAAAACAGAAGAAGAGAAGATGAATCAAATACGGATCCAATAATGAAATAACAACAAATAGTTATCAAAATCCAAAAGTAAAAGAAAAAGCACTTACATTTCAAACACGAATTCCCTTGACTCTAACCTCCCTAGATTGCAACATTAAAAAGCTTTGTACACGGTTAGTTGCGTAAATTATTTTAAGGAAAATGAAAATGGAAGAAGAAGAAGGAGAACGAAAAAGAGGAAGAAGAAAGACTAAGAGAGAGTGAACGAAGAAGAAGAGAGATATTTTCGTAGATTTGAAGAAAATAGGCTAGGGAGAAGAAGAGAGTCAGATGGAAGAAGAAAAAAAAAATTATTTGGAACAAAACCAAAAGTTATGGAAGAAAAACTGTTTTGTGAAACTGTCAAAAAAGGAATGTGTGAGGGATAGTCGTAATTGTTGTTTTAATTTTTTTTATTAATTGGAATTTATTATTGCAATTTTTATGGGAAAATAATAGGAAGAAAAATATGGAGATTATGAGACCATCCGTGTGGTAGCTATTAGAGATGGTAAAATTATCCACGTGGCAGCTATTGGGAAGAAAAGAATGACTTTTCTTATATGATAAATATCTAACTTTATATATGCAATGGAGAAACAAAGAATATAAATTATATATATGACTTTTGTTAGAGGAATAAAAGAAAGTGACTCATTGTAACACCCCGTATTTTAATAAATGCTCTGGATAATATTAATTAAGATTAATAGGGTTCCGTTGTGCTCTGAGAGTTTTCAACTTAAATAATTAGAGAAACTGACGAACTTAAATTAATTAATTAGTATTCTCTGACTCAGAGGTTTATTAAATAATTGACTCAAAGTCATTGTTGGATACTCTCAATTTGGACCCGTTAGATTATTAACAATTTATTATATTAGTATAACAATTGTTTGTTATGTAACATAAAAACAACTTATGTGTTAGAAAGTTTGTAAGAAAGAAAGAAAATGAAAGAAAAGGAAGAAGAGAAAGAAGAGAGAAAGAAGAAGGAAGAAACCCTGGAAGAGGAAAAATTTGGATCATCTCCATCTCTTCATCAATCTTCATCTTCATCTTCATGGTTAGAGGAAGGTTCTAGATAGAAAATTTTGAAATTCTAGAGTTTTAGGTTAGAAATGATTAATTTGATAAATCGAAGTTTCTAAGGGTTAAAATGCTGAAATAATCAGGTAGTGTAGTCGGGTTACATGTATGTTAAACCTACTATGATTGCTTGGTTGATCCGTAGTGTTTTGATTGAGTTTGGATGAGTTTTATGATGAAAAAACAGAGTTTTTGAGCTTTTGCAACAAGGTTAATCGATTAACCAAATGGTTAACCTATTAACCAATGTATAATGTTGTTTTACATGAAATTTAGACTGGTTAATCGGTTAACCAAATGGTTAATCGATTAACACTGAGACAGTTTTGGAAAAATGTTTAAAAACCCGTATCTTTTGAACCGTAAGTCTGTTTCGGTCCCCGTTCGAAGCGTTGGAAAGCTATGAAAACGTACTATCCAATGGTAAAGGAAAATATTACTTTTTAAGCGGAAAATATTTATTTATTTTATGCCGATTAAAAATACTGATTTTGTAAATCTAATTCGTGAAGCATAAAACATGCAATTTAAAGTATTGTGAGGAACCTTTCCATAAACCAATAATATGGTCTAGTAATGTAACTAAAACTATTTAGATGGTATTGTTTGTATAATTGATGTGTATGTATTTTTTCTTAGCATGTAATTTATTGTATTATGATTGTCATGGCTTGAGATGGGTATAACATTGAGTCCCATGGGAAGCCTTGATTGAGTAAGTCTTGAGGTGGGTATTACACTAAGTCCCATGGGAAGCATCAATGAAGTATTGAGGTGAGTATTACACTGAGTCCCACAAGAAGCATTGAGTAAGTCTTGAGGTGGGTATTACACTGAGTCCCACGGGAAACATCGATAAATTCTTGAGGTGGGTATAACACTGAGTCCCATGGGAAGCATCTGTAGTGACTTGAGATGCGTATAACATTAAGTCCCATGGGAAGCCTTGCTCGATAATGTCTTGAGGTGGATATTACGCTAAGTCCCACGGGAAGCATTGGTAATGGCTTGAGATGGGTATAACATTCAGTCCCATGGGAAGCCTTGGTTGAGTAAGTCTTGAGGTGGGTATTACACTGAGTCCCATGGGAAGCATCAATAAAATCTTGAGGTGGGTATTACACTAAGTCCCACGGGAGGCAAATGGTGAGCACTTGAGGTGGGTATTACATTGAGTCCCACGTGAAGTGTCGAGAATGTTGTATGGATGTTCCATTTTGTTTTGGTTCTTTATAGAGACGTGACCTTAGTTTTGAGTAGTGAATAGATTCAAACCTTTAGAACCGAGAGAACTCTAAGACAGGGAACTTACTGAGATATTGATACCTCACCCCACTATTGTGTTTACTTTTTATGTTTCTTCTACAAGTTTGATTTACAAGTTGAGCTATACCCGGGATGTTTCAAGAGAAGCATATATTTAGTTTCCACTGTGTATTTATCTTTTGTACAATGATGAATATTGTATTTGATCTTAGTATTTTTTATTTTAGTATGATTTCCATGTCTTGTACCATAGTTGTCTTATGTTTTAGTATTGGTGTAGAATGTGAATTATTCTATTAGGCACTTATGATGGTGTCAGTACCAATTAAACTCTTGTATAATGATATTCTAGGTATTTATTATATGAGGCGTTACAGTTGGTATTAAAGCAGGTCGTGTCTTCGACCTAGCCTTGAAACATCATAAGTAAATCTTTCCTGCCTCTTAAGTGTGTCTTGCTGGCACGATTCTTAATATCATATTATCTAGTATTGGGTCTGATCAACCAAATATTATGTATGTGAAAGGTAGAATCATGGTTGTGCGACCATGAGGACTTTGGAGTGTTATTGTAACTTATGTTGTGAGTGTAGGCTCAAGACAGGAGTTGTTAGAGAGGAATTTTTGGCCAGCTAAGTTGGAGTCTTCTTAAGAGTTGTACTTCTTGTAACATGGAGTTGTAGAGTAGTGTGTTGTTTGAGAAATTCTTTGGAATGGATAGAGTCTGAAAGGTAAAGATCTCTATAGGGTGAGTGCTCAAGGTATCAAGGAATATGTAAAGTCACTGGTAGATCAGTATTGGTCACTGGTATGGACAAGAGTTCTGAGAAATCCCATTCCATGAAAAGAGAAGATGCTTTGTGGAACGTGTGACGTAAGGTCCGGGAGTGAGTTAATTGTTAGTGTTTCAATTCTAAGGTCGCAGTGGTATCTTAGATGGACGAGAAACTAAAACAACAACATCAAACATATATATTTTCATTCATATATATATATATATCATCAAGTTTGATGCCAACAACAATATTCATGTTTATACAAAACATCCATCCAACAGATACATATACACAATGCATCACCAAAAATGGCACTAAGCCAACCTAACTACCCGGTGCTACATATCAGAGCCGACCGACCAAAAGATGAAGACAAGCTTCACAAAAATATGCCATCCAGTAACCTACTCTGCAATGCCTCATAGAGCATCATAAAACAGCAGAAGGGTGAGAAACATTATCATAATAACATTGCATACAATTATATATCTCAACATATAACATACACATAAAACATATTCTCACCACAATTCACACCTCATCACCTATACACATCGTAACGTGTACATACACAAATCAAGCATGTTCATCATGCACCAATTCACTAATTCACATAAACTTACATTATTTATGTTTATTCCTCAATTCTATTCATTCCGCATAAACATACGTCTAGCTATGTTTAATCACACATATACATTACAAATGTATAAATCACATACATATACATATATCAAACATGCATATATACAAACAAGTATGTCTCATCACACATACTATCATCTCTATAATACTCCAAATAAACATATGCACATTCATGTTTATTTCTGCATATCATAATTAAAATGATAAAATGCAACTCATAGAGACCGACACACGACTCTATGCAGATGCAAATGCGGTACCGACTCAACAATTCAACAAGTTCACTCAGGAACCAAATGGAATCATCGCTTGTTACCTAAAGTAACTCCCCATCGGGCACACGATGTTCACCCATTGCTCACACCCCACATGGGCACACAATGTTTATGGATTACTCACACCCCACACGGGCACACAATCCGATTGCTCACACCCCACACAGGCACACAATCAATGTGAATAAATCACCCATCGCTCACACCCCACACGGGCACACGATTTTTCTGGATTGCTCACACCCCACACGGGCACACAATCCGATCGCTCACACCCCACATGGGCACACGATCTTGTTGTAGTCATCGCTCACACTCCACATAAGCACATGATGCTACAACTGATTCACAAAGAATCCCACAACACAAGAATGCATACATTATGCTTACATGCAAAATGACACACAACATTCTTGAAAATTCATACATATTCACAATATAGTTATGCATTCATCTCATACAATTAGCATACATTCACATTTAATTCAAGCAATGAATCTACTTGCCAAACGGCCACAACACAACAATCCAACCCACAATTCCATAATTAATTCATTTACGTTTTATCGGAAAAGTCGGGTGAAAGTCGGCTAAACATTTCATTTCTTCGCGTCATTAATTTCTACACGTTTCTAGCTTCGAATCGATATAAGGATCACTAAAAACGGATACCTGAAACTAAAGCTACGGATTAAAACACATAACCCCTCAAAAACCTACAGGCTCGCTGAGCGCCCTCTCGCTCGTTGAGCGAGAATCTCCGTGGAACTTTCACTGAGCGAGGCATAGCTCATTGAGCGACCACTGCGATTTCCAGAATTTCCAGTTGCATAGCAGTCAACTCTAAACATCCCAAAACTCCAAAATACTTCCATAAACATGATCAACAACATATTCTAGCTATCATACTTTGGCTATAACGATTTCCAACCGATTAATCCATATATTTCTCACATTTTCTCTCAAACCCAACTATTCATCTTCTCTAACTTCTACCAAATCATAAACCCACAAAATCTAACACATACATAATCATATACAATATTAAGATAACAATGTTTATCACCCTTACCCGATTATACCGATTCCTAGGAGCAATCTTGAAGCTTTTCCAACTTTCCCTCTTTTCTCTTCTTTTTCTCTTCTCTCCTTTTCTTTCTCCTCTTTTTCTTTCTCTTCTTTACTAACTTTATATTTCACTCTTTCTCACTCTCTTATATTCTTTTCTCTCTATTTCTACACTTAACTCTATTCTTTATATTTCTTTCCAACCAAATATCATTTTCTCACAAAAACACCAATCCTACTAATTTCTAACTCATCACTAATTAACAAATACCTAAAATACCCTTCAAACCAATTTTACCTGAAAATTCACAAAACGGTAAAATCTCACAACATAATATATCATCACATTAATTTCTCAACAACAAATATCATCATGATAATTTCACAAATAAAACAATTATCATACAAATAAAATAAAAGACTCCAAAAAATTGGGAAAATCGAATCGGGGCGTTACACTAGGGACCAAATTTGATCAAGAAATGACGGAGGAATCATGAAAAATCAAGAAAACCAAAACTTACAATTTTTGGAAGGTTAGGGTTTCCAAAAATGGCAAGTTTTGGCCATTTTGCAGCCAACTTCAAGAGAGGCATTCTCCCAAAATAAAATCCAATTGAAAATTCCACTTGGGCTGTATGAAAGAGGACATCTTGAGCTTCAAAACCATAGGTGGAACATGTCTATAGCATTAAAATTGAGTGAGTTATGATCTTGCAAAGTTTGGACAAATCAAGGCAAAATAGGGCAAGAGGCAGGGCATGCCTTGCAGCCTGCGCGCGTGACTTGCCAGGAATTTTGTCAAACAAGTGGAGGGAAAGAAGTAAGTCCATTTTTCTTCATCAAGATGACCTCAAATGAAAAATATTCCAACATGAAATTTATTCCTTGCCATGTCTTCTATAAGTTTGATGTTGGGCAAATTTCCATTTGATCATTCTTTCATGGACATATGGAGGGTCAAAGTAGTGATGTGCTAACTGGTTCACCATAGGCACCAATTTCCAAGACATGATAACTTCGTGCAGGCCAAGAAGGTAGATATTTGTCCTTGTATTCAATACTCCTTTTGAATGACTTAAAAGCATTGTTTCACCTTGATGCCAACACCAAAGGTGTTCCATGAAGTATGATCTTCAAATTGCTCACAAGAATTATACCAATCGATGCCTTGGTCATGAATAAATCATCCATGGAAGCGCATTACACCAAACTTGCTTTCTTGCTTCAAAAGGTATTGCATTGTGAAAGGATTTTGAGTTCAGTCAGCATGTGTTCATCAGTTAACATAGAGATATCATATTGCATTGCAGGATTACATGGCTGCAGGATCATGATAGTTACCATGTATCTCATGAAAAGCCAACATGATACACTCATCACAAGTAGCAATTGTATGCTTGTTTTATCATGCTAGTTACCATAGAGAACAAGCAAGAGGACCTGCATTGCCTTGCTGTATCATTGATCCATCCAGTCCCATTTCACTTCACTTCATCTCACCATAACAAGCATGTTCCACATCACATTGGATCCAATTCGTGCAAATTAATCCAGCATTGCATAACTAACTTCAACTCAACTCTAACTAATTTGACTCACTTAACCTCACATATAACTGTTAACCATTATGAGTTAGAAGCTAACCACACCTATATAAGATGCAACCCTCACTAAAATTGATCCAATTCCATCATTTGCTCGATTCCACTCAAAAATTCCTCTGAATTTCTCTATGCACTTTGAGAAATTTCACTTGCATTTTGCCTTCTGTTCATCTGCATCTTCATCAATACAAGCTCATCTTCCATTATTCTTCATTCTCTACAATTTTTGAGCAAGATCCATGGAGGAATTCAGCTGAAATATCAAAAGTGCACCAAATCCAATATTCAAATTGGCAAGAATCTAAGGCATTTCAATTCACAACATTGCATTCACCATTATTGCAACTTCATCATCTTGATTGTCACAAGATCTATGGCCTCAACAGCTTGAAAGCTTCCAAGATCTAATTATGCAACATCACTGCAATATCTCATTCTTCTCCAAGATTTCACAAGAACTGAGTGTTTATTTAACTCTAGAAGGATTCAAGATCAAGTAGTTAAGAGATTGCAATCAAAACCTCTGGATTTCTTCAACAATTAACCTCTGCATTTCCAGGTTTTTGTCCTGAATTTATCTTGTATGATTTCAATTGATTTTGGTTGAATTGCATTGGTTTAAGCTTGATAGAAGCTATGGTGGTTCTGGCTAGTTGATAGACCTTCTAGAGGCATAGTTGCAGTTTCCAGGTATCATATTCTTTGCTTCGATTAGGTTTATTCACGCATGAAAAATGGATTCTAAGGCTAGATTAGTGATCTGATCAATGAGACGAACCCTTCCATGGTTTTAGTTTACATTTTAGTGAATGTTTGTGCTTTCCCTAACTGGAGAGTGAACAGAGAATATGATCGTAGACTAGCTCTGGCCATCTGAATAATGCCCTAGAATTTATGGTACTTTAAGTTGTATCCATCTGATCATGTTCATCCTGTGTCTCCCAGCTTGCCAGCGCATAAAAAAACTCGTGCAGGTCATGTTCCTTATTTCCATAAAGACCTGGGCTCAGATTCATATTCACACCCCCATGCAATTAGGCCCAGTCTAATTCAGTTGTTTTTCTAAACTAAATGCACCCCTGCGCCTTTTCTTTTATTTTTATTTCTATTTTCATTACCATTTAGATTTTTATTCAATAAAAATACCGATTAACTTCCAAAAATCCTAAATTAATTCACACATCATTTTTAACATTTTCATAAATTTTCTACAATTTTTGTTTTTATTTTCCATTTATTTTCTGACCAGAATTAAATGTCCATTTAATTTCTTTCATATTTTCTTCATTCTAAACGCTTTTCCTTCTCCAATTTCTTTCTTTCAAACCAAAAGAGGTATAGGTCCCATTCCTTTTTCCCTAACAAGAGGACACCTTGATGGTCATAAAAATATTTTTCCATAATTTGTAGGTCATGTTTGGTCTCTTTTTGAACCCTTTCTTTTGACTTGATCACAAAAAAACCCTAATTCTCTTTGAACATTCATTTGAGTGAGTTAGAATCCAAATTTTTGTGAAATTTTTTAGAGGTGTGTTTTCCCCTGGTTCATGACTCAGAATGCCCATTTTCATAATTTTTCAAAGCCATTTGATATTTTTTCAAGTATCTTGAGTCACAAGTTACATTTTGGTCCTCACTTCTACTTTCTTCTCCTTTCATTTTGGTAAGGAATTTATGCCATTCAATTGAGATCATAAACTTGAGTCTTTTAGGTACAATTAGATGTCTCTAATTGATTTGTGTCCACTTTAGGTCCTGGAGTTTGGGATTTGTAGGTCATTTGGTCCATAAGTCACATATATGCTCATTTGTCCTAATTTTTCTCCTCCTTACATCTTCACACTTCTAAATCCACCTTATGAGTATTTCAAGCATGTTATATAATTTTTATACATATTATGAGTGTTACATAATCATTTTCTTATATTCATTTCAAGTTATGAGCCTTTGTGATCCTTTTAGTGTCATGTGGTGTCTTAAAACTTCAAAATCAAACTTTTTGGTTCCTTAATCCTAAGGCCTTTCATTCTAACTCATGTGTGTCTATTTTTTAGTCTAAGCTTCATCTTAGAATTTCATTAAGCCCCTAGATTTTGTATGAGAAGTTCAAGTTCCTTTGACGATGTTTGACTTTTTATTCTAAGTCTTTTTCTTTCTTTGGAATCATATGTTCAATTCTTCTTGTTCTTTCTTCATTCAACATATTGTTTGAATCCCTATCACTTGAATATCTTTTCTCCCTCTTTGTTTCACATCTTAGGACACTCTCATTAAGTGTTAGCTTCTGGATTTTTCATTCACCTTTGACCTCATGCAAGTTTACCATGCTTAACCACTTAATTTCTTCATGTAACTTCACCTTAACTCCTATTAGGGTTTAACATTATTTTAGGGTATATTTTGAAGTTGTTTTTCCTTATGACTTTAGAATACTTTGGTATAAGTTAGCTACTACCTCTAGAAGTTAGCTATCATGTAAGGTGCCTTATACTTAGGTCTTAGTCTTAGAAGGTCATTAATACTTTTCCTTAGCTAGTGTGGAGCTTTCCTTGGGTTATGGTGCTTAAGTGTTCAAATTGCTTTATCATGCTAACCTTTGTTTTGTAGGGGGGGGGGGAGATTGAGGTAAGTATTACTTCTTTCCCATCTTTTATGCATTCTAAATGTGTTTTCCTTAGCACTTTATGCTTTTCTTTTATAGGTTTCCCTTTTGTTCTTTAGAACTAACTTAACTTCCTCAGGAAGTAAGTTGAGTTCTAACTCTCTTTTCTTCTTTTCCTTTTTCTCATTAGGATTAGAAAACCTCACAAACCATTATGATCCCCCTTTTGTATATAATAAATGATTTAGGGTTATGTCTTAGTCCCCATAGTTTTGCCTTTCTCAATTTGTGTCTTCTTCTCTCATCTTCAAACAAAAATCCAAAAGATACTTAATAAATGCTTGAAGTAGTCTCTTGTGTATAGCCTTATTCCATGAGGCACTCATATTCATTCCATCTTGGAATAGTGTGAGCTTGTCTAGCATGATGTACAAGTCTGATAATGAGACTATCTTCACAAAGAAAACATAAAAGACATTTCTTCAAAAGCTACAAAAACATGTAATAAGTTCAACAAGCTAGTGAACTTAGACCCTAATCCTTGGAAACAAGTCTTGGATAAATTCTCCTTACTTGGTGTGCTTGTTCTACTATTCCATCTTGTAATGTAGTAGTAAGTACACATTCCATGGAAAAGAGTTTGAATTCACTTCCTTGTGCCAAATTCATAGAAAACTCTTAAAAAGCAAACAACAAACAATAAGCGTCTTTTTCTGCGGGAATTCTCTTCTCATCTCATTCACTCTCAACACGAACTTATGACAACTTGTCTCATTTGCAAGACGGTAAACGTACTCGTTCAAGGCGAGCCTGCAACACCTGAGCATAGACATAAGCAGTTCCAGCTCATAAAAAACACAAATAATTAGTTCCTGCCTTAGTTAGTTGAACTACGTCGACTCTGATCCTCATTTTCCCGATGAGGTACGTAGGCAGCGGGGTAGGACCTGTGCGAGCACATTCTTTATTTTCCCTACATTTTCCCCATTATTTATTTTAGTTCTTTTTTCTAGGTCTCTCTCATTCCAGTTCCAGTTAGAAGTTCCTTTTGTTCAGCAACATCTTATTTCTCACCCTTTGAAACAGAATTACAAGCATGGATCCCGTCGAGTACGGAGGACAATCTGGGGTGCTAATACCTTTCCAGGTCATAACCGACTCCCAAACCTAGATCTTTAGTTCGCGGGACCTTGTCCTTTCCTTCTCTCTTAGGTTTGTGCAACATTACCTTTCCCATTCATTCGGGATAAAAATGTTTGGCTGGCGACTCTACCTTTTCTACGCCACTTTCACGTTTGTACTAGGATGAAAATCCCGGGAGAGACAGCTGGAGACTTTGTTGGGGATTGAACCCAGAATCTATAGTTTCCCTCGTAGAGTCAATCCTAGAGCCTGTTTGTTTTGTTTCTTTGGGTGTTTATTCGTGTGTTGTTGTGTGTTTATTTATTGTTTTCATTTACAGTTTACTTTACAGCATTTATTTACTGCTTTCAGTATTTATTTTCCATGCATCATATATACTGGATTGTCTGGCTGTGCTGGTTTCATTTTTTCTATGGGACGGGATTTGTTATTGTGAGATAAGCCATATACCCGGCTTGATTGCATCTATTACTTAGAGTGGTTCCACTTTGGCTTCATGGCATCTTGCGACCTTCTTTGAAATGTATTGATACCAGAATCTTTCTGGGGAAATACACAACCTTGATAGTTATGTGCAGTCAGGGGACCGATAATTGAGAACCTTTGTGGAAACATCCCTCTCCTATGGTGATAGTGGCATAACACATTTGTTGGCAAACTCACTCGCATCCGAGGGCCCACTGGGAATTCACATAGGATGACCTGGTTCTCTCATAGGAATCCAGTTAAGGCAAACAATTTGTATGACGATTGTATTGTATCCCAATGGATGAATGTACTATTGTTTCTCGATTCAGTGCTTGAATCTGGGGACTTATGAGGGATGCTTGTTTCCTTGGACTCAGCTGATACCTCCCTGAGTAGTACATAATGCCAAATCGATTCCCTGATTTGGTCATGAGCCATTTCTCAGAAATGGTGAACATATTGTTGCTATTCGGCTTTGAGAGTCTGTGATGTTGACCCGAGTAGCACACCCGTGAGATTGGGAGGGGTTTAAAGGAACCTTAACCTTCAACACATCCACTGTGCCATCATGATTCAGTATTGTGATCTATTCTCTTACACATTGATTATGATATTTAAACCTTTGATCAGAGAGATGATTATTATGATATGATGATGTTGTGACACTGCACAGACACTTGCTCATATGATTGACACTACATAAACACATCACTGATCACATGCCTTGCCTTGCATAAGCATCATGACATCATTAATCATATGTGTTCTTTTTATTCTCAGGGTTCATATTACTCTCGATTCCCAGTCGCATTGCTACTTCAAGATGGAAACTCTAAGGAAGAAGAATGTTAACTACACTTTCCCACAACCAGAAGCTGAGAGTATTACAAAAATGATCAGTTTGATGAATGATAAGGTTCTGGATGAATTTAGAAGAGAGTATGAAAGAATCTTGGAATATGTGAATAAACCAACAGTTGATCAAAGGGACAACCTTCACTCCTTGCTACAATTCTGTGATGCAGAGTTGCGAGTCTTTGTGTTTCCAGATTACCTTTTGGCTCCTACATTGGAAGAGATCTCCAGTATCCTTAGGGTTCCCATCAAAGGTGGTGCTCCTTACTATGGCTTGCAGAAGATACCTTCATGTAGAGACATAGCTGACATCTTCCATTTGGATTTGTATAAAGTTAGTAGAGGATTGGATGTCAATAAAGGTAAGATATTTCTCTTGGATTTTCATGTCAAAGAAGCTCAGGATCTGGCCTCAGAGAACAAGTGGGCTAAGTTCAAGACATTTCTAGCTTTGATGGTATATGGGATAAGCTTTTTTCAAAGGGAGAAAGGGTTGATTGGTATGGAAGTTGTTGCCATCTTTATTCAGAGAAATCCAGTGCCTACATTGCTAGGTGATTTTTATTATGGGGTCCATTGTCGCTCCCACCAAATGACACAGGGCCAAATGGGGTACAGACGCGAACGGTCGGCGAAAGAAGAGAGTACACACAAGGGTGAACTCAGAAGACAAGAGTCGCCAACTAGGCATTTTTATCCCGGAGGAAAGGTAATGCTGCATAGACCTGAGAAAAGATATGGATAAGACAGTTGCGAACCAGAGAGACTGAGAAAGGGGGTTGGTTACAACCTGGGAAGGTATTAGCACCCAGATTGTCCGTCGTACTCGACGGGATCCACGCTTAAAAGATTTGTGCTTTAAAGGGGTAGTGTCAGTGCTATTTGTGTATCAAAGCTAGAAAGAATGCAAGTGTCAGTGTAAAAAGAATGTGAAGTGCATAACTGAAGTGTCAGTGTAAGAACAAGAATGAGATGCTCAAGATAATGAGGCTTAAAGAATGATGCTGGAAGGAGGGGGAATATACAGAGACTTTTGTTTGATAACAGTTAAGTTATGCCTACGTATCCTCTCGTGCAATGAGGAAGTCAGAACACCGTAGTTCGACTCAAAGAGACTGAAAGATAAATTGACTTGTGAACTGCTTACTTGTTTATGCTCAAGTGTATGACCTGTCTGGCTTAGGTGCAAACTGTCTTGCATTAGACGGGAGAAGCAAGTTCTCGTTTGTGAGTGAATGAGATGAGAAAAGAATCCCGAAGGAGACGATTATTGTTTGTTTTTGATGTTTTCAATCTTTTATTGATTTTTATGTTTGTTATAAGTTAATGAGCTTATGACTAAACCAAAGGGTTGGTAAACTCATCACATCTTCCCTCTGATTAGGGGTAATGAGAATACCTTAAGTATGAAGTAAACACCTCACACTTAATCACATGATGTAGGATTAAGATCATTAACCTACTTGTGATTATTTAGATGTTTTTGTTGTTTTTGTTTAGTGTTAAGTAATGAGTTTAAGCCATAATCAAGGATTTAATGGACTCATTACACCATCCTAATAGAAGGATAATAAATGAGAACATTTAAGCTGAGAAAGACTCCTCAACTTAATCCATGATTAGGGATTAACCTCATGACAAAACAAAGCCTTTATTAAATGGATTTTAGTTAATGATAAGATGAAGAAGTGATTTTTATGATTTGTAAGACAACTTGAGGGGGACTTGTCCATTAACACTAGGGTTAGTCCTTCTTAACCAATTAAGGAAGAAATAGAACCCTAATGCAAGGCCCAAGTTACAAGCTTAATGTCTTGGTGATTATTAAGTGAATTGATTAAAGGATTTAAACAACATTAAGGGTTTAACACTTAGGAATAAAGTTATACACTCCATCCTAATAGAAGGATGCAGGCATAAGCTTAATCACAAAGCCTTAAAGCCTTTAGGGTTTAATCCCTGATTATGAGATGAGGAGAGAAGACTCAAAGATGACACAAAGGTAAAACTAAATGGGGGACTAATCAAACCCTAATTGTGATCACACTTGGAGGTCCTAGGGTTTGTGAGGCTTAAGAGAGAAAGAATCTTCAAAGGCCACCAAGGAGGAAAGCATATGAAAGGAGCAAGAAGCAGAACAACTTGCTTCACTTAAGAAGACAAGTTGCTTGAAGAAAGAAAGTAAGATGAACAAGAATGAGCAAACTCAATCCAATACACACACAAAAATGCAGCAATGATGCATAAGATAGATGAAAAGATATTGTGAGAAGTGAAGGCAAATTCACTTCTCAATACAACTTACCACCTGAAAAGTTAGCAAAAGAAATGAAATGCAATGCAAAATGAGATGCAATGTCATGATGCAAACCAAAACCAGAAGCATGAGTATGATGTTAATGATGCTAAGAGATGATGCAAACATGAGGCAAGGCATGAGAATGATCATACAAACATATGGATGCAAGAGAAGCATGCTTTGAACCATGAATGTTCATGAAAAGTTATGGAATGCAAAAGACATATAACATGGAAAATGAAAGATGCAATGATCAAACATGATTCTAATATGTCTTAAGATGTATTATGAATCAAATGAATGCATAAAATGTTATGGCAAGTCATGGTATGCAAGCAAATGGAAGATGAATGCAAAGGAAAGCATAAATTAGGGTTACATGCATCACACAAAGCAAAAATCCAAAACCAGAAGCAAATGACATGATAAAAATTTGAAAATGCAATCAAAGATACCCTAAACCTATACAAACTCACTGCCTAAAGGAGGGGATCCAACTCTTAACCTAATGGAAGCTATGAATTTCCTAAGATTGCTAGGGTTTTAAGGTACCTTGTCAAGAAAAATGCAAAACAAATTGAAAATACAAGATCAATTCAAGCCAATTTTATCCTATAAACTACATGCCATACAAGATGCAATCCAAAAAGAATCATGATCCAACTCTCAAAGGTTAGACAAAAATGAATTTTTGAAGTTTGAAACAAAATATTGCCTTGAAATAAAATTAAATCCAAAGAAAATAATCAAAAGGCATCAAGAACAAAAAATAAATTTGGTTTGGGAGTTGGACAATGTTTCTAAATGTTTCTAAATGCCATGTGAATTTTTTTGTGATTTTTAAATACTTAAATGTATTTTTAATTAATTAATTTTCATTAACTAATTAAAAATAATCATTTAAATGATTTAAAAATAAATTTTAATGCAAAAAATAAAAATAAAAATATTTTTGGGTTTTAAAAATTAATGAAACTCTTGGCAAAAAATTTCATAAGTTTTAAAAGGGTTTTGCTATTTTTAAATAAAATGAGGAAAAGAAATGAAATTAAATGAAATAAAAATTACAAATAAAGGAAAGTAATTCAAAGGGAAGGCCAGGATTTGATCTGGGCTTGGACTGGTTGACTGCGCGCCAGATCCAATGGTCCATATTCAAATCTGGCTAATTTTACTTATGAATTAATTAAACATGTTTTGAATTGATTAAACAAGCTTAGGGTTTTAATGACACAATCCTGGCCACACGTTCACGCGGGAGTCAACCCCAGTCAACCCAATCTACGCTCCACATTCAAACTACAATTAATGACACAATTAGGGTTAATGAGTTTCAGGTGACCGGAACAGTGGTTCCGGTCATCTTCTCCGGCGAGCATAAACCCTAGATTTCGCTACAGGTTACCAATCATGAAATTTCTTCTACCAAAATGATCTTCTCCCTAATCTAAACCTAAACCCTCTCCCAAAATTCATTTATTTTCATTCACAAGCCTGAATCGAAGGAAAATACGAAACACGAGCAAACTTTCAGAACAACATGAAATGGTCATCTCTTGCTTATTTTCAATTCTAAATACATCTAGATGATCAGTGCAACATGTAGATTCATTTTGTAACAAGAAAATGAAGTTCTGAGAAAAAAGTTCTTAGGTTGTACCTGAGCTGGAGACCTTCGAAAATGAGCTTTCAGAGCTTCCCTTTTGTGTAAATGATCTCCCTTGAACCCCCTGAGGCCAATGGAACACTTGAATGAGGCTGAAAGTGGCTAGTTTTTGTGGTTCAGTTCTGGTGTAACAGGAAATGCAGTTCTTGTGTGTTGTGTTTCAGATCATTGTAAGGGGTGGGATCTATTCTATGGATGATTTTTTGTTGATTGGTGAAGGAATTTTTGAAGTTGGATGGCTGTGCTGTGTGTTTCGAAGAGGGAAAGGTTTTGACAATTTTTTGTGTATGCTGGATTGTGTGTGTTTTTGGCTGGTGTATGTTATGTTTTATGATCCTTAGGTGATCCATAAACTATCCCAACAAATCTGGAGAGCAGGTGTACACTGTGGGATTGGTATGGGATGATTGGCCAAAAAGTCAAAAATGGTGTACTTGCAGCATGGGCTATGGCAGAGATGGTTTCTTGGCCTATACTGCATCAGCTTGAGTCAAGGATGGCCCTTGGATGGTTCATGGAAGACTGCTGCATTTGGATCATGAGTTGGGAGGGTTTTTGCAACTTGACAACTTGTTACATTTCATGACTTTTGGCTATGTACATGTGAGAAATCTTGCTGAATTGTTGGTGAGGCATGCTTCATTAGGTCATGGCAAAGTCTTGAAACCAGCTAGAGGTCAAACAAACCCTTTGAGAATCAATTTGCAAGAAATCCCTCTTTGCACTTTCATGAAAAATGGCTTATGGTTATGTGAAAATCAAAGCATAGAAATGGAAAATTCTTTGGGCCAAACTGATTTTTAGACATTGGTTTATTTTTGTACAAAGATTAGAAGTCACTTTGAGGTCTCAATTTGCCTTGGCAAGTGATTTTGCAACTTTGCCTCTTTGGTAGAAAACTTGAAATTATGTGATTTTTCCCAACTTTGACAAGCCATAACTTTTGATCCAAAATGAATTAGAATGAGTTCTTGTACTTTTTGAAAAGGGAATGATCCAATATACAACTTTGATGACCAAAGTTTTCCCATTTGAGGCATTTTTGAATCAAAAAGCAAGGGTTGAAAAAGTTTCCCAAAATGGCAAGTTTCCATTACAAGTCATTTTCCCAAAAAGTCAAATTTGCAAATGGCTTGAAATTCTTCAATTTTGTGAACTTCTAACATCTTCTATGATCAAATAAAGATCATACACATCCAAAATGATGAAGAACACCCCTTGGTTGGGTCATTGGGGGTCTCAGATGCCCTGATTTTGCACTGACTTGCTCAAAAAGTCAACTATTGATCAGATGCCTTCCCCATTGAATTTCTTCATGAAAATTGATATGCATGATCCCTATACCATATAGATACCAATAGAAACAAGAATGACCAAAAAAATTTGGAGTTATAGCCTTTGAAACCAAAACCCTAATTCTAGGTCTTCTGTGCAGTTAAACCTAGCTCTGCTTCCATGCCTTTCTCAGCTCTTGTGATTCTTTGGCTTCTTTGACTTTGAGAGGATACAATATGAGGTTTGAACACACATGGACCCCTTTTGAAGTGATTGATGACTTTTGGAGTGGCTCAAATGGCTCTTGGATTGCTCAGATCACAAACCCTAGATGCAGATGACTTAGAAGCAATGCAGTGAATCAAAAAATGTGGTATGAGATGCTATGATTGAATTCATGCATATGAAAAGATCACAAGCCATGGTGTGAATGGGTGAGGGCAAATTTGGGGTGTTTACAGCTGCCCCTATTCAAGCATGATTTAGCTGTGTAGAATGTAAGCAACGGCTTAACAGGCAAACAAGATAACTTGTGGTTGAATACCAAAGACAGTCCAAAATTTGCACTCACAGAATGAAGAAGAAAAGGGATATAGATTTTAAAGGAAAATAAAGTAAAATTATAAAGTGCGGGCGACGGAGGACGACCGTCAAGCAGAGGACGACTGCTGGGGAAAGAGCAATGACGGGGACGACCGACATGCTGGGGATATAAGAGATTATGATGGGGACGGCCATCACGTAAGGATATAAGACTCTCTGGGGATTATGGGTAAAAACAGGTGATGAGGTACGGTCATCAAAGGTGAAGGACGATCACCTAGCAGGGGACGGCTGCTCTGTTGGAGATAAGATGAGGGACAATCATCTAAGGTGAAGGACGATCACCTGGCAAGGTACGGTTGCCAAAAGTATCGCGACATAGGACGAATGCCGGATGAAAAGGTCGACGATGGGGACGGCCATCGGATAAGCATGATGAAGGACGATCATCAAGAGGTGAAGGACGATCACCTAGCAGGGTACGGCTGCTCTGAAGGTATCATGACATAGGACGAATGTCAGATAACAAGGTCAATGATGGGGACGGCCATCGGATAAAATGATGAAGGACGATCATCAAAAGGTGAAGGACGATCACCTAGCAGGGTACGGCTGCTAAACATATCACGACATAGGACGAATGCCGGATAGAAAAGGGTTCCAGTAATGGAGACTCCGCTGGGGAAAGGATGAGGGACGGTCATCCAAAGGTGAAGGGCGATCACCTGGCAGGGTACGGCTGCCAAACGGGTATCATGACATAGGACAAATGTCAGATAGAAAGGAAATAGTTCACTAGAATTTGCCGGGACAAGTAAACACGGACGAGTGTCTACATCCAAGGAATGAGAGGTATAAGTGTTTGGGTACAGTGTATAGATTAAAGATGCGTACGAGCATCCTTAGGACTGTGATACGGACAAGTATCAGGTAGAAACAAATGCTGACACATGTTCGGAGATGATGATACGGACGAGTATCAACTAGTTAACAAGGAACACGGACGAGTGTTGATTCTGTGGGGACTCTTCTGGGGAAAAGTAGACACAGACGAGTGTCCTTAATTCAAGAAGACATAAGTGTTTGACACGTGTATGGATTAAAGATGCGGACAAGCATCCTTAAGACTATGATACGGACGAGTATCAGGTAGAAACAAACGCTTGCCGCATGTTCTGAGATGATGATACGGATGAGTATCAACTGGTTAACAAAGAACACGGACGAGTGTCGGATCTGAGGGAATATAAGTGTATATACAAGATACGGACGAGTACCTGTATGAGTGAAACAGGAGTAATAAGTATGAGTGGTGCACATATGAGTGTTTAACTTGCTGGGGAGAGTATGACACGGACGAGTGTCAAAAAGAGAAAAGTGTAAAATAAACAAGTGTATGGTTTACAAAATGTTTAGGTGGCTATGTTGGGGAAGGTGACACGGACGGGTGTCAGGGAATCTGTACATGTATCTGTTTGTGCAAAGAGGACGCTTTGGCTTTCTACTGGGGATATGACACGGATGGGTGTCAAGAAGTATCTGTAATATATAAGTGTCTGTTTGTAAAGAATGCTCGGGTGACCTTACTAGGGAACCATGACATGGACGGGTGCCAAAAGGAGTGTGCCTTTGTATTTATGAGTGTAAGGCAAATGCCTTGGCCTTCTGCCGGGGAATTCGGGGAGTTTTCTGCATATTGTTGATGAATTGTCGAAATTTACAAGTGCTTGATTCAGAACATGGCTTATGATTATGCAATATGTTTGATTTTTGCCGTAATGCTCCGTGTTAAACGGAATGCTACGCTCTGTGGGGAAAATATGATGCGAATGTTATGATTATGCAAAGATAACGATCCGGGGGTCGGATCCCGTTGCTGCGAAGATCTCTGGTTGATCTTCTTGGAGTGGACATCCCAGCTGGGGATGAGATCATTGGTAGGTCTGACATATGGGACTCTGCTTGGGGATATAGGTCACTGATAGACCTATCTTTGGTAATGAGGGACCCAGCTGGGGGTTTGTAGAAGCTTTTGTCACTCTGTTGTGAGGTCTTCAGGCATTGCTCTCCTGGATAGAGGCTGAAGCTCTGTGGGGAGATGGTTCCCTGGCTTTTGCACTTAGCTGAGGAGGAAATAACAAATGGCAACTCAGCTGGGGAGAAAGCACCTCCGGTGCTAAGACTGAGTAGGTAATGATTTTCCAGCTTGCTGGGATGAAGCTTTTATGCCCCATGTTGTTTTGAACACCTGCAATCCTGAAAAGTCGGAGAAACGCACAAGTAATCCCGAGGTATCCCTTACCGGATTCCATCATAGGAGTTTAGGTGATCCTAGGTGCAAGTATATTTCCTGTAAGCACGCATTTTTAGAAGAGAAGCATCTGTATTTATGCAATCAGTATCTTAAAGACATCGGACATTCTTGCAAATGAAAATAAAACGTACGAGACAAACATGACTGGAAATCTGATTTTATTAATTCATGTGACCTGAATCGGCAAGGTACAGTCAAGAAAACGAATCCCCTAAAATGAGGAGATTGTTACAAATTGAGAAATAAAAGGTATTGGCAATGTCGATGACGCTTCAAGGAGCTTCCCTTTGCTATGACTCGTATGACATTTGACGTTCTTCTTATCTTGCTTTCTGAAGAAGGCTAATTCTAAAAGAAGCTTGATCCTTTCGAAGCTTACCAAGTTGTGAGCGATACAAACGAATTCAGAATGCAGTTGTTCGCTTATTCCCTTATTTTGCATGGATCGCCCTTTCGGGTTTTCAATCCATCGGGATACCCATTTTTGCCTGAGTTGTCCACTGTGGCTTTTCAACTCAGCGGGTGTACATTTTTTGTTTATTTTCCCTTATTTTTGCCCGAGTCCTTTATTCTGTTTTTTGACTCGCCGGGATGCCCTATTTTTGCCTGGACTTACATTCTGTTTTTATGTCCAGCGGGTCATTTTATGCGAAGTATTTTTTAACTGCATCTGAATTCACAGGGGACGAGAAGTCTTCACCATCCATAGTGCTGAGCATGAGTGCTCCACCAGAGAAAACTTTCTTTACTACGAATGGCCCTTCATAGTTCGGAGTCCACTTGCCCCTGTGGTCTGTATGAGGAGGAAGGAGTCTTTTTAGCACAAGATCTCCTACTTGGTATTCTCGGAGCCTGACTTTCTGATCGAAGGCTTTCTTCATTCTTTTCTGGTACAGCTGCCCATGACAGATTGCAACCAGTCTCTTCTCTTCAATCAAATTCAGTTGTTCGTATCGGGATCGGACCCATTCTGCTTCATTCAACTTGACATCCATTAATACCCGTAGGGAGGGTAACTCAACTTCAACAGGTAGGGCTGCTTCTATACCATACACAAGCTGAAACGGTGTTGCCCCAGTGGATGTTCTGATTGACGTACAGTACCCATGCAAGGCAAACGGTAGCATTTCATGCCAGTCCTTGTAGGTGACTACCATCTTTTGCACAATCGTCTTGATATTCTTATTAGCTGCCTCGACAGCGCCATTCATCTTTGGCCTGTAAGGAGAAGAATTGTGGTGTTGGATTTTGAAGTCCCGGCATAGCTCTGCCATCATTTTGTTGTTCAAGTTGGAACCATTATCAGTAATGATTCGTTCGGGCACTCCATTCCGACAGATGATATCTCTCTTTAGAAATCGGGCTACCACTTGCCTTGTAACATTTGCATAGGAAGCTGCTTCGACCCACTTGGTGAAATAGTCAATAGCAACCAAGATGAATCTGTGGCCGTTTGAAGCAGTCGGTTCGATCTTGCCAATCATATCAATGCCCCACATGGCAAAGGGCCAGAGTGAAGACATCACATTCAGAGGATTGGGAGGCACATGCACCTTATCCGCATAAATCTGGCATTTATGACATTTTCTGGCATAAGCACAACAGTCTGCATCCATTGTGATCCAGTAATATCCTGATCTTAGCAACTTTTTGGCCATTGCATGCCCTCCTGCATGGGTACCAAAGGATCCTTCATGCACCTCGTGCATTAACAAGTCTGCTTCTTCCCTATCAACACATCTGAGAAGTACCATATCAAAGTTTCTCTTGTACAGGGAACCGTCGGTATTCAGGAAGAAACTACCAGCTAGCCTTCTTAATGTCTTCTTATCATTGGAAGATGCCCCAGGTGGGTATGTTTGATCCTCCAAGAAGCACTTAATGTCATGGAACCAAGGCTTATCATCTTTAACAACATCTGCTGCAAATACATATGCTGGTCTGTCAAGTCTGGATACTGCAATTTGAGGTACAAAGTTGGCAGCTTGAACTTTGATCATGGATGAAATGGTAGCCAGAGCATCTGCAAAATGATTCTCGTCCCGAGGGATATACTCAAGCTTGACCATTGTGAAGAAAGTCAATAACCTCCTTGTATAATCCCGATAAGGTATCAGATGGTCTTGGTGGGTGTACCATTTGCCGTTGGTCTGATTGATTACCAGAGCTGAATCTCCGAACACAGTCAAAGTCTTGATCCTGAGGTCAATGGCTTCCTCAAGACCCATAATACAAGCTTCGTATTCAACTTCGTTGTTAGTGCAGTTGAAGGTGAGTTTTGCCGAGAAAGGCATGTGAACCCCCTTAGGTGTAATGAGTACTGCACCAACACCACGACCATTCATATTAACAGTCCCATCAAACATCATAGTCCATTCTTCCTCTGGGTCAGGCCCTTCAGTGTGAATAGGCTCTTCATGATATTTTTCTTTTATGAACATGATATCTTCATCAGGGAAGTCAAATCCCATAGGCTGGTAATCATCAATGGGTTGCTCGACAAGATAATCAGACAATACACTGCCCTTGATGGCTTTCTGAGATGTGTACTGGATGTCGTATTCTGTGAGGATCATTTGCCATCTTGCAACCCATCCGGTAAGTGCTGGCTTCTCAAAAATGTACTTAACTGGGTCCATCTTTGAGATCAATAAAGTAGTGTGGACCAACATATACTGTCTCAGTCGGCGAGCAGCCCACGCTAAAGCACATCAAGTTTTCTCGAGCAGTGAATAACGTTGTTCACAGTCGGTAAACTTTTTGATTAGGTAGTATATTGCATACTCTTTTCGACCAGACTCGTCATGCTGGCCCAGCACACACCCCATTGACTCATCTAATACTGTCAAGTACATAATTAGAGGTCTTCCTTCAACTGGAGGCATAAGGATCAGAGGCTCTTGCAAGTACTCCTTGATTTTGTCAAAAGCCCTCTGGCAGTCTTTGTTCCACCTGACCGTTTGTTCTTTTCTTAATAGCTTGAACAAAGGCTCACAGGTCGCAGTAAGGTGAGATATGAACCGTGAAATGTAGTTCAATCTACCTAGAAACCTTCAAACTTCTTTTTCTGTCTTAGGTGCAGGCATTTCTTGAATGGCTTTAACTTTATCAGGGTCAACTTTAATCCCTTTTTCACTTACAATAAAACCCAGCAACTTACCGGATCGTACCCCGAATGTGCACTTGTTGGGGTTCAGCTTTAGTTGGTATTTCCTCAGACGCTTGAATAATTTCAACAGATTTACCAAATGGTCTTCTTCTGTGAGGGACTTGGCAATCATGTCATCCACATAACATTCAATTTCTTTATGGATCATGTCGTGGAATAATGTTACCATAGCCCGTTGATAAGTTGCACCAACATTCTTTAGTCCAAATGGCATCACCTTGTAACAGAACGTGCCCCAGGGTGTGATGAAAGTTGTCTTCTCCATCTCTTCAGGTGACATTTTGATCTGATTGTATCCTGAAAATCCGTCCATGAAGGAGAACACCAAGAACTGAGCCGTGTTGTCAACCAATACATCAATGTGAGGTAAAGGGAAATCATCTTTCGGGCTGGCTCTGTTCAGATCCTGGTAGTCCACACACATCCTCACCTTGCCGTCTTTCTTAGGCACAGGTACAATATTAGCAACCCATGGCGGATAGCTAGGTACAGCGAGGAACCCGGCATCCCACTACTTTTGTACCTCTTCCTTGATCTTCATTGCCATATCTGGGCGAGTACGGCGTAGTTTCTGTTTTACTGGCGGGCAGTCTTCTTTCAAAGGCAGCTTATGCATGACAATATCAGTGTCCAACCCTGGCGTATCCTGATAAGACCAAGCAAACACATCCACATATTCACGAAGCATGTCAATCAGTTGTTCCTTTACTGAATCCTGTAAGCAGGCCCCGACCCTGATTTCTTTCACTTCTTTTTCCGTACCAAGATTAATCGTTTCGACCTCCTCCTGATGAGGAGTGATAACCTTCTCCTCTTGCCTCAACAACTTGCCTAGATCTTCAGGAAGCTCATAATCTTCTTCAACCCCTTCATCAGCTTGATTGATCGGATTGTCAAAGTCATACAGAGTCATAGCTGTGTTGTTGTCGGTGCAGTCTGAAGGGCACTTTCTGCAAGGGTTTAGATTGTTCATTTTAGTGATCGATTTTAATCTTTGTTTAGAAAAAGTGAAAGGAAGTTATCATTTTGGAAAACATTGCCATTTTATTTTTGTACAAAATTACAAGATGGCCCGATTACAAAATGAGTCTTGTCATCTTGGGCAAGATGAAAGACTTGATGCATGCTTAAAATATACAAGAAATAATAATTACTCTGCAGGAGTAACCCTTATAATTTCCTGGGAAGACCAGTTTGAGATATGGCTCCCCGGGATCCTTGGACGTATCCAGCTCTCCAGGTTGCGCTCATCTTCCGACTCATCTTCCAAGTTGTTCACTGCATCTGGGGTGAGCATCCCCCCGCTGACAAAATTGGGCTTCTTAGCAGCCTCTGATTGATCTTGTTGAGTTGGTTTGTAACCCAACCCAAATCTGTCTTCCTTCTTTTCCACGGGCAGCAACTTGCCCCAGCCTTGGGCAGTACCCTCCTCAACAACCTTCCTGGCTTGCTGATAAGACGTCATGGAGGTTCCCAGTACAGCAGATGCTTCATTAATGTTCAAGGCCTCAAACTCCTGGCTCATGGTTTCATGGATTTCTCCATCCATCTCAATGTACTTGTACGTAGCCAGATGGCTAACAAAGATGTCTTCTTCCCCACAGATGGTGATGATCTGGCCCTCCCACTCGAATTTCAGCTTCTGGTGAAGGGTAGACGTAACAGCGCCAGCGGCATGGATCCAGGGTCTACCCAACAAACAGCTGTAGGCCGGCTGAATGTCCATCACATAGAAGGTAATCTTAAAAGTCTGCGGGCCAATCATCACAGGCAGATCAATCTCTCCAAGCACTGATCTCTTAGAGCCATCAAATGCTCTCACTACCAAATTACTTGGATGCAGTGCCAAGCCATCATACTCCAGCTTCACTAAGGCTTTCTTTGGTAGAACATTGAGTGAAGACCCAATGTCCACCAGTACATGGGATAGAACAACACCCTTGCATTCCAGAGTGATGTGTAAAGCCTTGTTGTGGTTACGTCCCTCGGTTGTCAAGTCAGCGTTGGTAAAGCCCAGTCCATGGCTGGTGTTGACATTTGCCACCACAGTTTCTAGCTGATTAACAGTGATCTCCTCTGGCACGTATGCTGCGTGCAAGACCTTCAGTAATGCATTCCTGTGAGCTTCAGAACACATTAACAGGGATAATATGGAGATCTTTGAGGGGGTTTGGTGAAGCTGGTCCACCACCTTGTAATCACTTCTCTTTATAATTCTCATAAACTCGTCTACATCTTGTTCAAAAGATGTCTTCTGAGTTTCTTTGACGATTGGTTCTTCAGGTACCACACTCTTCCCCTTTGCTTTGGCAGCAGCTTCTGCTTCGGCATTAGGTCTTTGAGTTTGTGAGGCAAAAAGGCGTCCGCTTCGAGTGAAGCCTCCGCCTCCCCCAACATTATCAATTTGTGGAGAAGAGGTTGAAGAATCCAAAGTGATTTTCTCCCTGTTGCAGTAGAGGTCAGAGCCATAATGCCAAGGGATGGCATTATTGCTTTCATATGGAACTGGTCCAGGCACCGTGATGGTAACTGGACTGACTGCAGCAGAGGAGGATACTGAAATGGTGTGCGGATCGTAGTAAATGGTGACCGGTGATCTGGCAGGAGGTGCCACTGTTTGTTGCTGAAAGTTGTTGTTTGGAGGAACATCTGATGGATCATAGTAAATGGTGACTGCTGAGATATCTTCATTAATTTCTGCTGGTGTTGTAGAAGATTCTGCTGAATAAATGGGTGCTGATGTTGTAGAAGGAATGGTTGATGACATTTGATTTGTTGAAGTGATGGATGGAGCCATTGTTGATGATATTGATGAATTGGTCGGAATGATTGTTGTTGCAGTTGTAGAAGAGTCAGGAATTGTTGTTAAAGGGATTGCTGGATTTGTAGGCGCTGATGTTGTGATCTGAAGTATACCACTTTTGATAAGACCATCTATGCCGCTTCTCAAATTATCACACCCGTTGACCGAAATGTTGCAATAACCACAACCGAGCTCACACCCGGGGAACATCTGGCACTCTAGAAGCTGAGCTTTAATTTCTACCAGAGGTGTTCGAATCTGTCCAACACTGGTGATTAAGAAAGATGGCTTGTCTTCCTCAATGGCATTAATTCTTGGCCCTCCATGATTGGGCATGGGATTCTTGTTGACATTTGGCGGGGGTGCAAATTTGAGGGCTTTAGAATCTACCAGATCTTGTACCTTCATTTGTAAAGCCCTGCATTTCTCAGTATTGTGGCCAGGTGCATTGGAGTGAAAAGCACATCTGGCGTTGACATCATAGTTTCTTGGAAGACTGGAAGGATCTAGAGGTGCCAATGTCCTTAACTCAACCAAGTTGAGCTTCAGGAGTTGTGGCAATAAGTCAGCATAAGGCATAGGGATAGGGTCAATCACCCTATTTGCCTGTGATGGTCTTTGCTGAAAGGGTCTTTGCTGTTGATTGCTATTGTTGTTGTTGTAAGTTCTCTGTGGCGGATACTGAACTTGCTGTTGATAAGGTTGTTGTGGCGGTTGATATGCTGGTTGCTGAGGAATCGGAGCTGGAATAGTGACAGCTGCTACTGATCGGTGGACATACTGAGGTCTGCCCCTGCCGGCATGAATGGAATTTGTCTCACCGGTTCTTCTAGGTCCCACAAAAGGCTTCCTGGGATTACTTGAAGAGCTTGCACCATTATCAGAAATCTTACCCATCTTCAGAAGGCTTTCAATTCTCTCTCCAGCTATGACTACGTCAGCGAAGCTGGTGGAAGAAAAGGCAGCTAGCCTATCAATATATGTTCCTTGCAGAGTATTCATAAACATGTCGGCCATTTCTCTTTCCGACATGGGTGGCTGGACAGCAGCAGCAAGCTGTCTCCACCTTTGGGCATATTCCCTGAAGCTTTCTCTGGAGGATTGAGACATTCCCATCAGGAGGGTTCTGTTAGGAGCCATGTTCAGATTGTATTGGTACTGTCTGATGAAAGCTTCAGCTAGGTCTTTCCAGCACCTGATAGTAGCTATGGTCAAGTGAGAGTACCACTCCCTTGAAGCCCCAGTCAAACTGTCTTCAAAGTAAAACATCCACAGTTTCTCATCCATGGTGTATGCCTTAAGTCTTCCCAGAAAGGACTGCAAGTGAGTTCGTGGACAGGAAGTTCCATTGTACTTCTCGAAGCATGGGGGTTTAAACTTATGGGGAATCATTACCCCATCCACTAACCCCATATCCATGACATCAAAACCTAAAGAATTTTGAGACTCCGGGGATCTCAACTTCTCAGCAATTTCATCAAACCTCCTGTCATAAACTTCATCCCCAGCTCCCATCACAGTAAACTGTTCTTCCTGGGGGTCTTCCTGTAAGATCCTTCCTCCAGTAGTATTTCCTTGCACATTACCCGGGATGTTGGCTTCCGGATGTAGATGAGGCCCATATACTGGTGGATTAACATGAGGCTGACCCCTTTCATTGTTACTTGTTCCTCCAGTTCCCAGAGGAGGTTCTTCTGGGGTTTGTCTTTCTACCAATGCCCTCAACCTTTCTTGACTTTGAGCCAAGCCATTCATTACTTCCATGAATTGGGTCATTTGGTTTCTCATCTCCAGCCTCTCATTAGCCATCTGAGTTCTGACCTCTGTCAGATCTTGCTGTACTTGATCCATTTGGATACCAGGAAGGTTGTTGCGAGTAGGATACCTGTGCGGACGGTTGAGAGGGAACACCCGACGGCGAGCAATAATTCCTGAACCACAACAGAGTTAGAAACAAATAAAGATAAAAGCCTACAAAACAAAACAAAAGTTAGTATGCAATGCAGTATGCTTATTTGTTTCCAAGGTATCCGGCTTGGTACTTGGTTTTGACCTTTCCAGACCCTGAGGAAGATGCTTTGATGTTGCTTGAGGGAAAGAAATCTCAGTAAAACAAACTAACAAATACATTACAAATAGTGAATCATACATAGTTTGTTTTTACAACATATGCCCCTGAGGGGTCAAAATACAACATATAAGAAAAGTACATCAAATAGAAATAACAACAAGCAAAGAAGTCAAACATCTAAGCCAAACTTATCCTCCTTAACCTCCTTCAAAAGTGCTTCAGTTACAGGATCAGCCGGGTGCTCTGTGATGTTCCTGATAAGAAGGTTCTTGGTGGCAATAGCAGTGGTCAGCTTCTTGTGTCTGTCTTGGTCCTTTGACCTCTTCACACCAGCCCTAAGCTTTAATTCTGAAATTTCCTTCTGGGCTGCCAGCAAAGCCTCCTGTTGCTTCTTCTCATTGGCCTCCAACTGCTCAATCCTGGCTTGAGTTCTCTTATCTTCTTGAGTGCGAGCTTCAGTGATCCTGACCCACCTAGCTTGACTTTCCTCTAGATAGAGATCAGTCCTAGCCTTCTGAAACTGGGCCTCTTTACAGGCATTCTTCAATATTTGCTCTCCAGCTCTTGATTTCTTGATGTAGTCTTCTGCTTTCTCAATCTTGGCCAGATGTTCCACCTTAAGTTTCTCCAATCTTTCAATGTCTAGACGACCATCACTCCTCTCCCAGAGGGTCTTCTTCAGAGCTTGAGAAAGATTCTCATTCCTTTCCCTCAGCTTCTCAAATTCCTCCAGGCTGACAGTGGATGGAGGTGGTACTGTGGATGGTCCAGGTGCATCCTCAATGGTGAAAGGCATCCCAAAAATTTGAGCTCTAGCATGAGACCATTCATAATACTGAGCTGAAGCCACATTATTGCATCTCCCAAAAATGGCCATCCCTTTTGTGTGGATGTTGTCCCAAGCCCAGGATGCTTGTCTGACAACAGCTAGATTAGGTTTTATCTCACAATACAGGGTGTCATCCAAGTCATGCACCCTAGGAGGATGGACCAAAGCATAGCCCAATTGTCTCTTAAACAGCAAAGGATTGTAGTTGATGCAACCCTTCACTCCTATTAGAGGTACATTGGGGTACTGCCCACAGCTAGTAATTATGTCCCTGCCTTTGGTGCTCTGGGTGCACCATCTGATGTCATCTGAAGTCAAAGCAATAAGTCTCTTAGCCCAATTCTTCTGTTGGTGAGGGTTCAGGAAGGCATCAATCTTGGGTAAGTGTTTAAGCAGCCAAGTGTGAAATAGAGGAGCACAGCATCTCACCAACTTCCCTCTCTGCTTCTCATTCCTCTGATGAATGGAATAATAGAAATCTCCCAGCAAGGTGGGTACTGGGTTCCTTAGAAGGAAAAGATGAATGGCATTCTTGCTGATAAACTTGGGCTCATCTGCAAATAGTATAACCCCATATATACTGAGGGCTAATAATGCACAAACTGCCTTCCATTCTCCCAAGGAGGCCTTCAGGATAGCCTGAGAAGTCAGAAAGTCTAGGTGCAAACCAGGGATTCCAGTCTTTGTTGTCATGTTCTGCTCAATCAAAATAGGTTCCAGGTGCAGTGCTTTTGCCACTTCTCCATTGCTGGGAGAAGTCATCTCTGGGTTGAAGGGAATCCCACCCCTAATAGGCACTCCAATCAGTGATGAAAACTCCTCTAACAGAGGTCCCAACTGAAAATTCTGGAAGGTAAAGCATCTCAAAGGAGGGTCATAAAACTGTAGGCAGGTGTGGATCAAACTCCTCTGAGAAGGATCTAGGTCCATAACCATATCAAGGATGCCTCCATAATGCTCTCTAAATAATGGGATGTGGTCTGGAGTGATAAGTTCCTGGACCTGCCTGATGCCAACTAGCACAGGCTCAAAGAAATGGTATGAAATGTTGCTCTTCTTGGGTGCCATGACTGCTGAAGAAGAGCTGAAAACAGATGCTGATGATGAAGACTGATACTGGAGATGAGCCACTGATAGGCTGAGGATGATGATGGAGGTAGCTGAAGCAGGCAACTGATGAAGATAGCTGAAGCAGATAACTGATGAACAGGGGTCTATGCAGATGAAGGGGTCAAAACCAAGCCAGATGCAACATGGATACCCTGAAAAACAAATAAACAAATGTTAAATGATGCAATGATGATGTATGCAAATGATATGCAAGGGTTTGTGATGAAGCTGGATCTGATTAACTGTCTTGATATATAAGGCCCATGTATGTTCAAGAAATCCAGATGGAGGTTCAGAAGTCCAGTAACCAAGGTGGGGGACTCAAATAAAGAGTCACATGTCCAGGGTTAAATCACAAGAACTGTCCAAAGTGAAGAATTCTTAAACAAAACAAGTATCAGGGTATGATGTGGTCAATGGTACCTGCAAACCTGCAAACAGCCCAACCCCCTCACATGTGGTGTTCTAGAACAAGGATCCTTAGACTTGGACCAGTTATGAGAAGTGTAAACACTTCTAACCCGGAGGTACAGTGTTTACAATAACCATAAAGAATCCTCCTCTAATTCACCTCAGTTTCTGAAGGTCATAGTAAAGGTCATCCAGACTTAGCAGGCTTCCCAGATAGCCCTAGCACTACAGGAAATCTGTAGCACATAGTTCTCAAGAAGAAACCCACATCTGAACCGTGTTTCATATTCCCGCACCATACCGAAATGGAATGGGAAAGAACATGAACCACTCTAGCCTAGGTGTCACTCAGGTCCCAGGTATAGGACCTCAAACTCTCAATGGAACCCCACCCACCAAGACAGAAGAACCAGATCTAGCCAGATAATAGTATGACAGTATGATATATAAAGCTGTAAAGAAAGCAATAAATAACTGTACATAAAGCAGTAAATAAAGCAATTATATAAGCACAATTAGCACATAACACCCCAGTAAACACAAATCAAACAAGCGCTAGGAGGAACCCACAAAAAGAACCAGAAGCCCTGGTTACAATATAAGGTTCCCCAGCAGAGTCGCCAAGTTGTCGCTCCCACCAAATGACACAGAGCCAAATGGGGTACAGATGTGAATGATCGGCGAAAGAAGAGAGTACACACAAGGGTGAACTCAGAAGACAAGAGTCGCCAGCTAGGCATTTTTATCCCGAAGGAAAGGTAATGCTGCATAGACCTGAGAAAAGATATGGATAAGACGGTTGCGAACCAGAGAGACTGAGAAAGGGGGTTGGTTACAACCTGGGAAGGTATTAGCACCCAGATTGTCCGTCGTACTCGACGAGATCCACGCTTAAAAGATTTGTGCTTTAAAGGGGTAGTGTCAGTGCTATTTGTGTATCAAAGCTAGAAAGAATGCAAGTGTCAGTGTAAAAAGAATGTGAAGTGCATAACTGAAGTGTCAGTGTAAGAAAAAGAATGAGATGCTCAAGATAATGAGGCTTAAAGAATGATGCTGGAAGGAGGGGGAATATACAGAGACTTTTGTTCGATAACAGTTAAGTTATGCCTACGTATCCTCTCGTGCAATGAGGAAGTCAGAACATCGTAGTTCGACTCAAAGAGACTGAAAGATAAATTGACTTGTGAACTGCTTACTTGTTTATGCTCAAGTGTATGACCTGTCTGGCCCAGGTGCAAACTGTCTTGCATTAGACGGGAGAAGCAAGTTCTCGTTTGTGAGTGAATGAGATGAGAAAAGAATCCCGGAGGAGACGATTATTGTTTGTTTTTGATGTTTTCAATCTTTTATTGATTTTTATGTTTGTTATAAGTTAATGAGCTTATGCCTAAACCAAAGGGTTGGTAAACTCATCACATCTTCCCTCTGATTAGGGGTAATAAGAATACCTTAAGTATGAAGTAAACAACTCACACTTAATCACCATGATGTAGGATTAAGATCATTAACCTACTTGTGATTATATAGATGTTTTTGTTGTTTTTGTTTAGTGTTAAGTAATGAGTTTAAGCCATAATCAAGGATTTAATGGACTCATTACACCATCCTAATAGAAGGATAATAGATGTGAACATTTAAGCTGAGAAAGACTCCTCAACTTAATCCATGATTAGGGATTAACCTCATGACAAAACAAAGCCTTTACTAAATGTATTTTAGTTAAGGATAAGATGAAGAAGTGATTTTTATGATTTGTAAGACAACTTGAGGGGGACTTGTCCATTAACACTAGGGATAGTCCTTCTTAACCAATTAAGGAAGAAATAAAACCCTAATGCAAGGCCCAAGTTACAAGCTTGATGTCTTGGTGATTATTAAGTGAATTGATTAAAGGATTTAAACAACATTAAGGGTTTAACACTTAGGAATAAAGTTATACACTCCATCCTAATAGAAGGATGCAGGCATAAGCTTAATCACAAAGCCTTAAAGCCTTTAGGGTTTAATCCCTGATTATGAGATGAGGAGAGAAGACTCAAAGATGACACAAAGGTAAAACTAAATGGGGGACTAATCAAACCCTAATTGTGATCATACTTGGAGGTCCTAGGGTTTGTGAGGCTTAAGAGAGAAAGAATCTTCAAAGGCCACCAAGGAGGAAAGAAGATGAAAGGAGCAAGAAGCAGAACAACTTGCTTCACTTAAGAAGACAAGTTGCTTGAAGAAAGAAAGTAAGATGAACAAGAATGAGCAAACTCAATCCAATACACACACAAAAATGCAGCAATGATGCATAAGAGAGATGAAAAGAGATTGTGAGAAGTGAAGGAAAATTCACTTCTCAATACAACTTACCACCTGAAAAGTTAGCAAAAGAAATGAAATGCAATGCAAAATGAGATGCAATGTCATGACGCAAACCAAAACCAGAAGCACGAGTATTATGTTAATGATGCTAAGAGATGATGCAAACATGAGGCAAGGCATGAGAATGATCATACAAACATATGGATGCAAGAGAAGCATGCTTTGAACCATGAATGTTCATGAAAAGTTATGGAATGCAAAAGACATATAACATGGCAAATGAAAGATGCAATGATCAAACATGATTCTAATATGTCTTAAGATGTATTATGAATCAAATGAATGCATAAAATGTTATGGCAAGTCATGGTATGCAAGCAAATGGAAGATGGATGCAAAGGAAGGCATAAATTAGGGTTACATGCATCACACAAAGCAAAAATCCAAAACTAGAAGCAAATGACATGATAAAAATTTGAAAATGCAATCAAAGATACCCTAAACCTATACAAACTCACTGCCCAAAGGAGGGGATCCAACTCTTAACCTAATGGAAGCTATGAATTTCCTAAGATTGCTAGGGTTTTAAGGTACCTTGTCAAGAAAAATGCAAAACAAATTGAAAATGCAAGATCAATTCAAGCCAATTTTATCCTATAAACTACATGCCATACGAGATGCAATGCAAAAAGAATCATGATCCAACTCTCAAAGGTTAGACAGAAATGAATTTTTGAAGTTTGAAACAAAATATTGCCTTGAAATAAAATTAAATCCAAAGAAAATAATCAAAAGGCATCAAGAACAAAAAAGAAATTTGGTTTGGGAGTTGGACAATGTTTCTAAATGTTTCTAAATGCCATGTGAATTTTTTTGTGATTTTTAAGTACTTAAATGTATTTTTAATTAATTAATTTTCATTATCTAATTAAAAATAATCATTTAAATGATTTAAAAATAATTTTTAATGCAAAAAATAAAAATAAAAATATTTTTGGGTTTTAAAAATTAATGAAACTCTTGGCAAAAAATTTCATAATTTTTAAAAGGGTTTTGCTATTTTTAAATAAAATGAGGAAAATAAATGAAATTAAATGAAATAAAAATTACAAATAAAGGAAAGTAATTCAAAGGGAAGGCCAAGATTTGATCTGGGCTTGGACTGGTTGACTGCGCGCCAGATCCAAGGGCCCAGATTCAAATCTGGCTAATTTTACTTATAAATTAATTAAACAGGTTTTGAATTAATTAAACAAGCTTAGGGTTTTAATGACACAATCCTGGCCACACGTTCACGCGGGAGTCAACCCCAGTTAACCCAATCTACGCTCCACATTCAAACTACAATTAATGACACAATTAGGGTTAATGAGTTTCAGGTGACCGGAACAGTGGTTCCGGTCATCTTCTCCGGCGAGCATAAACCCTAGATTTCGCTACAGGTTACCAATCATGAAATTTCTTCTACCAAAATGATCTTCTCCCTAATCTAAACCTAAACCCTCTCCCAAAATTTATTTATTTTCATTCACAAGCCTGAATCGAAGGAAAATACGAAACACGAGCAAACTTTCAGAACAACATGAAATGGTCATCTCTTGCTTATTTTCAATTCTAAATACATCTAGATGATCAGTGCAACATGTAGATTCATTTTGTAACAAGAAAATGAAGTTCTGAGAAAAAAGTTCTTAGGTTGTACCTGAGCTGGAGACCTTCGAAAGTGAGCTTTCAGAGCTTCCCTTTTGTGTAAATGATCTCCCTTGAACCCCCTGAGGCCAATGGAACACTTGAATGAGGCTGAAAGTGGCTAGTTTTTGTGGTTCAGTTCTGGTGTAACAGGAAATGCAGTTCTTGTGTGTTGTGTTTCAGATCATTGTAAGGGGTGGGATTTGTTCTATGGATGATTTTTTGTTGATTGGTGAAGGAATTTTTGAAGTTGGATGGTTGTGCTGTGTGTTTCGAAGAGGGAAAGGTTTTGACAGTTTTTTGTGTATGCTGGATTGTGTGTGTTTTTGGCTGGTGTATGTTATGTTTTATGATCCTTAGGTGATCCATAAACTATCCCAACAAATCTGGAGAGCAGGTGTGCACTGTGGGATTGGTATGGGATGATTGGCCAAAAAGTCAAAAATGGTGTACTTGCAGCATGGGCTATGGCAGAGATGGTTTCTTGGCTTATACTGCATCAGCTTGAGTCAAGGATGGCCCTTGGATGGTTCATGGAAGACTGCTGCATTTGGATCATGAGTTGGGAGGGTTTTTGCAACTTGACAACTTGTTACATTTCATGACTTTTGGCTATGTACATGTGAGAAATCTTGCTGAATTGTTGGTGAGGCATGCTTCATTACGTCATGGCAAAGTCTTGAAACCAGCTAGAGGTTAAACAAACCCTTTGAGAATCAATTTGCAAGAAATCCCTCTTTGCACTTTCATGAAAAATGGCTTATGGTTATGTGAAAATCAAAGCATAGAAATGGAAAATTCTTTGGGCCAAACTGATTTTTAGACATTGGTTTATGTTTGTACAAAGATTAGAAGTCACTTTGAGGTCTCAATTTGCCTTGGCAAGTGATTTTGCAACTTTGCCTCTTTGGTAGAAAACTTGAAATTATGTGATTTTTCCCAACTTTGACAAGCCATAACTTTTGATCCAAAATGAATTAGAATGAGTTCTTGTACTTTTTGATAAGGGAATGATCCATTATACAACTTTCATGACCAAAGTTTTCCCATTTGAGACATTTTTGAATCAAAAAGCAAGGGTTGAAAAAGTTTCCCAAAATGACAAGTTTCCATTACAAGTCATTTTCCCAAAAAGTCAACTTTGCAAATGGCTTGAAATTCTTCAATTTTGTGAACTTCTAACATCTTCTATGATCAAATAAAGATCATACACATCCAAAATGATGAAGAACACCCCTTGGTTGGGTCATTGGGGGTCTCAGATGCCCTGATTTTGCACTGACTTGCTCAAAAAGTCAACTATTGATCAGATGCCTTCCCCATTGAATTTCTTCATGAAAATTGATATGCATGATCCCTATAACATATAGAGACCAATAGAAACAAGAATGACCAAAAAAATTTGGAGTTATGGCCTTTGAAACCAAAACCCTAATTCTAGGTCTTCTGTGCAGTTAAACCTAGCTCTGCTTCCATGCCTTTCTCAGCTCTTGTGATTCTTTGGCTTCTTTGACTTTGAGAGGATAAAATATGAGGTTTGAACACACATGGACCCCTTTTTAAGTGATTGATGACTTTTGGAGTGGCTCAAATGGCTCTTGGATTGCTCAGATCACAAACCCTAGATGCAGATGACTTAGAAGCAATGCAGTGAATCAAAAAATGTGGTATGAGATGCTATGATTGAATTCACGCATATGAAAAGATCACAAGCCATGGTGTGAATGGGTGAGGGAAAATTTGGGGTGTTTACATCCATTACCGGAATGAGAAAAGAAAAGGGTATGTGAACTGTTGTGCTCCTTTGTTTGCTGATTGGTTTGTAAGGCAACTCCCAAACTCAGGACCTTTCCAATACTTGAAATAGGATTGGAAGTGGTCCAAAAGATTTATGGGCTTACCCTCAGACAACATAGCTTGGGGTTCAATAGAGACCTAATAGGCAAATAGAGTATTGCTAGTTGTGGCACTTTCCCCAATGTACCCTTGCTGGGAAGGAAAGGGGGAATAAACTGTAATCCTTTGTTGTCCAGAAAACAGTTTGGTTACTCTCTGAAGGTTCCACCATCAGCTGAAGAGGTAGTTAAGTCATTGTATTTCTCGACAGAAGGAAATATGGAGTTGTATGTACAGGTATCCCAAGCTTGGGAGGTCAGGATAAGGAAAGGAAAGAAAGATTTTGGGAAGGTGGACCCAAAAACATATGATCCTTTAGCTACATGGTTGAAAGATCGTGTAGAAGTCTTACTTCTCCCGTTCTCTATGGAGTCCCCTTTATACCCTAAGGAGAAGTTACCCTTGGATCCAGTACTTCTCAAAGACTACCAGAAATTGGAGGCCTTGGTTAAACAACTTAGAATGGAAAATCAAGAGGCCAACAATTCGTTCCAAAAGCTGATGATTTAGAATCAGAAGTTGGAAGAAAGAGCTCACCAGGCTGAAGCGATGGTCAGGCTCAAGCAATAGAACTTCCAGGAGAGAGGACTCTACTTCAAGAAAAGAGGGCTAGCAGAAACTCATAAGGCGAGACAACACCGAAAAGATAAGAAAGCTTTAAATGAAGCTAATGAAGCTACACCTTTGTGGAAGGAGAAATGGGAAGATAATCTGAAGAGGCAGAAGGAGTTGGAGACCAATTACAAATTGGAGATCAAAGGTCTTCAGGACTCCCTAGATGAACAATGAGAGCTGCTTCAAAAGGCCCACAACCAACAAAAGGATTACCTTCAGGATATGGCAAAGAGTCAATAGACAGTGGAAGACACTCATAAAGAAATAGAAGAGTTAAAGCTTCGGGCTGATGTTAAGAAAATCAAGACCAATTCAAGTGCAAGAAAAGAAAGTGAGAAGGTGTTCCTATAGCAAATTGAGGAGTTACATGCCTCTTTTGATCTCAGGGTTCTCCTAATCCAGAAGCTCATACAGGAGCCAGATTATCCAGACATAACCCAGTTTCTCCAAGGTGTCAAGCGCCTTAGCTGGAGGTTGCAGGATGTAGAATTTGCTAGGGTTTAGTCTTGTGCTCACATATCTGGATTACCCACAGGTCTGTTATGGGATTCCTCTTTTATTGATGTACTTTGCCTTTTGATGTATGAACTGGCACCCTACGGGGACTTTGTTATTTCATATTTCAGTGACTTGTCTTGGATCTTTGGTTGTTATCCTTTGCACGGACACAGGATAATAAATGTTAATTCTCCACATCTGAATGTCACACAAGGTCTTCCTCCAAAGGCTATTCTCTTAATACTGGAATGGGAAAGTAAAACAAAAGCCTCGAGGATAAAAGGAACAAAACATTGCATACATATCATTTTCATTTTATTTCTTTTGCAGGTTTCTTCAGAGTACTTAACTTATCAATTTTCAGGGAAAGATTGCTAGAGCAGCCAGGACCCGTCATCCCAGATAGAGCATTCCTCACCGGTACGCTACATGTAACAATCAAAGAAACATCATGGATATTATGCAGATAGAGCTCAACGAACTTCGCATCCGAATGGGAGAATTTATGGCGATGATGCATGGCATGGCCCTAGGGCAGCAAGAGCTGAGAAATGCTATGCAGAGGCTTACTCCTACCCAAACCGACCCCCTAGTGGTTACTCCGGATGCCTAGGGAAATCCATCCAACAACAATAGAGGAGACGGACCTCCGGTTCAAGAAACTGGCATGCCTACTCTTAATCTTGTGGAAGATCGCCAGGAGGATCAGTTCCCTCCTATCAACGATGATATGGGTTTTTGAACAGGTGGAAACTTTCAGGATTTTCAGTTGCTGGCCTAGAAGGTTAAGGCCATTGAATGTATGGACAATCTTCGAATTGATGTATCTGATATGGGTTTGGTCTCCTGGGTGGTTATTCCTCTTAAGTTCAGACCTCCAAGCTTTGATAGGTACAATGGCAATTCATGCCTCAAGACACATTTATAGGCTTTTTACCGCAAGATAACCGCTCACACTAAAGATGAAAAACTCTGGATGTATTACTTCCAGGACAACCTCTCTAGGGGCTCACTGGAATGGTATATGAAGCTAGAAAAGAATTTTTTCCGAAACTGGAAAGAGCTTGGGGAGGCCTTCCTTAAGCAGTATCAGTACAATATTGATAATGGCACCCAGCTGTACTCAACTCCAGAGTTTATCTCAGAAGAACTAAGAAAGCTTCAAGGACTATGGTCAAAGATGGCGCAAGGTTGCCGCCAGAGTACAACCACCTTTGCTAGAGAGAGAAATGGTGGATCTCTTCATGGAAACTCTCCCAGGGAACTTCAAGGAAAGATTAGCAGGTTGTTCGTCTAGTGGGTTTTCGGACATTATCCTGACGGGTGAAAGAATAGAAAACTGGATGAAGCAAGGCAAAATCTAGAATAATGGAGTGTCAACCTCCAATGTAAAGAAGCCTTTTGTGAAGCATCGGGAAGGAGAAACTGAGGCTGTGTTTACTCAAAATAGAAGAGGAAATCAAAATATATATCATCAGGCAACTTCTGTCACCATTGCTGCTCCAGTAAACCAACCACAGGTTCAGCAACAACAACGTCAACCAAACAACCAACGTCAAATGGCTCCTAGGCCATATTATCCTCCCCGATCAAAAGACAAGCATCTTGAGATGCCACCAATGTCATATTCCCAACTTCTCCAAAATCTTCTACAACTACAGATGATTCAATTAAGGACCCTACAACCTCCTAGTCCAGGGCAAATCCCCGAGGGATATAATGTTAATGCTCGCTGTGAGTTCCATTCTAGGGCTCCCGGTCACAGCAAAGAGAATTGTAGTTTTGAAGCACGTTCTCCAGGACTTGATTGACTCCAAGGCAATCAATTTTGCTCCTACTCCAAATGTAATCCAGAATCCTATGCCTCCTCATGGAAGGACTGTGGGGGCTATTGATAGCGGTTAAGGTTTGAATGTGATATCAGATGTCAAATATTTTAAAACTCCATTGAAGGCAGTAAAATCTTGCTTGGCCAAAAGGAATATGTTCCCGGGCTATGGAGAAAATTGCCCATACTGTGTTAGTTCCCTTGATGGTTGTGATCAGCTGAGATCGGGGATACAGAAAATGATCAATGAAGGAAGTATACAATTAGATAGAATTGTAAAGAATGATGATGTATCAACTGTTACAATTTATTACAACCCAACACAGGTTCCCACCGCAGCAAGGGTAGCGCCAATAACCATCACTACCTTGGGACCTGTCCCATACCAGAGTGACAGGGTCATTCCCTAGAATTATGGGGGTGAAGTGTACTATAATGGCCAAAAATAAGACTTAACTACATCCACTTCCTCCTTGCAAAAGTGAAAATATTCGAGTTGGGGGGTTTACCAGAAGTGGTAGGTTATTTGCGCCAGAAACCTTGAGAGGTAATGCATTTCAACCTAAAGATACTACCAAGGCTCAAGCGAAAGCCAGGGGCAAACATCCCATGAATAATGATACACCTGCACCAACAACATATCTTGACATCACTTTTGATAAGTATGCAGAAGAATTCCTAAGAATCATTAAGAAAAGTGACTACAAGATCGTAGACCACTTACATCAGACTCTTCGAAGTTCTCGATCTTATCCTTATTAATGTGTTCAAATTCACATAAGAAAGCCCTATTGAAGATTCTGAACAACGTGTATGTATCGTAGGATATATCGGTAAATCAATTGGAAACAGTGGTGTCAAGTGTAAACTCTAGCCATGGCTTGGGATTCACAGAGATGGACTTAACATCCGAGGAACGCAGCCACAACCGCACCTTGCATATCTCCATGGAATGCAAGGGGGTTGTACTCTCCCACATGCTGTTAGACACATGGTCGTCATTAAATGTGCTTCCCAAGAAAGCTCTCATGAAGCTGAACTATGATGGGGTTGTGCTAAGGCCAAGCGACTTTATTGTACGGGTATTCGATGATTCAAGGAGGTCAGTATTCAGAGAAGTGGAGTTGCCAATCTAGGTGGGACCACAAGTCTTCAACGTTACTTTCTACGTGATGGACATTCAAATGGCTTATAGTTGCTTGTTGGGAGACCATGGATCCATTCACCAGGGGCGGTATCCTCCACCCTTCATCAAAAGTTAAAGTTTGCGTGGGACGGACAAATTGTAACAGTGTCAGGAGAAGAAGACATCTTCATCAGCCATCTAGCCTCATTCAAATACGTGGAGATGGATGGAGAAATCGTCGAGACTCCCTGCCAAGATTTTGAAACCTTCAAGTATGAGAATGCATCATCATCAGCTACTCTATATGAAGATCCAAAGTAAGGAGCTTCTATAACTTCTTATAAACAGGCCTTGGAGGTGGTAGAGTCAGGTGCGAAGGAAGGTTAGGGAAAGACAAATGAGATCCCAGAAAAGAAAGACATGCATGGAGTTGGCTACCAGTCTGGTCAGTCAATACCTAGACAAAGTTGTAGAGGTTGGAAAGGCCCAATAACCTTCATCAGTGATGGGTGGGTTGATCATGGCAACATCTGTGCTGCACAAGAGGATATGATTGACAATGACTGCGATATTGATGAGTGGGTTAAGCCTTGTGTTCCAGGGACATAACTCAACAACTGGTCGGCTGAAAAATCTTATCTCTATTACCCGGCTTGAAGAGTAATAGTTTTTATGTTTTGTTTTCCTATATTCAAGCCCTATGCCTTACCCGAGGCATAGTGGCTCATTGTAAGGGTTCTTTTGTTCCTTGTCTTTCACTTTCATTTTCGTTTTGTTTTGGAAAATACAAATTTTATTCAAAATAAATGGCAATGTTTTCACATCTCAAACCACTTCTAAAATCTAGCATGAATCATCATTCATGCAGATGATCCTCCTCGGGTCTCACCAACGATGACCTTGCTATGGCTTAGTATGACTTCGACAATTCGATTTACCTAGCCGACGATGAAGGTGAAGAAGATTGTGAACTTCCTGAAGAGCTAGCCAGGTTGCTTAAACGAGAGGAGAAGATGATTCAGCCATATGAGGAGGCTATTGAAGTGATAAATCTGGGTACTGAAGAAGATAAGAGAAAAGTAAAGATCGGGGATGCGTTAGAAGAATCTATCAAGAGTCATCTAATTTCTTTGCTTCGAGAGTATGTTGACATCTTCACCGGGTCTTATCAGGACATGCCTGGATTGGACACTGATATCATGGTGCACAAACTACCTCTCAGGGAAGAGAGCCCACCCGTAAAGCAAAAGTTGAGACGTACACGCCCTGACATGGCCATTAAAATTAAAGAGGAGGTGCATAAAAAGTTTGACATCGGATTCTTGGCCGTAACAAGTTATCCCCCATGGGTCGCCAATATTGTACCAGTCCCTAAAAAGGATGGTAAGGTCAGAATGTGCGTTGACTATAGGGATTTGAATCGGGCCATCCCTAAAGATGATTTCCCTTTGCCTCACATTAATGTTCTAGTTGACAACACTACTTAGTTTTCCGTATTCTCTTTCATGGATGGCTTCTCGGGCTATAATCAGATTAAAATGGAACCAGAGGACATGGAGAAGACTACATTCATTACGCCCTGGGGCACCTTCTGTTATAAAGTCATGCCATTTGGTTTGAAAAATGTCGGTGCAACCTACCAACGTGCAATGGTGACACTATTCCATGATATGATTCATCACGAGATTGAGGTCTACGTTGATGATATGATCAAGAAGTCACAAACAGAAGAAGAGCATCTAGTCAACTTATCTAAGCTGTTTGACAGGCTTCGGAAATTCAGATTGAGGTTGAATCCAAACAAATGCACCTTCAGGGTGCACTCAGGTAAGCTGCTGGGCTTCATTGTCAGTGAGCGGGGAATCAAGGTCGACCCTGCGAAAGTAAAAGCCATCCAAGAGATGCCTTAACCAAGAACTGAAAAAGAAGTATGTGGTTTCTTAGGGAGGTTGAACAACATTGCACGGTTCATCTCGCACCTAACAGCCACGTGTGAGCCTATTTTCAAGCTTCTGAGGAAGAATCAGATTATCAAATGGAATGATGACTGCCAATACGCCTTCGACCGAATCAAGGTGTACATGCAAGAAACTCCGATTCTCATGCCTCCAGTGTCAAGGAGACCTCTAATCATGTACCTTACCATACTCGAAGGATCAATGGGATGTGTGCTGGGTCAGCAGGACGAGTCTGGTCAAAAATAGCATGCCATTTATTACCTTAGCAAAAAGTTTACCGATTGTGAGACATGCTACTCACTACTCGTGAAAACTTGCTGCGCTTTGGCATAGGCTGCTCGCCGGCTAAGATAGTACATGCTGACTCACACCACTTTCCTAATTTCCAAGATGGACCCTGTAAAGTATATCTTTGAAAAGTCATCTCTAACCGAAAGAGTAGCCCGATGGCAGATGATTCTGACAGAATATGATATCCAATACACTTCGCAATAAGCCATCAAGGGGAGTGTATTGTCAGAGTATCTGGCCCAGTAGCTAATTGACGATTATCAGCCCATGAGGTTCAAGTTTCCGGATTAGGACATCATGTTCCTAAAGTCTAAGGACTATGAAGAACCACTTCCAGAGGAGGGGCCATACCCTGAATCCAAATGGAAGTTGATGTTTCGCGGAGCTGTGAACATGAATGGTAGTGGAGTTGGTGTTGTCATTATCTTACCAGAGGGAATACACATGCCTTTCACTGCTCGACTGACATTTGAATGCACTAATAATGAAGTAGAGTATGAAGCCTACATAATGGGTATCAAAGAAGCAATCAGTATGCGAATCAAGAACCTTGAGATCTTCGGCGATTCTTCTCTAGTTATCAACCAGGTTAATGGCAAGTGGTTAGTTCATCAACCACACTTGGCCCCATATAGGGATTACACTAGGAGGTTGTTAACTTTCTTCACCAAAGTTAAATTGCACTATATACCTCGAGATGAGAACCAATTTGATGATGCTTTGACAACTATATCTTCCATGATCAAGGTGCATCAAGAGAACTATGTGCCTCGAATCAACGTATCTCGTCTCGAAAGATCGGCCTATGTGTTCGTAGTCAATGATATTAAGGATAAAAGACCTTGGTATTATGATATCAAGAAATTTCTGAAGACTCAGGAATATCCAGCTGGGACATCCAGTAAAGACAAGAAGACTCTCAGGAGACTAGAAGGAGGATTCTTCTTGAATCATGATGATGTACTATACAAACGAAACTTCGACATGGTCCTGCTCAGATGCGTGGATAGCCAAGAAGTAGACCTGTTGATGCAAGAAGTTTACGAAGGCTCCTTCAGTACCCATGTTGGAGGGCATGCTATGGCAATGAAACTTCTCAGGTCAGGATATTATTGGATTACCATGGAATCAATTGCTGTAAATATTCCCGCAAGTGCCACAAGTGCCAAATTTACGTTGATAAGGTCCATGTACCTCCAAATCCATTGAGTGTCATGTCTTCACCTTGGTCGTTCTCCATGTGGGGCATTGATATGATTGGCAAGATTGAGCCAACAACTTCCAACGGTCACTTCTTCATCCTGGTTGCTATAGACTACTTCACAAAGTGGGTCGAAATGACATCTTATGCCAATTTTACGAAGCAAGTGGTCACCTAGTTTATCAAAAGAGATATCATTTGTCAGTATGGAATTCCCGAGGGGATCATTAACGATAATGGTTCTAACCTCAATAACAATATGATGGCTGACTTGTGTCGGGATTTCAAAATAGAGCATCACTACTTTTCGCCGTATCGCCCAAAGATGAATGGAGTCGTCGAGGCGGCCAACAAGAACATCAAAAAAATTGTTCAGAAGATGGTTGTGACCTATAAGGATTGGCATGAGATGCTACCATTTACACTACATGGGTACCGAACGTCTGTGCGTACCTCGACAAGGGGCAACCCCGTTCTCATTGGTGTATGGTATGGAGGCAGTCCTACCGGTCGAAGTTGAGATCCCCTTATTGAGAATAATGATGGATGTCAAGTTGGATGAAGTTGAATGGCTTCGAGCCAGGTACAACCAATTGAGCCTAATTGAGGAGAAACTGCTAACAGTTGTGTGCCACGGACAATTGTATCAACGGCGAATGAAACAGGCTTTTGACAAGAAAGTACGACCTTAACGATATATACCAGGTGACTTAGTGTTGAAAAGGATTCTTCCTCCTCTAAATGATCACAGGGGCAAGTGGACACCCAATTATGAAGGTCCCTTCGTGGTTAAAAAGGTCTTCTCAGGCGGAGCCTTGATGTTAACAACCATGGATGGGGCGGACTTCCAATCCCCTGTTAACACAGACGCAGTAAGAAAATACTTCGTGTAAAAAGACCCGCTGGATAAAAACAGAATAAAGATCCAGGAAAAAATAGGCATCCCGGCGAGCCAAATAAAGAATTAGAGGCTTGGGCAAAAATTAGGGAAACATTGGAAAAAATGTACACCCGCTGAGCTGAAAAGCCACATTGGACAGTTCAGGCAAAAAGGGGTATCCCGGTGGATTGAAAACCCGAAAGGGAGATCCACGCAAAAGAGGGAATAACACGAACGACTGAGATCTGCGAGGTTTGTGATCCATTTGCAAATAAGGGCATCCTAAGGGCTGAAGACCAATTCAATCACTTTCCTCAAAGGCGAAGCAAGCAGAGAGTCGTGGAGATATACAAGTCATAGTCGGGTCTGAGCTTGATGAGATCCATTATTCACATTGCCAATAGGATAGTTTGTTTTCCTTTTGAGCATTTTTCTCTTTCCAGGGATTGCTTCTTGATGTAATTCCTATTTAGGGCCATTGTTCAATTAATAAAATTCAATTTCAGTCAAATCTGTGATAATGAGTTTTTTTTCATCTAACATTGATTGATTGCAAAAACGTCCAGCAAATTGTGATAAAAATTGCATTATGAGCATTCAAATGCTTTCTAACTCATGTAGGAGAACATAAACATTTAATGCAACTCTAAAGCGTTGAGTGACCGAGATGGTGATTCAGACCATAAACCTGGGGCATACAGGCCAGATTAACTCTTAATGATGTAGGCACTATCAATTGTGTTTGTGCAGATGCGGGTACATGCGTTGCTAGAAAAGCCCTAACAGATCCTCAGGAAGTCTCCTCCAGCAGGTTCTTTGAACAGGTGTCCTCAACAAACACATTTTCTTTGATAATCCCCAGTAGAGTGAAGACTGATAGTCTCCCCAAGCAGAGATTGCCTTTCAACAAAGGAGCATTCCCCTCAGAGTTGAGTTTTCTCCTCTTCAGCAGTACAAGGAGTCCCTGCATTCCTAGAAAAAGCCAAGAGGATTATGTATCTGAGAGACCCCAACAGATTTCTTCTTCAGTAGAATACCAACACATCTAATCCCCCAGTCGAGTCAGATCGATATCACTCCCCCAACGAAGTGCAACGAGTGGCGTACCTCGCAAGTCAAGTTCATTCCCAACAGGATCCTTGCTCTCCAATATTAAAGTCCAATTTACTTTTGGCAATGGAGGCAATTTAGAGCTGGTGTATCATTAACAATATCCCCCGCAGGGTTTCTTTTTCCTCACAAGGATTAACCAAATCAGTGTAGTGATAATCACTTCCCCAGCGAAGTCGTCAGGGACACCTGTTATCTCCTCATAGGGAGATCTCTTTGCATATGCATTTGCATTTCGTAATCATCATTAAATTTGCATCCTCAAAAGTGTAGCATTTCCATCTTAATGGAGCATTGCACCATGACAAAGGCCAAGCATGTGCATATCAATATGGGCCAGTTTTGGGGTATATTACACAGAAACCCATAACATCTTTTCAACCTGAAATATTCCCCACAGAGAATGCCAAGTTCATTTTCCAAACATCATTGCTCTTTCAAGTCAATGTTTGTTATCCCCAGTTGAGTCTTGTTTAAGTACAACAGTCTCATTTTTTCGCGTCTTCATTTAAGTACAACGGTCGCATCTCAGGCTCTAGTTTAAGTACAAAGATCTTGTTCCTTTCGAGTCTCCATTTAAGTACAATGGTCTCGCCTTTGAGTCTCGTTTCAGTACAACGAGCTCACTTTTTGCGTCTCGTTTCAGTATAACAGTCGCGTCGCAGGTCATCATTTAAGTACAACGATCATGTTCCATTTACTTCATCTCAGTATGATGATGTCATTTTCTACGACTCCATTTAAGTACAATGGTTTCGTGATGTCGAGTCTCCATTTAAGTACAATGGTCTCATCTTTGAGTCTTGTTTAAGTACAACAGGCTCAATTTTCACGCCTCGTTTAAGTACAACGGTGTCATGTTTAGTTTTCGTTTAAGTACAACGATCTCATTTCTTTGACTTCATCTAAGTACGATGATTTCAACCCCTCAATTCCATTTAAGTACAATGGTTTCGTCTTTGAGTCTTGTTTAAGTATAATAGTCTCATTTTTCTCGTGTCTAGTTTAAGTACAATGGTCGTGTCGTGGGTCATCGTTTAAGTACAACGACCTCGTTCATTCCGAGTTCCGTTTAAGTACAATGGTCTCGTATTTGAGTCTTTTTTAAGTACAACAGGCTCATTTTCTGCGTCTCCGTTTCAGTACAACGGTCGCGTCATGGGTAATCATTTAAGTACCGTGATCCCATTCTTTCTGATTCCATTTCAGTACAATGGTTTCATCTTCGAGTCCGTCTAAGTACGATGGTCTCGTGTTCTTCGAGTTATCATATAAATACGATGAGCTAATTTCCTTTTTTTGTCCTCTCAAAGGTCAGCAAAAAATATATAATAAAAAAGAAGAAGAAAAGAAACAAAATAGCATCTCTTTTTTCATAGAGTACAAATTTTCAGGATTATTCGAGTATTCAATCACTGCATGCCTTGAATATCTAAAAGACATTGCTATTATTCATTCAGGTATGCAGATGATTGAATATGGGCAGTTGTTATACCTCAAAATTTGCCCTCCCATTTTCATGGCATTTAGCATATCACCTTGTATACATAAATATCATGGCATAAAGCATTGCATCATAATAAACATGGCGGAGGCATAAGGCTTATGATCAATGACTTAAGAGATTGATGGTCATCCAAGGGAAATCAAAAGGCAACATAGATTCTCAACATTGTGCAAATGGTTCAAAACATCCCACAAGTTTTCATTTGAGACCACAAGTCCTAGAAAGAAGTGAATTGATCAGAGAATTCAAGCAGTGCAACATCTCCTAAGAAGAAGGGCCAAATTAGGGTTTCTGATTAAATGGACTTCCCAAAGGAATTTTGATCCAAACTTGATTTCATCGTTTTCTACATGATATTAAGTATCTAGGGTTGAAGTTTCATCCATGGAATCATTTTGGAAGGTCTTCAATTGATCAGTTACTTGAAAATCAAGGAATTGGGGAAAAGTCAACCATGCTGAGTAAAAAATCAACTTCTGACTTTTTGAGGTCAAACTCATGAAATTGAGGTCACAGGGAGCCTAGGGACCAAATTTGATCAAGAAATGATGGAGGAATCATGAAAAATCAAGAAAACCAAAACTTACCATTTTTGGAAGGTTAGCGTTTCCAAAAATGGCAAGTTTTTGCCATTTTGCAGCCAACTTCAAGAGAGGCCTTCTCTCAAAATAAAATCCAATTAAAAATTCCACTTGGGTTGTATGAAAGAGGACATCTTGAGCTTTAAATCCATAGGTGGAACATGTCCATAGCATTAAAATTGAGTAAGTTATGATCTTGCAAAGTTTGGGCAAATCAAGGCAAAATAGGGCAAGAGGCAGGACATGCCTTGCAGCCTGCGCGCGTGACTTGCCAGGCATTTTGTCAAACAGGTGGAGGGCAAGAAGTAAGGCCATTTTTCTTCATCAAGATGACCCAAAATGAAAAATATTCCAACATGAAAGTTATTCCTTGCCATGTTTTTGTAGACACCCCAAATTTTCCCTCTGGTTTTCTATCTTTGTCCGCTGTTTGTTTGCATCTCGTTTGCATTTCCATTAGATTATTAACATTTATAATTCATATCATTTGCATAAGCTTCTGAGGCATGGGTTCAATTTTCATCAGGAATTATGGTTTTTCACCTTAATCGCGTCATCGAAAGAATTTAAGGCTTTGGCTTGCAGCCGTCAGTGGCATCATGTTTTATTGCTCTTGTCACAAAATTAGGGTTTATTTCCCTGATTTAGTGGTTTCTTAGTGGTTTCTAAGGATTTCGCGCCCGAATACTGTTCACTGGCGCATCAGGCCCATCATTAGCAATGAACTTTTCAATTCATGTTTTTCTTTTTCATTAAGTGTGTTTGTTGGTTCACGATCTAGTTCAAATGGACGTTTTACCTAATCTTGGTCAAACTATCAGGAGATCGCTTCAATTTCCAGTTATTGGTGCGAGTGGACTTGTTTTATCGGGATCATCGCAAGTTCAGTGGTGTTCATGTGGATTTATTTTCCAAGTGATTGATTCTGACAATTTTAAGGTGATTCAAGACTTATTCGGTCGTAGATTCAAAGAATGATCAATTTGGATGATTACTTGTTTTGGTGGCTTCATGCTTCACGTTTTAGCAGAATTGTTAGAAAAAAATTCTAATGTGGTTGTTGGATTGGGTTCAATCAAGGTGTAGGATGAGGGATCGTTCAAGTTCAATATCCATTACCCACTTGTCTAATTTCAAAAGTCCGTTTGTCCAAATTCCATAACTCGAACTCATAGTGCAATATTAAAATTCATATTCATTTATATTCTCTCTTTTTATCCAATTTAAATTCACATATCCAATTTCCTTTTTAACCCATTTGTCGGTTTTCAGTTTGATATAAATTATCCATCTAGTCCAACCATTTCCATATGCATATCAATATTCATGTCCATATTTCTAACCAATTTTTCTTTTCCATGTCCATTTCCTAAAATCACAAATCACTATTCATTTCTCATGGTCATTTATTTCCAATCATTATCCACATTTTATGGCTAAATCATAAACCTTTTTTTTTTCTATACTCATCCTTAGATTTTCCTATATTCATTCTTTAATTAGATCCTTAGAGTTTTTTTATATAGGTCCATTTACCTTTTTATTAAGCCCATTCCTTATTTTCTTATATTATTATTATGAAAACAAATACAACATAGAGAATAATTCTTGAGCACATTGATACAGCTGTGTAACTAATTTTCACACACTCATTCTTTTTCAGTAAAGCTAACTCATGACCCCACCACTCCAACCAATTTTTTCGTGTGTCACACATTCCGCATAGCCTCACTAATTCACAAAATATTGTGCCAATTTTATACACAGATAACTACCTGCAACAAGCACAAAAAAGGACGACCCTCACCTCTAAATCGTACAAACAAAAAGCCATCACAACAAACAAAAACAGACGCAAGACGCACTCCACACGAAAAACGCACTCACCACCACAACTTTCAGCAACCTCACGCTTCTCACACTACTCTCAGCACACACCTTCAACAAAAATCCTACAAAAACTTTGAATAAACTTCAGCATCATCTTCTACAAGTTCTCAAACCCTCCAAACACACCATCACTTTTTTCCATCCTCCTTCAATTCACAGCCAAGGAAAAAGACGCAAAACAACATACCTCCTTCAAATAAACTGCAAAAAACTTCATTAACATCTTCAATAACCAATAATTCTGCACAATTGCAACCTCCATTTTCTTCTACACCTTACAACCATCTTCGTCAACCTTCGGCATCTCGAACCCGTCTCTTCCTCAACTCACACCTTCAAACAACCAAACTAATCAACACCACCTCACTAAACCTTAACTCTTCTTCAACCATCACCATCACCGCACAACAACAACCGAACAACACCACCACCCGTTTTCGTCGCCACCCTCCATCACTTAACAAACACTCATAATCAAAGCAAAAAAGGAAACAGATCAGAAACAGAACGTTAAAGGAGAAGATAATATCAAATCGCATAGAAACAGAGTTGAAAGAAGAAGAAGAAGTTGGATCTGGAATTTGAAGCCGAGGACGAAAGCAAACCGTGACCGTGACTGGGAGAGGGTCGTTTTTCTTTGTAATTTTTGATGTTCTCACCGATGAAGAAGATGCGCCGAGATCGTGAATCGAGGGCTAAGGAAAGGGTTTCATCTTTCCCGTTAGAGCCTGGCGCCGCCGTCGGTCTCACTGTGTTGGTTTTCGTTTGCGTGAGAGTGATTTGGAGGATATGAATTCCGCGTGGTTCCGATTCCTGAGTTCTCACCTGACCGTCTTTTTCTTTATTGTTGTTTTTGTCTTATTTTGATTTTAGTTTATAATTTAATTTGAGAATATTTTAAGCATATAATTTGTGTTGGGCTTAGGTGAACCATGAGCCCGTGAATTTTGCTGTTACACACTCCAGGATCTGGCATAACCCCCTTCCTCTTTATCTTATCTTTTCTTTTCTTTTCTTTTTTTAAATTAAGTTTTGTTTTATAAGTTTGTTTAGTTTTATTGTTAGTAATTTGTAATATTTTATTAAAACTCATTAAGACTTGGTTTTAGAATTTTAATATAACTTTTTTAGCTCTGTTACTAAATTTCAACTTTAGTTTTGACATTTTGGTTTAATTAAATATAATTGCATTTAATATTGGTTTTAGTTTTGTGCTTGATGTTTTGTAGGTTTTCTTGCGTGATCTCGATGATTTGCAGATGTCGCTTGGTGATGACCTTGTGAATATTTGTTTTTCATAATCTTGCTCGGGCTAGTTAGATCTCTGGATGCAATTCGCACTTAGACTTTGGTTTTGCGCGAACGGATTTTTGTTTTTAATTCTGGATGCTGGAAGCCTATATTTTGATTTGCTTGATACCCTGATAATGGACACTTGTGCCTGACTATTGAAATCATTCTGGACTTGATATTTCTTCTTTAGTTTCTCTTGCGCTTGTTGAAGAGGCAACAAACCTTCTCCGTTAGGTACCACTGAGGCCCGTTTATTTTACGTGTTGCATGTTGTTGCATCTGGAAGTCCTACTGGTGTAGGCTCTGTTTGTGCATTGTTCGATTACTCCGTTGCATTGTTCTCTCCTTATTTCTTCTCCATCTCAATTTCTTCTTCCTCATCTTCTTTTATTCTTTCTTAACTTGAGGTGTGCTTAGGCCACCATGGTTCTTCATTCTTTTCTATCTTTCTTTCCTTCTCCTTTTTCTGTAGGATAGGTAAACCTCACTAACTTAGGATTTTCTATGCATGATAACAACTAGGATTTATTAGTCCTCCATTAGACTTTTACCTTTAAGATCCTTTTGTTTCTCTTCTCTTCTCATCTCAATATCCTAAAAAACACCTTAATAATGATTGAAGTGATATCTTGAGCAATAGCCTTATTCCATGAAACACTTGTAGTCTTCCCATCTTGGGATAGTACAAGCTTGTTTTGTGATGCACAAGTCTGATCAGGATACCATCTTCACCAAGAAAATCATAAAACACACTTCTTCATCAAAAAATACAAAAACACTTAATAAATTCAATGAGTTAGTGAGCTTAAGCCCTAATCTCTGGGTTCAAGTTTTGGGGATCTTCTCCTTACTTGAGTGTGCTTGTTCTATTATTCCATCTTGGAATGTAGTGACAAGTGAACATTCCATGGAAAAGAGCTTGAGTTCACTTCCTTGTGACACACTCCTAAAAGCTTCTAAAAAACACAAACAAACAATAAACGTCTTTTCTTCAGGAATTCTTTTCTCATCACCTTCGCTCCGTACGTGAACTTGCTCCTACTTGTCATTTTGCAAGACGGTTAGGCACTCGTCGTCCGAGCCTGTATTACCTGAGCATTGACATAGGCAGTTCAAGCCTTAATTCACAAGCAATCTTTTCCACCCCTAGTTAGGGGAACTACGGTGACTCTGATCCTCATGTCCAGTGAGGTACGTAGGCAGCGGGGTAGGGCCCATTCGAGCACACTCTTTTATTTTCCCTACATTTCCCCCTTTCTTTTCTTTCTTATCCAGTTTCAGTTTCAGTTTTGCAGCAACTTTTATTTCTTCACCCTTTGAAGCAGATTTCTTTGCAAGCGTGGATCCCGTCGGGTACGGCGGACGATCTGGGTGCTAATACCTTCCCAGGTCGTAACCAACTCCCGAACTCAGTCTCTTTGGTTCGCAGGACCCGTGTCCTTCCTTTTCTTTTCTTCTGGTTTGTGCAGCATTACCATTCCCGTTCCTTCGGGATAAAAATGCCTGGCTGGAGACTCTTTTCTTTTCCGCGCCACTTTCGCGTTTGTACCAGGATGGAAATCCGGGGAGCGACAGCTGGCGACTCTGCTGGGGAATTCCTAACCAGAGAATCTCTGGTTCCCTTGAGAGTCTCTCCTAGTGTTTGCGTGTTTCTGTTTCTATGGGTGTTGATTGCTTGTCGTTGTATGTTGTATTTTTACTATTATTTTATGTACAGTTTATTTACAGCTTTATTTACAGTTTTCAGTACTTATATTCATGCATCATATATTATTACTGGACTGTCTGGACTGGATTTCTTCTGTTTGGTGGGCTTGGGTGATACTGTTTCTGAGAGATGAGCTCATTACCACGGCTCGAGTGTACCTTAGGACTTAGAGTGGTTCCACTTTGGTCTCATGAGATCTTGTCATGAGGGTAGTAGTGAGTTCCACGCCCAAATTTGCGACCATCTTGGAAATGTCTTGATTTGGGGATCTTCCTCTTTCATTTCATAACCTTGATAGTTATGTGCAGCTGGGGACCGATCATTGAGAACCTTGTGAAAACATCCCTCTTTAGTGGTGAGAGTGGCAGACCACATTGTGTGGCAAACCCATTCGCACCTGAGGGCCCACCTGGAACTCACATAGGATGGCCCACCTGGAACTCACATAGTATATAATGCCAAACCGATTCCCTGATTTGGTCATGAGCCATTTCTCGGAAATGGTGAACGTATTATTGCTATTCGGCTGTGAGAGTCCGTGATGTTTGACCTGGAGCACACCCGTGATATTGGGAGGGGTTTACAGGTTTGCAGGAACCCATGACCTCAACACACCCTCATTGCCAGTGCAGTCTTATGTTTTGATCTGGTCACTATGATTCTGAAGTTCTTGATCCTTTAGTTCTCAGTTATTATCTTGGGTTATTATACTGAGATCTTGTGGTTACAAACACTCGATTCTTGGTTCAGTATTCCAGATTCCAGACAGTTTCCAGCTGTGATCCCATGTCTTTGCATCTTTTGCATCATCATATTGCATTTTACATTGGCATCTGCATTGCATTTCCTTTTTCCAGAGAGCTCATCCCTCCTTTTTTTTCCATGACCATCCATCTGATATCCCGGTACTCAATTTGAACAAGTGGTAACTGTTGGAAGACAAAAAAAGTTGTTGGAAGCTAGACTGAGCAGTGCCAAGAGTTAAAAAGGTCAAAATGGAAGTCGTCAGTAGCTATGTCAGAGAACAACCGTCAGAATGTTGAGTTTCCACCTGGTTTCACTTCGATGACCAATCCTTTGTATGGTCTTTCTCCTGATGATGATTTTCCACAAGTGAACAATCTTACTCAAGCTCAGCCTGCGCAGACCCATATCGTGAATCAGAGTGTACTGGAACTATCTGTTGTCCGAGGTGGACCTTCATCTTCTTCTGATGCTACAGATTATCAGAGTTTCGCTTTCCCTATGCCAAACTTCCAAGGGGCAATCCCTCTTGAGAAAGTCGCGGATCCATAAGCTATTGATCCTGCTGAAAGGTTTCGTGTGTTGGAGGAGTAACTCAAAGTCTTAGCGGATCCTGATGCCTTTGTTTTTGATGCTCTAAACCTGTGTTTGGTTCCTGGTCTTCTCATTCCTCCAGATTTCAAAACTCCGAAGTTTGAGAAATACACTGGTGTCAGTTGCCCGAAGCGTCATTTGGTGATGTTTTACAGAAAAATGACTTCTTTTGCCCGCAACGATGAATTGATGATTCACTGTTTTCAGGACAGTTTAAGTGGGGCATCCTTAAGTTGGTATATGGATTTGGAAAGCAGTCGTATCTGATCTTGGAAGGATTTATCCAGAGCTTTCGTAAAACAATACCAGTACGATGTGGACATGGCGCCCAGTCACACGCACTTGCAAAGCCTATCTCAGAGGGCTGGTGAATCTTTCAAGGAATATGCACAACGATGGAAAGAATTGGCAGCCCAAGTGCAATCACCACTTTCAGACAGAGAATTGGTTGACCTGTTTGTAAGCACCTTGCAAGGTCCGTACTGGGAAAGAATGAGTAGCTTTGGGACATCAAGCTTCTCTGATTTGATGATAGTTGGAGGATGCAATGAAAGTTTACTCAAAAGTGGAAAGATCCAGTACTCTTCGAACATCCCAGCTAGTGAAGATGAGTCTGTTGTTAGCTCCCAAGGGGAAGAAGGGTATGACATCAGTGCAGTCATGGCTAATATCGAATATTCTGGACCAACATCTTCTCAGAGATCATCCGTTCCTAGGTCTGGTTACTCCTACGAACAACAAGTGATGCTCAGAGCACCGTATCAGAAACCCTGGACTCATCCTCGTCCAAATCTGCAAACTCAGGGTCGAAGACCTCAAAATCAACTTCAGAGCCAGCCTAGGCCTCGCAACAATCTGGAAAGAAGGAATGCTCCTCTTCATCCAGTTCCCATGGCGTACAGTGAAATTTTGCCACATCTAATTCAAAGCTTTTTGGTGGTTCCTAAGCTTCTTAAGCCGTTGTCAGAGCCGTACCCTCCAGGGTACAATCCTCATGAGCAGTATGGGTATCATGGTGGATCAATGGGACATTCAACTGAAGATTGCAAAGCTTTTCAAGCCAAGGTCCAACAGTTGATCGACAAGGGGTACATATCCTTTCCAAAAGGAAGCTTGGTTGTGCACGTCAACTTCTCGCCTGATTGAGTTCGAGGACTTCGGAGAAGCGTATCTTGATTTCAGTGGCTCAGACAAGATGTCATCAGAATTGGAGATCATTGTATCCTTTTTATCATTTGCATTGTAGTTTCTTTCCTGTTAGCAGCTACTTGTCTTTTAAGCATTGTTATTTTGAATGGTAATGTTAATGAAGTGATCATGCACTTTTTGAATCATTATGTCGCATTCGCTCATTTTTCTTTACTTTCATTGGAAAAAAACAAAAAAAAAACCAAAAAAATGCATCCATTTATCTCCCATTTATTTCACTGTTGTTTAGCAGGTTTGAGGGAGGATGATGACAACTGAATACCCATAATTGTTGAAGGTATGCTTTCAGAGTAGAACCTGCTGACGATGTACAGGTATTGCTTCAATTCCCAAACACCGGAGATATAAGGGAGATAGACCCTCGTCAACCCCTTTGAGCCTTGAAGTAGGAGTTTCTTTTCTGAACAAAAAATCCTCACATCTAACCCGGGGCAGGGTAGTCATCAGTTAATTTGACCGAGCGTTCAAATTTCCAAAGGAGTGAGCATCCGAGGATCCATTACCTTTATTCATCACACCTCAAGAGGTTAAGGGACGTGAAACCACAATGGTTACCCCTCGCCAACAAAGGAATGAGGCAGTCACAACCCTCTCAAGAAAATCAGGACAAACCTGTGTCACACAATTTATTCAACAAAAGTCAGAAAAAAAAGAAATAAAGCCCGCTAAGTCGAAGAAAGAAAACAAAAATAAGAACAAACGACTTAGGCAAAAGTTAGGGCATCCCGCTGGACTTCAAAATCGAAAAAAATTCAAAGAAAGAATCAGTTCAGGCAAAAATTAGGGAGTAAAAAATATCAAAGAGAAAAAAGTTCCATTAGAACAAAGTCGTGTGACTACAGACACAAAGTCAGAAGGGGTGACTGTTACTCCAAAAAACCTCATTGGTGCTTAAACCGTCAACGTCATTTGTTCCTCAACCATCACAAAACCCTTTCGAGAGGCGAGCATTTAGGGAAAAATTAGCTGAACATAGGACCGGAGAACATCTAGAAGAATGGGTGGGCATAGATAAACTATGAGCTTTAAATCTTTCTTTCTAAAACCGTGAACCAGGCCACGTTATAACCCTTAAAAGTCCTAATTGAATCAGGTTCAATTCTGGAAGCATACTGCGACAAGGTTGCGTAAACTGACTCCTAACGATTTTCTAACTCAGCACTACGTTTGGACTAATCAACACACACTGTCACAACATTCAAATAAATAAATTTTCGAACTTGCATGTGCACCGCATTAAAATTACCATTTGTAAATGAACAGTTTTAATTGCAAGTCAGTCTGCGACATCAGGGAAAGTTCCTACAAAGAGCAATTAGAGGGAACTTGATCATGCAACAATAATGACCATAATCAAAAGCATCTTGTAGGCCTATGAATCAGGGGCATGTTATCCAGTCATTTCATTGACCAAGGAATCCGTCAGGGTAAAGCAAGTTCCCAAGCATCAGTTGATTGAGGAACATCATTCAAAGTTAGTTGATCAGAGCTGAATCTATCAAACAGGGGCAGGACACCCGAATTTTCTATTGACCAAGGTTGAATTCTTCCAATGCTCGGTCAGAATGAGTCAAGTCGCTTCCACGCTCATACCGGGGCAGGACACTTCCAGAGCTCACCAAGTGCAACTCTCCTTGAGAGAACATCCAAGTCTGCCATGCCAGGAATCAGATAATCAGAGGAAGTCTATTCAGAGACTTACCATACAAGGGAAAACTTTAACTACACAAAGCAAGTTATGTCAGTGATCTCCAAGTTCAAGACGAGTATCGGGAAATCGTGTTACCCACCCTCGCCTTTGTCACCCTTCTCAACCAGAAGCCTTGTCACTAAGACCTTTCTTCCCACCTCGGGAGCTTTTCATAAGCATTGCATAAATCATTTGCATACGTTATTCATGTCGCTTCGCTCGAGCATATAGCATACGCGCCATAAATGCATTGAGCATAACCCCAACAACTTCTCAACACTCCAAAGTCCAGTTCTCGTCTGGCAAACCTTGCAAAGTACACTTCAAATACCAGTTCTCTTCTGGTCACCTTTTTCGTTTAGCCTGTTGAACGCCAGTTCTCGTCTGGTAGTCATTCTTTTCCGGAGTCAATTCTCGTTTAACAATGAACCCAAGGAGTCAGTTCTCGTCTGACGACTTATTCTTTGCCCATCAGTTCTCTTCTGTTGGCCCACCTTTAATAAACCGGTTTTCTTCTGGTATCTCACTTTCAAAGTCCAATTGCTTGGAAACCAAAAATACAAAATACCAAAAATCTCTATCAACCTGGCCCCGGACGCCCAACCATCCTTGTTTCATCGCCCGTAGCTTGCATATCTTCATATCCTTAGCATCATGAGCATACCTATACGTCTGCATCTTGCATTTGCATTGCATCTTCATACCGCATGGTTTTTGTTTTCTCTGATGTGGAGCAAGGATCATTACAAAACACAGTCTGGGGCAGTTATCTCAAGATCTGATGAATTTTCTGCGAGAGTTTGAAGACACCGGGGCAATTCTGGATGCCAAGTATTCTGTAAAATCCTCTAGAGACAATCTCTTTATAGACGCTGCAATTTGAGGCACAATTTGAGGATTAAAGGAATGCTTGTTCACTCTTGGTAGTCAGTATGCAACAATTGAGCTCAGAAGCTTGAAACACCGAGTTAATTCTCAGGGAATGTCTAGTATTTTATTTTACCAGCAGGGCATTGGAAGTTTATTTCTTCCCCGAGCATAAGGTCTTCTTTCAGCCGACAAGGTTTCCTCATGTGGAGTTGGTATTCTCCACAGTCAAAGTCCTATTTTCATCAGCATATCTTCCCAACACAGTCGTCACACTATACATGGGGCATACTTTAGCTTATTATGATCTCTAATTCTTCAGCAAAGTCTCTCCTCCGTAGAGCATTGCCAAATCTTTTTCTCAGCTAAGCCAGAAGGTTGACGTTTCCCCAGCTGAGTTAGAGCAGATGGTATCCCTAGCAGAACTTCAAGACTAATTGAATTGTTTTCATCCCCAAGAGGATTATCTTTCCACAATGAAGTATTCCCAGCAGGCAGCTGAAGGCCTTGCTTCCCCACAGAGCTTAGAATGTCAGAATTCGTTTCCCAGCAAGGGTTATTTAACCAAGCATTGTCCCCAGCCAAGTCTGCAGATGGTCATTCCCCGCAGAATTTCATGTTAGGGATTCACTCCCACCATTGGAATATTCCCCAAAGAAGTTGCCAATTTATTTTTGGCCAATGTGATGACAGACAGTCGTTCATCCCCCTAACCAGAGTTAGGTGTCAAAGCCTTTTGACCTGGTTCTCCCCTGCAGAGTCGGGATTTTTGCCAATCAAGGCATTCCGAAGAGTGCTCGTCTGCATTTTTAGGCACTCGTCTGTGTTGGGTATCTGTTTTGTGCTCGTCTGCATTTCCCAACGCTCGTTTGTGTTTGATGTTTGGTAGTTGCTCGTCAGCATTGCCCCAACACTTGTTTGTGTTCACACTTTGTTATTGCTCGTCTGCATTCCCCAACACTCGTCTGTGTTCACACTTTGTTATTGCTCGTTTGCTTTCCCCAGCAGTCGCCCATGGTTGGTGGATGCTGTTGCTCGTTTTCACTTCTCGGCACTCATCTGTGTGTAACTTTCTTTTGGTATTTGACACTCGTTTGTGTTTGATGTTTGCTTGTTGCTCGTATGCGTACTCGGGCGATCGTCTGTGTTTGTTATCTGTTTAAAGCTCGTCTGCATTGTTTAGATACTCGTCTACACTTTCCAACACTCGTCTGTGTTAGTTTATATCCATATGTGTTGATTTGATAATTACCATGGTACTTGTCCGTATTGCTACTCCAATTGCTTGTATGTGTTGGATTTCTGGTATTCGTCTGTACCAGTGGCTGATATTCATCTGTATCATCGCCTGAAGCGCTCGTCTGTGTTTCTAAGATCATCGTCTGATATTCGTTTGTATCATTGACTTATGGCACTCGTTTGTTCTCTCTTGATGATCATCCAATACTCGTCTGTGTTGAAAAGGTTTGAAGTCCTGACGATGGGATTAAACGTCAAAATGGTTACTGGTCCTGGCGTAACAGTTTTATCCGAAGAAGATTCGTCTATCTCAAGACATATATCTATGCAAGATGTATGAGGAGGACTCGTATGTCCAATTCCTGGCGTAACATGTTTACTTGATGAGGGCTCGTATGTCCGTTCCTGGCATAACAGGTTTACTTGATGAGGGCTTGTATGTCCATTTCCTAGCGTAACAGGTTTACTTGAAGAGGGCTTGTATGTCCATTTCCTAGCGTAACAGGTTTGCATGAAGAAGACTCATCTGTCTAAGAGTTATTTGGTTGAGTTTATTTCCCATCACTTGCATTCTCCAGCAGAGTGCAAATTTCTGGTTATTCTTGGTATTCAATCACAGTTTATCTTGAACGGTCGATAGCCCGTGCTACCGTCCTTTTCAGATTAACAGTTGATTGAATAGGGGCAGTTGTAGACACCCCAAATTTTCCCTCTGGTTTTTTATCTTTGTCCGCTGTTTGTTTGCATCTCGTTTGCATTTCCATTAGATCATTAACATTTAGAATTCATATCATTTGCATAAGCTTCTGAGGCATGGGATCAATTTTCATCAGGAATTATGGTTTTAAACCTTATTCGCGGTCATCAGAAGAATTCAAGGCTTTGGCTTGCAGCCGTCAGTGGCATCGTGTTTTATTGCTCCTGTCACAAAATTAAGGTTTATTTCCCTGATTTAGTGGTTTCTAAAGATTTCGCGCCCGAATACTGTTCACTGGCGCATCAGGCCCATCATTAGCAGTGAACTGTTCAATTCATGTTTTTCTTTTTCATTAAGTGTGTTTGTTGGTTCACGATCTAGTTCAAATGGACGTCTGACCTAATCTTGGTCAAACTATCAAGAGATCGCTTCAATTTCCAGTTATCGGTGCGAGTGGACTTGTTTTATCGGGATCATTGCAAGTTCAGTGGTGTTCATGTGGATTTATTTTCCAAGTGATTGGTTCTGACAATTTTAAGGCGATTCCAGACTTATTCGGTCGCAGATTCAAAGAATGATCAATTTGGATGATTACTTGTTTTAGTGGCATCATGCTTCACGTTTTAGCAGAATTGTTAGAAAAAAAATTCTAATGTGGTTGTTGGATTGGGTTCAATCAAGGTGTAGGATGAGGGATCGTTCAAGTTCAATATCCATTACCCTCTTGTCTAATTTCAAAAGTCCGTTTGTCCAAATTCCATAACTCAAACTCATAGTGCAATATTCAAATTCATATTCATTTATATTCTCTCTTTTTATCCAATTTAAATTCACATATCCAATTTCCTTTTTAACCCATTTGTCTGTTTTCAGTTTGATATAAATTATCCATCTAGTCCAACCATTTCCATATGCATATCAATATTCATGTCCATATTTCTAACCAATTTTTCTTTTCCATGTCCATTTCCTAAAATCCCAAATCACTATTCATTTCTCATGGTCATTTATTTCCATTCATTATCCACATTTTATGGCTAAATCATAAATCTTTTTTTTCTATACTCATCCTTATATTTTCCTATATTCATTCTTTAATTAGATCCTTAGAGTTTTTTTATATAGGTCCATTTACCTTTTTATTAAGCCCATTCCTTATCTTCTTATATTATTATTATGAAAACAAATACAACATAGAGAATAATTCTTGAGCACATTGATACAGCTGTGTAACTAATTTTCACACACTCATTCTTTTTCAATAAAGCCAACTCATGACCCCACCACTCCAACCAATTTTTTCGTGTGTCACACATTCCGCATAGCCTCACTAATTCACAAAATATTGTGCCAATTTTATACACAGATAACTACCTGCAGCAAGCACAAAAAAGGATGACCCTCACCTCTAAATCGTACAAACAAAAAGCCATCACAACAAAAAAACAGACGCAAGACGCACTCCACACGAAAAACGCACTCACCGCCATAACTTTCAGCAACCTCACGCTTCTCACACTACTCTCAGCACACACCTTCAACAAAAATCCTACAAAAACTTTGAATAAACTTCAGCATCATCTTCTACAAATTCTCAAGCCCTCCAAACACACCATCACTTTTTTCCATCCTCCTTCAATTCACAGCCAAGGAAAAAGACGCAAAACAACATACCTCCTTCAAATAAACCGCAAAAAACTTCATCAACATCTTCAATAACCAATAATTCTGCACAATTGCAACCTCCATTTTCTTCTTCACCTTACAACCATCTTCGTCAACCTTCGTCAACTCGAACCCGTCTCTTCCTCAACTCACACCTTCAAAAAACCAAACTAATCAACACCACCTCACCAAACCTTAACTCTTCTTCAACCATCACCATCACCGCACAACAACAACCGAACAACACCACCACCCGTTTTCGTCGCCACCCTCAATCACTTAAAAAACACCAATCAAAGAAAAATAGGAAACAGATCAGAAACAGAACGTTAAAGGAGAAGATGAGATCAAATCGCATAGAAACAGAGTTGAAAGAAGAAGAAGAAGTTGGATCTAGAATTTGAAGCCGAGGACGAAAGCAAACCGTGACCGTGACTGGGAGAGGGTCGTTTTTCTTCGTAATTTTTGATATACTCACCGATGAAGAAGATGCGTCGAGATCGTGAATCGAGGGAGAAGGAGAGGGTTTCATCTTTCCCGTTAGAGCCTGGCGCCGCCGTCGGTCTCACTGTGTTGGTTTTCATTTGCGTGAGATCGATTTGGAGGAGATGAATTCCGCGTGGTTCCGATTCCTGAGTTCTCACCTGACCATCTTTTTCTTTATTGTTGTTTTTGTCTTATTTTTATTTTATTTTATAATTTAATTTGAGAATATTTTAAACATATAATTTGTGTTGGGATTAGGTGAACCATGAGCCCGTGAATTTTGCTGTTACACACTCCAGGATCTAGCATAGCCCCCTTCCTCTTTATCTTATCTTTTCTTTTGTTTTTTTTTAAATTAAGTTTTTTTTATAAGTTTGTTTAGTTTTATTGTTAGTAATTTGTAATATTTTATTAAAACTCATTAAGACTTGGTTTTAGAATTTTAATATAACTTTGTTAGCTCTGTTACTAAATTTCAACTTTAGTTTTGACATTTTGGTTTAATTAAATATAATTGCATTTAATATTGGTTTTAGTTTTGTGCTTGATGTTTTGTAGGTTTTCTTGCGTGATCTCAATGATTTGCGGATGTCGCTTGGTGATGACCTTGTGAATATTTGTTTTTCATAATCTTGCTCGGGTTAGTTAGATCTCTGGATGCAATTCACACTTAGACTTTGGTTTTGCGCGAACGGATTTTTGTTTTCAATTCTGGATGCTGGAAGCCTATATTCTGATTTGCTTGATACCCTGATAATGGACACTTGTGCCTGACTGTTGAAATCATTCTGGACTTGATATTTCTTCTTTAGTTTCTCTTGCGCTTGTTGAAGAGGCAACAAACCTTCTCCGTTAGGTACCACTGAGGCCCGTTTATTTTACGTGTTGCATGCTGTTGCATCTGGAAGTCCTACTGGTGTAGGCTCTGTTTGTGCATTGTTCGATTACTCCATTGCATTCTTCTCTCCTTATTTCTTCTTCATCTCAATTTCTTCTTCCTCATCTTCTTTTATTCTTTCTTAACTTGAGGTGTGCTTAGGCCACCGTGGTTCTTCATTCTTTTCTATCTTTCTTTCCTTCTCCTTTTTCTGTAGGATAGGTAAACCTCACTAACTTAGGATTTTCTATGCATGATAACAACTAGGATTTATTAGTCCCCCATTAGACTTTTACCTTTAAGATCCTTTTGTTTCTCTTCTCTTCTCATCTCAATATCCTAAAAAACACCTTAATAAGGATTGAAGTGATATCTTGAGCAATAGCCTTATTCCATGAAACACTTGTAGTCTTCCCATCTTGGGATAGTACAAGCTTGTTTTGTGATGCACAAGTCTGATCAGGATACCATCTTCACCAAGAAAATCATAAAACACACTTCTTCATCAAAAAATAAAAAAACACTTAATAAATTCAATGAGTTAGTGTGCTTAAGCCCTAATCTCTGGGTTCAAGTTTTGGGGATCTTCTCCTTACTTGAGTGTGCTTGTTCTATTATTCCATCTTGGAATGTAGTGACAAGTGCACATTCCATGGAAAAGAGCTTGAGTTCACTTCCTTGTGACACAGTCCTAAAAGCTTCTAAAAAACACAAACAAACAATAAGCGTCTTTCATTCGGGAATTCTTTTGTCATCACCTTTGCTCCGTACGCAAACTTGCTCCTACTTGTCATTTTGCAAGACGCTTACGCACTCGTCGTCCGAGCTTGCAACACCTGAGCATTGACATAGGAAGTTCAAGCCTTAATTCACAAGCAATATTTTCCACCCCTAGTTAGGGGAACTATGGCGACTCTAATCCTCATGTCCAGTGAGGTATGTAGGCAGCGGGGTAGGGCCCATTCGAGCACACTCTTTTATTTTCCCTACATTTTCCCCCTTTCTTTTCTTTCTTATCCAGTTTCAGTTTCAGTTTTGCAGCAGCTTTTATTTCTTCACCCTTTGAAGCAATTTCTTTGCAAGCGTGGTTCCCGTCGGGTACGGCGGACGATCTGGGTGCTAATACCTTCCCAGGTTGTAACCGACTCCCGAGCTCAGTCTCTTTGGTTCGCAGGACCCGTGTCCTTCCTTTTCTTTTCTTCTGGTTTGTGCAGCATTACCATTCCCGTTCCTTCGGGATAAAAATGCCTGGATGGCGACTCTTTTCTTTTCCGTGCCACTTTCGCGTTTGTACCAGGATGGAAATCCGGGGAGCGACAGCTTTCTATAAGTTTGATGTTGGTCAAATTTCCATTTGATCATTATTTCATGGACATATGGAGGGACAAAGTGGTGATTTCCTAACTGGTTCACCGTAGGCACTAATTGCCAAGACATGCTAATTTCGTGCAGGCCAAGAAGGTGGATATTTGGCATTGTATTCAATGCTCCTTTTGAATGACTTAAAATCCTTGTCTCACCTTGATGCCAACACCAAAGTTGTTCCATGAAGTATGATCTTCAAATTGCTCACAAGAATTATCCCAATTGATGCCTTGGTCATGAAGAAATCATCCATGGCAGAGCATTACACCAAACTGGTTTGCTTGCTTCAAAAGGTATTGCATTGTGAAAGGCTTTTGAGTTCAGTCAGCATGTGTTCATCAGTTAACATAGAGATATCACATTGCATTGCAGGATTACATGGTTGCAGGATCATGATAGTTACCATGTATCACATGAAGAGCCAACATGATACACTCATCACAAGTAGCAATTGTATGCTTGTTTGATCATGCTAGTTACCATAGAGAACAAGCAATAGGACCTACATTGCCTTGCTGCATCATTGATCTATCCAGTCCCATTTCACTTCACTTCATCTCACCATAACAAGCATGTCCCACATCACATTGGATCCAATTCATGCAAATTAATCAAGCATTTCATAACTAACTTCAACTCAGCTCTAACTAATTTGACTCACTTAACCTCACATCTAATTGTTAACCATTATGAGTTAGAAGCTAACCACACCTATATAAGATGCAACCCTCACTGAAATTGATCTAATTCCATCATTTGCTCGAATTCCACTAAAATATTCCTCTGAATTTATCTCTGCACTTTGAGAAATTTCACTTGCATTTTGCCTTCTGTTCATCTGTATCTTCATCAATACAAGCTCATCTTCCATTATTCTTCATTCTCTGCAATTTTTTAGCAAGATCCATGGAGGAATTCAGCTGAAATATCCAAAGTGCACCAAATCCAATCTCTTCAAATTGGCAAGAATCTAAGGCATTTCAATTCAGATAATTGCATTCACCATTATTGCAACTTCATCATCTTGATTGGAACAAGATCCATGGCCTCAACAACTTGAAAGCTTCCAAGATCCATTTCTACAACATCACTGCAATATCTCATTCTTCTCCAAGATTTCACAAGAATTGAGTGTTTATTTCACTCTAGAAGGATTCAAGATCAAGTAGTTAAGAGATTGCAATCAAAACCTCTGGATTTCTTCAACAATTGACCTCTGCATTTCAAGGCTTTTGTCCTGAATTTATCTTTCACGATTTCAATTGATTTTGGTTGATTTGCATTGGTTTGAGCTTGATAGAAGCTATGGTGGTTCTGGCTAGTTGATAGGCCTTCTAGAGGCATAGTTGTAGTTTTCAGGTATGATCTTCTTTGTTTCGATTAGGTTTATTCAGGCATAAACAATGGATTCTAAGGCTAGATTAGTGATCTGCTCAATGAGACGAACCCTTCCATGGTTTTAGTTTATATTTTTGTGAATGTTTGTGCTTTCCTTAATCGGAGAGTGAACAGAGAAGATGACCGGAGACTAACTTCGGCCATCTGAACAGTGCCCTAGAATTTATGGTAACTTTAAGTTGTATCTGTCCGATCATGTTCATCTTGCGTCTCCCAGCTTGCCAACGGATAAAAGAACTCGTGCAAGTCATGTGCCATGTTTCCATAAAGACCTGGGCTCAGATTCATATTCACACCCCCATGCAATTAGGCCCAATCCAATTCAGTTGTTTTTCTATACTAAATGCACCCATGCGCCTTTTGTTTTATTTTTATTTCTATTTTCATTACCATTTCAATTTTGATTCAATAAAAATACCAATTAACTTCCAAAAATACCAAATTAATTCACACATCATCTTTAAAATTTTCATAAATTTTCTACAATTTTTGTTTTTTTTTTCCATTTATTTTTTTACCAGAATTAAATGTCCATTTAATTTCTTTCATATTTTCTTCATTCTAAACGCTTTTCCTTTTCCAATTTCTTTCTTTCAAACTAAAATAGGTATTGGTCCCATTCCTTTTGTCATATCCAGAAGACACCTTGAAGGTCATAAAAAGATTTTTTCCATAATTCTTAGGTCATGTGTGGCCTCTTTTTGAACCCTTTCTTTTGTCTTGATCATAAAAAATCCTAATTATCTTTGAACATTCATTTTAGTGAGTTAGAATCCAAATTTTTGTGATATTATTTCAAGTATCTTGAGTCACAAGTTACATTTTGGTCATCACTTCTACTTTCTTCTCATTTCTTTTTGGTTAGGAATTTATGCCATTCACTTGAGTTCATAAACTTGAGTATTTTAGGTCCTATTAGAAGTATCTAATTGATTTGTGTCCACTTTAGGTCCTTGAGTTTGGGATTTGTAGGTCATTTGGTCCATAGGTCACATATATGCTCATTTGTCCTAATTTTTCTCCTCCTTACATCTTTACACTTCTAAATCCACCTTATAAGTATGTCAAGCATGTTATATTATTGTTATATATTTTATGAGTGTTCCATAATCATTTTCATGTATTCATTTCAAGTCATGAGCCTTTGTGATCCTTTTAGTGTCTTGTGGTGTCTTAAAACTTCAAAATCAAACTTTTTGGTTCCTTAATCCTAAGGTCTTTCGTTCTAACTCATGTGCGTCTAAGTTTTTATTCTAAGTTTCATCTTATCATTTCATTAAGCCCTTGGATTTTTTATGAGAAGTTCAAGTTCCTTTGACCATGTTTGACTATTTATTCTAAGTATTTTTCTTTCTTTGGAATCATATGTTCAATTCTTCTTGTTCTTTCTTCATTCAACATATTGTTTGAATCCCTCTCACTTGAATCTCTCTGCTCCCACATTGTTTCACATCTTAGGAAACTCTCATTAAGTGTTAGCTCTGGATTTTTCATTCACCTTTGACCTCATGCAAGTTTACCATGCTTAACCACTTAATTTCTTCATGTAACTTCACCTTAACTCCTATTAGGGTTTATCACCATTTTAGGGTATAGTTTGAAGTTGTTTTTCCTTATGACTTTAGAATAGTTTGGTATGAGTTAGATACTGCCCCCATAAGTTAGATATCATGTAAGGTACCTTAGACTTAGGTCTTAATCTTAGAAGGCCATTAATACTTTTCCTTAGCTAGTGTGGAGCTTTCCTTGGGTTATGGTGCTTAAGTGTTCAAATTACTTTATCATGCTAACCTTTGCTTTGTAGGGGGGAAAGATTGAGGTTGATAACACTAAATTTCACCGTATTTCTGACTCCGATTCCGCATGCATTCTAAGTTTTTATTGCTATTTTGTTATGTTATTACTTTGTTTTCCTTATTTTCAGGTTTTTAATCTAATCGGGGTCTCTATCGAGAAAAGGAGTGAAAAAGGAGCTGAAAAGAATAAAAATCAAGAAATTCAGCATTTTGCACTTACGGCACCCACTGTGGCTGGGACCATGAGGTCAGCCATGACGTGGCCACGTCTCAAGACCCTCCACAACTGCCTTATGCCCATGATCCCCACTTTCTCCACTCATTAACACCCATGGTGGGCGCCTTGAGCCTGTGGCGGGCGCCACAAGGCTAAATCTTTTCCCTCCACTTTTTAGTGAAGGGGGCATCCTAGTCTTTTCCTATTTAATGTTTGCCTATAAATAGGACTTTAGAATTTTGTTTTTATCATCCAAAATTAGAATCTCTTAGGCATATATCAGTTTTAAAGTAGTAATCACTTCACATCAGGGTGTTACTACAATCGAGTGATCGAGTCTGTATGGGTCTGTGTGATCGAGTCTTGGAGTACTCTGGGAGGAAGTTAATCCTGCCGCCATTTTAATTCCAGTTCGTATTTTATTTTTCCTCACTCACTTTATTTTATTTACTTTCCGAATTGCTTTACTTTATTTTATTTCCGCACTCGTTTTACTTTATTTATTTCTCGCACTACTTTCATTTATTTCTCGCACTCGCACTACTTTTATTTATTTCCCGCACTCACACTACTTTTATTTACTTTCCGCACTCTCACTAAATAATTTAATGAAAAATAATAAAATGAACTTTTACTTTACCATGTCTAACTAATTTTATAAAGGTTAGAATGTAAGGATCATAATTGAACCGGTAATCCATACAATTGTTCGTAGAAACGCTTAAGGGCTATTTTAACTTTCAATATAAGTTTTATGTTCTTTAAAGTCTCGTTGGGTAAGATCGAAAGCCTTCCAACTCCTATTTAACTTAATTGTTTTTAACTATTTCAAAAACAACCAAAAGCTCTTTGTTTAGTTCATTATGAGTTTTTAGATTAAAAAGAAAAAAAGATTTTAAAACTATTTTCGGATGCGTTAAGAAGTTTAGAGTATGGTTCGTAAGAACCTCTTTTTGCTAAGAAATTCAGGTCAAAATACTTTTCAACTTAGTTAAGATACTATATTTCTTAAAAATAGATTTACTACTCTAACGCATTACACACCTTTTTATCCGTGACAATATGAGGGTTTGATTAGGGAGTACAACTCGGTTCTGAAAACGCGAAAGCGACAATTCCTGTTAAATTAGTTCTTTTCAAAGTAGAAAACATTGCCCATAAGTAGTTCTATTAACAAGTACTGAATTATCAATTGGTTATGTGAATTGAATTCGAACCTGTCTTTATCAATTAATTTTAATTTACAATTTTATTTATCATTGCGCACCCTTTAAAACCATTATCGTCAATTTCCTTAGATACACACCATAACAACAGATAACGATAGATTGACACTTGGTCTCTGTGGATTCGACAATCTTTTATATTACTCTGACGTGTTTGTACACTTGCGAAAACACGCATCAAGTTTTTGGCGCCGTTTCCAGTGACCAATTACGTCAAATTTCGTACCCTGTTGTTACACGGTATAGACTAAGGAACTCTTTTATAACAAATAAAATCTTTTTTACTATGTTTCACCCAAATGTTTTCTACAATCCCCACTCCCAGTATTTCAAGGGATCACAAGAATCACATATGTCCAACCTCGAAATACAAATGGAGAATTTAATGCATCACTAACTCATTCTCACCCAAATCACCACTCCCAAAATTTTGAGGAGCCGCACCTAAATTTTCTCTACAATGACCAATTGCAAGACTTCCAGTATTTTGAGGAACCGCTAGAATCTGTTAATCCAAACCTCGAAAGATTATTGGAGGATTTCATTGAAACAACAACTAATTCTAGGCTAGAATCTATGATGAAGCGCTTTGTGTAGACACAAACCCTCAAGAATGAATAGTTTAGAAGAGACCATCTCGATACTTGTGAAACCTTTAGGCAAATAAACACTATGGTCGAGTCCCTCGTGAATCACACTAAGGCATTGGAGACTCAAATATTCCTACTTGCACAAACACCTATAGGACCATCCCCTGAGGAGAATGCGTATGTTATAACAACTAGTTGTGAAAAACAGATCGAAAATCCTAAGGAGAGTGATAATGAGCACGAAGAGAGTTATGGTGAGGAAAGAGTAGAGAAAAATCCACTAAAACTATCCGAAAGGAAGGGTTTCATAAAGGTAGAGAATGAAGCAACTATTGTTGTTACCCCTCCATACATCCCACCATTTCCTTTCCCGCAAAGTTTTGTGGAAGCTATTGTAGAATCCCAATCCAAAACATACGTGGAGGTATTGAAATATACCTGCACCACTGTACCCTTATTTGAGCTCCAACATAAAAAGAGGAAAATTGAGGACCATGAAACTAGGGAAATCATTAATGCTAAGAGGGTAAGGCTAACCTTTGAGATGGTGAATGAAATGACTAAGCTCAAATTTGAAAAGCTAATACTTAGCATAGATCCAGAACCACCACCACAAGTTCAAAAGAATGAGCCAACCTATAGAAGGAAGAAACGAAAAGGTGAGGGATATGTGAGATGGCTTGATAAATGGGCCTACATAACCGCTTTCAAAATCCTTATAGGAACAACCCCCTAACAACTAATCTATGGAAAATCATGTCACTTACCTTTTGAGTTAGAGCATAAAGCCTATTGGGCCATTAAAACATTGAATTTGGATTACCTAACTACTGGTGAAAAACGTATCCTCGATATCCACAAATTATAAGAGCTCAGACAATCAGGCTACGAAAATGCCATTATATACAAAGAAAGAACAAAAGCCTTGCATGACAAAAGAATCATAAGAAAAGACTTCAAAATAGGCGATCCTGTTCTTCTGTTCGATTCTAGGTTACGACTTTTTCCAGGGAAGCTTCGTTCGAGATGGACTATCCCTTTCAAAGTATCTAAGATCCTAAGATCTGGAGCTATTGAAATCAAGAACCAAACATATAAATCATTGTCGCTCCCACCAAATGAAACCCGGTCAGAACGGGTACAGAAGCGAACGGTCGGTGAAAGGGAAAGAATGGAAAGAGTCGCCAGCTAGGCATTTTTATCCCGAAGGAAAGGTAATGCTGCATAAACCTAGAAAGAAGATGGATAAGACGGTCGCGAACCAGAGAAACTGAGAAAGGAGGTTGGTTACAACCTGGGAAGGTATTAGCACCCAGATTGTCTGCCGTACTCGACGGGATCCACGCTTGAAAGTTTGTGTTTAAAGGGGTAGTGTCAGTGCTATTTTGTGTGCAAAAGCTGGAAAAGAAAGCAAGTGTCAGTGCAAAAGAAATGTGAAGTGAAATAAAAGAGTGTCAGTGTAAAGAATGAATGCAAAGCTCAAGACTATGAGGCTTAAAGAATAATGTTGGAATAGAAGGGAATGTACAGAGACTTTTGTTCGATAACTGTGAAGTTATGCCTACATATCCTCTCGTGCAATGAGGAAGTCAGAACACCGTAGTTCGACTCAAAGAGACTGAAAGATAAATTGACTTGTGAACTGCTTACTTGTCTATGCTCAAGTGTATGACCTGTCTGGCTCAGGTGAAAACTGTCTTGCATTAGACGGAAGAAGCAAGTTCTCGCTTATGAGTGAATGAGATAAGAAAAGAATCCCGGAGGAGACGATTATTGTTTGTTTTTGGTATTTTCAATCTTTTATTGATTTTGGAGTTTGGCATAGGAAAATGAGCTTAAGCCTAAACCAATGGTTAGTAAACTCATCACATCCTCCCTCTGATTAGGGGTAATGAGAATACCTTAAGTGTGAAGTAAGCACCTCACCCTTAATCACCATGATGTAGGTTTAAGATCATTAACCTACTTTCAATTACTTAGATATTTTTTGTTGCTTTTGTTTAGTGTTAAGTAATGAGTTTAAGCCATAATTAAGGAATTAATTGACTCATTACACCATCCTAATAGAAGGATAATAGATGAGAACATTTAAGCTGAGAAAGGCTCCTCAACTTAATCCATGATTAGGGATTAACCTCATGACAAAACAAAACCTTTATTAAATGGATTTTAGCTAATGGTAAGATTAAGAAATGAATTTTATGGTTTGTAAGACAACTTGAGGGGGACTTGTCCATTAAACACTAGGGTTAGTCCTTCTTAACCAATTAAGGAAGAATTAGAACCCTAATGCAAGGCCCAAGTTACAAGCTTGATGTCTTAGTGATTATTAGGTGGATTGATTAAAGGATTTAAACACATTAAGGGTTTAAGACTTAGGATTAAAGTTATACACTCCATCCTAATAGAAGGATGCATGCATAATCCTAATCACAAAGCCTTAAAACCTTTAAGGTTTAGTCCTTGATTAAGAGATAAGAAGAGAAGACTCAAAGATGACACAAAGGTAAAAATAATGGGGGACTAATCAAACCCTAATTATGATCATGATTGGTTGTTCCTAGGGTTAATGAGGCTTGCAAGAAGATCTTCAGAGAAACCACCAAGGAAGAAGCAGATGAAAGGAGATTGAGCAGAAAGAAGCAAGACAACTTACTTCACTTAAGAAGATAAGTTGATTGAAGAAAGAAGATGAGGATGGAGCATGAATGAACAAGATCACTCTAATACACAAGTAAATGCAGCAAGGATGCACAAAAGATGAGAAGAGATTATGAGAAATGAAGGCAAATTCACTTCTCAAAGTAACTTACCACCTGAAAAGTTAGCAACAAGAAAATGAAATGGAATGAGAATGAGAAGGATGCAATGATGCAAACCAAAACCAGAAGCATAAACATGATGTCAATGATGCTAAGAGATAATGCAAACACAAGACAAGAGGTGTGGATGATCATACAAGAATGAGGATGCAAATGAAACATGTTTTGAACCATGAAAGTTCATGAAAGTTTATGAAATGGAATGAATGCACCACATGGAAAATGAAAGATGCAATGATCAAACATGATTCTAATATGTCCTAAGATGTCTTAGAAGTCATGTGACTGCAAAAATGTCATGGCAAGTTCATGTATGCAAACATATGGAAGATGGATGCAAAGGAAGGCAAAAATTAGGGTTTATACATAACATGCAACACAAAATTCAAAACCAGAAGCAAATGGCATGATAAAAAATTGAAAATGGGATCAAAGGAACCCTAACCCTACACAAGTTCACTGCCCAAAGGAGGGGACCTAAATCTTAACCTAATGGAAGTTATGATTTTCTCAAGTTGGCTAGGGTTTTAAGGCACTTCAAAAGGAAAATGCACAACGAATTGAAAATTAAAGAAAAATTGAAACCAATTTTATCCTAGAAACTAAATGATATGAAGAATGCAATGCAAAAAGAACCATCATCAAACTCTTCAAGGTTAGGCAGAATGAATTTTTCTAAGTTAGGACAAATATATTGCCTTTTAAGAACTTTAATTCCAAAGAAAAATGTCAAAATATGTCAAGAACCAAACATAAATTTGTTTGAAGGGTTTGATAATGTTTCTAAATGTTTTAAAAAGCTCTCTGAATTTTTTTTGGAATTTTTAAATACCTAAAATGTATTTTTAATTAATTAATTCCCATTAACTAATAAAATATAATAATTTAAATGATTTAAAAATAATTTTTAATGCAAAAAATAAAAATAAAAATATTTTTGGTTTCTGAAAATAAATAAAAGCATGGATAAAAATTTTCAGAATTTTTTGATATTGTTTGCTATTTTTAAAAATTCGTTCAAATAAATAGAAAACAAATAAAATTAAAATTGAATTAAATGAGAAAATGAGAAAGTCAGCCAATCCAAGGGCCCAAGTTCAAACTCAAAAGGGAGGGAATTGACTTCGCGCGCTATCCAAGGGCCAGAATTCAAACTACGCTAATTATGTCATTAACCCTAATCTGAACCCTAATTACTTTCAGGTGACCGGAACAGTGTTCCGATCATCTTCTCCGGCCAGCCAAACATGCTATCTCACTCCATACGTAACCCTAAGCTCTCTAACTCTTCAGAAATGATCCCCATCCCATTCTAAACAAGAATCAATCATCAAACAGGATTTATTCACATGAACAGAGAGATTCGAAGCAAAACGGAAAAAATCACAGAAATTTCAGAAGCTTCATACATGCTTAAAACTGAATCATTTTCAAAACCAAAAGGTGCAGTGTGATCAGTGAAGCATGGAGAACAATCTAAGAACTTAAGAAATCATTTCTGGAAAAAAATTTCTTGATGATACCTGAACTGAAGCTTTCGAAAATGGTGCCTTCTGGCCAGTTCCTTGCTTCAAATCAGCTCCAATGATCCTCCTCAAGTGTTTGTAATGCTTAGTTGGAGTTTATATGGCCTCAAAATGAAAATGGCAGAAGCTCAGTTTGTGAAATGTGAAAATTGTATTTTTGATTGTGAAGATTTTAGGGCAAAATGAAAGGTGGGAAATGATCAGTGAGGTTTATGGAGTTGAAATGGTGAAAGAAGTTTGAAGGTTTGATGGTTGAATCAAGAGATTCGAAAGCTTTTGCAAAATTTGGGGATTTTTGAGTGTGCTGAGTTCTTGGATTTTCAGGCTTGCTTGTTGTGTGTAATGGCTTGCTTGAGGTCCACATAACATGTTCTGATTGGGCAGAGAGTTGTTGTGGAGCAGTGTGATTGGTATGGCTCATGTTGCAAAAAGTCAAGAAAGTTGTACTTGGAGGTATGGGCAAGTGGCAGGCTGGTTTAGAGGCATGGCTCGAGTCAGCTGGCTTTAGGGAGGTCCATGGAAACTGATTTAGTGAGCTGGCTCAAGTGGATGAAGAGTTATAGAGCATTTTGCAATTTTGTCCAACTTTGGCCCTTTTTGAATTTCTTGAAGTTTAAGGCATGGAACTTGAGAAATCTTTGGGCCAATCTGAAATTTAAGTCATGTATGATGTTTGTGTAATGCTTAGACATCAATTAGAAGTCACAAATTGCCTTGGTACAAGAATTTGCAAGTTTCCCTCTTTGGCACATAAGTGAATTTTTGTGATTTTTCCCAACTTTGCAAAGCCATAACTTTAGTTCTAGAATGAATTAGATCAAGTTCTTGTACTTTTTGAAAATGGGAGGATCCAATATACAACCTTCATGACCAAGAATGTTTCATTTGAAGCATTTTTGTTTCAAAAAGAGGAGGTTGAAAAACTTTCCCAAAATGGCAAGTTTACATTACAAGTCACTTTCCCAAAATGGCAACTTTGCAAATGGCTTGAAATTCTTCAATTTTGTGAACTTCTAACTTCTTCTAAGAGCAAATAAAGATCATATACACTCAAAATGATGCAGAAGACCCTTTGGTTGGATGATTGGGGCCTCAGATGCTCTGATTTTGCACTGACTTGCTCAAGAAGTCATCTCTTGGTCAGATGCCTTCCCCATTGAATTTCTTCATGAAAATTGGTATGCATGATCCTTATAACATATAAAGACCAATAGAAACAAGAATGACTAAAAAATTTGGAGTTATGGCCTCTGAAACCAAAACCCTAATTCCAGGTTATTTGTGCAGTTAAGCTTGGCCCTGCTTCCATGCCTTCCTCAGTTCTTGTGATTTTTGACTTTCTTGATCTTGGGAGGATGTAATATGATGATTGAACATACATAGGCCCTTTTGAAATGATTGAAGCCCTATGGAGTGGCCCAGAAGGCCCCTTGGATTCATCTGATCACAAACCCTAGATGCAGATGATTTTGAATCAATGCAGTGAAGCAAAAATGCAATATGAGATGCTATGATTGAATCTATGCAAATGAAAAGATCACAAGACATGGTGAAATGAGTGAGGGCAAATTTGGGGTGTTTACAGCTGCCCCTATTCAAATATGAGTTAGCTGTGTAGGATGTGAGCGACGGCTTAACAGACAAATAAGATAACTTATGGTTGAATACCAAAGACAGTCCAAAATTTGCACTCACTGAATGAAGAAGAAAAGGGATATAGATTGTAAAAGGAAGTGAAGTATGATTTACAAAGTGCGGGCGACGGAGGACAACCGTCGAGCAGAGGAAGACTGCTGGGGATAAAGTAATGACGGGGACGACCAACATGCTGGGGAAATAAGGGCATCATGATGGGGACGGCCATCAGGTAAGGTAAAGAGATTCTTCGGGGATTGAGAGGGAAGACCATCAGGTTACTGAAATAAGCGATGAGGTTCGGTCATCAAAGGTGAAGGACGATCACCTAGCAGGGGACGGCTGCTCTGTTGGGGATAAGGATGAGGGACGGTCATCCGAGGTGAAGGACGATCACCTGGCAGGGTATGGCTGCCGAAAGTATCGCGACAAAGGACGAATTTCGGATAAAAAAAAGTCAACGATGGGGACGGCCATCGGATAATCATGATGAAGGTCAGTCATCAAGAGGTGAAGGACGATCACCTAGCAGGGTACGACTGCTCTCGGGTTTTATCATGACATAGGACGAATGTCAGATAACAGGATCAACGATAGGGACGACCATCGGATAAAATGATGAAGGACGATCATCAAGAGGTGAGGGACGATCACTTAGCAGGGAACGGCTGCCAGAAGTATCATGACACAGGACGAATGTCAGATAAAAGAGAAAGTGATTTATCGGGTTTGCTGTGAACTCTTCTGGGGAATGATAGACGCAGACGAGTGTCTCATTTCAAGAAAGAAAAAGGTATAAGTGTTGGACACGGTGTATGGATTAAAGATGTGGACGAGCACCCGTAAGACTATGATACAGACGAGTATCGGTAGAAACAAACACGGACGCATGCTCGGAGATGATGGCACGGACGAGTACCAACTGGTTAACAAAGAACACGGACGAGTGTTTAATCTGGGAACAGATAAGTGGTGTGTACGAGATACGGACGGGTATCTGCATGAGTAAAAAGTATGAGTGAGACACAGACGAGTGTTCAACTTGCTAGGGGAGAGTATGATACAGAAGAGTATCATAAGTGGAAGTGTCTAAGTTATGAACTTATGCGTATAAGAGACAATTTGACGATCTTTGGGGATGAGATGACACGGACGGGTGTCGGAGGTAGTATAATAAGCAAGGGTTTAGGCAACTGTGCTGGGGAATAGCGACACAGATGGGTGTCAGGAGAGTGTATTGATATGTTTCCGTGAGTGCAAAGGGGACGCTTTGGCTTTCTGCCGGGAATTTTTGAGAGGTATTTTGTATATTGTTGATGGAATGTTGGTATTTACAAGTGCTTGATTCAAAACATGGCTTATGATTATGCAATAAGTTTGATTTTTTTGCCGTAATGCCCCGTATTAGACGGAATGCTACGCTCTGGGGGGAAATATGATGCGGATGCTATGTTTGTGCAAAGATACCGATCCAGGATTCGGATCCTGTTGCCGTGAAGATCCCTGGCTGATTTGCTTGAAGCGGTATCCCTGCTGGGGATGAGATCATTGGTAGATCTGATAGAAAGCTCTGCTTGGGGAAATAAATCACCGATAGACCTATCTTAGTAGTGAGGAGCCCAGCTGGGGCTATGGAAGCTTTCGTCACTTTGTTGTGCGGAAAATTCATACATTGCTCTTCTGGGAGAGGCTGGAGCTCTGTGGGGAGACGGTTCCCTGTCTAGCACTCGGCTGGGGAGGAGAAAGATCACTGAACGATCTTCCTAAATATTTCTGTGGGGATCCTGCTGAGGATGATGAAATCAGTTGGGGAAATGAGCCCCTTATGATACTGTTTGGAAGACATGTTGAGGAAATAATGATTTGACAGCTTGCTGGGGAAAAGCTCTCATGCCCCATGTCGTACTTTGAATACCTGCAGTCCTGTATGACAAATAAACGTACAAGTATCCCGAGGTATCCCTTACTGGGTTCCATCATAAGAGTTAGACACTCCTGGGAGCAAATATATTTCCTGTAAGCATGTTAGAAAAGGCGCATTTGTATTTATGCAACCATTATATTAAGGACATCGGACATTTTTGCAAATACAGTCAAAGAAACAGATCAAAGAAACAGATCCCCTGAAATGAGGAGATTGCTACAAAATTGAGAAACAAAAAGATGCTGGCAATGTTGATGACGCTTCAGTGCTTCCCTTTTGCTATGACTTGTATGACATTGACGTTCTTCTCATCTTGCTTTTTGAAGAAAGCTGATTCTGACCGATGCTTTATACTTTCGAAGTTTGCCGTGTTGTAAGTGATACAGACGAATTCAGAATGCAGTTGTTCACTTATTCCTCTATTTTGCGTGGATCGCCCTTTCGGGTTTTCAATCCATCGGGATACCCATTTTTGCCTGAGCTGTCCAATGCGGCTTTTGAACTCAGCGGGTGTACATTTTTCTTTATTTTCCCTTATTTTTGCCCGAACTTACATTCTGTTTTTATGTCCAGCGGGTCATTTTTATGCGAAGTATTTTTTAACTGCATCTGAATTCACAGGGGACAGGAAATCTTCACCATCCATAGTACTGAGCATCAGTGCTCCACCAGAGAAAACTTTCTTTACTATGAACGGACCATCATAATTCGGAGACCACTTGCCCCTGTGGTCTGTATGAGGAGGAAGGAGTCTTTTCACCATAAGATCTCCAACTTGGTATTCTCGAAGCCTGACTTTCTGATCGAAGGCTTTCTTCATTCTTTTTTGATACAGCTGCCCATGACAGATTGCAGCTAATCTCTTTTCTTTGATCAGACTCAACTGTTCGTATCGGGATCGGACCCATTCATGCCAGTCTTTGTAGGTGACCACCATCTTCTGCACAATCTTCTTGATATTCTTGTTAGCTGCCTCTACAGCGCCATTCATCTTTGGCCTGTAAGGAGAAGAATTGTGGTGTTGGATCTTGAAGTCCCGACATAGTTCTGCCATCATTTTGTTGTTCAAGTTGGAACCATTATCAATAATGATTCGTTCGGGTACTCCATACCGATAGATGATATCTCTCTTCAGAAATCGGGCGACCACTTTCCTGGTGACGTTTGCATATGAAGCTGCTTCAACCCATTTGGTGAAATAATCAATGGCTACCAGGATGAATCTGTGGCCATTTGAAGCATTCGGTTCAATTTTGCCAATCATATCAATGCCCCACATGGCAAAGGGCCAGGGTGAAGACATCACATTCAGGGGATTTGGAGGCACATGCACTTTATCTGCGTAATTCTGGCATTTATGGCATTTCCTGGCATACGCACAACAGTCGGCATCCATTGTGATCCAATAATAACCTGATCTTAGCAACTTTTTAGCCATTGCATGCCCTCCAGCATGGGTACCAAAAGATCTTTCATGCACCTCGTGCATCAACAAATCTGCCTCTGTCTTATCAACACATCTGAGGAGTACCATATCAAAGTTTCTCTTGTACAAGGAACCATCAGCATTTAAGAAGAAACTAACAGCAAGCCTTCTTAATGTCTTCTTATCATTGGAAGACGCCCCAGGTGGGTATGTTTGATCCTCAAAGAAGCACTTAATGTCATGGAACCAAGGCTTATCATCTTTAGCAATGTCTACTGAGAATACATAGGCTGGTCTATCAAGTCTGGATACTGATATTCGAGGCACAAAGTTGGCAGCTTGAACTTTGATCATGGATGAAATGGTAGCCAGAGCACCTGCAAACTGATTTTCATCTCGAGGGATATACTCAAGTTTGACTGTTGTGAAGAAAGTCAACAACCTCCTTGTATAATCCTGGAAGGGTATCAGATGATCCTGGTGAGTGTATCATTTGCCGTTGGTTTGATTAATTACCAGAGCCAAATCTTCAAATATAGTCAAAGTCTTGATCCTGAGGTCAATGGCTTCCTCAAGACCCATAATACAAGCTTCGTATTTAGCTTCGTTGTTAGTGCAGTTAAAGGTGAGTTTTGCCGAGAAAGGCATGTGAACTCCCTTAGGTGTAATGAGTACTGCACCAACACCACGACCATTCATATTAACAGCCCCGTCAAACATCATAGTCCATTCCTCTTCTGGGTCAGGCCCTTCAGTGTGAACAGCTTCTTCATGATCTTTTTCTTTTATGAACATGATGTCTTCATCAGGGAAATCAAATCTCATAGGCTGGTAATCATCAATGGGTTGCTCAGCAAGATAATCAGACAATACACTGCCTTTGATGGCTTTTTGAGATGTGTACTGAATGTCATATTCTGTGAGAATCATTTGCCATCTTGCAACCCGTCCGGTAAGTGTTGGCTTCTCAAAAATGTACTTGACTGGGTCCATCTTTGAGATCAATAAAGTAGTGTGGGTCAACATATACTGTCTCAGTCGGCGAGCAGCCCACGCTAAAGCACAACAAGTTTTCTCGAGCAGTGAATAATGTTGTTCACATTTGGTAAACTTTTTGCTTAGGTAGTAAATTGCATACTCTTTTCGACCAGACTCATCATGCTGGCCTAACACACACCCCATTGATCCTTCTAATACTATCAAGTACATTATTAGAGGTCTTCCTTCAACTGGAGGCATAAGGATCGGAGGCTCTTGTAAGTATTCCTTGATTTTGTCAAAAACCCTTTGGCAATCTTCATTCCACCTGCCCGTTTGTTCTTTCATTAACAACTTGAACAGAGGCTCACAGGTTGCAGTAAGATGAGATATGTACCTTTATATGTAGTTCAATCTACCTAAGAACCCCCGAACTTCCTTTTAGTCTTAGGTGCAGGCATTTCTTGAATGGCTTTGACTTTGTTAGGATCAACTTCAATTCCTTTTTCACTTACGATAAATCCCAGCAGTTTACCGGATCGTACCCCAAATGTGCATTTGTTGGGGTTTAGCTTTAGCTGATACTTTCTCAGACGCTTGAATAACTTCAGGAGATTTACCAGATGATCTTCTTCGGTGGGGACTTGTCAATAATGTCATCCACGTAGCATTCAATTTCTTTATGGATCATGTCATGGAATAATGTTACCATAGCCCGTTGATAAGTGGCACCCGCATTCTTCAATCCGGATGGCATCACCTTATAACAGAACGTGCCCCAGGGTGTGATGAAAGTTGTCTTCTCCATGTCTTCAGGTGACATTTTAATTTGATTGTATCCTGAAAATCCGTCCATGAAGGAGAACACCGAGAACTAAGCCGTATTGTCGACCAATACATCAATGTGAGGTAATGGGAAGTCATCTTTCGTGCTGGCTCTGTTCAGATCCCGGTAATCCACACACATTCTCACCTTGCCATCCTTCTTAGGTACGGTTACAATGTTAGCGACCCACGGCGGGTAACTAGTCACAACAAGGAAACCGGTGTCCCACTGCTTTTGTACCTCTTCTTTTATCTTCATTGCCATATCTGGGCGAGTACGGTGCAACTTCTGTTTTACTGGCGGGCAGTCTTCTTTTAGAGGCAGCTTGTGCATAAAATGTCGGTGTCCAACCCTGGCATATCCTAATAAGACCAAGCAAAAACATCCACGTACTCCTGGAGCATGTCAATCAGTTGCTCTTTTACTGAATCTTGCAGGCAGGCCCCGATCTTAACTTCTTTCAAGTCTTCTTCTGTACCAAGATTAGCCGTTTCAACCTCCTCCTAATGAGGAGCGATAACCTTCTCCTCTTGTCTCAACAATCTGTCTAGTTCTTTAGGTAGCTCATAATCTTCTTCAACCCCTTCATCAGCTTGATTAATCGGATTGTCAAAGTCATACGAAGGCATAGCAGTGTTGTTGTCGGTGCAGTCTGGAGGGCACTCTCTGCAAGGGTTTAGATTTGTTCATTTTTAGTGATCAGTTTTATCTTATTTAGAAAAAGTGAAAATGAAATTACTTATTTTGAAAAGCATTGCCATTTTATTTTTGTACAAAAAATGAAAAATGAAAAACAGTGAGCGGAAAAGAAAAGACTCATTTGCAAAAGATGTCCTGATATTCATTAATTGATCTTTGCACAAAATACAAGATGGCCCGATTACAAAATGAGCCCTGACATCTTGGGCATGATGCAGGACTTGATGTATGCTTCAAAATACAGGAAATAATAATTACTCTGCAGGAGTAACCCTTATAATTTCTTGGGAAGACCAGTTTGAGACATGGCTCCCCGGGGTCTTTGGACGTATCCAGCTTTCCAGGTGGCGCTCGTCTTCTGACTCATCTTCCAAGCTATTCACAACATTCGGGGTGAGCATCCCCCCGCCGACAAACTTGGCTCTGTAGCAGCCTCTGGTTGATCTTGTCGAGTTGGTCTGTAACCCAACCCGAATCGGTCCTCCTTCTTCTCCACAGGCAGCAGCTTGCCCCAGCCTTGGGCGGTACCTTCCTCAACAACCTTCTGGGCTTGCTGATATGATGTGATGGAGGTCCCAAGCACAGCAGATGTTTCATTAATATTAAGGGCCTCAAACCCTTGGCTCATGGTTTCATGGATCTCCCCATCCATTTCAATGTATTTGAAGGTAGCCAACTGGCTAACAAAGATATCTTCCTCCCCACAAATGGTAATGACTTGGACTTCCCACTCGAATTTTAACTTCTGGTGAAGGGTTGACCTCACGGCGCCAGCGGCGTGTATCCATGGTCTACCCAATAGACAGCTGTAGGCAGGCTATATATCCATCACAAAGAAGGTCGTTTTGAAAACCTGTGGGCCAATCATTATTGGTAATTCTATCTCTCCCAGAACTGATCTTTTAGAACTGTCAAAGGCTCTCACTAGCAAGTTACTTGGGCGTAGTGCCAATCCGTCATACTCCAGCTTCACAAGGGCTTTCTTGGGCAGAACATTGAGGGATGACCCTGTGTCCACCAATACATGAGAAAGAACTGCACCCTTACACTCCAAGGTAATGTGCAAAGCCTTGTTGTGATTGCGACCTTCCGTTGTTAGATCAGTGTTGGTGAATCCTAGTCCATTACTAGCGTTGACATTTCCAACCACAGCCTCTAACTGATTGACGGTAATCTCTTCTGGCACATAAGCTGCGTGCAGGACTTTTAATAGTGCGTTCCGATGAGCCTCAGAGCACATTAGCAATGAAAGTATGGAGATTTTGGAAGGTGTTTGGTGAAGCTGGTCCACCGCCTTGTAATCACTTTTCTTTATGATTCTCATGAATTCATCAACTTCTTGATCAAAAGGAGTCTTCAAAGCTTCTCTAGCAACTGTTTCTTCTTGCACCATGCTCTTCCCTTTTGCCTTAGCAGCAGCTTCTGCTTCGGCAATGGGTCTTGGAATTTGCGAGGCAAAGAGACGTCCGCTTCTAGTGAAGCCTCCGCCTCCCCCCACATTGTCTATCTGAGGTGAAGAAGTTGATGATTCTAAAGTAATTTTCTGCCCCTCGCAGTACAGATCTGAGCCATAAAGCCAAGGGATGGCATTACTGCTTTCGTAAGGAACTGGCCCAGGTACCGTGATAGTGACTGGACTAATAGCAGCTGCAGAGGGGACCACAATAGTATGTGGATCATAGTATATGGTGACTGGTGCTCTGACAGGAGTAACATTTTGTTGTGAATTGTTGGTAGGAACACTTGTGGGATCGTAGTATATTGTAACCGTTGAGACGCTTTCATCAATTGTTGCTGATGTTGTAGGAGATACTGTTGACTAGATGGGTATTGAAGTTGTAGCGGGAATGGTGACTGAACTTGTATCCGTTGAAGTGATTGATTGAGCGGTTGTTGGAGTTGTAGTAGAATCCGTTGGAACGATGGTTGCTGACGTTGTAGGAGTATCCGTGATTGCCGGTGAAGGAATTGTTGGATTTGCAGGCGCCGTTGTCATAATCTGAAGGATACCATCCTTAATAAGACCATTTATGCCGTTTCTCAGCCTTTCACACCCATTGACTGCAATATTGCAATACCCACAGCCGAGCTCACACCCGGGGAACACTTGGCATTCTAAAAGCTGAGCTTTAATTTCGACCAAAGGTGTTCGAATTTGTGCAACACTGGTGATTAAGGTGGATAGTTTTCCTTCCTCAATAGCATTAATCCTAGGCCCGTTGTGACTAGGCATTGGATTCCTTGTGACATTTGGGGGAGGTGCAAAGTTAAGAGTTTTTGAGTCCACCAGGTCTTGGACTTTCATCTGTAAGGCCCTGCATTTTTCAGTATTATGCCCCGGTGTGTTTGAGTGGAATGCACACCTGGCATTTGCATCATAGTTCTTTGGCAAATTAAGAGGATCTGGAGGTGCCAATGTCCTTAACTCAACTAGGTTGAGCTTCAGGAGTTGTGGCAAGAGTGCAGCATACGGCATTGGGATTGGGTCAATTACCCTGTTTGCTTGTGATGGCCTTTGCTGGAAAGGAAGCTGTTGTTGGTTGTTATTGCTATTGTTGTAGGTTCTCTATTGCGGATAATGAACTTGTTGTTGATATTGCGGTTGTTGTTGTTGAGGATATGCTGATTGTTGAGGAATCGGAGCTGGAATGGTAATTGATGCTAATGACCAGTGAGCATACTGAGGCCTGTCCCTGCTTGCATGAATGGAATTTGTCTCACCGGCTCTTCGGGGTCCCACAAAAGGTTTTATGGGATTGCAGGATGAACTTGCACCACTGTCGGAAATTTTGCCCATCTTTAATAGACTTTCAATCCTATCACCAGCTATGACCACATCAGCAAAACTGGTAGAGGAGAAGGCAGCCAGTCTATCAATGTAGGTCCCTTGCAATGTATTCATGAACATGTCAGCCATTTCCCTCTCTGACATGGGTGGTTGGACAGCAGCAGCAAGCTGTCTCCACCTTTGGACATATTCCCTGAAGCTCTCTCTAGAAGACTGAGACATTCCCATTAGGAGGGTCCTATTGGGAGCCATATCCAGGTTGTATTGATATTGACGGATGAAAGCCTCAGCCAAATCCTTCCAGCATCTTATGGTGGCTCTAGACAAGTGCAAATACCATTCTCTTGAAGCTCCAGTCAGACTATCTTCAAATTAGAACATCCACAACTTTTCATCCATAGTATAAGCTTTAAGTCTTCCCAGGAAAGATTGTAGATGAGTGCAAGGACAAGAGGTACCATTGTACTTTTCAAAGCAAGGGGGTTTGAATTTGTGGGGAATTCTCACCCCATCCACCAGTCCCATATCCATCACATCGAAGCCCAAAGAATTATGTGACTCCAAAGATCTTAATTTCTCAGCAATCTCGTTCAATCTTCGGTCATATACTTCATCTCCAGCCCCCATGACAGTAAATTGTTCTTCTTGGGGATCCTCTTGCAAGATTCTCCCTCCAGCAGTATTACCTGGCACATTTCTCGGGATGTTAACTTCTGGATCCAGATGAGGTCCAAATATAGGTGGGTCAATACGAGGCTGGCCCCGTTCATTGTTACTAGTTCCCCCTGTTCCAAGATGAGGCTCCTCAGGAGTTTATCTTTCCACCAGCTCTCTTAACCTTTTATGACTCTGGGCTAAGCCAGTCATTACTGCCATGAATTGAGACATCTGATTTCTCATCTCCACTCTCTCATTAGCCATCTGATTTCTGACCTCAGTCAGATCCTGCTGTACTTGTTCCATTTGAATACCGGGAAGGTTGTTACGAGTCGGGTACCGGTGCGCGCGGTTGACAGGGAACACTCGGCGACGAGCAATGTTTCCTGAGATCACAACAAAGTTAGAAACAAAAATAATAAAAACCTACAAAACAAAACAAAGTTAGTATGCAATGCAGTATGCTTATTTGCTTTCCAAGGTATCTGATAACGAGAAAATGTATCGATTATATTGCCAAGTTTCATTACCGTTTTATCGCATAATCGTCGTTTTAACACCCGATTCCTCGAGTTTTCCTTACCATTTTGCAGGTACATCGTATAAAGAGCTAAATCATGAGCCACAAGCAAAAGGAGCGAAAACAACCATAAAAAGATGAAGAAATGAAGAATGCTGCAAAACCTGCATATTTTGTAACACTCACGGTCGTCACCTAGGTGTCACGACCGTGACACCCCAAAAGGAGCAATCACGACCGTGACATATCCCTCACGACCGTGACACTTAAATTACAAAGGACACGAACGTGATGCCCTTGTCACGACCGTGACAAGGGAAAAATAGGTTATTTGACTGAAGACTTGGTCACAACGTTACGTGCATAAGAAATTGCCTACTTTCCAGCTGACCTGTATCCACGTTCCTGGATTCTCTCAACTGCTCCTACGAGGCCCATGCAACAAGTTCAGCTACCAAGCCCATTAAATCTTCTATAAATAGCATAATTCATTTGAACAATTTACAGAGTATTATTTTTATCAATTTCTTGCGGAAGCTCTGCCGAATTATTTTACACCCTTATTTCTTTTTCAGCATTATTTTCATTGCTCTATTTTTATTGTATCCAAACCCAACCTATAACAATTTCCAACATCAGGAAATTGTTATAAAATTTATTTGTTTCAAAGCCTTCAGAATTTTTAGTTTATTTTCGATTTCGCCAAATACTCCGAGCTTTCCGGTCTGTGGAAGAAGGAGTCTGCCATTTTATTGTTAACCAGGTTTATATTAATTTGCAATTTTATATTTATGTTATTTATTTATTTTTCTGCCATGAATATTTTGTTTATTGTTTCTCTGCCTCTGTCTGGTTCAACAAAAATGAGTAGCTAATCACCTTAGGGCGGTATGTAATTAAAACAAACTAAATCGGTAAAATCAACTATAAGCATAAAATAATTAATAGCTTAACATTCTGGCTGATACTTTTTATTATAATCGACCTTTTTGTTACGAGAGTAAGGAAAGTGTATTAGGTTAGGTCAAGACCACGAGAGTGTGATATTTTAGCCAGATAGCTAAGGTTAGGCATTTAAATTAAACACAGCGAGAGCGCTTTAAAATAAATTAGAATTACTAAGTTTCCAAAAATTATCTCTAAACACTTATGGGCTAGCGAGAGCAGACATAGGGATTTAGGGGTAAGATCTGAGATAAGACCACGTGAGTGTGAGTTAAGGATATTTAAGCTGGTAACCTCTACAGAATAGATTAAGTGAACCATCTTTATAAGCCTAGGTTAGATTGACCCGCCTAAGTTAGCAATAATTACATACCGACCGCCTTAGTATTATTTTATTAAACTTAAATTTAATTTCCGCCTTTAATCTTTAAAAACAACAAAAATCGTGACAACCCTTCACCTTAGCTAAACTAGAAGTTCATCTAGCACTAAGTAACCATAGAGTCCCTGTGGATCGATAATCTTAAATATTACTTCGATAGGCTGTGCACTTGCAGTTAAGATACTGTAAACACCCCAAATTTGCCCTCACCCATTCACACCATGGCTTGCGATCATTGCATGTGCATAAGTTCAATCATAGCATCTCATATTACATTTTTGATTCACTGCATTGCTTCTAAGTCATCTGCATCTAGGGTTTGTGATCTGAGCAAGTCAAGAGCTTCTTGAGCCACTCCAAAGGTCATCAATAACTTCAAAGGGGTTCATGTATGTTCAAGCATCATATTATATTCCCTCAAAGTCAATAATGTCAAAGAATCACAAGAACTGAAAATGGCATGGAAGCAGAGTCAGGTTTGACTACACAGATGACCTAGAATTAGGGTTTTGGTTTCAAAGGCCATAACTCCAAATTTTTTTGGTCATTCTTGTTTCTATTGGTCTCTATATGGTATAGGGATCATGCATATCAATTTTCATGAAGAAATTCAATGGGGAAGTCATCTGATCAAGGGTTGACTTTCTAGGCAAGTCAGTGCAAAATCAGGGCATCTGAGGCCCCCAATGACCCAACCAAAGGGTGTTCATCATCATTTTGATTATGTATGATCTTTATTTGATCATGGAAGATGTTAGAAGTTCACAAAATTGAAGAATTTCAAGTCATTTGCAAAGTTGACTTTTTGGGAAAGTTTGACTTTTAATGAAATTGCCATTTTGGGAAACTTTTTCAACCCTTGCTTTTTGATTCAAAAATGCTTCAAATGGAAAAACTTTGGTCATGAAAGTTGTAGAATGGATCATTCCCTTTTCAAAAAGTACAAGAACATGACCTAATTCATTTTGGGTCAAAAGTTATGGCTTGTCAAAGTTGGCTAAAATCACAAAATTTGAAGTTTTCTACCAAAGAGACATTTTGCAAAATGGTTTGTTCAAGTGTTCTAAAGGCCTCAAATGTGTATCATTTCTTCACAACATGATCATGTAACCTCTAAAATTCAGAATGGGCCAAGGAACTTTGCACTTTGATGCCTTGAAACTCAAGAAATCTCAAAGGAACCAAACTTGAACCAACTTGCAAAACCTATCACAAGTTACAAACCACTTGCTGCATTGCCTCTAAACCTCTTTCATAGCATTCCTTGATTCAAGCTGAGCAAAAGCAAGCCAAAAAGCAAGTTGTACCATAGCCCATACCTCAAGTACACATCAAGTTGACATTTTGGCCAAAGACCCATACCAATCACCATAGGCCACCAACAACTTTCTGACCTATCCCCTTTTGATACATGGACAAAACCCAGCCTAACACATAACACAACACACACTGATCTTGCCCATAGCCATAGTTATCAAAATTTCTCCCATTTGCAAGAGCCTTCGAAACACTCAGTACAAGCTACAAACACACAAACAAACTTCACAAACAAACTCAGCACACTTCACTGATCAAAAACCACCCATCACCATTTCCTGAAACTCCCTGAATCAAAAATACGATTTCCACTCCCCCTTGAACAGAACTTCTGCCATTTCAAAAACCAGCCATCACAAGCTTCTTCTAAGTATCAAGACTTCATTAGGAGCTCAAGAGGAGTGAGTTTGCATCAAGAAACAGCCCAGAAAGCCCAGAACCAGAAGGTTCCATCTCAGGTATAGCTCAAGAACAAATTTTCCAAAACTTCATTTTCTTGTTATAAATTGATTCTACATGTTATCCTGATCATCATGATGTGTTTGAAATTGAAAATGAGTGGAAAATGAGGATGTATTGATGTTCTGAAATTTCTCCCGTGAAAAATGTTTGCTTCGATTTGCTTGATTCATGTAGTTTAAATGTTGTTTGATGGTTGATTCATGTTCCATGATGTTAGAGGATCATTTCCCTGTGTTTAATTTGAAGTGGGGTGGCTTGTAGTGAAACCTAGGGTTTTGGTTCGCCGGAGAAGACGACCGGAAGTCTTCTCCGGCCATCTGAGAACCATTAGCCCTAATCTGTGTCATTAAAGGAGGTTTGAATTTGGTGCGTTGGATGAGTTGACTTAGGCTGACTGGCGCGCATTTGAATGGACAGGATGCACCATTAGAAACCCTAATCCATAATTAATCTAATTAATTACGTTTAATTAAATTTAATTAGAAATTAGCTCAGTTTGAATTGTGGCCATTAGATTGCGCGCGAAGTCAAGCCAAATATCCCCAGAACCAATCCTGTCCCTTGGATGCGCATACTTTCATTTAAATTCAGTTTTATTTTCTTTTTATTTCATTTGTTTTGTTCAATTTATTTAAAATAGTAAAAATCATTTAAAAATTCTGAAAATTTTTATGCAACCTTTTATCAATTTTCAGAAACCAACAACATTTTTATTTTTATTTTTTGCATTAAAAATTATTTTTAAATCATTTAAAAGTTTATTTTTAATTAATTAATGAGAATTAATTAATTAAAAATACTTTTAGGTATTTAAAAATCACAAAAAAATTCATGAAACCTTTAAAATCATTTAGAAACATTTTCCAACCCTCAAACCAAATTTCTTTTTTGATCTTAATACATTTTGACAATTTTCCATGGAATTAATTCTATTTCAAAGCATTATTTTGATCCAATGTTCAAAAATTCATTTCTGCCTGGTCTTTAAGAGTTGGACTTTGATTCTTTTTGCATTGCATCTTGCATATCATGAAGTTTATAGGATTAATTTGGCATGATTTGATCTAGCATTTTCAATTTGTTTGACATTTTTCTTGACAAGGTACCTTGAAACCCTAGGAATCTTAAGAAATTCATAACTTTCACTAGGTTAAGAGTTAGAACCCCTCCTTTGGGCAGTGAGTTTGTATAGGTTTAGGGTTCCCTTGATTGCATTTTCAATTTTTTATATTGATGTTTGCTTCTGGTTTTGATTTTTGTTTTGTGCATTGATCATAAACCCTAATTTGGGCTTTCTTTTGCATTCATCTTGCATTTGCCTGCATACCATGACTTTCCATGACATTTCATGCATCCATTTGATCCATTAGACATCTTAAGACACATTAGAATCATGTTTGATCATTGCATCTTTCATTTGCCATGTTGTATGTCATTTGCATTCCATAACTTTTCATGTATGTTCATGGCTCTAAGCATGCTTCATTTGCATCCATATGTTTGTATGATCATCCTCATGCCTTGTTTCATGTTTGCATCATATCATAGCATCATTAACATCATGTTTATGCTCCTGGTTTTGGTTTTCATCATGCCATTTCATCTCATTTTGCATTGCATTGCATTTATTTCACTAACTTTTCAGGTGGTAAGTTGCTTTGAGAAGTGAATTTGCCTTCACTTCTCACAATGTCTTTTCATCTCTCTTATGCATCATTGCTGCATTTTTCCTTGTGTTTGAGATTGAGCTTGCTCATTCTTCTTCTTCTCACTTTCTTTCCTCAAGTGACTTGTCTTCTTAAATGAAGCAAGTCACTTTGCTTCTCTTTGCTCCTTTCATCTGCTTCCTGGTGGTTCCTCTGAAGATTTCTCTTGTAAATCTCACAAGCTTTAGGAACAACCAAGCATGACAATGATTAGGGTTTTGATTAGTTCCCCCATTTAGATTTTACCTTTGTGTCTCATTGAGTCTTCTCTTCTCATCTCACAATCAAGGACTAAACCCTAAAGGCTTTAAGGCTTTGTGATTAAGCTTATGCCTGCATCCTTCTATTAGGATGGAGTGTATAACTTTAATCCTAAGTGTTAAACCCTTAATGTGTTTAATTCCTTTAATAAATCCACTTAATAATCATCAAGACATCAAGCTTGTAACTTGGGCCTTGCATTAGGGTTCTAATTCTTCCTTAATTGGTTAAGAAGGACTAACCCTGGTGTTAATGGACAAGTCCCCCTCAAGTTGTCTTACAAACCATAAAACTCACTTCTTCATCATATCATTAACTAAAATCCACTTAACAAAGGCTTTGTTTTGTCATGGGTTTAATCCCTAATCATGGATTAAGTTGAGGAGCTTTCCTCAGCTTAAACATTCTCATCTATTATCCTTCTATTAGGATGGTGTAATGAGTCTGTTTAATCCCTGATTATGGCTTAATCTCATTACTTAACACTAAACAAAAACAACAAAAACAACAAAAACATCTAAATAATCACAAGTAGGATAATGATCTTAATCCTCCATCATGGTGATTAAGTGTGAGATGCTGACTTCACACTTAAGGTATTCTCATTACCCCTAATCAGAGGGAAGATGTGATGAGTTTACTAAATCCATTGGTTTAGGCTTAAGCTCATTAACTTACGACAAATTTTCAAAAGCAATAAAAGACTGAAAACTCAAAAACAAACAATAATCGTCTCCTTCGGGATTCTTTTCTCATCATCTTCACTCATAAACGAGAACCTGCTTCTTCCGTCTAATGCAAGACAGTTTGCACCTGAGCCAGACAGGTCATACACTTGAGCATTGACAAGCAAGCAGTTCACAAGTCAATTTATCTTTCAGTCTCTTTGGGTCGAACTACGGTGTTCTGACTTCCTCATTGCACGAGAGGATACGTAGGCATGACTTAACAGTTATCGAACAAAAGTCTCTGTATATTCCCCCTCTTTCCAGCTTTATTCTTTAAGCCTCATGATCATGAGCATTTTCACTCTTATTCTTACACTGACACTCCTCTTATACACCTCACATTTCTTTTACACTGACACTACCCCTTTAAAACACAAATCTTTTAAGCGTGGATCCCGTCGAGTACGGCGGACAATCTGGGTGCTAATACCTTCCCAGGTTGTAACCAACCCCCTTTCTCAGTCTCTCTGGTTCGCAACCGTCTTATCCATATCTTTCTAGGTCTATGCAGCATTGCCTTTCCTCCGGGATAAAAATGCCTAGCTGGCAACTCTTTCCATTTCCTGTGAGTTCACTCCTGTGTGTTCTCACATCATCCTCTCGCCGACCGTTCGCATCCGTACCCTATTTGACCTGGCTTCATTTAGTGGGAGCGACAGATACCGCTAGACACATACTTAGATACGTCTTTAGCCCATCAAGTTTTTGGCGCCGTTGCTGGGGACCTTAATTTAGTTACTAGTGCACTTTAGGTAGTATTGTCTAGACTAAGGTAACAACTATTTTCTTTTCTTAATTTAAATTCCCGAGTGTATGCCAAGTACTCGCTCTAAAGGCGAAAACTTGCAACCTCTAATCCCAGAATCGGAACGCTTCTTACACGTAAGAAGACGAATATTCAATTACGAACAAAGTTACAATATTACAGATCTTCAAGTAGATCCACCTAAACCAGTCGTAACATCAAAGGACGCAGAGATGGCTGAAGAACAGAATCACCCACTCAAGTATTACGCTAGTCCTTCGCAAGCTGAACCGCATTCTAGCATTGCCGCACCGGCTATCAACTGAAACGATTTCGAACTAAAACCTTCGTTGATATCAGCCGTGCAACAAAATCAATTCGCCAGAAATCCTACCGAATATCCGAACCTTCATCTTTTGATCTTTGTGCAATACGCAGATACCGTAAGGAGTTACCCAAGAAGCTATTAGACTACGTTTGTTTCCTTTTTCACTTCGAGACAGAGCGAGAGCCTGGCTCCAATCTCTGCCTTCGAACTCAGTAACTACGTGGGAGGAACTAAAGAGATTTTTCTTGACCAGATATTTCCCACCTAGCAAGACAGCTATGCTGAGAGCTCAGATCAACGGATTTAAGCAAAGGGAAAACGAATCACTATTCGAAGCTTGGGAACGCTATAAGGATATGCTGAGACTTTGTCCACATCACGGATTAGTAGAATGGATGGTCATCCATACCTTCTATAATGGACTCTTGTATAATACAAGAATGACAATTGACGCTGCCGCAGGCGGTGCACTGATGGACAAAGAATATAATGATGCCTATGCACTTATCGAAAGTATGGCTCAAAACCATTACCAATGGGGAAGCGAGAGAGTCGCAACTGAGAAACCAACAAAAGGAGGTATGTACGAAGTGAGTAGTATGGACCAAGTCAATGCAAAGTTTGACCAACTAAACCAAAAGATCGACAACTTGGCCATAACACCAACAACCACCGTGGCTGCAGTAACACCTAACTGTGAGTTATGTGGAGTTCCAGGACATGAAGTTCCTGATTGTCAACTATTAACAGGAATTCCCACTGATCAAATGAATTATGCTCAAGGAAACCCATACTCAAACACATACAACCCAGGTTGGAAGAATCATCCAAACCTCTCCTATAGGAATAACAATGCTTTATACGCACCAGGTCAAGCACCAGCTACACCACCAGGATATCAAAAGACTGCTCCTAATGTCCCTAGAAAATCGAACCTTGAGTTGATGATGGAGAACTTTGTAGCTAACCAATCTCAAACGAACAAGGACTTCTTAAACCAAAACATTCACACTAGTGAGCAGATTAAGCAATTAGTAAGCAAAGTAGATGCATTAGCTACACATAACAAAATGCTTGAAACTCATATTTCACAAGTAGCTCAACAACAAGCACCTACTGCTGCACCAGCTGGAGTATTTCCTGGACAACCTCAACCTAATCCGAAAGGACATGCAAATACTGTAATATTAAGAAGTGGCAAGGAACTTGACGGACCTACCGATCCAAGACTTGACAATCCAGCCATGTACCAAAAACCGGATAAACCGACTGAAGTGGTGAATAATCCAGAAGAAAAGGAAGATGATAATCAAGAGGTAGTGGAGAAAGAAAAGCCTTATGTGCCTCCACCACCCTATAAACCACCAATTCCGTACCCTCAGAGATTAACCAATTCCAAGACGATGGGCCAGTTTAAGAAATTTGTCGAACTTCTGAAACAGTTGAATATTACTATTCCGTTTACAGAAGCGATCACTCAAATACCCTCGCATGCTAAGTTTTTAAAAGAAATCTTATCCAATAAGAAAAAGATAGAGGATAACGGAACAGTTACACTTACTGCTGAGTGTAGCGCCATAATTCAGAATAATATGCCTCCTAAGCTAAAAGATCCAGGAAGTTTCTCTATACCCTGTGTAATAGGAAAATTCGTCATTGACAAAGCTCTATGCGATTTAGGAGCCAGTATCAGTGTTATGCCCTTAACGATTTACAAAAGGCTAGACATGGGAGACCTAAGACCAACTAAAATGTCTATTCAACTAGCCGATCGCTCAGTTAAATATCCTGTAGGCATACTAGAAAACGTCCCAGTACGTATAGGACAATTCTACATCCCTACTGATTTCATAATCATGGACATCTCTGAAGACTCTACTACACCTATCATACTAGGAAGACCATTCTTAGCTACCGCCGGAGCTATAATAGACGTAAAAAGAGGAAAGCTAACCTTTGAAGTAGGTGAAGAGAAAGTTGAATTTATTTTAACACAATTCTTACAATCACCAGCTATAGAGGATACATGCTATCTATTAGACGTAATTGACGAATGTGTAAGAGAAATGGAACTGAAAGAAACTACCTATTCTGAAATTATGAAAATTCAAATCCCTCCAATTTTCGAAGATGATAATTGGCGTGTGTAACACGGTGGGAGAACTGACTTTAGTAATGTTGCGGATAGCAAGAGTCGCCACCGACTTTTATTTTATCCAAAGGAAAGGCATAAAAGAACAGGAAAGACCTTTTAAAAGATTTTTGGGTCCGGGGGGTAGGTTATGTAAAGGGAAGGTGTTAGCACCCTTTACATCCATGGTTATCCATGGGCTCTTAGTTACTTAGCTCACTTTGAATTGATTTTTGAAAATGAGAAGTGTGTGAATAGAAATTTTCATAAGAGTTTAATAATGATCCATGTACGGATGCGTAAAAAACCTTTGTTTTGAAAATTGTTTGAAATGTGTGAAGTGTTTGAAAAGTTTTTGAATAGTGAGCAAGTATCTAAGAGGAACCTACCCTAAAGTTTAAGTCTTTCTGTTCTTTATCCTTTAAATGGTAAGACTATCCCTATTATTAAGGAATAGGTAGTCATTACCTTGGATGTGAGGGACAAGTGAGGGACATCTGTTAATGAAGGCAACTGTAGGGTGTATTAAACATTTTTTAGGAGGGACTGTCATCATTATTCGAAAGGGACAAGATCTTTTGTGAAGGCAACCATTTAAGGGACTTGATGACTTTTCTTTTAAGGGACTTTGCTTTATACACCCCACTTGACCTTATGATTAGGCAACATTGAGAGGCAACCCTAGAAAGTGAGATGGCGATTAAAAATCGACTTACGTGTGTGAGTGTTTAATTTAATTTATCTTATAATTTTAAATGACCTAAATTCAATTTTAAATATAATACATGTTTACACTCCCTATTTTACTAACCATAGCAAGCAAATTAAATAATTTAAATATTTACAAAAATTACATCCAGAAGCATTTACATAATAATAATAAGCAATTAATTATAAATAGCAAAATAAATAAATAAGCAAAAATATAAATAATAAGTAAATAAGCAATAATAATTATAATAGGGGTTAGTAATAATAATTAAAATAATTAAGGTTAGTGAAATAATAATGAGCATAATTAAAAAATAAATGGATTAGTAATAAGCATGATTAGTAATAATAATAAACAAAATAAAATAATAAATAAGAATTAGAAATTATTTAGGAAATATGAGCAATTTAATTATAAAATTTAAGATTATAAATTATAAACATATAAAAAATTATAATTACAATATTAGCATAAATTTAATTATTTTTAAACATATATATATATATATATATATATATATATATATATATATTTTAAAAAATAAAATTTAGATTATGAACAAATTATAGAAATAATTACATATTATAAAGAAAAATTTGATTATAATTATATTTATTAAAAGTAATCATATTAAATAAATATGTACACAATAATTATATTTATAAAAAATTAGAAAATAAAAATTAGGTTTTTAATAATTGTTTAGAAAAGATAAACTAGGGTTTCTAAAATTAGGGTTTTGTTTAGAAAAATATTTTAGGGTTTATTTTATAATTATAATAACACATATGTACATTTTATAATATAATAATGAAAACTAATTTTTTAAATTTAGAAAATAAATTTTCAGAAACTAGAGAACATAATATATATATTTTATAATTTAGAAATCACTATAGAAAATAAAAGAACAATATAATTTATTATTTGAATTTATTTTATATGGAATATTAATTAAATTGAAAGAAATAAAGAAAAAGAATAAGGAAACAAAAACCTGATGGGGCTGGGGTTTGAACCCAGTCCCTTATGCTTGCCAACAACAGCATACACCACTGGGCCATCAGCGCGCGTGTAACATTGTAGGGAGAAGAATTGGTTTTGTGCTTTGAATCTGGAAAATCATAAAAATAATAAGAAGCAAAAGGCCTGGGGGAGAATCGACCCCAGGACCTCTCAATCGCACGCATATTCACCTTACCAACCAAGCTAGATGAGCGAACCTGTTAATGAATCAACTGCAAATCATAATATATTACGCTTGCAATTAAGATGGATAAATAACAAAAAATTGGTTGGAGTGAGGATTCGAACACCACCCCTCCAGCAATACGCGCATCTGTCTTACCACAAGGCCAAGCACCAAGCTTGTGAAATAAACAGAAACAAAATCATATTATTTTTAAACAATAATTTGAATATAGATTTCGCGCCAGGGTCTTCATCTTCTTCCTTGGGCGCCGCAAATTTTCCTGCGAAATTCTCTGCGAATATACCTGCGTTTTTTCATTCCTGCGAATCACAAACTTCAACCAAACAACCAAATTTCACAAAATTAATTATGTCATTGAGTTGCTACTGAGTTTTCCAACTGTCCTACGTTTTTAGAATCCATTTATCATGATGAAATCATGAAACCCTAAAGGGGGCCGTGAACCCTAATCATGGTGAAATCTCATACCTGCACGAAAAACTTAATTGAATAGCCCAGAATCATTCTAAGGTTCATCATAAACATCATCAAACAATCAAAAACAAGTTAAATACAGTCAATCAATGGAATCGAAAAATCATATTCAAGAACAAAGTTTTGCTCGGGTTATGCAATTCATGAGGCTTTTGATGCAAATGGTGATTGATAATGATTCAGTGATGTCCAATAGTCATGGCCATGTCCTCAATATACCTTCTAAAGCTCTGGAAATTCGAAACCGAATGTGAGTTGTGGAGAGGTTTTTGAACAATGTGAACTTACTCTTGGGCTGTGGAATCCGTCCATTCATGTTAGGGTTACACTAAGTACTTATAGGAGGTTGAATTTAGGTCAAAAAATTGAATGGTTGTGTGGAGAATTTGATAGGAAAAGATTCAAAATGATCATGCCTTAAAAACCAAATATTCATGTATAAACCCTTGCTATTTTGGGAGGATTTTCATAATTCTTGTATCAATCAAACTTAAATGTGATTTAAGATTTTCTATAAGCAAAATTAAAATTAATTTTCATGATTTTATATTTTATTTGAATTTAAAATGACTTTTTAATATAAAAATCATAATAAATAAAAACAAAATAAATAAAATTATGAATAAATTAAATTAATTTTGTGCAAGATGTTATGAAGTGGATTGGGTCATTATTTGGCAAGCCCATTTGGAAAAAATTGGTTTTAGACCTCCTTTTTCTTCATGAACCAACCCAAAATTTCCCAACTTTGCAAGGGCACATATCCTTCAATTTTAATGGTATGAGGGTGTTCTTGGACATTTTGGAAATATTGAAGAGTCCTCTAACCAACCCCACTGGTTTCATGTCCATATCATTTACCAATCTCAAGTTATGCCCTTTTGAAGTTGTTGACTTTTTGTTGACTTTCAAAAGGACCTATAATGTCTTAGCTCATACCTTCCAAATGAAGCATTTTTGGGCTTGGCTTGTGAGACACAAAATTGTAGAGAATTCAATTTCCTTCAAAATGAGCTTTGGATGGAGACTTGGTGATGAAGTATGTGAAAGTTATGGCTGGTCAAAGTTTAGTTGACTTTTACTGAGGAAACCCTAATTTAGAAACTCCTGATTCTTGATGATCTGAAATCTCCTTGATGAATCATGATCAACCCTTGATCAAATGATGAATTTTACTTCATATACTTGATGTTGGCAAAAAATCATGAAGTTTGACTTTGGTTTGACCACAGTTGACCTCAGTTTGACTTTTTAACTGCATTGACTGATTTTGACTTATCTGATCATCTGACTGAGCAAACTTTTGAGAAAAGTCTTGAAACTTGTCATGGGGGTTCTTACACACATATAAGATGTTATAAAGCTCACTTGAAGTCTTGGAAGTTCATTTAGCCTGATTAAAGTCAAAACCTTAGTTTTGGATGCACTGCTTAAGAGGTGCATTGTCTGAAGGAATTGTCAACTCTTCTGACCTATTGTGAACTTTTGTGAACCTTGTGAACCATCATAAAATGTCTTGTGAACCTCATGGGAGGTATTGTGAACCTTGTGAACCTTGTGAACCTCATAAAGTGCCTTGTAGACTTCATGAACCACATGAAAGGTCTTGTAAACATTGTGAATCTTGTGAACCTTGTGAACCTTCATGAAGTGACTTGTAGACTTCATGAACATCATGAAAGGTCTTGAAAGCATTGGGAAGCTTGTGAACCTTGTGAACCTTCATAAAGTAACTTGTAGACTTCATGAACATCATGAAAGGTCTTGAAAGCATTTGGAAGCTTGTGAACCTTGTGAACCTTCATAAAGTAACTTGTAGACTTCATGAACCTCATGAAAGGTCTTGAAAGCATTGTGAATCTTGTGAACCTTGTGAACCTTCATGAAGTGACTTGTAGACTTCATGAACCTCATTAAAGGTTTTGAAAGCATTGGGAAGCTGGTGAACCTTCTTAGCACACAAAGTCTTGTATTGTGAGGGCAAATTTTGGGGTGCAACAGTTGCCCCTGTTCAATTTTCTGAAACCTGGGGGGTTAGATTGGTATATTTGCCAGTCGTGACCTGGAAGGTTGAAGGGGATTGAACACAAAAGCCCAAAAATTTGCACTCGCCAGTGCATAAAGTAATACAGATGGTTAGTTGAATCTGCCTGAGTGGGCTTAAAGATGCCACTTGGAGAAAAAATACTTCAGGTACATTTCTTGGAGGATAAAGCAGTCCAAAATATGGAGATATAACGATAGCTGTCAGGAGGATGGAGCAGTCCTGAGGCAATGATATGATTTCAGGAGGATAAAGCAGTCCTGAGTATGAAGGTATAATGATAGCTTTCAGGAGGATAAAGCAGTCCTGAGGTAATGATGATAGTTGTCAGGAGGGTAAAGCAGTCCTGATGTAATAATATGATTTCAGGAGGATAAAGCAGCCCTGAGGTAATAAGCTGTCAGGAGGATGAAGCAGTCCTGAGGTAATAAGAAGCTGTCAGGAGGATAAAGCAATCCTGAGGTAGTAATATGTTTTCAAGAGGATGAAGCAGTCTTGAGAGATGATAAGTTTTCAGGAGGATAAAGCAGTCCTGATGTAATAAGCTGTCAGGAGGATGAAGCAGTCCTGAGGTAGTAATATGTTTTCAAGAGGATGAAGCAGTCTTGAGAGATTGATAATATGCTTTCAGGAGGATAGAGCAGTCCTGATGTACTAGAAGTTTTCAGGAGGATGAAGCAGTCCTGATGGAAGATATTCCTTCAGGAGGATAGAGCAATCCAAAGGGATGATAACTTTCAGGAGGATAAAGCAATCCTGATAATCATAAGTCTGTTTGCTGGATAATTAACCTGAAAACAAGGTAGCATTTTGTATAATAATATTGGTTTATGCCTTATGTATGCATGTATGATATGATGCACTTAAGTAATATGTTATGTATGGATATGTGTATTATGGTATGATGTAAATGATGTATGTATGATATGACACTGTCGGAAGCGTCTGAATATTTCTGTATATTAACTGCTGGCCAGGGAAAATAAATCCCAGTTTGTTGCTGAAGCGTATGAGGAACTCGTTCCCGTCTTGTTTGATAATATATTATACATAACCTCCCGTATGCTGGGGATAGCAAGGTATATATAACCTCCCGCCTGCTGGGGATAGCAAGGTATATATAACCTCCCGTCTTCGTTTGATAGTAGGGTAGATATAACCTCCCGTCTTCATTCGTCGTACCCTTATTGGAAAGTAAATTCCCGAATATCCGTATGAGGATAAAAGAGATGGATATAAATTCCAGGGGAAATGTGACTTTATGAAGATGGATTCGTCCTACTGAGGGTTTGTAACTGTCTTGTAGAGATGACCCGGCGAAGCTTCGTTGAAATCCTTCCCTTGTTCGTCTTTAGTAAATACTATTACTGCATTTTATGCATTTCTGGTAAACATCAATCATATTAAAAAGCATACATGCATTTTTGGTAAACATCAATCATATTCAAAAGCATACATACATTCAAACACAACCAATGGACATTTCGCTTATGTAAATAGGGTAAAAGTAAATCTGGATTCAAAAGATGGAATTTATTTATATCAAAAAGTGACCCATACACGGGTAAGTTTGTACAAGGAGACATAAACCCTAGTAAGAGGATTTTGCCATAAAGTTTTTACAAAACAAAGAAAATCAGCTATGTGGGAAACAATCATATTGAGTTCAATTATACTATTGCCATTATCTTCAAGTATCTCATCTTCTGCTGTTGAGACGGAAATGATTGGATTGAGCTTTATCTGTTCGAGCTTGAGTAAGTAGTACAACTGGTTGCAGTTTCATGGGTGATCCAAACGAGACATAGTCATACGCTTTAATCCCTAACTTTTGCCAGGATTGCCCTTTCAGGTTTTCAATCCACCGGGATACCCTTTTTTGCCCAAGCCGCCCTTTCAGGTTTTCGACTTGCCGGGTGTACATCTTTTTATATATATCCCTAATTTTTGCCCAAACCCTTTTGGTTTGCCGGGATGCCCTTATTTTTTCCTAGGCCTGTCAACCTAGCGGGTCTCTTTTTATGCGTAGTATTTTTTAACTATGTCTGCGTTTACAGGCTGCGGGAAGTCTTCACCATCCATTGTAGTGAGTATCATGGCACCTCCTGAGAACACTGTTTTGACTACAAATGGTCCTTCATATGTAGGAGTCCACTTGCCCCTAGGATCACCCTGTGGTAATATGATACGCTTGATTACCAAGTCACCAGTCTGATATACCTTTGGCTTAATCTTCTTATTAAAAGCTTTGATCATTCGTTTCTGGTACATCTGGCCATGACAAACTGCTGCTAACCTCCTTTCATCAATCAAATTTATCTGGTCCAGTCGAGTCTGAATCCACTCATCTTCATCCAAGCCTGCATCCTTCATAATTCTTAAGGAGGGAATCTGAACTTCAATGGGCAGAACTGCTTCCATACCATAGACTAAGGAGAATGGGGTTGCCCCTGTTGAAGTACGTATTGTGGTACGATAACCATGAAGAGCAAACGGTAACATCTCATGCCAATCCTTGTAAGTAACAGTCATCTTCTGTACAATCTTCTTGATGTTCTTATTAGCAGCTTCAACTGCTCCATTCATCTTTGGACGATACGGAGAAGAGTTGTGATGCTTAATCTTGAACTGCGTGCAGAGATCAGTAATCATGGTATTGTTCAGATTAGAGCCATTGTCAGTGATAATCCTTTCAGGGATGCCATACCTACATATGAGATTATTCTTAATGAACCGAGCCACAACATTCTTGGTAACAGATGCAAATGAAGCTGCCTCCACCCACTTCGTGAAGTAATCAATAGCAACCAGGATGAAACGATGTCCATTAGAAGCAGTAGGCTTGATCTCACCAATCATATCAATGCCCCACATGGCAAAGGGCCAAGGAGCAGTCAACACATTCAATGGTGATGGAGGTACATGGACTTTATCAGCATAGATTTGACATTTGTGACATGTTCTGGAGTGTCGATAGCAATCAGCTTCCATGGTAGACCAATAATAACCTGCTCTCAATATCTTCTTTGCCATAGTATGTCCACTAGAATGCGTGCCAAAGATCCCATCATGCATATCTTCCATAATCTCAATTGCTTCCTTCTTATCCACACAACGAAGCAAAGTTGAATCATGATTGCGCTTGTACAAAATGCCATTACTCAAAAAGAACTTAGCAGAAAACCTTCTCAGAAACTTCCTATCTTTGACAGATACCCCTTCAGGGAACTCCTGAGCTTCAAGATATCTTTTCACTTCATAGAACCAAGGCTTCTCCTCTGCCCCTTCTGTGTCAATTTCATTGCAGTATGCAGGCTTTTCAAATCTATCAATAGTAATCTTGGGAGCTTCATCATCCCAACTGATCTCAAACATAGATGCCATGGTGGCCAATGCATCTGCCAACTGATTCTCTCTTCGGGGAATATGTCCAAAGGTAATCTCTTTGAAATGTGGGATCAAAGACAACACATGCTCTCTGTAAGGAATGAGGTTATCATGCTTAGTATCCCAATCTCCTTTAATCTGACTTACTAACAGGGCTGAATCTCCATACACATCAAGGAACTGGATCTTCATATCTATAGCAGCTTTAATACCCAGGATACATGCCTCATACTCAGCCATATTATTGGTACAATAGAAACAAAGTCTGGCAGTAATCGGGGTATGACAACCTTCAGGGGAACTAATCACAACACCAACACCATTACCAAGTGCATTGGAGGCACCATCAAAAACCATAGTCCATCGGGATCCTTGTTCAGGTCTGTCATATTGTCCAGGTTCTTTGGTAATAATCATAATGTCTTCATCGGGGAACTCAAAACTCATTGACTGGTAATCATCTACTGCTTGATGAGCCAAATGATCTGCTACAACACTTCCCTTAATGGCCTTCTGAGTAGTATATTGTATATCATATTCTGTCAAGATCATTTGCCATCTTGCAATTCTTCCGGAGAGAGCAGGTTTCTCAAATATGTACTTGATTGGGTCCATCTTTGAAATCAATAAGGTAGTATGAGTCAACATATACTGTCTTAGTCGGCGAGCAGCCCATGCCAAAGCGCAGCAAGTTTTCTCGAGCAGTGAGTATCTTGTTTCACAGTCGGTAAACTTTTTGCTAAGGTAGTATATTGCTTGCTCTTTTCGACCAGACTCGTCATGTTGCCCCAACACACACCCCATTGAGTTGTCTAACACAGTTAAGTACATAATCAAGGGTCTTCCATCAACTGGTGGCATCAAAATTGGAGGTTCTAGCAGGTATCTCTTGATTTCATCAAAAGCAGTTTGGCACTCATCATTCCATTCCATCACCTGATCTTTCTTCAACAACTTGAAGATTGGCTCACAGTTGGCAGTTAATTGGGAAATAAATCTTGCAATGTAATTCAATCGTCCCAAGAAACCTCTAACCTCTTTCTCAGTACGGGGAGCTGGCATCTCTCGTATAGCTTTCACTTTTGCAGGATCCACTTCAATACCTTTTCCACTAACAATAAAACCCAGGAGTTTTCCAGATCTAACTCCAAAATTACACTTGTTTGGATTTAATCTCAACTTGTATTTCTTCAACCTTTCAAACAGTTTATGCAAATGATCAAGATGTTGCTCTTCATTCTGAGATCTGGCTATCATATCATCTACATATACCTCTATCTCATGATGAATCATATCATGAAACAAAGCCACCATAGCACGCTGATATGTTGCCCCTGCATTCTTCTAACCAAATGGCATCACCTTATAGCAAAAAGTGCCCCACTGTGTCACAAATGTTGTCTTCTCCATGTCTTCAGGAGCCATCTTGATTTGATTGTAACCAGAGAAACCATCCATAAAAGAGAATACCTTATGCTGAGCAGTGTTGTCTACCAGAATATCAATATGAGGAAGTGGAAAGTCATCTTTGGGGTTGGCCTTGTTCAAATCTCTGTAGTCTACACACATACGTACCTTACCATCTTTCTTAGGAACTGGTACCACATTTGCAACCCACTGAGGATAAGAAGTCACTGCTAAGAACCCTGCATTGAACTGTTTCATTACCTCTGCTTTGATCTTTTCTGACATTTCAGGACGCATACAACGAACCTTCTGCTTCTTTGGACGACAATCTTCTTTTACTGGTAGACGGTGAACCACAATGTCTGTATCCAACCCTGGCATATCTTCATAAGACCAAGCGAAGATCTCCACATAGTCACGTAACATCTGAATCAACCTGATCTTGACACTATCCTCTAAATCAGCCCCTATCTTGACCTCTTTTCTGTTTTCTTCAGCTCCCAGATTCACAACTTCGACTGGCTCTTCATGTGGCTGTATAGCTTTCTCTTCTTGTTGTAACAACCTAGCAAGCTCTACAGGTATTTCACAATCGTCCTCATTTCCGTCTTCAGTTTGATAGATCAGATTCTCGAAATTATAATTGGCAATAGTAGAACTGTTATCAATAGGATCCAGAGTGGATGAGGATCTGCATTTTAGTGATGTGGGTGTGTGTAAGAACACATAGATGATAAAACAAAAATAAAAGAAAAGAAAGACAAGGAACACAATATTTACGAAAACGAAACGTCCACTGATTTTATTGAATGAAGTATGCAAATGAAATGACAGCCCGTAACAAGCACACCATTGTGCCCCGGGTAAGGCACATGGCTTAAGAGTTCAATTGTTCAAGAAATTACAAACTTAAAAAACAACACAGTAATAGTATTTACTCCTGACTAAAGGAGATAGGGATAACATCTTCAACTTTCCAATTGTTGAGTCCATCACCCACAGTAGGAAAAATCCAAGCATTCAGATTGTAGTCTTCCTCATAGTCTCCCACAGCATTGATCTGATCTTTCGTAACCCCTTGATTAGTGATACGAATAGCACGAGCACGACGAACAGCCTTCTGGGATTCTGCAGTGAAACCCAAACCAAACTTATCAGACTTGTATGGAATATCAGGAAGCTGACCCCAAATAGTACAACCACCTTCGTCTACCACAGCTCTAGCATCATTGAGGGAGGCCATTGCCATTGTTGGAGGTACTCTGGTGACCACGGGAACTTTCTTCGCAACAGGAGGAGCTACATAATTATTGACAACCCAAGGAACTACTTCAAACATCTGACACGGAGTTTCAATGTATTCACCTTCCATTTCCAGATACTTGAAAGTGTTTACATGGCTGACAAAGTATTCTTCTTCTCCATAGACAGTAACAACCTTTCCTTCCACCGGATATCTCAACTTTTGGTGTAATGTAGAGGTTACAGCACCTGCCCCATGGATCCAGGGACGACCAAGCAGACAAGAGTACGAAGGACGAATATCCATCACATAAAATGTAGCAGTAAAAACCTGAGAGCCAACTTTGATTGGGAGATCAATTTCTCCATGCACTACTCTTCTAGAACCATCAAAAGCCTTCACCACAATACTACTGGGCTTCAGCACAGCATCTTCAGGGCTCAACTTATTTAGGACTTCCTTGGGCAACACATTCAAAGAGGAACCATTGTCTATCAGCACATGTGACAGGGTAGTGCCCCTGCATTCAATTGAGATATGCAAGGCCCTGTTATGATCCCTTTTGGCAGGGGTCAAATCAACATCAGAAAATCCCAACCCATTATCATAGGTCAGGTGGGCAACACAATTCTCAAACTGGTCAACAGAGATAACATTGGGTACATGAGCAGTCTTCAGAAACTTGATCAAGGACTTGGCATGAGCCTCAGAACATAACAACAAGGACAGCATAGAAATCTTTGAGGGAGTATGCCCCAGCTGATCAACAATGTCATAATCACTCTTGCAAATGATTTTCAATACTTCTTCCATCTGCTTAGAGAGATCATCAGCAGCTGGCACATCAGTAGATACAGGCTCAATAACAGGACCTTTGCCCCGAGCATCAGTGGTGGAAGTAGCAGCAGGAGTAGCTGCATTCTTAGAAGTAACTGGAGATGAGAAGACTCTTCCACTACGTGTGATCTTACTGGATCCAGCAATATTGTCAACATCAACAGGCACATCAGCTAAGGGCTCTTTCTTAACACCATGGATGTAAACATCGGACCCATAGTGCCAAGGCACAACTTTATCAGACGTATATGGAATAGGACCAGGAGTAGTAATGACCATGGGAGCCACTCTGGCTTCAGCAACAACTTTCACAGGACCTTCAGCAGTAATCCTGATTGGACCCTGATGGGTGATTTTAATAGGTCCCTTGGAAGTGATTCTCACTGGCACTTTATCAACCATATCAACCTCTTCAATCTTCTTACCTCTAGTAATATGCTCCACCATACTTTCTACAGACGATGGGGTCCTCTCAAACACTATAGTATACTTATCCATGAGACGTTGAATTCCATCTCTCAATCTGAAGCAACTATCCGGCTTATAGGTACAGTACAAACAATCTTCACGACAACCTGGAAAGAACCCAGCTCGTACTAACTTCTTTTTGATAACAGACAATGGTGTAGTCAACTCCGCAACTGAATAGATATGAAGATCTTCATCAATGGCATTGACAGTCTTCTCGTGATTTGGCATTGGAGTAGTAATCACATTTGGAGTACCTGGAGGATCAAACTCAATTTCCCCGGCATCAATCATATCTTGAATTTTATTCTTCAAGATCCAGCAGTTATTAGTATCATGTCCCTGACAGTTTGAATGATATGCACATCGTGCATTGGGATTGTACCTGGGAGAGGTAACATTAGGATTCTGAGGAGCCTCTTTCAAAGTAATAAGTTCAGCCTTTAACAAATGTTGCAATGCCTAAGCCATTGACATGTTGATCTTCGTGAACTGTCTTCTAGCCCTCTGTTGGTTGCCCTGTGGCTGCTCTGTTGTTGCAGGAGTTGGATTTGAAATATGGACTGCACTAACAGACTGATGCCTTCTATTACGATCAGGTTGACCATAAACAACATTGGATTCTTTCTTTCCAATGGGAGGCTTCTTTGCAGCACCTGATGAAGAAGTGCCCACTTGGATCTTGCCATTCTTTATACCATTTTCTACTCGCTCTCCTGTCATGATCAACTCAGTGAAGCCAGATGATGAGCTTCCAATGAGATGACTGTAAAACGGACCATTCAGCGTACACATGAACATATCAACCAATTCCCTGTCAGTCAAAGGGGGTTGAACTCTTCCAGCTAAATCTCTCCACTTCTGAGCATACTCTTTGAAACTTTCTTTGGCACCCATAGACATGCTCTGAAGCTGCATGCGAGTGGGGGCTAAGTCAGCATTGTATTGATACTGCTTATAGAAAGCTTCAGCAAGATCATTCCAGTCCCTGATGTTGACACTCTCCAACTGATAATACCACTCCAACTGAGCTCCAGATAAGCTCTCTTGAAAAAAATGGATCCACAATTTCTTATCAGCAGTGTGAGGTTGAATTCTTCTGACATAAGACCTCAGATGCAGCTTGGGACAAGAGACCCCATCATAAACAACAAAGGTTGGAACCTTGAAACCAATGGGTATGACTACCCCCGATATCAAACTCAAATCCTCAAAATCCAGCCCAGATGATTTCTGCAACTCCATAGCATCCATCCTATCCACCAGCATCTTGAATTTGTCTTCATTAGGCTCATGGTAGTAATTAGTATCAGAATCAGAGTCCCCCATAGTGTTGTGGAGACTGCCTCCCTCTTTTTCAGATTCTTCAGATTCATAGTCTTCAACTGGTTCTTTGGTCTTGGCCAGACCTTTGAACCTTCTTCCCATGTTGATCAGGCCACTTGACCTTCTAGTCTTCTTAGTCTTCTTGGCCAGCAGTGCTTTCAATTCATCCTGTCCCTTGGACAGGTTCAAGATCAACTCTTGGAACTGTGCATTTTGTGCCTGGAGATCCTTAACTGATTGTTCAAGAGCCATTGCTGAAATAAACAGCGAGAAGATGAGAAACCTGTGCACAAATATAAACCTGTGATGCAATGAAATGATATGTGAATGTATATGCAATGTTTTCAAGGACCGTAGGATTTAAATTTGTTTAAACAAACAAGAAGGTAAACTTTTATTAGTAATAACTTTGTTTTGCCTCTTAGGCTTACAAAAATGAAATGAAATAAGTACAAAAGATGGGGTTTTAAGTCTCCCATGGACGTTTCCTCTTTGTGTTGAGGTATGAGTTGAGGTTCCGTTCCTCATGAAGTTGCTTTGTTAGTTCCAGGATTCTTTCTTGGCTTGCTTTGTAATGAGCCTCGAAAGTATCCCTTTGATCCTTCAGTTGGATCCATGATCTCTGCAAGTCTTCCATATCAGTAGGCATGTCTGGGTGAAAGATGGTATAAGCAGTGTCTCCTTCAGCAACAGGTTCCATGGTAACTGGTAGGACGGCAGGATATGGCATCATGAGAGTCTGAGCACGAGATCGCACCCATCTGAGATAAGCTTCCATAGGAATAGTGTACTTAGGCTCCAGTGTCTTGCTATCAACCCTGTTTACTTTTCCCCAAGCTCGTATGAATCTCTGACGATAACCTTGAAGATCGTTGTCGTAATCAAACACAATGCCCTGAATCAACATGTCATGAGGACCATCGCTCCGAGCGTAACCAAACTGTCGTAAAGCTAGAGAGGGGTTGTAGGTAATGCCTCCTCTTATGCCTAGAAGTGGCACATTAGGAAATTCCCCACAACGGTCAATGATGGTGACATTCTCCATAGATCTGGAGCACCAATGGATGTCTGAGTGAGAAAGTGACATGATCCTCTTGGACCATCTGAACCCTTGCTCATTCTTCATTACTGAGCGAGGAAGGTGAGAAATAAACCACCTGGAGAGTAAAGGTATGCAGCACATCAAAGTTCCTCTTGCCCTTGTAGTACGGGTATGAAGAGAATGTAGGATGTCTCCAAGCAATGTAGGTACTGGATTGTGACTCAGGAATATGTTGATGGCATGAATGTCTATGAACTAATCTGGATTGGGGAACAATACTAAGCCATAAATCAGCAAGGCTAAGATCTCCTCAAAAGCATCATAGCTCATGGCCTTCAAGAACACCTGAGCTTTCTCTATCAACACCTTGGCAAGAATACCCTTAACTCCGCTTCTCGTTTCTAGAACAATGTCAGACTTCTTCAGATGTAGAGCTGCAGCAATAACCTCTGGTTTAAGCTCCTTCTCCAAGCCTGTGAAGGGTCTTTGATCAAGAACAGATATACCCAGAAGTTTAGAGAACTCTTCCATGGTTGGAACCAGCTGATAGTCGGGGAATGTAAAGCAGTGGTGCTTAGGGTCAAAGAACTGAAACAGGACACTCATCATGTCTTCATTGAACCCTGAAGTGACTAGATCCAATAGGTGACCATGTCTCTTGATGAACTGGGAATGATCAGACACTTGAGAAACCAACTCTTTAAGCTTGGGAGGTATCCCCACAAAGTTGATTCTGATGGTGTTTCTACGAGCAGATGCCATGACCTGCAACAAAGAACAAAGATAAATCCTTTGGTCCTTGAAATGGTTAGTGAAAATGCTATGCTTATGATGCATGATGATGTCATGATGTTATGTTCAATCACAAACATGTGGCACACACAAACAAGTCACACCATAGCCCTAGGTTTAAAGGCTTGCATGAGGTTCAAAGGTAAGTACCCTCCCCTGAAGTTAGTCGGTTCATCCTGTCCTACAAAAGTAACCAGGTTCTAAGGGATCTCAAAATCATTGATCCTTCACAAGGGTGGTTGTTCAGAAGGCAACTTACTTGCCAACCAAAACCCTCCAAGTTTAGAATCTCAATGAGCGTAGTATCGAGTGTCAACCAACTTCAGTCTGCACCAAAGCCGGTTACCTCACTACTTTCTAAAGGCCAAGATGAGTTAACTAGGGTTCTAAAAGTTAGTTAGTGCATTGACAACATATGGCAGCCTCATATTATCCTCAACTTGACTTAAGGAACAAAAGCACCAACCAAGAAGTTGCACTAACTATGGCCACCAGATCAACCGTATCGATATACGTCGTACAGTTTCCTTGGTCTATTTCCATTTACCTAAGGTACACTAGATCCGGGTTAGGACCTTTCACACATAAGAGCACCCCAACAAGATAATATAAAGCAAACAAGGCAAACAATTTAAAGTGATCTAATTCCTAAGGGTACCCCTCTTAAATTTAAATCCCCAGCAGAGTCGCCAGTTCTGTAACACGGTGGGAGAACTGACTTTAGTAATGTTGCGGATAGCAAGAGTCGCCATCGACTTTTATTTTATCCAAAGGAAAGGCATAAAAGAACAGGAAAGACCTTTTAAAAGATTTTTGGGTCCGGGGGGTAGGTTATGTAAAGGGAAGGTGTTAGCACCCTTTACATCCATGGTTATCCATGGGCTCTTAGTTACTTAGCTCACTTTGAATTGTTTTTTGAAAATGAGAAGTGTGTGAATAGAAATTTTCATAAGAGTTTAATAATGATCCATGTACGGATGTGTAAAAAACCTTTGTTTTGAAAATTGTTTGTAATGTGTGAAGTGTTTGAAAAGTTTTTGAATAGTGAGCAAGTATCTAAGAGGAACCTACCCTAAAGTTTAAGTCTTTCTGTTCTTTATCCTTTAAATGGTAAGACTATCCCTATTATTAAGGAATAGGTAGTCATTACCTTGGATGTGAGGGACAAGTGAGGGACATCTGTTAATGAAGGCAACTGTAGGGTGTATTAAACATTTTTTTAGGAGGGACTGTCATCATTATTCGAAAGGGACAAGATCTTTTGTGAAGGCAACCATTTAAGGGACTTGATGACTTTTCTTTTAAGGGACTTTGCTTTATACACCCCACTTGACCTTATGATTAGGCAACATTGAGAGGCAACCCTAGAAAGTGAGATGGCGATTAAAAATCGACTTACGTGTGTGAGTGTTTAATTTAATTTATCTTATAATTTTAAATGACCTAAATTCAATTTTAAATATAATACATGTTTACACTCCTATTTTACTAACCATAGCAAGCAAATTAAATAATTTAAATATTTACAAAAATTACATCCAGAAGCATTTACATAATAATAATAAGCAATTAATTATAAATAGCAAAATAAATAAATAAGCAAAAATATAAATAATAAGTAAATAAGCAATAATAATTATAATAGGGGTTAGTAATAATAATTAAAATAATTAAGGTTAGTGAAATAATAATGAGCATAATTAAAAAATAAATGGATTAGTAATAAGCGTGATTAGTAATAATAATAAACAAAATAAAATAATAAATAAGAATTAGAAATTATTTAGGAAATATGAGCAATTTAATTATAAAATTTAAGATTATAAATTATAAACATATAAAAAATTATAATTACAATATTAGCATAAATTTAATTATTTTTAAACATATATATATATTTTAAAAAATAAAATTTAGATTATGAACAAATTATAGAAATAATTACATATTATAGAGAAAAATTTGATTATAATTATATTTATTAAAAGTAATCATATTAAATAAATATGCACACAATAATTATATTTATAAAAAATTAGAAAATAAAAATTAGGTTTTTAATAATTGTTTAGAAAGGATAAACTAGGGTTTCTAAAATTAGGGTTTTGTTTAGAAAAATATTTTAGGGTTTATTTTATAATTATAATAACACATATGTACATTTTATAATATAATAATGAAAACTAATTTTTTAAATTTAGAAAATAAATTTTCAGAAACTAGAGAACATAATATATATATTTTATAATTTAGAAATCACTATAGAAAATAATAGAACAATATAATTTATTATTTGAATTTATTTTATATGGAATATTAATTAAATTGAAAGAAATAAAGAAAAAGAATAAGGAAACAAAAACCTGATGGGGCTGGGGTTTGAACCCAGTCCCTTATGCTTGCCAACAACAGCATACACCACTGGGCCATCAGCGCGCGTGTAACATTGTAGGGAGAAGAATTGGTTTTGTGCTTTGAATCTGGAAAATCATAAAAATAATAAGAAGCAAAAGGCCTGGGGGAGAATCGACCCCAGGACCTCTCAATCGCACGCATATTCACCTTACCAACCAAGCTAGATGAGCGAACCTGTTAATGAATCAACTGCAAATCATAATATATTATGCTTGCAATTAAGATGGATAAATAACAAAAAATTGGTTGGAGTGAGGATTCGAACACCACCCCTCCAGCAAAAAGCGCATCTGTCTTACCACCAGGCCAAGCACCAAGCTTGTGAAATAAACAGAAACAAAATCATATTATTTTTAAACAATAATTTGAATATAGATTTCGCGCCAGGGTCTTCATCTTCTTCCTTGGGCGCTGCAAATTTTCCTGCGAAATTCTCTGCGAATATACCTGCGTTTTTTCATTCCTGCGAATCACAAACTTCAACCAAACAACCAAATTTCACAAAATTAATTATGTCATTGAGTTGCTACTGAGTTTTGCAACTGTCCTACGTTTTTAGAATCCATTTATCATGATGAAATCATGAAACCCTAAAGGGGGCCGTGAACCCTAATCATGGTGAAATCTCATACCTGCACGAAAAACTTAATTGAATAGCCCAGAATCATTCTAAGGTTCATCATAAACATCATCAAACAATCAAAAACAAGTTAAATACAGTCAATCAATGGAATCGAAAAATCATATTCAAGAACAAAGTTTTGCTCGGGTTATGCAATTCATGAGGCTTTTGATGCAAATGGTGATTGATAATGATTCAGTGATGTCCAATAGTCATGGCCATGTCCTCAATATACCTTCTAAAGCTCTGGAAATTCGAAACCGAATGTGAGTTGTGGAGAGGTTTTTGAACAATGAGAACTTACTCTTGGGCTGTGGAATTCGTCCATTCATGTTAGGGTTACACTAAGTACTTATAGGAGGTTGAATTTAGGTCAAAAAATTGAATGGTTGTGTGGAGAATTTGATAGGAAAAGATTCAAAATGATCATGCCTTAAAAACCAAATATTCATGTATAAACCCTTGCTATTTTGGGAGGATTTTCATAATTCTTGTATCAATCAAACTTAAATGTGATTTAAGATTTTCTAGAAGCAAAATTAAAATTAATTTTCATGATTTTATATTTTATTTGAATTTAAAATGACTTTTTAATATAAAAATCATAATAAATAAAAACAAAATAAATAAAATTATGAATAAATTAAATTAATTTCGTGCAAGATGTTATGAAGTGGATTGGGTCATTATTTGGCAAGCCCATTTGGAAAAAATTGGTTTTAGACCTCCTTTTTCTTCATGAACCAACCCAAAATTTCCCAACTTTGCAAGGGCACATATCCTTCAATTTTAATGGTATGAGGGTGTTCTTGGACATTTTGGAAAGCTTGAAGAGTCCTCTAACTAACCCCACTGGTTTCATGTCCATATCATTTACCAATCTCAAGTTATGCCCTTTTGAAGTTGTTGACTTTTTGTTGACTTTCAAAAGGACCTATAATGTCTTAGCTCATACCTTCCAAATGAAGCATTTTTGGGCTTGGCTTGTGAGACACAAAATTGTAGAGAATTCAATTTCCTTCAAAATGAGCTTTGGATGGAGACTTGGTGATGAAGTATGTGAAAGTTATGGCTGGTCAAAGTTTAGTTGACTTTTACTAAGGAAACCCTAATTTAGAAACTCCTGATTCTTGATGATCTGAAATATCCTTGATGAATCATGATCAACCCTTGATCAAATGATGAATTTTACTTCATATACTTGATGTTGGCAAAAAATCATGAAGTTTGACTTTGGTTTGACCACAGTTGACCTCAGTTTGACTTTTTAACTGCATTGACTGATTTTGACTTATCTGATCATCTGACTGAGCAAACTTTTGAGAAAAGTCTTGAAACTTGTCATGGGGGTTCTTACACACATATAAGATGTTATAAAGCTCACTTGAAGTCTTGTAAGTTCATTTAGCCTGATTAAAGTCAAAACCCTAGTTTTGGATGCACTGCTTAAGAGGTGCATTGTCTGAAGGAATTGTCAACTCTTCTGACCTATTGTGAACTTTTGTGAACCTTGTGAACCATCATAAAATGTCTTGTGAACCTCATGGGAGGTATTGTGAACCTTGTGAACCTTGTGAACCTCATAAAGTGCCTTGTAGACTTCATGAACCACATGAAAGGTCTTGTAAACATTGTGAATCTTGTGAACCTTGTGAACCTTCATGAAGTGACTTGTAGACTTCATGAACATCATGAAAGGTCTTGAAAGCATTGGGAAGCTTGTGAACCTTGTGAACCTTCATAAAGTAACTTGTAGACTTCATGAACATCATGAAAGGTCTTGAAAGCATTGGGAAGCTTGTGAACCTTGTGAACCTTCATAAAGTAACTTGTAGACTTCATGAACCTCATGAAAGGTCTTGAAAGCATTGTGAATCTTGTGAACCTTGTGAACCTTCATGAAGTGACTTGTAGACTTCATGAACCTCATGAAAGGTTTTGAAAGCATTGGGAAGCTGGTGAACCTTCTTAGCACACAAAGTCTTGTATTGTGAGGGCAAATTTTGGGGTGCAACAGCGTGCACCGTATCAAGACGATAGTCTAAGCGAAAGTTTAGCACTTACACCGGATCCCATGCCAAGTAAAGATAAACCTACATTAGGATTAAAAACTTTACCTAATAACCTAAGGTACGAATTCTTAGACATTGAATGTAAAAGACCAGTTATAATAAATTCCAGTTTAGGAACTATCGAAACAAAAAAACTTTTAGATGTCTTAAAGAAATATCCAACTGCATTAGGATATAACATATCTGATCTCAAAGGAATATGCCCTTCAATCTGTATGCATCGCATTCTTCTAGAAGAAGATTGCAAAACCTCCAGAGAATCTCAAAGAAGAATTAACCCAATCCTTAGCACTATAGTAAAAGAAGAAGTTAAGAAACTACTAGATGCCGGAATAATATATCCAATCTCTGATAGTAAATGGGTTAGTCCAGTACATGTAGTGCCAAAGAAAGGAGGTATCACTGTAGTGAAAACGCTCAAGGCGAATCGATATCGCAAAGAGTAGTGACAGGACATAGAGTGTGCATAGATTATCGTAAACTAAACAAAACCACCCGAAAAGATCATTTCCCACTACCCTTTATAGATCAAATGTTAGAACGATTAGCCAAGCATTCTTATTTCTGTTATCTTGATGGTTACTCAAGATTTTTCCAAATCCCTATCCATCCAGATGATCAAGAGAAGACTACATTCACATGCCCATATGGAACGTTTGCTTATAGACGAATGCCCTTTGGATTATGCAACGCTCCTGCAACCTTTCAAAGATGTATGATGTCAATCTTCGCAGATTTTATAGACAACATCATGGAAGTATTCATGGACGACTTCTCTGTATGCGGGCAACGTTTTGAAGGATGCCTATCAAATTTAGAAATGGTGTTAGAAAGATGTGTAAAAGTAAACCTCGTGCTTAACTGGGAAAAATGTCATTTTATGGTCAGAGAAGGAATCATATTAGGCCACGTCATATCCGACAAGGGAATTGAAGTTGATAAAGCTAAGATAGAAGTCATAAAAGATCTTCAACCCCCTAAAACCATTCGAGAAATACGAAGCTTTTTAGGACACGCCGGTTTTTACCGACGATTCATCAAAGATTTCTCGAAAATCACTAAACCTCTTACTGGTTTATTAATGAAAGATGCTGAGTTCATATTCAATGAAGATTGTCTTAAAGCATTCGAAACTCTAAAAACAGCCCTCATCACCGCACCAATCATGCAACCCCCTGATTGGAGATTACCTTTCGAAATCATGTGCGATGCGAGTGACTATGCTGTAGGCGCAGTTCTAGGCCAGAGGAAGGAAAAGAAACTTCATGCGATTTACTACGCCAGTAGAACCTTAGATTCTGCTCAGATGAACTACGCCACTACTGAAAAAGAATTGTTAGCAGTTGTCTTTGCGCTTGACAAATTCCGTTCTTACCTAGTAGGAGCGAAAATAATCGTCTACACAGACTATGCTACTATCCGATATCTATTAACTAAGAAAGATGCTAAACCAAGACTCTTGAGATGGATTTTACTCTTACAAGAGTTTGATCTCGAAATAAAAGATAAGAAAGGTACTGAAAACGTCGTAGCGGACCATTTATCTAGACTAGAAGGTATTAAACCCGAACAAGTGCCGATTAACGATGATTTTCCGTATGAACAGCTGATAGCACAAATAGGAAGCGACCCAGTTCAGTTAGTCTTAAATGAACTAGAACCCGTGGAAACAATCTAAACGACTGTAGGACTGCCATGGTACGCTGACATTGTTAACTACCTAGCCGCAGAAGCTCTTCCACCTGATTTAACCTATCAGCAGAAAAAGAAATTCTTTCACAATCTCAAACATTACTATTGGGATGAACCATTATTTTTCAAAAGAGGACCCGATGGAATCTTTCGTCGATGTATTCCCGAAGAAGAAATAAAAGATGTCATTGCTCAATGCCATTCATCTCCTTACGGTGGACATGCAAGCACTTCCAAGACTTGTGCAAAAATCTTGCAAGCCGGTTTATTCTGGCCTAATCTATGGAAAGATGTCCACATCGCTGTTATAAATTGCGATCGGTGTCAACGCACCGGTAATATTTCAAGAAGAGATGAAATGCCTCAAAAAGGAATATTAGAAGTAGAAATCTTTGACGTCTGGGGAATAGATTTCATGGGACCATTCCCATCATCTTTCGGTAATAATTACATACTCGTAGCTGTTGATTATGTTTCAAAGTGGATCGAAGCTATAGCTTCTCCTACGAATGACACACGAGTAGTAATAAAGCTTTTCAAAAATATAATCTTTCCCAGATTTGGTGTGCCTAGACTCGTCATAAGTGACGGTGGCTCGCACTTCATTTCAAAAATCTTTGACAAATTACTATCTAAGTATGGAGTAAGACACCGTGTGGAAACACCATATCACCCACAAACAAGTGGACAAGTCGAAGTCTCAAACAGAGAAATCAAACAAATCTTAGAAAAGACTGTCGCCATATCTCGGAAAGATTGGTCATCTAAACTTAATGAAGCTTTATGGGCTTATAGGACCGCTTACAAGACACCCATAGGTACTACACCTTTCAAATTAGTTTATGGAAAATCTTGTCACCTCCCAGTAGAACTAGAACACAAAGCTTATTGGGCGATCAAAACTCTCAATATAAACTATAATGCTGCAGGAGAAAAGCGAATCCTAGATATTAACGAATTAGAAGAATTAAGGCTAGATGCTTATGAGAATGCTAAGATATATAAAGAAAGAACTAAGCGATGGCATGATAAATGCCTATCTAGGAAAGAATTTAGTGTGGGAGACGTTGTACTCCTCTTTAATTCAAGACTTAGGCTCTTTCCTGGAAAATTAAAATCTAGATGGTCAGGACCCTTTGAAATAACTAAAGTATTCCCAAGCGGAGCAATAGAAATTAAAGGTAGGAATAGTGAACCATTCATAGTAAACGGACAACGTTTAAAACATTATCATAAAGTTGAAAATAGAGATTATGCGAATAGTCTAAGACTTTTAGAGTTGTCCACTAATTCCCCTGATTAATCTACACCTAAGCATTACGTCAGGCTTTTGACGATAAAAACAGCGCTTAGTGGGAGGCAACCCATTTACTCATTTAATCATTTAATTATTTAAATCATATTTATCATTCTATTATTTTGTCATTTATCGTTTTACTATTCATTTATTTGTTTTGTCATTTTATAGTTTTATTTCAATATTACTATTATTGCTTTTATTTATGCATTTTATTTTCTTATTTTTCCTTATTTTAATCTTAAATCACTTTTACAGATTTTCTAAAGTCTTTTCCATTTTCCTTCTCCCCCTGATTTGTTTCCTCCATATTTGCACTGACCATGGCTAACCAACCGATAAACCATATGGAAACCAAATTTAGAGGTAGGAACCAAAGAATGAAGTTTGAAGAGTTATCACAGAGGCCAATGGATTTGACCCTGTACCCGGATGATCTGACTATGGAAACCCTAGGTATACATGATAGCATCCTGTACTTGTTTAACCGACTTGGATGGGAGAATGCACTGATTCAACATAAGTTTGTGACTTACCGCGAGCTCACCCTTGAGTTCCTTAGCTCCTTAGTTTACCTACCTGAGCGCGGTTTTGGATTCAGGAAGGGATTTATCAGTTTCCGCCTATTTGGAATAGAATATGACTTTAACCATAAAGAACTAGCTAACTTATTAGGATTCCCTAGTGGACCATTTGCTTTTACTACCACACAGGTAGAATTGATGGACATTGAGCTGGATTTCTTTTGGGGAACATTAACCGGAAACTACCACCCTGAACCAAATAGCATGAACAATGATGAGATCCATAACCCAGCTATCCATTACTTCCATAAGATTCTTGCCCACACCTTCTTTGGAAAAGAGGAAAACATTACCGGAGTATCTAAAGATGATATATTCATTATGTCATGTTTCACTAATGGACAACCTGTCAATGGTGTGCCTTCCATGATGCAAACCTTCACCCGAATCCAAGAAGAACCTGAATTACCTATATTAGTAGGAGGTCTTGTAACCATGATTGCTGATGCCTTAGGACTTAGGTACCAATTGCACAGGTGCAACCGTTTAGGTACCATCCGTCCCATGAATCTTAACTTTTTCTTTAATCGCCATATCATAAGGAATTTAGGACATCCACCTTTCGAGTACCTAATCCGGAATGAGGTAGTAACCCTGTTCACACTACCAAACCATGCTAGAGTAAGTGTTCACAATAAGGATAACTGGCTTTATGAGTTAACCCCACCTGATTATCCATCTACTCCTGAAACACCTCAGTCTTACAAGATAAAAGATGATATAATGACTGATGTCGAAAGTGACCCTGAGACACCTCCTGGTTACCATGACATTGACCACACTGACGAAGTGATTGAAACCCCTGAAGTGAATCAAGGAGATTATGCTAACAACTTACAGAATATCATGAACACTCTTGAAGCTTACCAAACCGATATAAATACATTTAAGGATGAGATTAAGAGCATGCGATTGGACATTATAGGTCTAACTGACATAACCTGTGAACAATTCTATCACCTGAACTCCGCAATCGAAGATTTGAAGAAACACTTTTGAAAATGCTATAAGTGATCTAGTTTATTTTACTTATTGTTTTCGTTTCTAGTTAGTTTTACTTTTCGCAAACAATTTCGTACCGTATTTTCATTACTGTAATTTCATTTCAATTACCATATGCAATGCACTTCTAGTTTACAAATTTTTCCATTTTAATCAATTTATATGTTTTCATTCTATATACTGTTATACTTGAATTGAATTCATATTCTATACAATCCCTCGTGTCATGCAAATTTACAAGTACTATATTGAAATTAATTATTATATGGTGTTTTTATCTAATATTGAGTGAGAAGTGATCAAAAATATTATATAAAGTATATGAAGCGTGAGAGATAATGCTTTCTGGAAATTATTCAAGGATATAAACCCTCACGGTCGTCACACCGCCCTAACGATCGTGACAAGCCAAATTAGTGTGTCACGACCGTCATCTCCTTGTCACGACCATGACGACCCTAAATATAGAATTCGTGAGAAACAAAACTGTTTCTTTTTCGAACCCTCTTCATTTTCTTCCTCCATAACTTTCAAAACCACCCATTATCTCCCCCAACTTCCGTAACCTCCCATTACCAAATTAAAACTCATTAACCTCTCCATTATCACCACACCTATCACATTCTCACCTTCCAATATTTATCCGAACCATTATTTCTCTCATTTTATCACTTTTTCACAAAAATCCAAACTCCTCATCTCCCACTTTAGTTCTTGCATGCAATGGATGCTATTCAATTTAGAGAGGGTGAGAATGGAGAAAACCAGAGAGAAAGATTCATCCGATTCCAGAACCGCGGTGTTCAACCTACGCGTTATATCGACACTGTCTGTTTGAGAGAATTGGGAATGCTTAACAGTGTCAAGAGCCTGCTTCAAAAAGTCAGTCTGTGGGATCTTTGCAGTCAGCCCCAGCCCACATTCGAGCTTCTGACACTGGAATTCTTAAGCTCATTCCATTACATCACTCCTACCGGTTCTCAGAGTCAACTCACCGGTTTCGCCAAATTCAGATTGCATGGCCGGGAGTTCGAACTTTCGCAAAACAGGATAGCCGAGTTGCTAGGATTCGATCATGGGAATGAAGCTCACCTCCGCGTGCCGGATAATTTCAGTGAAACCGCTTTCACTTTATGGCATGACATAACCAACACCCGTGCCTCAGCCTTCCAGAGCCTTAATGCTACACACATCCACAACCCACCAATCCGGTATTTCCACCGAATCATTTGCAACACCATCTTTGCACGAGAGAGTAACCATAAGCTCAACTCCAAGGAGCTTCTGTTCTTGCACTACGCTCTCAAAGACGAGCCAATCAACGCTGCCCCGTTCATGCTTTCTCACATCCAGGCCATTGCGCAAAGAGGCTCAAACCATTTTTCATAGGCGGCATCGTCACCACCCTCACCATTCAGTTGGGGCTTGGTGACTTGGTCGTAAATCAGCCTTTCAGAGACGCCGAGTACCTAACCAAGAACTATTGCAGGTCCGCACACTTGATTGCGCAGAGAGAGGATGGCAGGTATAGCCCTGTTATCCACGACACTGTTTATCACCACATCATTCTGCCGTCCCGTGACCGCATCGATCCATCTAGCCGAGCCAACTGGCTCTTTGCTCTACCAGATGCTGCCTCCCACGCAGCCATTCATGATGATCAGGCCGATCCTCCAGCGGATGAGATGCAGGACGCCATGGATGCAGCTGAGCCTGTCCAGGACATTCCCGAGACATCTACCCGACAGCCTCCTGCATAAGACTTCACTCTTCAGGACGTCCTCCGTGCGATTCATCAGCAAAATCAGATGAATGCCGCACTGGAGCGAAGGCAGAAGGAGCAGCATGATGCTTTACTCCGCATTATTGCAACCAACCAGATAGCTACTGATGAGAAGCTCGATGAAATCTTTAGCGAGCTAGAGGCCTTACGCATTGACATCACTGCTATCGCCGGTACCGGTTCTGATCTTGAAGCGACTCCTACCAGACGCTCCCGCACCAGAAGCCGAGCCTGCGGTCCTCAGCAGCCTTAGTTTTAGTTTTTGCTTATGTTTGTTTTTCATTTTCATAGTTTGTATTGTACTTTTATCGCTATTATATCACAACATTAAGGACAATGTCTGATATAGTGTGGGAGAGGTACCTTTCATTTTCCGCATTTTTCCTTTTTGCATGCACTTTTCCATTCCGTTGTATTTCCATTCCGTTGTATTTCTTTTCGTAAGTTAATGAAACGAGCAATTTTTGTGCTATTTTCTTTAGTTTCGAACTTTCCCCGTTTATTTAGCCATACCAAAAAAAAAAAATCTTTAATTATTCGCATTACCCGACTTACCTACGAAATCATAATTAGGAAGCTGAGAACGATTCAACAAGACCAATACAATCTTGACACCTTTGACTTCCCACTTAAGCGATTCCGTTCCGATTATCGTTACGATAACCCCTAGTAGTTTATACTAGCAGTCAGCACCGTCTGAACACAAACCACGTGGGGAGCCGATGAATATAAGCGTTTGATGCCTAATCTAAAATAATCCTTCATATCTCAATGAAAATGAAAAGAAATTGCACCAAAGTACACGGTCGCATATAAGAAACGAGAAATATGAGAAGGAGTCCATTGCGGGTTGGTTCAGAGGTACTGGTTCTGAACTTGGTAGGGCGTGCTACGGCTCGATCCCCCACAACCTCCAAATCGGATTATGTATGTAGGGTTACCGCACTCGTGTACCAGACCCGTGTTTAAAAGGATCAAATTTGCTAACCGGCTACTCCACTACGTGCATGCTAAGGCAAAGGGCTTAATGTGATTGCGCTAGAATGAAACCGGACGAAATAAGATCGAAGGACTCTAGGTGAAATCGTAAGGCAATTTCCGATTGTTTCGTTTAACGGGAAGTCGACGACTTAGCTTGTTGCTTGTGTCATTAATGTATCGTTAGTGTTCTATCAAAGTATCGGTTTGTCCGACAAAACGATCCCTCGTACAATTTGTTTCGTGTTTGCGTCGATAAAATCTTGTCCGCCGATTTTCAACCGACTATTTGCTTGAGGACAAGAAAAGGTTTAAGTTTGGAGAAGTTTGATAACGAGAAAATGTATCGATTATATTGCTAAGTTTCATTACCGTTTTATCGCATAATCGTCGTTTTAACACCCGATTCCTCGAGTTTTCCTTACCATTTTGCAGGTACATCGTATAAAGAGCTAAATCATGAGCCACAAGCAAAAGGAGTGAAAACAACCATAAAAAGATGAAGAAATGAAGAATGCTGCAAAACCTGCATATTTTGTAACACTCACGGTCGTCACCTAGGTGTCACGACCGTGACACCCCAAAAGGAGCAATCACGACCGTGACATATCCCTCATGATCGTGACACTTAAATTACAAAGGACACGAACGTGATGCCCATGTCACGACCGTGACAAGGGAAAAATAGGTTATTTGACTGAAGACTTGGTCACAACGTTACGTGCATAAGAAATTGCCTACTTTCCAGCTGACCTGTATCCACGTTCCTGGATTCTCTCAACTGCTCCTACGAGGCCCATGCAACAAGTTCAGCTACCAAGCCCATTAAATCTTCTATAAATAGCATAATTCATTTGAACAATTTACAGAGTATTATTTTTATCAATTTCTTGCGGAAGCTCTGCCGAATTATTTTACACCCTTATTTCTTTTTCAGCATTATTTTCATTGCTCTATTTTTATTGTATCCAAACCCAACCTATAACAATTTCCAACATCAGGAAATTGTTATAAAATTTATTTGTTTCAAAGCCTTTAGAATTTTTAGTTTATTTTCGATTTCGCCAAATAATCCGAGCTTTCCGGTCTGTGGAAGAAGAAGTCTGCCATTTTATTGTTAACCAGGTTTATATTAATTTGCAATTTTATATTTATGTTATTTATTTATTTTTCTGCCATGAATATTTTGTTTATTGTTTCTCTGCCTTTGTCTGGTTCAACAAAAATGAGTAGCTAATCACCTTAGGGCGGTATGTAATTAAAACAAACTAAATCGGTAAAATCAACTATAAGCTTAAAATAATTAATAGCTTAACATTCTGGCTGATACTTTTTATTATAATCGACCTTTTTGTTACAAGAGTAAGGAAAGTGTATTAGGTTAGGTCAAGACCACGAGAGTGTGAGATTTTAGCCAGATAGCTAAGGTTAGGCATTTAAATTAAACACAGCGAGAGCGCTTTAAAATAAATTAGAATTACTAAGTTTCCAAAAATTATCTCTAAACACTTATGGGCTAGCGAGAGCAGGCATAGGGCTTTAGGGGTAAGATCTGAGATAAGACCACGAGAGTGTGAGTTAAGGATATTTAAGCTGGTAACCTCTACAGAATAGATTAAGTGAACCATCTTTATAAGCCTAGGTTAGATTGACCCGCCTAAGTTAGCAATAATTACATACCGACCGCCTTAGTATTATTTTATTAAACTTAAATTTAATTCCCGCCTTTAATCTTTAAAAACAACAAAAATCGTGACAACCCTTCACCTTAGCTAAACTAGAAGTTCATCTAGCACTAAGTAACCATAGAGTCCCTGTGGATCAATAATCTTAAATATTACTTCGATAGGCTGTGCACTTGCAGTTAAGATACCGCTAGACACATAATTAGATACGTCTTTAGCCCATCAGTATCCGGTTTGGTTCTTGGTTTTGACCTTTCCAGACCTCGAGGAAGATGCTTGATATTGTTACGAGAAAAACCCAAATAGAAACAAACTAAAATATATTACAAATGATGGAGCAATACATAGTCTGTTTTACAATACATGCCCTTGAAGGGTCAAAAAACAAAGAAACAGAAAAAAAGTACACCAAATGGAAACAAACAACAAGCAAAGGGTCAGACATCCAGACCAAACTCATCCTCTCTGACCTCCTTCAGGAGTGCCTCAGTCACTGGACCAGCTGGGTGCTCTGTAATGGTCTTAATAAGGAGGTTCCTGGTAGCAATGGCAGTGGTCAGCTTCTTATGCCTGTCCTGGTCCTTTGATCTCTTCAATCCTGCTCTGAGCTTCAACTCTGAAATCTCCTTCTGGGCTGCCAACAAAGCTTCCTGCTGCTTCTTCTCATTGGCCTCTAACTGTTCAATCTTGGCTTGAGTCTTCTGGTCTTCTTGTGTACGGGCCTCAGTGATTTTGACCCACCTAGCTTGACTCTCTTGCAGATAGAGCTCAGTCCTAGCCTTCTGAATTTTGGCCTCTTTACATGCATTCTTTAATATTTGTTCCCCAGCTCTTGCTTTCCTGATATAGTCCTCTGTCTTCTCAATTTTGGCAAGATGCTCCACCCTAAGCTTCTCCAATCTCTCAATATCCAGACCACCATCACTTCTTTCCCAAAGAGTCTTCTTCAGGGCTTGAGATAGGTTCTCATTCCTTTCTTTCAGCTTCTCAAATTCTTCTAGGCTGACAGTTGCTGCAGGTTGTACTGTGGATGGTCCAGGCATGTCTTCCAAGGTAAAAGGCATTCCAGTAATTTGGGCTCTAGTACGGGACCAGTCATAGTATTGAGCTGAAGCAACATTATTACACCTTCCAAGAATAGCCATCCCTTTTGTCTGGATGTTATCCCAAGCCCAGGATGCTTGCCTGACAATAGCTGAATTGGGTTTCACTTCACAATACAGGGTCTCAGCTAAATCTTGCCCTCTGGGAGGGTGGACCAAAGCATAACCCAGTTGACTCCTAAACAGTAAGGGGTTGTAGTTGATGCAACCCTTTACTCCTATTAGAGGCACATTTGGGTATTGTCCACAACTGGTGATGATGTCCTTTCCTTTGGTGCTTTGGGTGCACCATCTGATATCATCTGAAGTCAAGGCAATGAACCTCTTGGCCCAATTCTTCTGTTGGTGAGGGTTCAGGAAGGCATCTGACTTAGGCAGGTGTCTGAGCAACCAGGTGTAAAACAAAGGAGCACAACATCTCACCAACTTCCCCCTTTGTTTCTCATTCCTCTGATGGATGGAATAATAAAAGTCTCCCAGCAGTGTGGGACTGGGTTCTTCAGGAAAAACAGATGGATGGCATTCTTGCTGACAAATTTGGGCTCATCTGCAAACAGTATAGCCCTATATATGCTGAGGGCTAACAGTGCACAAACTGCCCTCCACTCCCCTAATGAAGCCTTCAGGATGGCCTGAGAAATCAAGAAGTCCAAGTGCAAACCAGGGATCCCAGCTTTTGTTGTCATACTTTGCTCAATCGGGGCAGGTTCCAGGTATAGTACCTTTGCTATCTCTTCATTTCTAGGAAAAGTCATTTCTGGGTTGAAAGGGATTCCACCTCTGATAGGTACTCCAATCAATGAAGAAAACTCTTCCAGCAGAGGCCCTAGCTGGAAGTCTGGAAAGGTGAAACATCTCAATGGAGGGTCATAAAACTGCAAGCATGTGTGGATCATGCTCCTCTGAGAAGGGTCAAGGTCCATAACCATATCCAGGATACCTCTATAGTGTTCTCTAAACAATGGGATGTGGTCAGGTGTGATAAATGACTGGACCTGCCTGATACCAGTCAACACAGGCTCAAAGAAATGGTAGGATATGTTGCTCTTCCTGGGAGCAGTCATGAGTGCTGCTGAAGAAGCTGAAGATAAGTGTTGATGAAGGTCAAAGTCTGATGCTGGAAATGAGCCACTGGCAGGCTGATGCTGGTGATGATGAAGATGGCTGGAGCATATAGCTGATGAAGCAAAGGTCTATGCAGAAAAAAGGGGTCAAAACCAAACCAGATGTGATATGGATACCCTGAAAAACAAATAAACAAATGTTAAATAATGCAATGATGATATATGAAAATGATATGCAAGGGTTTGTGACCAAGCTGGATCTGATTATCTTTCTTGATATAAGGCCCATGTATGTTCAAAAGGTCCAGATGAAGGCTCAGAAATCCAGTAAGCAGGGTGGGGGACTCAAATAAAGAGTCACATGTCCAGGGTTAATCACAAGAACTGTCAAAAATGAGGTACTCTTAAACAATATAGTAACAGGGTATGATGTGGCTAAGGGTTCCTGCAAACCTGTAAACAGCCCAACCCCCTCACAGGTAGCGTTCTAGGACGAGGATCCTCAGACTTGGATCAGTTATGAGAAGTGTAAACACTTCTAACCCGGAGGTACAGTGTTTACAATAACCATAAAAAGATCCTCCTCTAATTCACCTCAGATTCTGAAGGTCGTAATAAAGGTCATCCAGACTTAGCAGGCTTCCCAGATAGCCCTAGCTCTACAGGAAATATGTAGCACAGAGTTCCCAAAAAGAAACCCACATCTGAACCGTGTTTCATATTCCCGCACCAAACCGAAATGGAATGGGAAAGAACATGAACCACTCTAGCCTAGGTGTCACTCAGGTCCCAGGTATAAGACCTTAAACTCTCAATGGAACCCCACCCACCAAAAAAGAAACCAGATCCAGCAATGATAATGACAGTATGAAATATGAAAAACTGTAAAGGAAAGCAATAAATAAAGTTGTACATAAAGCAAAAAATAAAGCAAAAAATAAACATAATTAGCACATAACACCCCAGTAAACACAAATCAAACAAGCGCTAGGAGGAACCCACAAAAAGAACCAGAGACTCTGGGTTCGTATAAGGGTCCCCAGCAGAGTCGCCAAGCTGTCGCTCCCACCAAATGACACCCGGTCAGAAGGGGTACAGACGCGAACGGTCGGCGAAAGGGAAAGAATGGAAAGAGTCGCCAGCTAGGCATTTTTATCCCGAAGGAAAGGTAATGCTGCATAAACCTAGAAAGAAGATGGATAAGACGGTCGCGAACCAGAGAAACTGAGAAAGGGGTTGGTTACAACCTGGGAAGGTATAAGCACCCAGATTGTCCGCCGTACTCGACTGGATCCACGCTTGAAAGTTTGTGTTTAAAGGGGTAGTGTCAGTGCTATTTTGTGTGCAAAAGCTGGAAAAGAAAGCAAGTGTCAGTGCAAAAGAAATGTGAAGTGAAATAAAAGAGTGTCAATGTAAAGAATGAATGCAAAGCTCAAGACTATGAGGCTTAAAGAATAATGCTGGAATAGGAGGGAATGTACAGAGACTTTTGTTCGATAACTGTGAAGTTATGCCTACGTATCCTCTCGTACAATGAGGAAGTCAAAACACCGTAGTTCGACTCAAAGAGAATGAAAGATAAATTGACTTGTGAACTGCTTACTTGTCTATGCTCAAGTGTATGACCTGTCTGGCTCAGGTGCAAACTGTCTTGCATTAGACGGAAGAAGCAAGTTCTCGCTTATGAGTGAATGAGATAAGAAAAGAATCCCGGAGGAGACAATTATTGTTTGTTTTTGGTATTTTCAATCTTTTATTGCTTTTGGAGTTTGGCATAGGAATATGAGCTTAAGCCTAAACCAATGGTTAGTAAACTCATCACATCCTCCCTCTGATTAGGGGTAATGAGAATACCTTAAGTGTGAAGTAAGCACCTCACCCTTAATCACCATGATGTAGGTTTAAGATCATTAACCTACCTGCAATTACTTAGATATTTTTTGTTGCTTTTGTTTAGTGTTAAGTAATGAGTTTAAGCCATAATCAAGGATTTAATGGACTCATTACACCATCCTAATAGAAGGATAATAGATGAGAACATTTAAGCTGAGAAAGGCTCCTCAACTTAATCCATGATTAGGGATTAACCTCATGACAAAACAAAACCTTTATTAAATGGATTTTAGCTAATGGTAAGATTAACAAATGAATTTTATGGTTTGTAAGACAACTTGAGGGGGACTTGTCCATTAAACACTAGGGTTAGTCCTTCTTAACCAATTAAGGAAGAATTAGAACCCTAATGCAAGGCCCAAGTTACAAGCTTGATGTCTTAGTGATTATTAGGTGGATTGATTAAAGGATTTAAACACATTAAGGGTTTAACACTTAGGATTAACGTTATACACTCCATCCTAATAGAAGGATGCATGCATAATCCTAATCACAAAGCCTTAAAACCTTTAAGGTTTAGTCCTTGATTAAGAGATGAGAAGAGAAGACTCAAAGATGACACAAAGGTAAAACTAATGGGGGACTAATCAAACCCTAATTATGATCATGCTTAGTTTTTCCTAGGGTTAATGAGGCTTGCAAGAAGATCTTCAAAGAAACCACCAAGGAAGAAGCAGATGAAAGGAGATTGAGCAGAAAGAAGCAAGACAACTTACTTCACTTAAGAAGATAAGTTGCTTGAAGAAAGAAGATGAGGATGGAGCATGAATGAGCAAGCTCACTCTAATACACAAGTAAAATGCAGCAAGGATGCACAAAAGATGAGAAGAGATTATGAGAATTGAAGGCAAATTCACTTCTAAAAGTAACTTACCACCTGAAAAGTTAGCAACAAGAAAATGAAATGGAATGAAAATGAGAAGGATGAAATGATACAAACCAAAACCAGAAGCATAAACATGATGTCAATGATGCTAAGAGATAATGCAAACACAAGACAAGAGGTGTGGATGATCATACAAGAATGAGGATGCAAATGAAACATGTTTTGAACCATGAAAGTTCATGAAAGTTTATGAAATGGAATGAATGCACCACATGGAAAATGAAATATGAAATGATCAAACATGATTCTAATATGTCCTGAGATGTCTTAGAAGTCATGTGAATGAAAAAATGTCATGGCAAGTTCATGTATGCAAACATATGGAAGATGGATGCAAAGGAAGGCAAAAATTAGGGTTTATACATAACATGCAACACAAAATTCAAAACCAGAAGAAAATGGCATGATAAAAAATTGAAAATGGGATCAAAGGAACCCTAACCCTACACAAGTTCACTGCCCAAAGGAGGGGACCTAAATCTTAACCTAATGGAAGTTATGATTTTCTCAAGTTGGCTAGGGTTTTAAGGCACTTCAAAAGGAAAAATGTACAACAAATTGAAAATGAAAGATAAATTGAAACCAATTTTATCCTAGAAACTACATGATATGAAGAATGCAATGCAAAAAGAACCATCATCAAACTCTTAAAGGTTAGGCAGAATGAATTTTTCTAAGTTAGGACAAAAATATTTCCTTTTAAGAACTTTAATTCCAAAGAAAAATGTCAAAATATGTCAAGAACCAAAAATAAATTTTTTTGAAGGGTTTGATAATGTTTCGAAATGTTTTAAAAAGCTCTCTGAATTTTTTGGAATTTTTAAATACCTAAATATATTTTTAATTAATTAATTCCCATTAACTAATTAAAAATAATCATTTAAATGATTTAAAAATAATTTTTAATGCAAAAAATAAAAATAAAAATATTTTTGGTTTCTGAAAATAAATAAAAGCTTGGATAAAAATTTTCAGAATTTTTTGATATTGTTTGCTATTTTTAAAAATTCATTCAAATAAATAGAAAACAAATAAAATTAAAATTGAATTAAATGAGAAAATGAGAAAGTCAGCGAATCCAAGGGCCCAGGTTCAAACTCAAAAGGGAGGGAATTGACTTCGCGCGCTATCCAAGGGCCAGAATTCAAACTACGCTAATTATGTCATTAACCCTAATCTGAACCCTAATTACTTTCAGGTGACCGGAACAATGTTCCGATCATCTTCTCCGGCCAGCCAAACGTGCTATCTCACTCCATACGCAACCCTAAGCTCTCTAACTCTCCAGAAATGATCCCCATCCCATTCTAAACAAGAATCAATCATCAAACAGGATTTATTTCACATGAACAAAGAGATTCGAAGCAAAACGGAAAAAATCACAGAAATTTCAGAAGCTTCATACATGCTTAAAACTGAATCATTTTCAAAACCAAAAGGTGCAGTGTGATCAGTGAAGCATGGAGAACAATCTAAGAACTTAAGAAATCATTTCTGGAAAATAAGTTCTTGATGATACCTGAACTGAAGCTTTCGAAAATGGTGCCTTCTGGCCAGTTCCTTGCTTCAAATCAGCTCCAATGATCATCCTCAAGTGTTTGTAATGCTTAGTTGGAGTTTATATGGCCTCAAAATGAAAATGGCAGAAGCTCAGTTTGTGAAATGTGAAAATCGTATTTTTGATTGTGAAGGTTTTAGGGCAAAATGAAATGTGGGAAATGATCAGTGAGGTTTATGGAGTTGAAATGGTGAAAGAAGTTTGAAGGTTTGATGGTTGAATCAAGAGATTCAAAGGCTTTTGAAAAATTTGGGGATTTTTGAGTGTGCTGAGTTCTTGGAGTTTCAGGCTTGCTTGTTGTGTGTAATGGATGGCTTGAGGTCCACATAACATGTTCTGATTGGGCAGAGAGTTGTTGTGGAGCAGTGTGATTGGTATGGCTCATGTTGCAAAAAGTCAAGAAAGTTGTACTTGGAGGTATGGGCAAGTGGTAGGCTGGTTTAGGGGCATGGGTTGAGTCAGATGGCTTTAGGGAGGTCCATGGAAACTGATTTAGTGAGCTGGCTCAAGTGGATGAAGAGTTATGGAGCATTTTGCAATTTTGTCCAACTTTGGCCCTTTTTGAATTTCTTGAAGTTTAAGGCATGGAACTTGAGAAATCTTTGGGCCAATCTGAAATTTTAGTCATGTATGATGTTTATGTAATGCTTAGACATCAATTAGAAGTCACAAATTGCCTTGGTACAAGAATTTGCAAGTTTCCCTCTTTGGCACATAAGTGAATTTTTGTGATTTTTCCCAACTTTGCAAAGTCATAACTTTAGTTCTAGAATGAATTAGATCAAGTTCTTGTACTTTTTGAAAATGGGAGGATCCAATCTACAACCTTCATGACCAAGAATTTTTCATTTGAAGCATTTTTTATTCAAAAAGAGGAGGTTGAAAAACTTTCCCAAAATGGCAAGTTTACATTACAAGTCACTTTCCCAAAATGGCAACTTTGCAAATGGCTTGAAATTCTTCAATTTTGTGAACTTCTAACTTCTTCTAAGATCAAATAAAGATCATATACACTCAAAATGATGGATAAGACCCTTTGGTTGGATGATTGGGGCCTCAGATGCCCTGATTTTGCACTGACTTGCTCAAGAAGTCATCTTTTGGTCAGATGCCTTCCCCATTGAATTTCTTCATGAAAATTGGTATGAAAATTGGTATGTATGATCCTTATGGAGTTATGGCCTCTGAAACCAAAACCCTAATTCTAGGTTATCTGTGCAGTTAAGCTTGGCCCTGCTTCCATGCCTTCCTTAGTTCTTGTGATTTTTGACTTTCTTGATCTTGGGAGGTTGTAATATGATGATTGAACATACATACGCCCTTTTGAAATGATTGAAGCCCTTTGGAGTGGCCCAGAAGGCCCCTTGGATTCATCTGATCACAAACCCTAGATGCATATGATTTTGAATCAATGCAGTGAAGCAAAAATGCAATATGAGATGCTATGATTGAATCTATGCAAATGAAAAGATCACAAGCCATGGTGAAATGAGTGAGGGAAAATTTGGGGTGTTTACAACCGTTCAACGTCAATGGACAGAGACTGAAGCCCTACGAAGGAGGTGATATTCCAACAACATACTCCAGCCATACTCTAAGTGATCCACCAAATCCTTCGAATGATGTGTAAAATCCAGTCGTCGAGCTAACGAAGTTAAACAAGCGCTGCATGGGAGGCAACCTATGGTTTTCTTATCTTACTTTTATTTATTTTTACTTTACTTTAATTTGTTTCTTTTATTATTCTGTCAAGACTAACGATTGAATGTTTTATGTTATTTCAGGACCCTTTTTGCTAACCTTGTGCAGAATGCAGAATCTCGACGACATGCATGTGGCCTTCAGAGACGACGCACACAGAGAGCGTTACTATGTCCACATGAGACGCCCTATGGCACCTACACGGTACCCAGACCAAGATTGCATGGATTCCTTGGGGATAGAGCCAAACGTCAGATTCTTATGCCACCAACTCCAGTGGGACCAGTTCGATGACATGAATAACACTTACAGGAACTTGACTCTAGAGTTCCTCAGCTCGTTTAATCATGACCCTTGGGCTGGACCCGGTGGACATGCTGTTTTCAGGTTGTTCGGGACTGAATACCCTTTCTCTCACAAAGAGTTTGGTGATTTAATAGGATTTTAGATTACTCCTGATGCTATTCCAGAGACACCGATGGGGTACTTAATGAGCAGAGAAGATGAGAAGTTTTGGAATAACATCTCAGGTGGACGGAGCCAAGATCCTTCCACTCAGTTTTCTCAGGTCATCCACAACCCTGCATTAAGGTACTTCCAGATGATTCTAGCACACTCTTTCCTCGGTTTGCCAGATACAGAGACTTTGCTGAGTGAGGAGGAGATTTTCTTGCTGTTTTGTGCGACTCAGTCACGCCCAGTTGCTTGTGGAAACTTTCTATTGAAGGGCCTTGCTAGTGTCACTAGGTCATCTGTAGTCATTATAAATGTCAGTGAGATTGTTACACAGATTGCTACTGCATTGGGTTTGTCTCGCAAATTATTACATCTCAGGACCTTCTGCAGCTACACTACCATGGATGTTGAATTTTGCCTTGACAGAGGATTGATGAGGAGGGCCTCTTTTGAGCCCAACATGTTTAGATTACTGATTGACGGTGAAGTGATACACTATTTCACATTACCTGACCCGCTGATGACCAGTGTCCACGACCCGGCTAACTGGATTTATGCTTTAGAGGGTTATGGGGAGATTGTCGAAGAGCCAAAATCACCTCCCGCTGCTGAGTACACTCCTACACCTCCTTCTCCCTGAATCACTGTTATATCTAACAATATGTCTTTGCAGCTGCCTGATTTACAAACCCAGATTTATGAGCTCCGCATGGAGACTGCCCGGCTCAAACAGGAAGTAGAGGACTTGGCATTACAGATTGAGGTATCTGACCTCACCCATGCCACAAAGGCAGACCCTATATATCAGAAGATTGGAGAGCTTTGGAGAGAGATTGTTGAGATTCGTGGATCGGACCAGGCAGAGAAGCCTACCACATGATCGTTTTACACTGACATTATTGCTCTAGTATTTAATATTTCATGCTTTATTTTATTTTTCGCATCTCCAGATATATTTTATTTTATCGCTTATGCTACATTTTCCATGTATTTTTGTTGACAAATAATTTATATATATATATATATATATATATATATATATATATATATATATTCCTTATTATATGCATGAGTATTTATTTTATATGTATGTGTGTCTAATAACCAAAAATATATATTAATCCAAAAAAATATATATATTTCTCTTTATGTTTAATATTTATTCAAGGTATGCAAGCTTTGTGCCTTAGAAGAAAGAAGAAAACGCTATCCGGACCCCCCGAAGACAAAAGGTACGCGAAGCCCACATGGGGAATTAAAAAAAAATTGGCCCATAAGGATAATGGCCGCCATAGGTCTATGGCATCCGCCACGCAGTTCCACCTTATTTCGGGGCAGATTCATCTCCCCCACCATTTTCACACTTTCAAACTTCCAAAACCCATTTTTCCATCTTCCAAAAACCCCATTGAACCCCATTAAAGCTCCCACCATTCTCATACATTCACCATCTATAAAACCCATCCAAAATCCATTTTTATTTCCATTAACTACAAACTATAAAAATATAATCTTTACCATTTCCTACATAAACCACTCTTCACCATATTCAACTTCTCAAGGAGCAATAACAATGGAGTTCAACGGATATATTCTTTTCGATGGAAAACCAGGAGATAGGTAGAGGAAGTATATTCAAAGGCTTCAGAGTCGAGAAATTCTCTCGACTAGGTACGTAGATGATAATTGTCTGTACTCTTTGGGTCTGTATCATAGTATTTTTCATTTATTAGATTTTATAGGCTTGCATAATATTTTTGTGAATCAAGAACCCACCTTTGAGAGGCTGACAATTGAATATTTGTGTTTGTTAATATACACTATCAATCCTACCACTGCTAGCACAATCGATACTGTTAATTTTAGACTCTTTGGAATTGAATACGAATACAGTACCGACGAACAACAAGCTTATTAGGAATCCCTCATTGGGAGCGTGCTATTTGTGAGGCACCTTTGGATTCGGAATGGTCGGCCGAAGTATTTTCCTTCTGGCAGAGGTTGTCAAGTGCTTCAATAAATTCTTTTGAAGGAATACTTGCGTCGACCATCCATAATCCGACCATAAGAGTTTTCAGATATCTTTTGGCATGTACTATTTTTGGCTGGGAGAGTCCAAAAAAAGGTAAACGCTAAAGAGCTTCTATTTTTGCAAGGAAGCCTCACAAATAGTCATATCAATCTGGTCCCATTTATGCTTGCACACATGGCTTTAACTGTTAATAAAACAAGACTGATTGTTATTGGAGGGCTTGTTACGTCTATTACTCGGGCCCTTAACCTGAACAATGAGATAGCTACACTTGAACCCCTACCTCCTCGCACAATTAACTTAAAATTTCTAAAAGACATGAAATTATGCCGAACAAGGAGAGCAGGTGGTTATGAGTTGATGGTTCATGGTGTAGCTATCCCATCGGTTGCTTTACCTTGCAGTAAACGTACTGATGTACGTCATGAAAGGAACTTGACCTATGATTTAAATGCTCCACCTGTTTTGGGTCCACTTCCTCCTAATATTCCTGATGGGGAGGGACATGACACTGATGAAGAATATGATCGAAGAGAGCATTCTCTCGTACCTCACGTGTCCCCCACCATCCTTCATAGTCACACACCGCACCATCTTCCTCTAACCCTGTTGCAGGTGCTACTCCTGGGTTCTATATCACTGAGGAGATGTGGCGCGATATGATTGCTAGAGAGGAAAGGCGAGACGGCCTACTCTCTACCATTTCATAACAACTAGCGGACAACATGACCTATATGGAACAATCGCGATTGATTTCGGATCGTGCCTACGAGAATGTTTGTCGCACCTTGACCGATATCACAGCAGAGCAGGCCCGCCAGCGAGAAGTCAACCTACAGAACCACCAGCTTATGGAGGCCACTCAGGGTTCCATCCTAGGTAACCCTCGAGAGGTCCGGAGTGCCCAGGCTGCCTTATCGGTACGACTAGACTAGAGGGACCAGCAACGCAGTAGATCCCGTCGTTCCAGACCATCACAACAGGACGACGAGGGCACCAGTGGTCCTCCACAATAGTTTTCCAAGTTACTCTCCTTATCTTATTTCGAAACATTGAGGACAATGTTCGATTTAAGTGTGGGAGGGGATTTTATTGATTTCTGTTATTTCCCTTTTCTTAGTTATTTATTTTCGTTTTGTTATTTTCCTTTTCAGTTAGTTATTTAGTTTAAGTTTTTTTTAGATAATGCATGAGTCTGAGAGTCACCCATTTCCTTAGCCTTACCAATAATTTTCAAAAGAAAACAATGTTGTTTCACATGTTTTTTGGGCTTTAAGACAAGTTTGGATTAGGATGTGGTGACTTAGGTAAACTTTTTGAAACATCAGTATCGTGCTAACACCATAGACTTCTTAAATATATGAATCACTCCTAAACCCCGCATACCATGGCCTTTATTATCATTCAAAAATTGTTCTAAGTAGTTTATTCTAAAAGTCAGCTCCGACCTAAGCATGCTCTACGTAAGGAACCGATGAACATAAGTGAATGATCCAGTGCTAATAAAAAAGAGAAAAAGGCAAACTCTGGGATATGCGACCCTCACAAAGTCATTTAAACAAAAAAAGAGAAAAAAAAATTCTTGCCACAAAAAGAAAAAAAATTGTAGTCACCTATTGTTAGTTGGTTCAGAGCTATCTAGCACTGAACTTTGTAGGGCGGATTACGATCTGATCCCCCACAACTACATTTAGGTCAAATAAAAAGGGCTTACACATGCTTATGTGCCAGAAACCCTATGTTTTGGATCAGAATCACTAACTGGTCACTCTACTATGATGCATGTAACGGGCTTAATGTGATTGCGCTTGAATGGAAGGGACCCAAAAAGAGATGAAAAGATAGGCTTAGGTATTGTGGGATGATATGGGTTGGTTAATATAGGATTGAAGTTTATGTCTGTGTCATTATGATACCCTTGGTTCACTTAGTTAGTACCTATCACTGCATCCTGGCTTGAACTTAGAAGCCCTTTTAGCCCAAATCACGTGTTGACACCAGTTTTCTTCGTTAAGCTTTAAATGTTTGCTTAAGGACGAGCAAAGGTCTAAGTGTGGGAGAATTTGATTACACTAAATTTCACCGTATTTCTGACTCCGATTCTGCATGCATTCTAAGTTTTTATTGCTATTTTGTTATGTTATTACTTTGTTTTTCTTTATTTTCAGGTTTTTAATCTAATTGGGGGCTCAATCGAGAAAAGGAGCGAAAAAGGAGCTGAAAAGAATAAAAATCAAGAAATTCAGCATTTTGCACTTACGAAACCCACTATGGTTGGCGCCATGGGGTTAGCCATGACGTGGCCACGTCTCAAGACCCTCCACAACTGCCTTATGCCCACGATCCCCGCTTTCTCTACTCATTAACACCCATGGCGGGCGCCATGAGCTTGTGGCGGGCACCATGAGCTTGTGGCGGGCGCCATGAGCTTGTGGCGAGCGCCACAAGGCCAAATCTTTTCCCTCCAATTTTTAGTGGAGCGGGCATCCTAGTCTTTTCCCATTTAATGTATGCCTATAAATAGGACTTTAGAATTTCGTTTTTATCATCCAAACTTAGAATATCTTAGGCATATATCAGTTTTAAAGTAGTAATCATTTCACATCAGGGTGTTACTACAATCGAGTGATCGAGTCTGTATACGTCTGTGTGATCGAGTCTTGGAGCACTCTGGGAGGAAGTTAATCCTGCCGCCATTTTAATTCCAGTTCGTATTTTATTTTTCCACACTTGCTTTATTTTATTTACTTTTCGCATTGCTTTACTTTATTTTATTTCCGCACTCGCTTTACTTTTTTTATTTCTCGCACTCGCACTACTTTCGTTTATTTCTCGCACTCGCACTACTTTTATTTATTTCCCGCACTCGCACTACTTTTATTTACTTTCCGCACTCGCACTAAATACTTTTATGAAAAATAATAAAATGAACTTTTACTTTACCATGTCTAACTAATTTTATAAAGGTTAGAATGTATGGATCATAATTGAACCCGTAATCCATACAACTGTTCGTAGAAACGCTTAAGGGCTATTTTAACTTTCAATATAAGTTTCATGTTCTTTAAAGTCCCGTTGGGTAAGATTGAAAGCCGTCCAACGCCTATTTAACTTAATTGTTTTTAAATATTTCAAAAACAACAAAAAGCGCTTTGTTTAGTTCATTAGGAGTTTTTAGATTAAAAAGAAAAGAGATTTTAAAACTATTTTCGGACGCGTTAAGAAGTTTAGAGTCTGGTTCGTAAGAATCTCTTTTTGCTAAGAAATTCAGGTCAAAATACTTTTCAACTTAGTTAAGATACTATATTTCTTAAAAATAGGTTTACTACTCTAACACAGTATGCACCTTTTTATCCGTGACAATAGGAGGGTTTGATTAGGGAGTACAACTCGGTTCTGAATATGCGAAAGCGACAGTTCCTGTTAAATTAGTTCTTTTCAAAGTAGAAAACATTGCCCATAAGTAGTTCTATTAACAAGTACTGGATTATCAATTGGTTATGTGAATTGTGTAACACGGTGGGAGAACTGACTTTAGTTATGTTGCGGATAGCAAGAGTCGCCACCGACTTTTATTTTATCCAAAGGAAAGGCATAAAAGAACAGGAAAGACCTTAAAAAGATTTTTGGGTCCGGGGGGTAGGTTATGTAAAGGGAAGGTGTTAGCACCCTTTACATCCATGGTTATCCATGGGCTCTTAATTACTTAGCTCACTTTAAATTGTTTTTGAAAATGTGAAGTGTGTGAATAGAAATTTTCATATGAGTTTGATAATGATCCATGTACGGATGCGTAAAAAACTTGTGTTTGAAAATTGTTTGAAATTGTGAAGTGTTTGAAAAGTTTGAATAATGAGCAAGTAACTATGAGGAACCTACCCTAAAGTTTAAGTCTTTCTGTTCTTTATCCTTTAAATGGTAAGACTATCCCTATTATTAAGGAATAGGTAGTCATTACCTTGGATGTGAGGGACAAGAGAGGGACATCTGTTTAATGAAGGCAACTGTAGGGTGTATTAAGCATTTTGGAGGGACTGTCATCATTATTCGAAAGGGACAAAATCTTTATGAAGGCAACCATTTAAGGGACTTGATCTTTAATTATGAAGGGACTAGATGACTTTTCTTTTAAGGGACTTTTGCTTTATACACCCCACTTGACCTTTTTGATCAGGCAACAATGAGAGGTAACCCTAGAAAATGAGATGGCGATCAAAGATCGACTTACGTGTGTGAGTGTTCAATTTAATATTTATTTTTTTAAATTAAGTGATCTAAATTCAATTTTAAATACAAATATTTTTCACTCCCTATTTACTAACCATAGCATAAAATTAAATAATTTAAACATTATAAAAATATTTACACCAAGGAGCAATTACAACGATGATAAATAAGCAAATAAAGCAAAATATATAATAATAATAAAAATTGGGTTAGTGAAATAATAATAATAGCAATTCTAAAATTAAATGGGGTTAGTAATAATCATAATTAATAATAATAATAATAAGCCAAAATATTATAATAAACAAGAATTAAAAATTAACAAGGAAATATGAACAATTATATTAATTATAAAATTTTAAATTATATGCAACTTATAAAAGTTAAATTAATTATCAACATATAAAAATTATAATTACAAGATTAAATTAGCATAGATTTAATTATTTCTAAACATATATTTAAAAAAAAAATTATTTATATATAAAATTTAGATTATAAACAAGTTACAGAAATATTTACATATTATATATAAAAAAAAATAGAATTGATTATAATTGTATTTACAAAATTTAATTATATTAAATAAAATATGTATATGATAATTATATTTACAAAAATTAGAAATTAAAATCACAAGATAAAATTAGGTTTTTTAATTGTTTAGAAAAAATAAACTAAGGTTTATAAAATATTAGGGTTTTTTTAGAAAAATATTTTAGGGTTTATAAGTTTGTAAAATAAAATTAGGGTTTAATTAAAATAAATTAAAGTTTATATACAACAAAATTAAATCTAATTACTATAATATACATATTTTAATTTTAAATATACATAATTTTAATCTATTTTTGTTAATGTTTAATTAAAAGAGAATAAAAAGAATTATAAAACAATTAGATTAAGAAAAAACAAAAAAAAAATGATAAAACTTACCTGCTGGAGCCTGGGGTCGAACCCAGGTCTCCCAGCCTTCATCCACAACCACCAACCAACCGAGCTGCCTGTGCAGCATGTCTTTGAAACGAATAATGAGAATAATATAGTAAACCTGTTAAGCAAAAGAATTTTTAGAAAAAAAATGAACAATCCAAGGATCGAACCCTGGTCCTTGGCTTCAACGCTGGTGTGCAAAACCAACTGAGCTACGCGCTCGTTGGTGACATATAACGAAACAAGTACATAATAAAATAAGATTTTTATTTGAATTTGACTTTCGCGCCAGTCAACTTCTTCTTCTACCTCATGACCTTCGCATTTACCTGCGAATTCCTCCACGAATTTTCCTGCGTGCTAATTCCTGCCAATTCTCAATCACCATGAAAACAGTAAAATTTTCTCAAATTGATACATGAAATATGATCCTCAAGGTCCATACAACACAACCATGTCTTCTAAATTCATTTATATTTAGTGAATCGAAGAACCCTAAATTAGGTTTGCAAACCCTAGCTATGGCATCTCCCAATTCCCGCGGCTAAACTCAACCAAATTTATCCAGAAAGTTTCTAAACATCATAGCAAGCACAAATCAATAGTCAAATAGGATTAATCATGAGTAAATATTAAAAATCGAAAAATTATGAATGAACATGAACATGGATTCGGTTTGAGTGATTTGCAATGTTATGGATGCAAATAACTATTGGTTTTGACTCAATGATGTCCAAGGATCATTGTTGTGTCCTTCAAATACCTTCAAATGTCTTGTATGAAGAAATCCGAATTTGAGTTTGGAGAGGTTTTTGAACAATGTAAACTTACTCTTGGGGAGGCTGGAAATCGTGGCTTGTGTTAGGGTTGCACTATGTACTTATAGGATGATCAATTGAGGCTGAAAAATTAGGTCATTGTGTAGAAGATTTGATCCAAAAAGATTCAAAAAGATGGCCTTTGAAAATCAAATAATTTTGCATAAACACTTGTTATTTTGGCAGGATTCTCATTACTCTTGTATCAATCAAGTCTAAATATAATTTAAGACTTTCTAGAAACCAAATCAAATTTAATTTTCATTATTTTATATTTTATTTGAATTGAAAATGATTTTTTAATATAAAAATCATAATAAATAAAAACAAAATGAATAAAATTATGAATAAATCAATTTAATTTCGTGCAAGATGTTTTAATGTGAATTGGGTCATTATTTGGCAAGCCCATTTGGAAGAAATTGGTTTTAGACCTCCATTTTCCTCATAAACCAACCCAAAATTTCCCAACTTTGCAAGGGCACACATCCTTCAATTTTAATGCTATGAGGGTGTTCTTGGACATTTTGAAAAGCTTGAAGAGTCCTCTAAACAACGCCACTGGTTTCATGTCCATATCATTTACCAATCTCAAGTTATGCCCTTTTGAAGTTGTTGACTTTTTGTTGACTTTCAAAAGGACCTATAATGTCTTAGCTCATACCTTCAAAATGAAGCATTTTTGGGCTTGGATTGTGAGACAAAAAGTTGTATAGAATTCAATTTCCTTCAAAATGAGCTTTGGATGCAGACTTGGTGATGAAGCATGTGAAAGTTATGGCTGGTCAAAGTTCAGTTGACTTTTACTAAGGAAACCCTAATTTAGAAACTCCTGATTCTTGATGACCTGAAATTTCCTTGATGAATCATGATCAACCCTTGATCAAATGATGAATTTTACTTCATATACTTGATGTTGGCAAAAAATCATGAAGTTTGACTTTGGTTTGACCACAGTTGACCTCAGTTTGACTTTTTAACTGCTTTGACTGATTTTGACTTATCTGATCATCTGACTGAGCAAACTTCTGAGAAAAGTCTTGAAACTTGTCATGGGGGTTCTTACACACATATAAGATGTTATGAAGCTCAATTGAAGTCTTGGAAGTTCATTTAGCCTGATTAAAGTCAAAACCCTAGTTTTGGATGCACTGCTTAGGAGGTGCATTGTCTGAGGGAATTGTCAACTCTTCTGACCAATTGTGAACTTTGTGAACCTTGTGAACCATCATAAAATGTCTTGTGAACCTTATGGGAGGTATTGTGAACCTTGTGAACCTTGTGAACCTCATAAAGTGACTTGTAGACTTTATGAACCTCATGAAAGGTCTTGTAAACATTGTGAATCTTGTGAACCTTGTGAACCTCATAAAGTGACTTGTAGACTTCATGAACCTCATGAAAGGTCTTGTAAGTGTTGTGAATCTTGTGAACCTTGTGAACCTCATAAAGTGACTTGTAGACTTCATGAATCTCATGAAAGGTCTTGAAAGCATTGTGAATCTTGTGAACCTTGTGAACCTTCTTGGCACACAAAGTCTTGTATTGTGAGGGCAAATTTTGGGGTGCAACAGCTGCCCCTGTTCAATTTTCTGAAACCTGAGGGGTTAGATTGGTATATTTTCCAGTCGTGACCTGGAAGGTTGAAGGGGATTGAACACAAAAATCCCAAAAATTTGCACTCACCGGTGCGTAAACTGACATTGATAGTTGGTTGTATATGCTTGAGTGGGCTTAAAGATGCCACTTGGAGAAAAGTTCTTCAGATACATTTCTTCGAGGATAAAGCAGTCCAAAATATGAAGGTATAATGATAGATTTCAGGAGGATAAAGCAGTCCTGAGACAATAATAGGCTTTCAGGAGGATAAAGCAGTCATGAGACAATAATAGGCTTTCAGGAGGATAAAGCAGTCCTGAGATATTGATAATAGCTATCAGGAGGATGAAGCAGCCCTGAGGTACAAGAAGCTGTCAGGAGGATAAAGCAGTCCTGAGGTAATAATAATCTTTCAGGAGGATGAAGCAATCCTGAGGTGGTGATGAGCTATCAGGAGGATGAAGCAATCCTGAGGTAATAGTATGCTTTCAGGAGGATAAAGCAGTCCTGATGAGATAATAAGCTTTCAAGAGGATGAAGCAGTCCTGATGTAGTGATGCTTTCAGGAGGATAAAGCAGTCCTGATGTAGTGATGCTTTCAGGAGGATGAAGCAATCCTGATGTACTAGAAGTTTTCAGGAGGATAAAGCAGTCCTGATGGATGATATGCTTTCAGGAGGATAAAGCAATCCTGAGGGATGATAACTTTCAGGAGGATAAAGCAGTCCTGATAATCACAAGTCTGTTTGCTGGAGAATTAACCTGAAAACAAGGTAGCATTCTGTATAATAATATTAGTTTATGCATTATGTATGCATGTATGATATGATGCACCTAAATAATGTATTATGTATCTATGAATATGTATGTTATGGTATGATGTAAATGATGTATGTATGATATGATACTGCCTGAGACGTCTGGATATCTTCGTATGACAACTGCTGGCCAGAGAAAATAAATCCCGGTTTGTTGCTGAAGAATATGAGGAACTCACTCCCGTCTTGTTTGATAATATATTATACATAACCTTGGGATAGCAAGGTATATATAACCTCCCGTCTGCTGGGGATAGCAAGGTATATATAACCTTCCGTTTGCTAGGGATAGTAAGGTATACGTAACCTTCGTCTTCATTTGATAGTAGGGTAGATATAACCTCCCGTCTTTGTTCGTCGTACCCTTATTGGAAAGTAAATTCCCGAATATCCGTATGAGGATAAAAGAGATGGATATAAATTCCAGGGGGGATGTGACTTTATGAAGATGGACTTGCCCTACTGAGGGTTTGTAGCTGTTTTGTAGAGATGAACCGGCGAAGCTTCGTTGAAATCCTTCCCTCGTTCGTCCTTAGTAAATACTATTACTGCATTTCATGCATTTCTGGTAAGCATCAATCATATTCAAAGCATATATACATTCAAACATAACCAACAAACGTTTTTCGCTTTAGTAAAAGAGGAAAAGTTATCCTGAATAAAGAGGGAAAAGTAAAGCTGAACTCGAAAACATAATCGTTTCAACTTTGAGAGTGTATAACCAATTGGATTTAGAGCTCCTGAGATTCTTAACTTTCCTGAATACCTTCCCAAAAATCCTCATAGATGGATCTGAAGACATGATACTGACACCATCTGATACTACTGGCGTAGACAATTAATTTCCACAATGGCTTCTGCTGAGAATCCAATATCAAGGTAATACAATGAGAGGAACGTGTCTTCAAATTGTGATGGACCATATATGCTCCGGATATTAGATTTGAAAAGAAAGCATTGCCCCTTGGTTGAGGATGAATTGTCCCATAATGGAAGTATCTGAATGTAGTTACCTCAAGAGAAATAAGCAGAACGCCCCACAATAATATGCCCCTGACATCATGAACTTCGTAATGTTACCCTTGGCACTTCAGATAGATGAGGAGATCTGCCTCTGGCTGCTTAAACATAGTTGAATCTTGTCCTGATTGCCCCAAATGAGTTAGGCAGTATCATGGTCTGCCCCCTTGATTGGGAGATAATGATTATGCCCCTTTGTATACATGGACTTTGATCCAGGAAGCAACTTTGTTCATCGGAAGGACTTTGGTTCATTGAACATTCATCCTGTAAGTTTCTTCATTTATCAAACACTCAGGTATATGCAAACAAATATATTCAAAAATGCAATGCTTATGTCTGTCTTGAAGTTTTTGAAAAAAGTTATTTTAGAAAAACATTTTTTTGTGAAAACTGTGATATTAACTCAAGTTTTATAATAAGCCCTAAAGGAGTCAGGATACCTTTTTGTAACAGTACGCTTTCAAACTAACCATGCTTCAGTTAGGACTTTTAAAGGGTTATAACGTGGCCTGGTTCATGGTTTAAGAAACAAAGGATAAAGGCTCAAATTTTATTTGTACCCAACCCAATCTTCATGATGTTCTTCAGTCCTATACTCAGTTAACTTATGCATTGAGGCTCAAAGGAGTTTGGAATTGTAACACTGACATTTGTGATGGTTCAGAAACCCAAAATTTATTTGAACATTCAGTCATCTTTCTTTGTTGAGGATTCATAGTGACCTCTTTTTTTCTTTTGACTTTGTTATCCCTTCTTTTTGCCTGAACTGTTTATTTCAAAGTTACAGTCAGCGGGATGTCTTAATTTTTTTACTAAGTCTCCTTCATAGGTTTTGACTTAGTGGGTTTTTCTTCTGTTGGATATTGACTGTCAGGTTTAATGATTACAGAGAACCATCATTAGTTGTGTACAACACAGATAATTGGCATATTTGAGTTAACCGAGTAACTACCCTGCCCCGGGTTATGAATAAGGGTTTTAATTTGTGCGAGAATAAAAACTCCTAATTCATAGGCTCAAAAGGGTTGACTAGGGATTAACTTCCTTATATCTCCACTGTTTAGGAATTGAAACAATGCATGTACATCGTCAGCATAGTCTGTTCAAAAGCATACTGCATAAGATTATGGTATTGTTTTCGTCATCCTCCCTCTACAGGCTTATAGCTTTATCAGGAGTTAAATATCACAAGATAGAAATATGAAACATACTTCAATTTATAGAGGAAGGAATGGATTAATTCAAGACAAACATATGCAATGCATTAATGAAAACAAAAGTTTAACATAATAGTAAGTGTTCAAACAAATAAAAGAAATTACAAATGAAAATTCAAATGTTGTCCCATCCAGTTGGCTGAATGTCCTCAATTGCAATCTGTGAACTTTGAGGAGCAGTATACTTCACCATGAAATCAAATTTGCCACTTGGATGTCCCAAGGTGCCCCATATCTCAACAGGAACAGGTAGGCTTCCTTTCTTGCTACCTTGGGCAACTTGTCTTGCAGCTTCGGTGTTTGATGGGTGATAGTAGAATTCAACTTGACCTTCTGGAGTAACCTCTAGGATTCCTTCGTCAATCAGGTCTTGGATCTTTTTCTTCAATGTCCAACAACTATTAGTATCATGTCCAGGACAGTTGGAGTGATACCCACACCTTGCCTTGGGATTATAGCGAGGAGAGGAAGTTTTAGGATTTTGAGGAGAATTTTTCAAAGAAATTAGTTTCATCTCCAACAAGCATTGTAGAACTTGTGACATTGGAGTGCTGAACTTGATAAACTGCCTTCTATATTTCTTGGGTGTATATGGATTAACCTTATCAGGTCTTTCTTCTTCAACTGAAGAACAATCAATGGCAACCTGTTTCTTACCTTCTTTTATCCTCATCTTCCTTTCAACCAAATCAGCTTGTTTTGACGGAGGTTGACTGACAATTAGATCCCTGACTCTATCACTTTGAAGTTTGTGGACAAAGGTTCTCAGCTCTTCTTGCCCCTGAGCTAAACTTTGGATAAGGGCCACCTGGCCATTCATCTGGATCCTCATTTCTGTTATCTCAGCTTGCAATTGTTCCAACTGACCATCCTTGTTGTCCTCAGGACTCTTCTTCTTAGCCAGCAGTGTCTTCAATTCATCCTGCCCCTTGGTCAGGTTCAGGATCAGCTCTTGGAACTGTGCATTTTGTGCCTGGAGATCCTTAACTGTTTTTTCAAGAGCCATTGCTGAAATAAACAGCGAGAAGATGAGAAACCTGTGCACAATTATAAACCTGTGATGTAATGAAATGATATGTGAATGCATATGCAATGTTTTCAAGGACCGCAGGATTTAAATTTTCTTAGACAAACAAGAAGATAAACTTTTTATTAGTAATAAATTTGTTTTGCCTCTTGGGCATACAGAAATGAAATGAAATAAATACAAAAGATGGGGTTTTAAGTCTCCCATGGACGTTTCCTCTTTGTGTTGAGGTATGAGTTGAGATTCCGCTCCTCGTGAAGTTGCTTTGTTAGTTCCAGGATTCTTTCTTGGCTTGTTTTGTAATGAGCCTCGAAAGTGTCCCTTTGCTCCTTCAGTTGGATCCAAGATCTCTGTAAGTCCTCCATGTCAGTAGGCATGTCTGGATGAAGGATGGTATAAGCAGTGTCTCCTTCAGCAACAGGTTCCATGGTAACTGGCAGGATAGCAGGATATGGCATCATGAGAGTCTGAGCACGAGATCGCACCCATCTGAGATAAGCTTCCATAGGAATAGTGTACTTAGGCTCCAGTGTCTTGCTGTCAACCCTGTTTACCTTTCCCCATGCTCGTATGAACCTCTGACGGTAACCTTGAAGATCGTTGTCGTAGTCAAACACAATGCCCTGAATTAACATGTCATGAGGACCATCACTCCGAGCGTAACCAAACTGTCGTAAAGCTAGAGAGGGGTTGTAGGTGATGCCTCCTCTTATGCCTAGAAGTGGCACATTAGGAAACTCCCCACAACGGTCAATGATAGTGATATTCTCCATAGATCTGGAGCACCAATGGATGTCTGAGTGAGAAAGTGACATGATCCTCTTGGACCATCTGAACCCTTGCTCATTCTTCACTACTGAGCGAGGAAGGTGAGAAATAAACCACCTAGAAAGCAAAGGTATGCAGCACATCAAAGTTCCTCTTGCCCTTGTAGTACGGGTATGAAGAGAATGCAGGATGTCTCCAAGCAATGTTGGCACTGGATTGTGACTCAGGAATATATTGATGGCATGAACGTCTATGAACTGATCTGGATTGGGGAACAATACTAAGCCATAAATCAGCAAGGCTAAGATCTCCTCAAAAGCATCATAGCTCATGGCCTTCAAGAACACCTGAGCTTTCTCTATCAACACCTTGGCAAGAATACCCTTAACTCCGCTTCTCGTTTCTAGAACAATGTCAGACTTCTTCAGATGTAGAGCTGCAGCAATAACCTCTGGTTTAAGCTCCTTCTCCAAGCCTGTGAAGGGTCTTTGATCAAGAACAGGTATACCCAGAAGTTTAGAGAACTCCTCCATTGTAGGAACCAGCTGGTAGTCAGGGAATGTAAAGCAATGGTGCTTAGGATCAAAGAACTGAAACAGAACACTCATCATGTCTTCATTGAACCCTGAGGTGACTAGATCCAATAGGTGACCATGTCTCTTGATGAACTGGGAATGATCAGACACTTGAGAAACCAACTCTTTAAGCTTGGCAGGTATACCCACAAAGTTGATCCTGATGGTGTTTCTACGAGCAGAAGCCATGACCTGCAACCAAAGAACAAAGATAAATCCTTTGGTCCTTGAAATGGTTAGTGAAAATGCTATGCTTATGATGCATGATGATGTCATGATGTTATGTTCAATCACAAACATGTGGCACACACAAACAAGTCACACAATAGCCCTAGGTTTAAAGGCTTGCATGAGGTTCAAAGGTAAGTACCTTCCCCTGAAGTTAGATGGTTCATCCTGTCCTACAAAAGTAACCAGGTTCTAAGGGATCTCAATATCAATGATTCTTCACAAGGGTGGTTGTTCAGAAGGCAACTTACTTGCCAACCAAAACCCTCCAAGTTTAGAATCTCAATGAGCGTAGTATCGAGTGTCAACCAACTTCAGTCTGCACCAAAGCCGGTTACCTCACTACTTTCTAAAGGCCAAGATGGGATAACTAGGGTTCTAAAAGTTAGTTAGTGCATTGACAACATATGGCAGCCTCATATTATCCTCAACTTGACTTAAGGAACATAAGCACCAACCAAGAAGTCACACTAACTATGGCTACCAGATCAACCATATCGATATACGTCGTACAGTTTCCTTGGTCTATTGCCATTTACCTAAGGTACACTAGATCCGGGTTAGGATCTTTCACACATAAGAGCACCCCAATAAGATAATATAAAGCAAACAAGGCAAACAATTTAAAGTGATCTAATTCCTAAGGGTACCCCTCTTAAATTTAAATCCCCAGCAGAGTCGCCAGTTCTGTAACACGGTGGGAGAACTGACTTTAGTTATGTTGCGGATAGCAAGAGTCGCCACCGACTTTTATTTTATCCAAAGGAAAGGCATAAAAGAACAGGAAAGACCTTAAAAAGATTTTTGGGTCCGGGGGGTAGGTTATGTAAAGGGAAGGTGTTAGCACCCTTTACATCCATGGTTATCCATGGGCTCTTAATTACTTAGCTCACTTTAAATTGTTTTTGAAAATGTGAAGTGTGTGAATAGAAATTTTCATATGAGTTTGATAATGATCCATGTACGGATGCGTAAAAAACTTGTGTTTGAAAATTGTTTGAAATTGTGAAGTGTTTGAAAAGTTTGAATAATGAGCAAGTAACTATGAGGAACCTACCCTAAAGTTTAAGTCTTTCTGTTCTTTATCCTTTAAATGGTAAGACTATCCCTATTATTAAGGAATAGGTAGTCATTACCTTGGATGTGAGGGACAAGAGAGGGACATCTGTTTAATGAAGGCAACTGTAGGGTGTATTAAGCATTTTGGAGGGACTGTCATCATTATTCGAAAGGGACAAAATCTTTATGAAGGCAACCATTTAAGGGACTTGATCTTTAATTATGAAGGGACTAGATGACTTTTCTTTTAAGGGACTTTTGCTTTATACACCCCACTTGACCTTTTTGATTAGGCAACAATGAGAGGTAACCCTAGAAAATGAGATGGCGATCAAAGATCGACTTACGTGTGTGAGTGTTCAATTTAATATTTATTTTTTTAAATTAAGTGATCTAAATTCAATTTTAAATACAAATATTTTTCACTCCCTATTTACTAACCATAGCATAAAATTAAATAATTTAAACATTATAAAAATATTTACACCAAGGAGCAATTACAACGATGATAAATAAGCAAATAAAGCAAAATATATAATAATAATAAAAATTGGGTTAGTGAAATAATAATAATAGCAATTCTAAAATTAAATGGGGTTAGTAATAATCATAATTAATAATAATAATAATAAGCCAAAATATTATAATAAACAAGAATTAAAAATTAACAAGGAAATATGAACAATTATATTAATTATAAAATTTTAAATTATATGCAACTTATAAAAGTTAAATTAATTATCAACATATAAAAATTATAATTACAAGATTAAATTAGCATAGATTTAATTATTTCTAAACATATATTTAAAAAAAAAAAATTATTTATATATAAAATTTAGATTATAAACAAGTTACAGAAATATTTACATATTATATATAAAAAAAATAGAATTGATTATAATTGTATTTACAAAATTTAATTATATTAAATAAAATATGTACATGATAATTATATTTACAAAAATTAGAAATTAAAATCACAAGATAAAATTAGGTTTTTTAATTGTTTAGAAAAAATAAACTAAGGTTTATAAAATATTAGGGTTTTTTTAGAAAAATATTTTAGGGTTTATAAGTTTGTAAAATAAAATTAAGGTTTAATTAAAATAAATTAAAGTTTATATACAACAAAATTAAATCTAATTACTATAATATACATATTTTAATTTTAAATATACATAATTTTAATCTATTTTTGTTAATGTTTAATTAAAAGAGAATAAAAAGAATTATAAAACAATTAGATTAAGAAAAAACAAAAAAAATGATAAAACTTACCTGCTGGAGCCTGGGGTCGAACCCAGGTCTCCCAGCCTTCATCCACAACCACCAACCAACTGAGCTGCATGTGCAACGTGTCTTTGAAACGAATAATGAGAATAATATAGTAAACCTGTTAAGCAAAAGAATTTTAAGCAAAAAAAATGAACAATCCAAGGATCGAACCCTGGTCCTTGGCTTCAACGCTGGTGTGCAAAACCAACTGAGCTACGCGCTCGTTGGTGACATATAACGAAACAAATACATAATAAAATAAGCTTTTTATTTGAATTTGACTTTCGCGCCAGTCAACTTCTTCTTCTACCTCATGACCTTCGCATTTACCTGCGAATTCCTCCACGAATTTTCCTGCGTGCTAATTCCTGCCAATTCTCAATCACCATGAAAACAGTAAATTTTTCTCAAATTGATACATGAAATATGATCCTCAAGGTCCATACAACACAACCATGTCTTCTAAATTCATTTATATTTAGTGAATCGAAGAACCCTAAATTAGGTTTGCAAACCCTAGCTATGGCATCTCCTAATTCCCGCGGCTAAACTCAACCAAATTTATCCAGAAAGTTTCTAAACATCATAGCAAGCACAAATCAATAGTCAAATAGGATTAATCATGAGTAAATATTAAAAATCGAAAAATTATGAATGAATATGAACATGGATTTGGTTTGAGTGATTTGCAATGTTATGGATGCAAATAACTATTGGTTTTGACTCAATGATGTCCAAGGATCATTGATGTGTCCTTCAAATACCTTCAAATGTCTTGTATGAAGAAATCCGAATTTGAGTTTGGAGAGGTTTTTGAACAATGTAAACTTACTCTTGGGGAGGCTGGAAATCGTGGCTTGTGTTAGGGTTGCACTATGTACTTATAAGATGATCAATTGAGGCTGAAAAATTAGGTCATTGTGTAGAAGATTTGATCCAAAAAGATTCAAAAAGATGGCCTTTGAAAACCAAATAATTTTGCATAAACACTTGCTATTTTGGCATGATTCTCATTACTCTTGTATCAATCAAGTCTAAATATAATTTAAGACTTTCTAGAAACCAAATCAAATTTAATTTTCATTATTTTATATTTTATTTGAATTTAAAATGATTTTTTAATATAAAAATCATAATAAATAAAAACAAAATGAATAAAATTATGAATAAATCAATTTAATTTCGTGCAAGATGTTTTGATGTGAATTGGGTCATTATTTGGCAAGCCCATTTGGAAGAAATTGGTTTTAGACCTCCATTTTCCTCAAAAACCAACCCAAAATTTCCCAACTTTGCAAGGGCACACATCCTTCAATTTTAATGCTATGAGGGTTTTCTTGGACATTTTGAAAATATTTAAGAGTCCTCTAAACAACCCCACTGGTTTCATGTCCATATCATTTACCAATCTCAAGTTATGCCCTTTTGAAGTTGTTGACTTTTTGTTGACTTTCAAAAGGACCTATAATGTCTTAGCTCATACCTTCCAAATGAAGCATTTTTGGGCTTGGCTTGTGAGACACAAAGTTGTAGAGAATTCAATTTCCTTCAAAATGAGCTTTGGATGGAGACTTGGTGATGAAGCATGTGAAAGTTATGGCTGGTCAAAGTTCAGTTGACTTTTACTGAGGAAACCCTAATTTAGAAACTCCTGATTCTTGATGACCTGAAATTTCCTTGATGAATCATGATCAACCCTTGATCAAATGATGAATTTTACTTCATATAATTGATGTTGGCAAAAAATCATGAAGTTTGACTTTGGTTTGACCACAGTTGACCTCAGTTTGACTTTTTAACTACTTTGATTGATTTTGACTTATCTGATCATCTGACTGAGCAAACTTCTGAGAAAAGTCTTGAAACTTGTCATGGGGGTTCTTACACACATATAAGATGTTATGAAGCTCACTTGAAGTCTTGGAAGTTCATTTAGCCTGATTAAATTCAAAACCCTAGTTTTGGATGCACTGCTTAGGAGGTGCATTGTCTGAGGGAATTGTCAACTCTTCTGACCAATTGTGAACTTTGTGAACCTTGTGAACCATCATAAAATGTCTTGTGAACCTTATGGGAGGTATTGTGAACCTTGTGAACCTCATAAAGTGACTTGTAGACTTTATGAACCTCATGAAAGGTCTTGTAAACATTGTGAATCTTGTGAACCTTGTGAACCTCATAAAGTGACTTGTAGACTTCATGAACCTCATGAAAGGTCTTGTAAGTGTTGTGAATCTTGTGAACCTTGTGAACCTCATAAAGTGACTTGTAGACTTCATGAATCTCATGAAAGGTCTTGAAAGCATTGTGAATCTTGTGAACCTTGTGAACCTTCTTGGCACACAAAGTCTTGTATTGTGAGGGCAAATTTTGGGGTGCAACAAATTGCATTCGAACCTGTCTTTATCAATTAATTTTAATTTAGAATTTTATTTATCATTGCGCACACTTTAAAACCATTATCTTCAATTTCCTTAGATACACACCATAACAACAGATAACGATAGATTGACACTTGGTCTCTGTATATTCGACAATCTTTTATATTACTCTGACGTGTTCGTACACTTGCGAAAAAAACACATCAGAGGTAAGTATTACTTCTTTCCCATCTTTTATGCATTCTAAATGTGTTTGCCTTAGCACTTTGTGCTTTGCTTTTATAGGTTTCCCTTTTGTTCTTTAGAACCAACTTAACTTCCTTAGGAAGTAAGTTGAGTTCTAACTCTCTTTTCTTCATTTCCTTTTTCTCATTAGGATTAGAAAACCTCACAAACCATTAGGATCCCCCTTTTGTATATAATAAATTAATTAGGGTTGTGTCTTAGTCCCCATAGTTTTACCTTTCTCAATTTGAGTCTTCTTCTCTCATCTTCAAACAAAAATCCAAAAGATACTTAATAAATGCTTGAAGTAGTCTCTTGTGTATAGCCTTATTCCATGGGGCACTCATATTCATTCCATATTGGAATAGTGTGAGCTTGTCTAGAATTATGTACAAGTCTGATCATGAGACTATCTTCACAAAGAAAACATAAAAGACATTTCTTCAAAGCTACAAAAACATGTAATAAGTTCAACAAGCTAGTGAACTTAGATCCTAATCCTTGGAAACAAGTCTTGGATAAATTCTACTTACTTGGTGTGCTTGTTCTACTATTCCATCTTGGAATGTAGTAGCAAGTACACATTCCATGGAAAAGAGTTTGAATTCACTTCCTTGTGCCAAATTCATAGAAAAATCTTAAAAAGAAAACAACAAACAATAAGCGTCTTTTCTTGCAGGAATTCTCTTCACATCTCATTCACTCTCAACACGAACATGCGACAACTTGTCTCATTTGCAAGACGGTAAACACACTCGTTCAAGGCGAGCCTGCAACACCTTAGCCTAGACATAAGCAGTTCCAACATATAAAATACACAAACAATTAGTTCCCACCTTAGTTAGGCGAACTACGTTGACTCTGATCCTCATTTTCCCGATGAGGTACGTAGGCAGCAAGGTAGGGCCCGTGCGAGCACATTCTTGATTTTCCCTGCATTTCCCCATTCTATCTTTTAGTTCTTTTTTCCAGTTCTCTCTCATTCTAGTTCCAGTTAGCAGTTCCTTTTGTTCAGTAACATCTTATTTCTCACCCTTTGAAACAGACTTACAAGCATGGATCCCATCGGGTACGACGGACAATCTGGGGTGCTAATACCTTCACAGGTCGTAACCGACGTCCGAACCCAGATCTTTGGTTCGCATGACCTTGTCTTTTCCTTCTCTCTTAGGTGTGTGCAGTATTACCTTTCCCATTCATTCGGGATAAAAATGCATGGTTTGCGACTCGACCTTTTCTACGCCACTTTCGCGTTTGTACTAGGATGAAAATCTCGGGAGAGAAAGTTGGGAGTTACTGTGAGGAAATCCAAATACCCGGCTTTAGTGCACTATAGGATTAGCGTAGATATACATTGTACTCACATGGTTACATGAAGAGTGGCGATGTGTTCCACACCAAGATTGCGATCGTCTTTGAACTATTCTTTGTGGGGGGTTTTCCCCACTTCAGGGTACGACCTCGATAGTTATGTGAATTTGGTGACTGATCTTCGAGGACCTTAGTGGAAATGCCCCTCTACAGTGATGACAGTGGCAGACCATATTTGTTGGCAAACCCACTCGCATCTGAGGGCCCACTGGGAACTCGCATAGGATGGTCTGGTTTTCTCATAGGAATCTAGTTAAAGCAAATTGTTCGTATGACGATAGTACTATATTCCAAGGGCTGAATGTACTATTGTTTCTAGATTCAGTTCTTGAAGCTCGAGACTTATGAGAGATGATTGTTTCCTTGGACTCAGCTGAGACCTCCTTAAATAGTACATAATGCCAAACTGATTCCCTGATTTGGTCATGAGCCATTTCTCAGAAATGGTGAACGTATTTTTGCTATTCGGCTTTGAGAGTCCGTGATGTTGACCCGAGTAGCAAAAGCGTGAGATGGTAGGGGTTTACAGGTTTGTAGGAACCCTAAAACTTCCAACATACCCACATTGCCAATATTGTCCAGTTTTGTAATCTGGTTCTTTGGTTCATTGGTTCTGAGATATGGGATTCCTGTTCGGAGGAACTATTATGATGATATTGTGACCCTGCAAAGGTACATGAATATATGCTTGACACACCACAGACACGGCACCGATCATATGTCTTGCATTGCATAAGCATCATGACATCATTAATCATTTGTGTTCTTTTTCATTCTCAGGGTTCATACTATTCCCGGTTCATTGTCTTATTGCTACTTCAGAATGGAGGACGTCAGAAAAAGGACTGTGCACTACAAATTCTTCGATACCAAAGTTGATCTGATCAACCAGATGGTGTCTCTTATTACCCCGGGTCATCTGGGGTACTTCAAGGAGAAATATGGTGATATTTTGGATTTGGTAGTTGATCTGGATAGCTCTTAAAGGAGCGTCATTCATACTTTGTTGCAGTACTATGACCAATGGCTCAAGTGGTTCACTTTTCACAATTTTCAGTTAGGTCCTCTACTTGAAGAGTACGCCGAGATTCTGGGGGTGCCAATCCAAGATCAGATTCCCTTCAATTCAGAGATGACCAGACCAACTCATTCTGACATCGCCAAAGCTCTTTATTTGAGCTCATCTGAAGTGACTAACAATCTGATTGCTACCAAAATGGGGGTGTTTGGTTTCTCACTTGAGTTTCTGGTTAGAAGAGTTGGAGAACTTACTGTGACAAATCAGTGGGATTCAGTTTGTGCTATTCTAGCACTATCAATATACGGGATTGACCTGTTTGCTAACATGGATAAATTCGTAGACATGAACATCATCCATTTGTTTGGGATGAAGAATCCGGTGCCCTAACCAACCATATCTCTTTCCATTTGTTTTTTTATTGTTAATTTATATTTTTTTGTATTTCTCTGTCTCTCTCTGTGCGGCATTTTTTTTAATTGTTAATTTATTTTTATTTTGTATTTTCTTAGGTTCCATTTTCCTTTAAGATATTTTCAAAAGCATGTTTATATTTTTCCATTTTTTACAAAATAGTTTTTATTGAAATTAAGAAGGTAATAAAAAAAGTATATTCTCTAAACGTGTAATTGATCCATGTCCTATGTGCTATGAATTCATAGATATTATGAGGGAGCTTCAATGCACTTTATGTCTAAGTAGTTTGAATAAACACAAGGTAGAATATCAAAATGTCACTAATTATTTGCTTTTATATTTAAGTGTGTGATTGTTGTTTATAATTAAGCCCGTGTACCCCTCTCTTAATTTTATTTGTTTATTTAAGCATATGGTGCTTTGTCATGGTGTTGTGTCTATTTTGCATGATTTGTTCATGGGATAATAATTAAGGATATTTCACTGAGAGACTTTGGGTCTTAGAGTTAACTTCCTTCAAGAGTAATGTTATTGAGTTGAATGTTTATTCTACCCTTCTTACTTTAGTAGGAGATTTTCTCCATTATCAAATAGCCCATTCCTCTTAGATACCATAAACTACCAGTTGGGGCCAATCCCCACCTAGAGTTTACATTGGAATATTTTTTTTCTTGTCGGAAAAGAGATTGAATTCTTGAAAGCATGGGTATGTAAGTCTGGGGGGAAGTGATTCTCATTAACTCAATATTTAATGTTATTCATATCTTCTACTTATCCTTTCTTAAAATGCTAGTTAAGGTTTGGAAGAAGATTATTTCTATCTAAAGAAGGTTTCTTTGGGGAGGGATGAAAAATATGTCTATGAGTTTTTGGGAGAGATTGGATGATGTGTGTGAGCCTAAAAGTAGAGGGGGTTAGAGGTGAGGAATCTGTGACTTGTTAATTTTGTCCTTCTGAAAAAGTGGAGATGGAGGTTACTCAATGGGGATTTTGAACTTTGGAGAGATATCTTAACTGCTAGATATTGGATTCTCTCTATATCCTCCCATAAAGGAGATATAATTTATTTTTTCGCTCCTCTTCATCCTGGTGGAAAGAGATATCTCTTCTTGGGACTAATAAGGATTGTAGCTCTAACAAGTTTTCAGATGGTGTTCCTAGGACAGGCTTTCATACCCTCTTTTGGGAAGATTAGTGGTTGTAGACTATTTCCTTTAAAATATAGGTTTCCTAGTTTGTTCTCCAACTCTCTCCAACAACTAGGGAAAGTGGGAGAGGTAGGATTTTTTAGTAGTGGGATTCTAAATTGGGACCTTAGATGGAGCATATACTTCTATCTTTGAGAGTTACTTGTCCTTGCAAAGTTTCATGCGTTTCTCCGAGACATGGTTCTTACCCAAGATAAATATAAGTGGATTTAGAAGCATTCTAGCAATGGTTCCTTCTTTGTGGCTTCTTCAGATGGAAGGGTTATTGTTATCTATGCTTTCACTTTCGCTTATGATGGTAACTTTTGCAGGATAAATACACACCCCCTAGAGACCTATTTAAAGATAGGTGCTCTCAGATTCTAATAGGGTTTCTTATCCCTTCTTAGGGTTTCTAGTTGAGTTTCCTTTCATCTTTTTGTGACTCGTGGAGATTGTTTATTCTGTGTGGTACGAGGTGTTTAGTGGTATGATTGGAAGTATTTTTATACAAGGATCCTATATAGCTTTATTAGAGATGGTTATTTTATGGTTTGACACACTATTATGTGGTCAATTTGAAAAGTCTGAAATGATGTTATCTTTAAAGGAGTCGCAAAAATGACAAAAGAAGTGGAAGGGGAGAGTATTGTATAACATGGTATTGGTTTTCAGGAAATATGGGGGATAACTCTTGCACATTCTCGGCGTGGCTTCAAAATCCTATATTGTATTTGCACCTATAGAGGATCAAATGTTTGTTTTGGTTTAGGGTATGACGGTGTATCTTATGTATACATATGGATGGCTCTGATATGTTGATGGTGAATTTGGTTGGTTCAAAATCTAGCATGTGAGTATTGTGGTGGTTGCATATTAGTTTGGTGTTACTTCGTTTTATCTGGGATTTTTCGACTTAATAATAAGTGGCAAGTATTAATAAGAGTAATAATAAATATGCCGCGTGAAAAGTCAAAATAGAATGGAGTCATATGAAAATCAGGTTTACTCAAGGTAAATTTTTTACCGTAGCTAAAAATTATTGTAATATTCATTTTTATCGTAGTTCCACATCTCATTATAGTTGATGTCAGAATTGGATGTCACTCAAAGTCTCGCATACAACTGCCTATCTATGCTTAGATTTTAGTGACAAACATTGACTGTGAAAAAATTTGATTACTAAAGGTACTTTAATAGCTTTTAGATCGGAAAGTAATATTTATTTAATTTTTACATAAAAATACAACCTAATTGACATTATTTTCTGCATTATTTCATTTTATTACAATGAAACTAGAAAATCCAAATACTCAAATTATTAGGAGGAAACACAAATACAAATGACATCTTATGAGATATTCTAGCAAAGCCTTTGTACCAAATCTCAAGTAATAAACTAAATACAAAATAAATCCAAAACTTAATCTACATGGAGAGATTAACATATCTACATATTTTTTTCATACAAACCACTGTGTATGAATTTCCACCTAAAAGATTTGAACAATCAGAATCTTTTATACAACTCATATGTTTTAGTGCTGAAAAAAAAAAGAAACGAAAAGAAAATAAATTATACAATATATGATAAAATATTATGTGCAAATAAAAGAATGAAATTTATAAGAGATAAAAATAAGGGTTACCTTCAATGTTTTGTGCAACAAATAATATGGAAATAAAAATAATTATAACATAAAAAAATATGGAAATTAAGGCCATTTATTCCCTTGTGCATCTAACAAATTATTCTATCATTTTATAATTTATAAAATATGTCCTCTCCTTACATTAATTAAATAGTTTTTAGTATTTATATAGTTGTAAGAAATTATTCCTTCAATAATAAGAATTATTAAATATCCCTCAAGTATCAAGTATAGTATTTGCCCCTTTAGCACACCAAATAATATGTCACAAAAAAAATCAACCAATTACAATCTTTTAGGGTATGAAAGGGTAAAACACAAAATATGATTAATAATTTTGCTATACATATATATTTAATGACTAGTGGAGTATGTAATTACATTTTTGAAAAGATTTCGTGTGAGAAAATATTGTGTACCAATTAAGCGTGATTAATTTAAAAAAATAAAAGCAAATTATTTTCATTCAGAATTTGCATGATTTATTTTGAAAAAAAAATTCATATTGAAAATAATTAACTCGTAACAAAATATGAATTATTTAAAAAGATTTAATTTTTTGAATATTATATATATTTTGAAAGAAAGATTTAATTTGCTGAAGATTAGATATATTTTGGTATTGAAATGAGATTTCAAGATGGATTGTTGTCTCTATGTAAAACACATATTATAGAGTTTTTGGTTTGCATTAACAAAGTTGGCCACATCATTTATTTTCACATGTTGCATCACTTAAAATCCATCTTCAATTTTTTAAAAATAAAAACATAATTTTATTATTTATAAAAGGTTTTGGGTTCAAATAGTGACAAATACAAAAATACAATATATTAACCTTGTTTATTTAAAAAAACATCATACTAATTTACTCGCAATAAATTTAATGTTATAAGTTTTATCAAAATAAATTATAAAAAAAGAATTAAATTTCTTAAATAACAAAATAAATGCTATAGTAATTCTTCATCAAATGCTTTACAATAAAGAATATTAATATTTTAATATTTTATTATATTTAACATTAATTTTAAAAAATATAATAAAAAAAGATAAAATATAATTTATTATAAGATAAGAGATAAGTGTATAAAAAAGTGGTAAAAACAAAATTAATAAAAAAATAGATAAAATAAAATTATAATTAAATTTTTTTGATATATATATATATATATATATATATATATATATATATATATATATATATATATATATATATATATATATATATATATTAAATTTTAAAATTACATTGCAAAAATTTAATTACAATACAACACATATATTATTTTAATGCATATTGATAAATAGTTTGAGGTTCAACCCTTTTCAATTACTCAAACTAAATATATTCTTCAAGATTTTCAAAACTAAAAGAGATGCCCAAATCCACACATTTTAAAATATTTTTTAATTTTCTTAAAATCTTAGCAACAAAATAAACCCATGAAAAATATTTTTAATATTAAAGTATATATTCTGCAATTTCTAAGGATTAAATTACTCTCAATTGATTAAAAATATAATAGAGAATGCAATGCTCCTTACCGAATTTATAGATTTATTTTTTATACTTTTCTTATAATATAAGACAAATAAATTAAAAATAAACAAAAAATTCTCAATTTCTCACGTATAACTCAAATTTAACGTTATACATATAAACTTGTAAATCTATTGAATCATTTATTCGATAATAACTGAAAATAAAGTTTAATTTCTATTAAGACTATTAATGAATACATATATTTAACAATATATAATTAAATATCTAAAAGAGAGAAAAATATAAATAAAAAATAGAATTAAAATAAAAAATAAATTGTTTGTGATATCTCTTAAAATTATTTAAAATTTGTATGCCACTTACAAACATGTATTTTTTCTTTGTATTGAACCACAACATTGAACCTCATTGCGCACGGCTGCCACAAGAACACAACCCTAATGATATGATTTTTACATCTTCGGTTGGTTACTAAACCAAGGTTATAAGGTTTCTTTTTATAACATATTCCCAACTGGATTTGGGCCTAAAAAATACAGCATAACAGCTGCAACAATAATGCAAAAAAATATGCTACAAATAAAAAGATCTCCATATAAACAACTTCCAAAAATATCTCTAAATATAGAAACTCTATATTTATTCAATATTTGAAAATTGTCTTCAATGCAAATTTGATTCTTCAAGATCTTTTAAAATCAGCACCACTTGGATTGCTTCAAATCTTCTAAATTATCCTGTTTCTGTTAAAACATAGCAGAATCTTCAATCCATCTTCAGCAGTTCATGATGTCGAATGAACTGTCTTGACATCTTCTTCGACATGTTGATCCAGATGTTGAAACACTTCAACACAACATGTTTGGGCATACAAATAGGACTCATTGATTAAATTGTTCTTTATTTTACAAATATCTTGTACACATTATATTGCTTCTATATTTGTTTTACAAAAATAATGCCAACCTTAAAAATACAAAACTTACAATCTCCCCCTTTTTGACAAATTTTGGCTAAAACAAATAATACAAATAAAAACACCAAAAGAAAACACATCAGCAAAGCTGAAAAAACAGCAAAAGCAAACTCTCCACTTTGTCAGGACATGTTGTTTGACATCTTCTTCTGAAAAAAATAACAGTCACCTATTCTTTTTGTGGACAAGTTGCTACCTTTTCTTCCAGTGGACACAACAGCAGTGGAATAAGGAGTAGAAAGTCCTAAACTTTTGACCGAACTAATTCATTTATACTTCCTTTCTTTTTAGATTCCCAGAAACATTCTTCACAGGTTGCTGAACATACTCCATAAAGAAGACCAATGGTGGCATAATAGAACAATCTTCCAGTCCCTTATGTAACTCAGAACACAAGTCACAATTGTGTTCTTTAACTCAGTACACAAGTCACAAAGACTAACATTCAACATCCACCTTGACATCCTGGAATCCACCATACATGAACATAACAAATGCAATTGTTGTGACAACAGCTCCAAGCACATCATCTACACATACTCTTTCTCCCCATTTTTATCCAAAACTTGGAAAATACATCCCTCACAGCACCACACCCATGTATTATTCATCCAGATACAACAGTACCCCATTAGAGAGAAGAAAAGATGAAAATACTCATATGCTGATCGATGAGAAATACACTTCTATAAATAGGGAGCAAGGACATAGATAGTAACAAACTATCCTTGAATAAAGAAGCGTTCTTTGTCCAAGATCTTTATGAAATGAGCAAAAACTTATGCACCATTAAATGAGGATCGCACAAAAACAAACCTTGACCAACTAACTTGAACTCCCAAAATAAACGGCCCAATAACAAACACACATGAATAAAACCCGTGTTTCACATTCTTCTGCCAACGCCGTCCACAATTATTCCTAGTTAGGAAACAATACTCACATGTTTTGAAACATGTTTTGACATCACACCATATATTGTCTTATAGAAATACAACAACATGGTTCACACCCTCATTAGTATCCACAAATACACTGCAGATAGCAGCTTTATTCTGTAAGCCTTTTGGACACACAAGGACACTCCTCATCTGGATCACACATGGAATACACACCACAACTAAGTACTAAATATTAACCTGATAAATAAATTACCATACTTAGCAGAACATGTCACAACATGATGTGTAACATCACAAAACCTAATTAAGGTACTACTCCCCTTTAACTTTACAAAACCAGCTGCATAAAATTGTAACACACTCCCCCTATCAAGGATACTACATGCTTATATGCACTTGATGAAAGGAAAACATAAGACACATCTTCATGTCTTCAAGAGCTCACCCTTTGTCAATTCCCAATTGAACATATTCACTTCTTGTACCAAAGCACACCCGATCCCTTATTGGTTTGCTGTTACCACAAACTACACATGCTAAACATCTTTTTGCATGCAGGTTCTGACACTAAGCCTTCACACAGCAATAACTATACAATCCAAACAATAATCATTCAAACTAATTATGAAATTAGAATGAATGTCCACAATCAGACTTCCAAGCAATCAATACCTGATCTAATTCAGTCTACTCTACATGTTTCTTTCAAGACAGGTGTCGCTCCCGGGATTTTCATCCTAGTACAAACGCGAAAGTGGCGCAGAAAAGGTAGAGTCGGCAACCAGGCATTTTTATCTCGAAGGAACGGGAAAGGTAATGCTGCACAAACCTGAGGAAGAAGGAAAGTACAAGGTCCTGCGAACCAAAGATTTGGGTTCGGGAGTCGGTTACGACCTGGGGAGGTATTAGCACCCCAAGTCGTCTGCCGTACTCGACGGGATCCACACTTGCTTGTTTGTTTCAAAGGGTGAGAAATAAGATGTTGTTGAACCAAAGAATTGCTAACTAGAACTAGAATGAGAAAGAGAATCAGAAAGGAAAATGGAAAGAAAGAGGGAAATATAGGGAAAATAAAGAATGTGTTCGAATGGGCCCTACCCCGCTGCCTACGTACCTCATCGGGAAAATGAGGATCAGAGTCGACGTAGTTCGCCAAACTAAGGAGGGAACTATTTGTTTGTGTTTTTTTATGGCTGGAACTATGTATCTCTATGCTCAGGTGTTGCAGGATCGTCTGGTACGAGTGCGTTTATCGTATTGCATGCGAGACAAGTCATCGCAAGTTCGCATTGTGAGTGAATCAAATGAGAAAAAGAAGTTCCCGCAGGATAATTGCGTATTGTTTATTTTTTTGTCTTTTATGAGAAATGTTTTGAATTTGTTTGTGAACATTCTCATACTAAGACCTATCTATCGTGGTAAATACTTACACCTCGCCCCGAAACGGGACGCGCATAAGTACTCCTCAACAAACTCTCATGTCGTATGAGAACATTCAACCTTTATTAGGTATTTTATTATTTTCTTTATGGGATGAGAAAGAATGACTCAAGTGGAAAAAGGGGAAAACTAAGGGACTAAGACACAATCCTAAGTTAGTTATTATATTCAAAAGGTAATCCTAATGGTTTGTGAGGTTTTCTAATCCTAATGAAGAAAGGAGAAGAAAAAAAGAGAATTAGAACTCAACTCACTTCCTAAGGAAGTTAAGTTGGTTCTAAAGAAAGGGAAAAGCCTATGAACAAAGTACCAATATGAAATGTAAGGCAAGTGAAAATTAAATGCATAAGAGATAGGAATGAAGTGAGGCTTACCTCAATCTTCCCCCCTACAAAACAAAAATTAGCATGACAATGCATAGTGAAAGTAAAATCAAAGCATAAAAGCGATTAAGTACCACAAACGTCCTAGAATGGAACTAGGGTTCAAAGTAAGACCCAAGTCTAAATGTGAAGGTACCTAAAGGTTATATGACTTCTAAAGTCATCAGCTACATGCTATAGGTCCCTAGGTATGCTATGATACCTCACAAGATCAAACTATATCAAACTATGTACAAAAAGTTCACCTAAGTTCACCTAAATGCAAGTTAGAGCTTATGGACGAAGTATGAATGCGTATGACTTACAAGCATGAATTAATACATGAAATGAGTATCAAAGTCAGTAGTGAATGCTTATGAATGAGGATGAATGAGCATACCATCATGGATGCAATGGTTTAGTCCTATGGAGCAAGGAAAAGAAGATGTGAGAACAAATGAGCAAACATCGCATAAGATCACAAAGGATGCAAGTTAAGGATGAATTCCATGTGAATATGCATGAGATGATTATGGGTCAGTAGAATACAAGATATGAGATTAAATTAGAGTGCATGAATAACCATATATGATTTCCGCATAATTCATGTTAACAATTAGAGGAGAAGGGAAACTAGTTTAAGTTAAACATATTTCGAATAAGTATGCACTTTGAAACACCAAAATAAACCAAATGAATATGGTTCAAGAAGTGAACTATAACTGGAATTAAGGACATAAAAATGGCCTATAATCAACTCCTAAAAGTTATAAAAAAGTCTCTCAAGCCAATGGCATGAATGCCTTGCTAAATCCTAGGATATGGAGCAAATAAGCACATAATCGGGCCTATAATCTAGGTGACATGAAAAATAACAAAAAGGCTTTAAAAATTATGAAATTAAATCTATGGAATGTTGAAGTCAGTATCTAACATGGTATAAAATGATTTTACAAAATTATTCACCAAAGTGCCAAAACAATTACTTGATGAGCAAGGTAACAAGGTATGATCGCCGAAAAACAACTCCAAAAAGTGGATAAAAAATGACACCAAAAATTATGAAAAAAAATGCCTAAGGAGCATCAAAATGTCACAAATTACAGTGGTTAATCGCACATAAAAATAAGTCTCACACCTATGGAAAAAATGGTTTTTTAGTCCCTTATGTCAATATCATTCCTTTTGGGACAACTTGTGATCAAAAATCCAAATTAATTACTAAAACCCTTCAAATATGGAAACAAAAAATATCAAAAATTAATTAAGAGGATGAGGATCATTAATGAATTGTTCCAGAATTTTATCACACATAAAGCTATTTTTAATAATTGCAACGAAATGGGCAAAAACGGTGTTTTAAGGGAAAGCAAAAGGAATCAGATTCTATTGTCCGTAACCTAATCCCTAAGCTCCGAAATCGACATATAACATCATAAATCACAAATAAATACAGTGCCTCAGGTTGGAGGGCTCAATATGCACCTTAAGTTTTATGATCCTAAGTCACATACTACTAAAATGATGCGTTAAAGTAAAAAAAAAGTCGAAATTACTTACTTGATTGAAGTGACGATTCTTCATATAAAAGAAATCCAAAAACTTCACGCAAGGGCTTGTAATCTCCCATAAGAAAAATAAATTCTTATCTTCCATAATCACTTTGTGATGATCCACCATATCCGAAATCAATCCAATATCGATAAAAAACTCATGAACAACTTACAATAAAATTAATCTAAGACCAACATTAAAAAATCTCGATAAAGTCCTAATTAACAATCAACAAGAAACTAATCAATGGATTAATCCACAAAAATAGTTGACGAGAAAATTAATTAACGATTTTTTATAAGAAAAAAAATTAACAAAAATCTCTAAAACACAAAGAAACAGTGGGTGTAATTAATATCCAGTGGCTGTGAATAGGAAAAAGATTGGCCCAAAGCCCCATAACTCTTAAACAATCCGCTGAAGGGGGTGTCCTTAGTGAAACAAATGGTATGAATAGAGCTTTTATGGAGTCTTGGACCATTTCTCATTTGAAGCCCATAGAAAGGGGTGGTATAATAGGAATTGTGAGGTGCGGAAATGAATCCATGGTCATGGAAGATTTGTTAGGCCCAAACCCGATCTGAACATTAACCCTAAAATGTGAAGAGTGAGATTCCAATACCTACCCACCGCATTTTTCTTCTTTTTCCATGAAAAAACCTTCATCATCCTCACTCTCTTTCTTCTCTCAATGATCTTCCGCCGCCATGGCTTCCTCACCTCATCGTCGTCGGCGTCACACCATCACCCTTTACCTTTGATGCTCTCTAAAGACGTTGCTCCCTGAACCGTCCATCGCCACGACTTTACCTATATCATCTTCATCGCGGTGTCGAAGAAAACGACATAGACTCCGCCGCCGTGACTTCATCATCTTCTGTGAAACCCTCGCCGTTAACAACGACAGTCTCACCATCAAAGAGCAACAACGTCGCCGTCCTGTACTTTCACATACACCGACAACCACACTCAACATTCAATAGACTAAGACTCGATCGTTCCCAATCAGTATCAATGAAAATCAAACCGCGTAATGTCGAAGAATGTGCGGATTATGTAGCGGCGATAATGGCGGATCTATGCCTAGGTACCTCCATTTCTCGCTCACTATACTCTTCTTCTAATCCTTTATGCGTTTTTACTTTTGTGATATCGTTGTTGTTGTGATCATTCTTCTTTCTTGAGATTCTTTGATATGAATTTCTTATTCTTATATTGTAGTTGTTGATGTGAATTGGTGAGGATTCGCCTTTAAACCAATGAAGGTTTTGTGATGTTTGATGAAGATGCGATGGATTCAGGGAGGGTGAAGGTTGGAGCCGATGCAGATTGATGACGATGGATCACAGGTATGATCTTGAATGCGGACTCTTTCGTTATGCTAAGATTCTGCAGTTTCTCCTTCTTCTTGATTACGAAATCTAAATTTATTGTCGATGTTGTTGCGTTCTTGCAGGTTTGTTGTACTCGACAAATGCTTCGTTTAGGTGAGATTGTTGAAAATGGATTGTTGATTAGGAGATTAATTGATATGGATTGATGCCCTGAAGGTAATTCGGTTTGCAGGTATTATTCTTGATTTTCTTCTACTTCTGCGACATTGCCATGTTTGTTCGTGATGACGATGATGCAGGCCTTAATTCTGAATTTGATGATGCTTGGATGATGAAAAGTGATTGTTATGTTATGGAGAAGGATGAAGATTCACAGGAAAATCTTGCGGAAGGATCGATGATGATGATTTGAAGATTTTTTCTGAGATTATCATGGAGATTGGAGGATTGTAGAAGAAGATTGAAGTGCTGAGTTTGAAGAAGAGGGATTGAGAGGTTGAAGAGCTTAGAGATTCTGGTTTTTCGTAACTGTTTTCGGTTAAGAGCTTTTTCTTCCGATATCACCTTTTAACTGATTTTCTGTTGTTAATCTCAGTATTGGTGTAGCTGATTTTTTCCTCATCATTTTATGATTTCCAATAAGCTTAAAGATATTGAAACCCTTATGTTATTTTGTGAGGGTTTTGGTTGGAGTTTTTTTTGTTAGAACCAAAAACTCAGAGATAAAAATGTAATTCTGTTATATTAGAAGTTCGAAGAATGGAACTCCCTCCAAATATGTTATCCCTGCAACTAAATTTTTATAAGTTATTTTGCTGTTTTTCCCTCCAAAGAAATCCCCTGTTATGGGAAAACTTTGTAGTGACATTTATATTTTTGAAATGAATTGAATCTTTCAACTGAGGTTGTGAAAATAACCCATATTTCTTTCCATCCTTATTTTGGTATACATCAATTAGACATCCATATATTATAATAAAATTGGTCATAATGATAATTAAAGGTTGGTAGAAATAATTAAGCTGACCCTCTTCATATTATCCGATATCCAATCGAGATTTCTATTTGGTTTAACTCCCCATTCGGTTTAACTCAAAATTGCACAACTTGTCTTGAGCTTGGATGTGGCTAATTGTTCTCAAAAATCAAATTGAAACCAAACCTTGACTCAACACTTTAACACTGATTATTTGAACCACACTTAGAAACAATTTAAAATATCTCGACGTAAACCTGAACATAGCTTATAATCAACCCATTTCTTGATATGCTTTAACCAACAACTCCAACATAATTGAAACACGGAGGATCACAAATATGATTTTGAATTCATGGCATAGGGTAAGCTTAATCCACTTACGATATTGTACTAACTTTCAAATTAATTTTTAATTCTCATCTTCCATTCATAAATAATTCATATTTCGCGTAAACTAATCGGCCACTGAGAAGATGAGAAATGAGTCTACAATTAGTCTCTTGTATTAGATCCCATCATTTTGTAAGATGTCTGCCTTGATGGACAAGGACCTTAACACACACCAGAATAACATCATGAGGTAGCCCAGATTCAACTTTGGATAAGAAAGTCTTGTTTTTTCTCGAGGCCTCTGAAAATGACCTTGTATCTTAATAGAGGAATGCTTTGTACCCAGATGAATCATGACCAAGAAAGTGCTCATGATAATGTGGATTCAAACCCTTGCTTTGACTCAAGTGTAAGAACTTCAAACCACCAGAGAGTACCTCGATCCCCTGCTTTAAGAGCTATGAAATGCATGATTGTGATTGTTATGAACTAATGAGAAATGCAGATGAATGCGAACATAAACCAGTTAGATGGTAATAAATATGAGGAAAAATTTTGGGGTGTTACAGCTGCCCTTATTCAATCAACTGTAGACTTGAATGGATGATAGCGACATCTTGTAGACATTCAAGGTATGGAGGGATTGAATACTCGAATAAAACCTGGAAATTTGAACTCTGCGGATGAGGAAAATGCCATCTCCCTTTATTGTGTTATTGTTTTTTTTGTTTTGACCTCTGGATAGGTAGCGGAAAATAGAACAAAGGGGAACGAGATCGTTGTACATGAACGGGAGCCCAGGAAAACAGGACCGTTATACAAAACAAGAACCTGCGATATGGCTATTGAGCGAATCAAGCCACAGAATGGGAGCCTGTTGTACAAAACAGGGCTTAAAACGAGACCATTGTTAAAAATGGGACTCAAAGTAACTATTGAGCGAATCAAGCCACGGAAAGGGAGCCTATTATACAAAACAGGGCTTTGAAAACGAGACCATTGTACAAAATGGAACTCAAAATGACTGCTGAGAGAATCAAGCCACGAAAAGGAAGCCTGTTGTACAAAACAGGGCTTAACGACGCGACTGCTGAGCGAATCAAGCCACGAAATGGGAGCCTGTTGTACAAAATAGGGGTTAACGACGCGACTGCTGAGCGAATTAAGCCACGGAATAGGAGCCTGTTGTACAAAACAGGGCTTAACGACGCGACTGCTGAGTGGATCAAGCCACGGAATGGGATCCTGTTGTACAAAATAGGGCTTAATGACGCGACTTCTGAGCGAATCAATCCACGGAATGTGAGCCTATTGTACAAAACAAGGCTTAACGACGTGACTGCTGAGCGAATCAAGCCACGGAATGGGAGCCTGTTGTACAAAACAGGGCTTAAAACGAGACCATTGTACAAAACGGAACTCGGAGGTGAAATGACCAAAACAATGACTTGGAAAGACAAGGATGCCTGGAAAATGGTATAAGTATCCTCTGTGGGGAGTGCTTCGGGTTGCGAAGATGTTCCGGGTCTTATGTAGTATGCCTCAAAACTGGCCAATACTAGCATGCACATGTTTGAATTTATGGCGTAATGCTCCATGATGATGGAAATGCTCCGCTTTGGAGGATGTAAATGTAGTGATGATTATGCATATGCGAAGAGGTCTCCTGATAAGGAGACTGCAAGTATCCCAGGTGGCTTGAATGGGGAGAAATGATGATCACTGCATTGATCGGGTTAATCCTTGTGAGGAGAAAACAACTCTGTGGGGGATAATGTTAATGATACACCAACTCTGAACTGTCATCGTTGCCAAAAATAAATTGGACTTTGAGAAATTGAAGAACGCTGATCCTGTTAGGGCTGAACTTAATTGGGGAGGTACGCTACTCGTTGAACTCTGTTGGGGAAGTGATATCCTTCTGACTTGGCTGAGGAAACACATGCGTTGGTACTATATTAAGGAAGAAAATTGCTGGAGAATCCCTCAAATACACAATCTTCTGCTTGGGGAGAGATGCCAATGAGGATTGGACTTTGGTTGGCAACCTTACTGAGGGAACTACAAACAGAGTTGTGTAAGAAGGAAAGCACCCAGGTTCTTCCATATCTTCACCTCTGTTAGGGACTGAGACACCTCCATGTATTGTTGTATTTAAGAAGCCTCTGGTGGGGATACTCCTTCGTTGAAGGAAAACTCTCTGCTATGGGAGAACATCATCAGCTTTCTGTTGTTATGCTGGGGAAGCTTCAATTTCCAACTCTACTGGGGATGATGGATAATGTCAATGAGAAGGCTTTCTGCTAAAGACAAGAGTTTAAGTTTCCCCTTACTGAGGATGGGATGTGTAAGTCGTCTCATGTTGGGGATGAGAGATGTAAGGCGTCCCGTGCTGGGGATGAGCGAATATAAAGTGTCTCATGATGGGGATGAGAAATATAGAGCCTCTTTTTGTATAAGCACGCCTTCAACCTCGAAGATTTTGATGAAGAAAACACGACACATGTTTTTCAGATCTGCAAAAAGTCAAAAGCTCCAACTGATCAAGCTTCAAGTGTCGCTCCCGATAAATGGGACTAGGCCCAGATAAAGGTACAGACGCGAACGGTCGGCGAGAGGGACAATGAGAACACACAGCAGTGAACTCACTGGAGATGAATAGAGTCGCCAGCTAGGAATTTTTATCCCGGAGGAAAGGTAATGCTGCATAGACCTAGAAAGATACGGATAAGACGGTTTGCGAACCAGAGAGACTGAGAAAGGGGGTTGGTTACAACCTGGGAAGGTATTAGCACCCAGATTGTTCGTCGTACTCGACGGGATCCACGCTTAAAAGATTTGTGTTTTAAAGGGGTAGTGTCAGTGCAATCTGTATATAAAAGAGCTGGAAAAAGATGTACAGGTGTCAGTGTAAAAGAAGTGTGAAGTGCATAAGTGAAGTGTCAGTGTAAGGAAAGAGTATGCTCATGATCATGAGGCTAAGAGAATGATGTTGGAAAGAGGGGGAATATACAGAGACTTTTGTTCGATAACTGTTAAGTTATGCCTACGTATCCTCTCGTGCAATGAGGAAGTCAGAACACCGTAGTTCGACCCAAAGAGACTGAAAGATGAATTGACTTGTGAACTACTTACTTGTCTATGCTCAAGTGTATGACCTGTCTGGCTCAGGTGCAAACTGTCTTGCATTAGACGGAAGAAGCAAGTTCTCGTTTATGAGTGAATGAGATGAGAAAAGAATCCCGAAGGAGACGATTATTGTTTGTTTTTGAGTTTTCAGTCTTTTATTGCTTTTGAGGTTTGTCATAAGTTAATGAGCTTAAGCCTAAACCAATGGGTTAGTAAACTCATCACATCTTCCCTCTGATTAGGGGTAATGAGAGTACCTTAAGTGTGAAGTCAACTTCTCACACTTAATCACCTTTGGTGTAGGATTAAGATCATTAGTCTACTTGTGATTATTTAGATTTTTTGGTGTTTTTGTTTAGTGTTAAGTAATGAGGTTAAGCCATAATCAGGGATTAAACAGACTCATTACACCATCCTAATAGAAGGATAATAGATGAGAATGTTTAAGCTGAGGAAAGCTCCTCAACTTAATCCATGATTAGGGATTAAACTCATGACAGAACAAAGCCTTTATTAAGTGGATTTTATTCAATGGTGAGATGATGAAGTGAATTTTATGGTTTGTAAGACAACTTGAGGGGGACTTGTCCATTAACACTAGGGTTAGTCCTTCTTAACCAGTTAAGGAAGAATTAGAACCCTAATGCAAGGCCCAAGTTACAAGCTTGATGTCTTGATGATTATTAAGTGAGTTGATTAAAGGAGTTAAACACATTAAGGGTTTAACACTTAGGATTAAAGTTATACACTCCATCCTAATAGAAGGATGCAGGCATAAGCTTAATCACAAAGCCTTAAAGCCTTTAGGGTTTAGTCCCTGATTATGAGGTGAGAAGAGAAGACTCAAAAAGAGACACAAAGGTAAAACTAAGTGGGGAGACTAATCAAAACCCTAATCATGATCATGCTTGGTTGTTCCTAAGGTTTGTGAGGTTTACAAGAGAAGATCTTCAAAGGAACCACCAGGAAGCAGATGAAAAGATCAGGAGAAACAAAGTAACTTGCTTCATTCAAGAAGTCAAGTCACTTTGAAGAAAGAAAGTGGGAGAAAAAGAAAGAGCAAGCTCAATCTCAAACACATACAAAACTGCAGCAAGTATGCATAAAAGAGATGAAGAGAAGTTATGAGAAGTGAAGGCAAATTCACTTCTCAAAGCCACTTACCACCTGAAAAGTTAGAAAAGAAATGCAATGCAATGCAAAATGGGATGAGATGACATGATGAGAAACAAAACCAGAAGTACATACATGATGTTAATGATGCTATGAGATGTTACAAACATGAGGCAGCACATGGAAATGATCATACAAGCTCATGAATGCAAATGAAGCAAGTTAGGAACCATGAACATACATGAAAAGTTATGAAGTGCATATGGCATGCAACATGGAAAATGCAAGATGCAATGATCAAACATGCTTCTAACATGTCTTATGATGTCAAATGAATCAAATGGATGCTTGAAATGTCAAGGTAAGTCATGCTATGCAAGCAAATGCAAGATGAATGCATATGGAAACCCAAATTAGGGTTTATGATCAAGGCAGCAAACACAAACCAAAATCAGAAGCAGACAACATTATAAAAAATTGAAAATTCACTCAAAGGACCCCTAATCCTATACTAACTCACTGTCCAAAGGAGAGGTTTCAAATCTCAACCAAATTCAAGTTATGATTTTTCTAAGTTTTCTAGGGTTTTAGGGTTCCTTAACAAGGAAAATGCCAAACAAATGGAAAATGAAAGATCAAATCATGGCCATTTAATCTCACAAACTACATGCTAAACACAATGCAATGCAAAAAGAATCAAGGTCCAACTCTTTAGGGTTAGGCAGCAATGATTTTTGGAAGTTTGGACCAAAATAATGCATAAAAATGATTTTAATTCAATAAAAAATTCTCAAAGTGCATCAAGACCAAAAAATAAATTTGGTTTGAAGGTTGGACAATGTTTCCAAATGTTTTTAAATGCTTCATGAATTTTTTGGTGATTTTTAAATACCTAAAAGTATTTTTAATAAATTAATTTTCATTAATCAATTAAAAATAAACTTTTAAATATTTAAAAATACTTTTTAATGCTAAAAAATAAAAATAAAAATATTTTTGTGTTTTAAAAATTAATGAAACTCTTGACAAAAAATTTCATAATTTTTAAAGCATTTTTTTCTATTTTTAATAAATTGTACAAATTAAATGAGAAAAAGAGAAATTAAAATCAAAATAAATGGAAGTATGCAGGATGGAAGGCTGAGATTGAATCTGGCAGGGAAAGGGTTGACTGCGCGCCAGATCTGATGGATCACATTCAAACTTGGTTAATCTGAATTATTAATTAATTAATTGTGATTAGGGTTTCTAATGGTGAATCTCAGCCACACACACGCGCGCCAAGTCAAACAAGTCCACTGATCCAACGCACGAAATTCAAACTGCCTTAATTACAGGATTAAAACCCTAATCATTTTCAGGTGGCCGGAGAAGACCTCCGGTCGTCTTCTCCGGTGGGAACCCCACTTGAAAATTTCTAAAACTCTCAAAACGTAACTAAAATGAAATCTAAGAACACATAAATGATTCCCACAACCCACTGGATCAAAACCCTAACACAAACACCATTTATATTTCATCAAACACATGAATCGAAACAAAAGAAAAATTAGGGCAAGACTTTCAGAACACGATTACATCCTTATTTTTCCACCATTTTCAAAACCAATGACATCAGAATGATCAGGAGAACATATAGAATCTTTTTAGAACTTAAAAAAGGATTTCTGGAAAAAATGTTCTTGAGCTACCTGAGTTTTGAAGCTTTCAGTTCACAGCTTCCTGGCCTCTCCTCTTTGTGCAATCCACTCCCTTTGATCCCCTGATGATGTCTGGATGCTTAGAAGGAGTTTTTGTTGGCTAGTTTGAGAGGTTGAACAAGTTCTGTTCAATGAAGTGAAGGAATCGTGTTTTGGATTCAGGCTGTTTCAGACAATGGTGAGGGGTTCTTTGTGATCAGGATGATGATTTGAGAAGGTTTGTGAAGTTTGTTTTTATGTTTGTATCTTGTATGAAGAGATTCGAAGGTTTTTGCTCAAGGGAGTGAGAATGAGGATGCTGAGTTCTAGTGTGCTTCAGGCTTGCTTGTTATGTTGCTTGGCTTGCCATTTGTTTGTATAAATTAATCCCATTGGTCAGAGGATGTGACTTGTGCTGCTGTGATAGGTGTAGCTACTTTTGCAAAATGTCCACTCTTGTGTAAGAGAAGCATGGGTTATGTTCTAGGCTAGTACAAGTGGTGTGGGCTGCGCATCATGGTGTGAAGGAAAGGCTAGAATGGTTCAGCCTTGTAGGCAGCAAGTGGATGGAAGTGTGATGATGGTTTTGCAACTTGCTCACTTTTAGTTCACATGGAGATATCTTGCTCCCAAGTCCATGAAACATGTGATCTTTTGGTTCAAATCTGATTTTTAGAACTTGTATGATGCTTGCATATTGGTTTTATATGAACTAGAAGTCACAAATGCCTTGGTACAAAGTTTTTGCAAGTTTCTCATTTGGTGCATATTTTGAAAATTAGTGATTTTTGCCAACTTTGACACACCATAACTTTTGATCCAAAATGAATTAGGTCATGTTATTGTACTTTTTGAAAAGGGAAAGATCTAATCTACAACTTTCATGACCAAAGTTTTTCCATTTGAAGCATTTTTGGATCAAAAAGTAAGGGTTGAAAAAGTTGCATAAAATGACATTTCATTAAAAGTCAACCATGCCCAAAAAAGTCAACTTTGCAAAAACTTGTAATTCTTGAATTTTGTGAACTTAAAACCTCTTCCATGATCAAATAAAGATCTAATACACTCAAAATGATGAAGATCACCCCTTGGTTGGGTCATTGGGGGCCTCAGATGCCCTGATTTTGCACTGACTTGTCTAGAAAGTCAACTCTTGATCAGATGACTTCCCCATGGAATTTCTTCATAAAAATTGATATGCATACTCCCTATACCATATAGAGACCAATAGAAACAAGAATGACCAAAAAATTTGGAGTTATGGCCTATGAAACCAAAACCCTAATTTTAGGTCAACTGCAGTTAAACCTGGCTCTGCATCCATACCAATCCCAGTTCTTGTGACTCTTTGGCATTCTTGACTTTGAGAAGATGTGATATGATACTTGAACACACATAGACCCTTTTGAAGTGATTGATGACCTTTGTAGTGGCTCAAGAAGCTCTTGGATTGCTCAGATCACAAACCCTAGATGCAGATGACTTAGAACCAATGCAATGAATCAAAAATGTGATATGAGATGGTATGATTGAGCTCATGCATATGAAATGATCACAAGCCATGGTGTGAATGGGTGAGGGCAAATTTGGGGTGTTTACAGCTGCCCCTATTCAAACATGAGTTAGCTGTGCAGGTTGTAAGCAACGGCTTAACAGGCAAACAAGATAACTTGTGGTTGAATACCAAAGACAGTCCAAAATTTGCACTCACAGAATGAAGAAGAAAAGGGATATAGATTGTAAAGGAAAATAAAGTATATTGTAAAGTGTGGGCGACGGAGGACGACCGTCGAGCAGAGGACGACTGCTGGGTAAAGAGCAATGACGGGGACGGCCGGCATGCTGGAGAAGTGCGGAAAATAAAGCGATGACGGGGACGGCCGACATGCTGGGGGATAAAAGATATAATGATGGGGACGGCCATCAAGATAAAGCTGTAAAATTCTATGGGGGATTAATGAAACATGACTGGGACGGCCATCAAGTTCATAAAGTAAAGTAACCAACGATGGGGACGGCCATCGGGCTAAATTGATGAAGGACGATCATCAGGAAAAGGAAAAGGGACCACGATGGGGACGGCCATCGGGTTAAAGAAAAAATGAAAAAAAACAGATGATGAGGTACGGTCATCAAAGGTGAAGGACGACCACCTAGCAGGGGACGGCTGCTCTGTTGGGTTAAGATGAGGGACGGTCATCTTAGGTGGAGGACGACCACCTGGCAGGGTACGGCTGCCGAAAATATCACGACATAGGACGAATGCCTGATAAAAGGTCATCGATGGGGACGGCCATCGGACGAGCATGATGGAGGACGACCATCAAGAGGTGGAGGACGACCACCTAGCAGGGGACGGCTGCTCTCAAGGTTTGTCATGACATAGGACGAATGTCAGATAACCCAAAATCAACAATGGGGACGACCATTGGATAAAATGATGAAGGACGATCATCAAGAGGTGGAGGACGACCACCTAGCAGGGGACGACTGCTAAATATCAACGATGGGGACGGCCATCGGATGAGCATGATGGAGGACGACCATCAAGAGTTGGAGGACGACCACCTAGCAGGGGACGGCTGCTCTCAAGGTTTGTCATGACATAGGACGAATGTCAGATAACCCAAAATCAACAATGGGGACGACCATTGGATAAAATGATGAAGGACGATCATCAAGAGGTGGAGGACGACCACCTAGCAGGGGACGACTGCTAAATATCAACGATGGGGACGGCCATCGGATGAGCATGATGGAGGACGACCATCAAGAGGTGGAGGACGACCACCTAGCAGGGTACGGCTGCTCTCAAAGTTTGTCATGACATAGGACGAATGTCAGATAACCCAAAATCAACAATGGGGACGACCATTGGATAAAATGATGAAGGACGGTCATCAAGAGGTGGAGGACGACCACCTAGCAGGGGACGGCTGATAAATATCAACGATGGGGACGGCCATCGGATGAGCATGATGGAGGACGACCATCAAGAGGTGGAGGACGACCACCTAGCAGGGTACGGCTGCTCTCAAAGTTTATCATGACACAGGACGAGTGTCAGATAAAAGGAAAATTTGTTTTGCTGGGGAATAGTAAACACGGACGAGTGTTTATATCCAAGAAACAAAAGGTATAAGTGTTTAGATGCTGTGTATAGATTAAGGATGCGGACGAGCATCCCTAAGACTACGATACGGACGAGTATCGGATAGAAACAAATACTGACACGTGTTCAGAGATGATGATACGGACGAGTATCAACGGGTTAACAAAGAACACGGACGAGTGTTGAATCTGAAAGGACTCTTCTGGGGAATAGTAGACACAGACGAGTGTCTATATTCAGGGAGACGAGAGTGTTTGACACAGTGTATGGATTAAAGATACGGACGAGCATCCTTAAGACTACGATACAGACGAGTATCAGGTAGAAACAAATGCTTGACGCATGTTCAGAGACGATGATACGGACGAGTACCCACTGGTTAACAAAGAACATGGACCAATGTTGAATCTGCGGGGATATAAATGGTGTATATAAGATACGGACGAGTATCTGTATATATGTAACATGAGTAGTGAGTATGAGTATTGTATAGATGAATATTTTAACTGCTGGGGAGAGTGACACTGACAGGTGTCAGGAAAAGAAAAGTATAGTATAAACAAAGTCTCTGATGTACAAAGTATTTATGTTACTGTGCTGGGGATGATGACATGGACGGATGTCAAGGAAATGTATATAGGTATATGTGAGTGCAGAGAGGATGTCTTTGGCTTTCTGCTGGGGATGTGACACGGACGGGTGTCAGGAAGTATCTGTAATACGGGTGGTCTTTGTTTGTAAAGAGTGTTCAGGCGACTTTACCGGGGAATGGTGACACGGACGGGTGCCAAAAGGAGTGTGTACTGGTGCTTGTGAATTGTGAGGCAACTGTTTTTGCTGGGGACTCTGGGGGTAGTTTCTATACGTTGATGAATGGTTATTATTCATAAGTGTTTGATTCAAAACATGGCTTATGATTATGCTATATGTTTGACTTTTGCCGTAATGCCCCGTATTAAACGGAATGCTACGCTTCGTGGGTGAACATGATGCGAATGCTATGATTATGCAAAGGATACCAAACCGGGATTCGGATCCCGTTGCTGCGAAGATCTCTGGCCGATCTGCTTGAAGTGGACATCCCAGCTGGGGGTGAGATCATTGATTGATCTGGTGAGGTGCATCTGCTTGGGGAAATAGGCCCATGATAGACCTATTCCAGTGAATGAGGGACCCAGCTGGGGTTTGTAGAAGCTTTCCGTACTCTATTGTGACTCCTTCATGCGTTGCTCTTCTGGATAGAGGCTGGAACTTTGTGGGGAGATGGTTCCCTGGTTTTTGTATTCTGTTGAGGAAAAGTGATTGGCAACTCGGATGGGAGAAGCAACAAGTGGCAAATCAGCTGGGGGAAGTTTATCGGTGACAACTCAGCTGGGGAGAAAGCACCTCAGGTGCTGAGAATAAGTGTTGATTTGTCAGCTTGCTGGGATGACGCTTTCATGCCCCAAGTTGTGCTTTGGCTACCTGCAATCCTGCAAAGATAGAGAAACGCACAAGTGATCCCGAGGTATCCTTTACTGGATTCCGTTTCAGGAACTTAGACACTTCTGTGAGTAAGTATATTTCCTGCAAGCATGCGACTTTATATTTGAAGATAAACATCTGTATTTTATGCAATCAATTTTTCTTTGAGACATCAGACACTTTTTTGCAAATAAAAATGTACAAAACGAGACATGACTGAAAATCTGATTTTATTAATCCATATGCCCTGAATTGGCGAGATACAGTCAAAGTAACAAATCCCCCTGGAATGAGGAGATTGTTACAAATTGAGAAACAAAATGCTGGCAATGTTGACGACGCTTTAAGGAGCTTCCCTTTGCTATGACTCGTATGACTTTTGACGTTCTTTTCGCCTCGCTTTCTGAAGAAGGTTGATTCTGATTGAAGCTTGATCCTTTCGAAGCTTACCAAGTTGTAGGTGATACAGACGAATTCAGAATGCAGTTGTCCGCTTATTCCCTTATTTTGCATGGATCGCCCTTTCGGGTTTTCAATCCATCGGGATACCCATTTTTGCCTGAGTTGTCCAATGTGGCTTTTCAACTCAGCGGGTGTACATTTTTTGTTTATTTTCCCTTATTTTTGCCCGAGTCTTTTATTCTGTTTTTGACTCGCCGGGATGCCCTATTTTTGCCTGGACTTTCATTCTATTTTTATGTCCAGCGGGTCATTTTATGCGAAGTATTTTTTAACTGCATCTGAATTCACAGGGGACGGGAAGTCTTCACCATCCATGGTACTGAGCATGAGTGCCCCACCTGAGAAAACTTTCTTTACTACAAATGGTCCTTCATAATTCGGAGTCCATTTGCCCCTGTGGTCTGTATGAGGAGGGAGGATTCTTTTCAGCACAAGATCTCCTACTTGGTACTCTCGATGCCTGACTTTCTGATCGAAGGCTCTCTTCATTCTTTTCTGATACAACTGCCCATGACAGATTGCAGCCAGTCTTTTCTCTTCAATCAGACTCAGTTGCTCGTACCGGGATCGGACCCATTCTGCTTCGTTCAGCTTAACATCCATCAGTACTCGTAGAGAGGGTAATTCAACTTCAACAGGTAGGACCGCCTCCATACCATACACAAGTTGATACAGTGTTGCCCCAGTGGATGTCCTGATTGACGTGCGGTACCCATGCAAAGCAAATGGCAGCATTTCATGCCAGTCTTTGTAAGTGACTACCATCTTCTGCACAATCTTCTTGATATTCTTGTTAGCTGCCTCAACAGCGCCGTTCATCTTTGGCCTGTAAGGAGAAGAATTGTGGTGTTGGATCTTGAAGTCCCGGCATAACTCAGCCATCATCTTATTGTTTAGACTGGAACCATTATCAGTAATGATTCGCTCGGGAACTCCATACCGACAGATGATATCTCTCTTCAGAAATCGGGCTACCACTTGTCTTGTGACATTTGCATATGAGGCTGCTTCAACCCACTTGGTGAAATAATCAATGGCGACCAGGATGAATCTGTGGCCATTTGAAGCAGTTGGCTCAATCTTGCCAATCATATCAATGCCCCACATGGCGAAGGGCCATGGTGAAGACATTGTGTTCAAAGGATTGGGAGGTACATGCACCTTGTCTGCATAAATCTGGCATTTGTGGCATTTCCTGGCATAAGCACAACAGTCTGCATCCATTGTGATCCAGTAATAGCCTGATCTTAACAGTTTCTTAGCCATGGCATGCCCTCCAGCATGGGTACCAAAAGATCCTTCGTGCACTTCATGCATCAACAAATCTGCTTCCGTCTTGTCAACACATCTGAGGAGTACCATATCAAAGTTCCTTTTGTATAAAGACCCATCAGTGTTCAAAAAGAAACTACCAGCAAGCCTTCTCAAAGTCTTCTTATCATTGGAAGATGCCCCAGGTGGGTATGTTTGATCCTCCAAGAAGCATTTAATGTCATGGAACCAAGGCTTATTATCTGTGACAACATCTGCTGCAAATACATACGCTGGTCTGTCGAGTCTAGATACTGAAATCTGAGGTACAAAGTTGGCAGTTTGAACTTTGATCATGGACGAAATGGTAGCCAGAGCATCTGCAAACTGATTCTCGTCCCGAGGGATATACTCAAGTTTGACCGTTGTGAAGAAAGTCAGTAACCTCCTTGTATAATCCCTGTAAGGTATCAGATGATCCTGGTGTGTGTACCATTTTACGTTGGTTTGATTAACTACCAGAGCTGAATCTCCGAATACAGTCAATGTCTTGATCCTGAGGTCAATGGCTTCCTCAAGACCCATGATGCAAGCTTCGTATTCAGCTTCGTTGTTAGTGCAGTTGAAAGTGAGTTTTGCCAAGAAAGGCATGTGAACCCCTTTAGGTGTAATGAGTACTGCACCAACACCACGACCGTTCATATTAACAGCCCCATCAAACATCATAGTCCATTCTTCTTCCGGGTCAGGCCCTTCAGTGTGAACAGGCTCTTCATGATCTTTTGCTTTTATGAACATGATGTCTTCATCAGGGAAGTCAAATCTCATAGGCTGGTAATCATCAATAGGTTGCTCAGCAAGATATTCAGACAATACACTGCCCTTGATAGCTTTTTGAGAAGTGTATTGGATGTCATATTCCGTAAGGATCATTTGCCATCTTGCAACCCGTCCGGTAAGTGCTGGCTTCTCAAATATGTACTTAACTGGGTCCATCTTTGAGATCAATAAGGTAGTGTGGGTCAACATATACTGTCTTAGTCGGCGAGCAGCCCACACTAAAGCACAGCAAGTTTTCTCGAGCAGTGAATAACGTTGTTCACAGTCGGTAAACTTTTTGCTTAGGTAGTATATTGCATACTCTTTTCGACCAGACTCGTCATGCTGGCCCAACACACACCCCATCGACTCTTCTAATACTGTCAAGTACATAATCAGAGGTCTTCCTTCAACTGGAGGCATAAGGATCGGAGGTTCTTGTAAGTATTCCTTGATCTTGTCAAAAGCCTTCTGGCAGTCTTCGTTCCATCTGACCGTCTGTTCTTTTCTCAATAGCTTGAACAAAGGCTCACAGGTTGCCGTAAGGTGAGATATGAACCGTGAAATGTAGTTCAATCTACCTAGAAACCCTCGAACTTCTTTCTCAGTTTTCGGTGCAGGCATCTCTTGAATAGCTTTGACTTTATCAGGGTCAACTTCAATCCCTTTCTCGCTTACAATAAATCCCAGCAACTTACCGGATCGCACCCCGAATGTGCATTTGTTGGGGTTCAACTTCAGTTGGTACTTCCTCAGACGCTTGAACAGTTTCAGCAGATTTACCAGGTGATCTTCTTCAGTAAGGGACTTGGCGATCATGTCATCCACATAACATTCTATCTCTTTATGGATCATATCGTGGAATAATGTCACCATAGCCCGTTGATACGTTGCACCAGCATTCTTCAGTCCGAATGGCATCACTTTGTAACAGAACGTGCCCCAGGGTGTGATGAATGTTGTCTTCTCCATGTCTTCAGGTGACATCTTGATCTGATTATATCCTGAAAATCCGTCCATGAAGGAGAATACCGAGAACTGAGTTGTATTATCTACCAATACATCAATGTGAGGTAATGGGAAGTCATCTTTCGGGCTAGCTCTGTTCAGATCCCGGTAGTCAACACACATCCTCACCTTGCCATCCTTCTTAGGCACAGGTACTATATTAGTAACCCACGGCGGGTAGCTAGTTACAGCAAGGAACCCGGCGTCCCATTGCTTTTGTACCTCTTCTTTGATCTTCATTGCCATATCTGGGCGAGTACGGCGCAGCTTCTGTTTAACCGGTGGGCATTCTTCTCTTAAAGGAAGCTTGTGCACAACAATATCGGTGTCCAACCCTGGCATGTCTTGATAAGACCAAGCAAACACATCCACATATTCTTGAAGCAGATCAATCAGTTGTCTCTTCACTGAGTCTTGTAGGCAGGCCCCGATTTTAACCTCTTTCATGTCTTCCTCTGTACCAAGATTAATTGTTTCGACCTCCTCCTGATGAGGAGTGATGACCTTCTCCTCTTGTTTCAACAACCTAGCTAGCTCTTCAGGAAGCTCGTAATTTTCTTCAACCCCTTCATCAGCTTGATTGATTGGATTGTCAAAGTCATACGAAGTCATAACTGTGTTGTTGTCGGTGCTGTCTGGAAGGCATTCTCTGCAAGGGTTCAGTTTGTTCATTTTAGTGATTTAATTTTAATCTTGTTTAGAAAAGTGAAATAAAGTTATCATTTTGAAAACATCGCCATTTATTTTTTGTACAAAAAGAAAAATGGAAAGACAGTGAGCGGGAAAGAAAAAGACTCATTTGCAAAAAGATGTCTGATATTTCATTGATTAATCTTGTCGCACAAAAAAGTACGGATGGCCCGATTACAAAATGAGTCTTGTCATCTTGGGCAAGATGAAAGACTTTGATGCATGCTATAAAAATACAGGAAATAATAATTACTCTGCATGAGTAACTCTTATAATTCCCTGGGAAGACCAGTTTGAGATACTGCTCCCCGGGATCTTCGGACGAATCCAATTCTCCAGACTGCGTTCTTCTTCCAACTCGTCTTCCAAATTGTTGATAGCATCAGGGGTGAGCATCCCCCACTGACAAAACCGAGCTTCTCAGCAGCCTCTGCTTGACTTTGTTGAGTTGGTCTGTAACCCAACCCAAATTTGTCCATCTTCTCCTCCACAGATAAGACCTTGCCCCAGCCTTGGGCAGTTCCTTCTTCAACAACCTTCCGGGCTTGTTGGTAAGATGACATGGAAATTCCAGGTACAGCAGATGTTTCATTCACATTCAAAGCCTCAAACCCTTGACTCATCGTTTCATGGATCTCCCCATCCATCTCAATGTATTTGTAGGTAGCCAGGTGGCTGACAAAAATATCCTCCTCTCCACAGATTGTAACGACTTGACCCTCCCACTCGAATTTTAACTTCTGGTGAAGGGTTGAGGTCACGGCGCCAGCGGCGTGAATCCATGGCCTACCCAATAAACAGCTGTAGGCGGGCTGAATATCCATCACGTAGAAGATCGTTTTGAAAGTTTGTGGGCCAATCGTTACAGGCAGCTCAATTTCTCCCAGAACCGATCTCTTAGAACCATCAAAGGCTCTTACTACCAGGTTACTGGGACGCAATGCTAATCCTTCATACTCTAGCTTCACAAGGGCCTTTTTAGGTAAGACATTGAGGGATGACCCTGTGTCTACCAGCACATGGGAAAGGACTGCACCTTTACATTCCATGGTGATGTGCAAGGCCTTGTTATGATTGCGGCCTTCCGTAGTCAAGTCAGTGTTGGTAAATCCTAGCCCATTGCTAGCAGTAACATTTCCAACCACAGTTTCCAACTGATTGACGGTGATCTCTTCAGGCACGTAAGCTGCGTGCAAGACTTTGAGTAGTGCATTCCGATGGGCTTCGGAGCACATAAGCAATGACAGGATAGAGATCTTGGATGGCGTCTGGTGAAGCTGGTCCACTATTTTGTAATCACTCTTCTTGATGATTCTCATGAACTCATCAACTTCTTGATCAAAGGGTGTTTTCAAAGCTTCCTTAACAGCTGGATCTTCCTGCACCAGGCTCTTCCCCTTTGCCTTGGCAGCAGCTTCTGCTTCGGCAGTGGGTCTTTGAATTTGTGGAGCAAAGAGACGTCCGCTTCGAGTGAAGCCTCTGCCTCCTCCCACATTGTCTATTTGTGGTGCAGGGGTTGATGATTCAAGAGTGATTCTTTGTCCTTCGCAGTATAGATCAGCACCGTAATGCCAGGGGATGGCGTTACTGTTTTCATAAGGTATCGACCCGGGCACTGTGACAGTGACTGGACTGATGGCAGCTGCAGAAGGGACTGTGATAGTCTGTGGATTATAGTATATTGTGACCGGTGCTCTGATGGGAGTAGCACTTTCTGAGTTGTAGGCAGAATCGTTCTCAGGATCATAATAAATTGTAACAGTTGAGACATCTTCATTGTTTGCTGCTGATGTTGTAGGAGACATTGTTGGAAGGATGGGTGTTGTTGTTGTAGGAGATTCAAAATGAAGTGGTGCTGAAGTTGTAGAAGGAATGTTTGCTGATATCTGGTCAGTTGAAATGACAGATGAAACATTTGTTGATGAAGCTGAAGAGTTGTCGGGAACAATGGTTGTTGCAGTTGTAGGAGATACCGGAATTGTTGCTGATGAGGTTGCTGGATTTGTTGGAATTGGTGTTGTAATTTGAAGCAGGCCACTCTGGATTAGACCATCTATGCCATCCCTCAAGTTATCACAGCCATTCACTGAAATGTTGCAGTAAGCACACCCTAGCTCGCATCCCGGGAACATTTGACATTCGAGGAGTTGAGCCTTGATCTCCACCAACGGTGTCCGAATCTGACCCACACTGGTTATTAAATAAGACGGCTTGTCTTCTTCAATAGCATTGATTCTGGGACCTCCGTGGTGTGGCATAGGGTTTTTGTTAACATTTGGTGGTGGTGCAAAATTCAGAGCCTTGGAGTCTACCAGGTCTTGTACCTTCATGTGCAAAGCTCTGCACTTCTCTGTACTATGGCCAGGTGCATTTGAATGAAAAGCACATCTGGCGCTGGAGTCATAATTCCTGGGCAGACTATTAGGATCTGGAGGGGCCAATGTCCTTAGCTCAACTAGGTTGAGTTTCAGGAGTTGTGGCAGCAATGTTGCATAAGGCATAGGGATCGGATCGATCACCCTGTTGGCCTGAGAAGGTATCTGTTGGAATGGTCTCTGCTGGTTGTTGTTGTTGGTGTTACTGTTGTTGTAATTCCTTGGAGGGTACTGAGTTTGTTGCTGGTACTGAGGTTGTTGCTGATAATTTTGTTGCTGATAATTTTGTTGCGGTGGTTGATAAGCTGGTTGAGGATGAATTGGAGCAGGAATGGTGACTGCTGCCACAGACCTATGAACATATTGAGGCCTGCCCCTGTTGGTGTGGATAGCATTGGTCTCACCAGTTCTTCTTGGGCCTACAAAAGGCTTCCTTGTATTGCTGGATGAGCTGGCACCGTTGTCAGAAATTTTTCCCATCTTTAACAGGCTCTCAATTCTTTCCCCAGCTATGACAACATCTGCAAAGCTAGTGGAAGAGAAGGCAGCTAGCCTGTCAATGTATGTTCCTTGGAGGGTGTTCATAAACATATCTGCCATTTCCCTCTCTGACATAGGTGGCTGAACAGCAGCAGCCAATTGGCTCCATCTCTGGGCATATTCTCGGAAGCTTTCTCTTGACGACTGTGACATTCCCATTAGGAGGGTCCTGTTGGGTGCCATGTCTAAGTTGTACTGATACTGTCTGATAAAGGCCTCTGCCAGGTCCTTCCAACACCTGATAGTTGCTCTCGTCAGATGAGAGTACCATTCTCTTGAAGCTCCCGTCAAGCTATCCTCAAAATAGAACATCCAGAGCTTCTCGTCCATGGTATAGGCCTTCAGCCTCCCCAGAAATGATTGTAAATGGGTCCGGGGGCATGAAGTCCCGTTGTATTTTTCAAAACAAGGAGGCTTAAACTTATGGGGGATCCTGACCCCGTCTACCAAGCCCATGTCCATAACGTCAAAACCCAAAGAGTTTTGAGACTCTAAGGATCTTAATTTCTCAGCTATCTCATCCAGCCTTCTATCATAAGCTTCCTCCCCAGCTCCCATCACTGTGAACTGATCTTCCTGGGGGTCTTCTTGCAGCACCCTGCATGCAGTGGCAGTCCCTTGAACATTTGCAGGAATGTTGATTTCTGGATGGAGGTGGGGTCCAAACACAGGGGGATTGACATGAGGTTGAACCCTCTCGTTGTTGCTTGTGCCAGCAGTCCCTACATGGGGTTCTTCCTGATTCTTCCTTTCTACCATGGCTCTCAATCTCTCTTGGCTCTGAGCCATATTGTTCATCACCTCCATAAATTGTGTCATCCGAGTCCTCATTTCTAGCCTCTCATTGGCCATTTGGTTTCTGACCTCTGTAAGGTCCTGCTATACCTGATCCATTTGTATGCCCGGAAGATTGTTGCGGGTTGGATATCTATGTGGACGGTTGAGTGGGAACACACGTCGTCGAGCAATAGTTCCTGACATCACAACAGAGTTAGTAACAAACAATCAAAAACCTACAAAACAAGGTAAAAGGTTAGTATGCAATGCAGTTATGCTTATTTGTTTCCAAGGTATCCGGCTTGGCACTTGGTTTTGACCTTTCCAGACCCTCGAGGATGCTTGATGTTGCTTTGAAGAATTCAGATAAAACCAAACAACACATATATTACAAAAAGGTAAATGATACATAACTGGTCTTTTTACAATACATGCCCCATGAGGGGTCAAAAATACAACATAAAGAAAAGTACACGAAATGAAAGCAACAACAAGCAAAAGTCAAACACCAAGACCAAACTCATCCTCCTGAACTTCCTTGAGAAGTGCTTCAGTCATAGGATCAGCTGGACGCTCTGTAAGATTCCTGATAAGGAGATTCCTGGTAGTAACAGCTGCAGTTATCTTCTTGCGTTGACTCTGGTCCTTTGACCTCTTCACACCAGCTCTAATCTTCAGCTCTGAGATCTCCCTCTGGGCTGCTGCCAGGGCTTCCTGTTGCTCTTTTGCACTAGCTTCCAGCTGCTCAATCTTATCCTGAGTCCTCTTATCTTCCAGAGTACGGGCCTCGGTGATTCTGACCCACCTAGCTTGACTCTCCTTCAGATACAAATCAGTCCTGGCCTTCTGGAACTGGGCTTCCTTGCAGGCATTCTTCAAGATCTGTTCTCCAGCCCTAGACTTCTTAATGTAATCCTCAGACTTCTCAATTCTAGCCAAATACTCCACTTTCAGCTTTTCCAACCTTTCAATATCCAATTTTCCATCACTCCTCTCCCAGAGGGTCTTCTGTAGAGCTTGAGTCAGTTTCCCATTTCTCTCTTTCAATTTCTCAAACTCCTCTAAGCTGACAGTTGCTGGAGGTGGTGTTGTGGAGGGTCCAGGCATATCTTCAATAGTAAAGGGCATCCCAGAAAATTGAGCCCTGGCATGGGACCAATCATAGCATTGTGCTGATGCCACATTGTTGCACTTCCCCAGGATGGTTACCCCCTTTGTCTGCACATTGTCCCAAGCCCAGGCTGCCTGCCTGACAACAGCCAGATTAGGCTTGATTTCAACATAAAGGGTCTTAGTCAGATCCTGTGCCCTAGGAGGATGGACTAATGCATAACCCAGCTGCCTTTTGAATAACAGAGGGTTGTAATTGATGCACCCTTTCACCCCAATCAGAGGCACATTGGGAAATTGTCCACAACTTGTAATGATGTCTCTGCCCTTAGTACTCTGAGTACACCATCTGATATCATCTGAGGTTAGAGCAACAAGCCTCCTAGCCCAGTTCTTCTGCTGGTGAGGGTTCAAGAATGCATCAGTCTTTGGCAGATGTTTGAGCAGCCAAGTATAGAACAAAGGAGCACAACATCTCACTAATCTTCCCCTTTGCTTTTCATTCCTTTGATGGACAGAGTAGTAAAGATCTCCCAGTAAGGTGGGCACTGGGTTTCTCAGGATGAAAAGATGGATTGCACTCTTGCTAACAAACCTAGGCTCATCTGCAAAAAGAATGACCCCATATATGCTAAGGGCCAACAGAGCACAGACTGCCTTCCACTCCCCCAGGGAGGCCTTCACACTAGCCTGAGAAGTCAAGAAATCCAGATGGAAACCAGAGATTCCAGCTTTAGATGTCAAATTCTGCCCAATCAGAACTGGTTCCAGATGTAATGCTTTTTCTATCTCCTCATTACTTGGGAAAGCCATCTCAGGGTTGAAAGGGATTCCACCCCTGATGGGTACACCAACCAATGATGAATATTCCTCCAACAATGGTCCCAACTGAAAGTTCTGAAATGTGAAGCACCTCAGAGGAGGATCATAGAACTGTAGGCAAGTATGTATCAAGCTCCTCTATGAAGGGTCCAAATCCATAACCACATCAAGGATTCCTCCATAATGTTCTCTAAAAAGTGGTATATGGTCTGGAGTAATCAGGGTCTGAATCCTCCTGATGCTGGCTAACTCAGGTTCAAAGAAGTGATAGGAGATGTTACTTTTCTTAGGTGCCATGTTTTTGAAGAAGATATAAGACAAATGCTGCTGATGACACTGGTGATGCAGGTGACTGGAGCAAATAGCTGATAACTGGAGTAGATGCTGATGAAGATAGGCCTATGCTGACGATGGGGTCAAAACCAAGTCAAAATGATAGGATGGATACCCTGAAAAACAAATAACCACATGTTAAAATGATGCAATGAGTATGTATGCAAATGATATGCAAGGGTTTGTGACTGAGCTGGATCCGATCAAGTGCTCTGATAAAAGTCCAAGTGTGTTCAAGAAATCCAGATGGAGGTCTATAAGTCCAGTAACCAAGGTGGGGGACTCAAATAAAGAGTCACATGTCCAGGGTTTTAGAATCACAAGAACTGTTCCAACATGGAGTATTCTTAATCAAAACAAAGTAGCAGGGTATGCTGAGGTTAAGGGTACCTGCAAACCTGTAAACAGCCCAACCCCCTCACAGGTGGTGTTCTAAAACAAGGATCCTCAGACTTGGATCAGTTATGAGAAGTGTAAACACTTCTAACCCGGAGGTACAGTGTTTACAATAACCATAAAAAATCCTCCTCTAATTCACCTCAGTTTCTGAAGGTCAATACTAAAGGTCATCCAAACTTAGCAGGCTTCCCAGATAGCCCTAGTACTGCAGGAAATCTGCAACACAGAGTTCTCAAGAAGAAACCCATATCTGAAACGTGTTTCATATTCCCGCACCAGACCGAGATGGAATGGGAAAGAATATGAACCACTCTAGCCTAGGTGTCACTCAGGTCCCAGGTATAGGACCTTAACTCTCAATAGAACCCCACCCACCAAAGCAAAACCAGATCCAGCCAGACAGCATGACAGTATGATATATGTAAAGCTATAAATAAAGCAAATAAACAAGTGTACATAAAGCAGTAAAAAAATAAAACAAATATACAAGCACAAGTAGCACATAACACCCCAGTAAACACAAATCAATCAAGCGCTAGGAGGAACCCACAAAAAGAACCAGAAGCCCTGGTTACAGTATAAGGCTCCCCAGCAGAGTCGCCAAGCTGTCGCTCCCGATAAATGGGACTAGGCCTAGATAAAGGTACAGACGCGAACGGTCGGCGAGAGGGACAATGAGAACACACAGCAGTGAACTCACTGGAGATGAATAGAGTCGCCAGCTAGGCATTTTTATCCCGGAGGAAAGGTAATGCTGCATAGACCTAGAAAGATACGGATAAGACGGTTTGCGAACCAGAGAGACTGAGAAAGGGGGTTGGTTACAACCTGGGAAGGTATTAGCACCCAGATTGTCCGTCGTACTCGACGGGATCCACGCTTAAAAGATTTGTGTTTTAAAGGGGTAGTGTCAGTGCAATCTGTATATAAAAGAGCTGGAAAAAGATGTACAGGTGTCAGTGTAAAAGAAGTGTGAAGTGCATAAGTGAAGTGTCAGTGTAAGGAAAGAGTATGCTCATGATCATGTGGCTAAGAGAATGATGTTGGAAAGAGGGGGAATATACAGAGACTTTTGTTCGATAACTGTTAAGTTATGCCTACGTATCCTCTCGTGCAATGAGGAAGTCAGAACACCGTAGTTCGACCCAAAGAGACTGAAAGATGAATTGACTTGTGAACTGCTTACTTGTCTATGCTCAAGTGTATGACCTGTCTGGCTCAGGTGCAAACTGTCTTGCATTAAACGGAAGAAGCAGGTTCTCGTTTATGAGTGAATGAGATGAGAAAAGAATCCCGAAGGAGACGATTATTGTTTGTTTTTGAGTTTTCAGTCTTTTATTGCTTTTGAGGTTTGTCATAAGTTAATGAGCTTAAGCCTAAACCAATGGGTTAGTAAACTCATCACATCTTCCCTCTGATTAGGGGTAATGAGAGTACCTTAAGTGTGAAGTCAGCCTCTCACACTTAATCACCTTTGGTGTAGGATTAAGATCATTAACCTACTTGTGATTATTTAGATTTTTTGGTGTTTTTGTTTAGTGTTAAGTAATGAGGTTAAGCCATAATCAGGGATTAAACAGACTCATTACACCATCCTAATAGAAGGATAATAGATGAGAATGTTTAAGCTGAGGAAAGCTCCTCAACTTAATCCATGATTAGGGATTAAACTCATGACAGAACAAAGCCTTTATTAAGTGGATTTTATTCAATGGTGAGATGATGAAGTGAATTTTATGGTTTGTAAGACAACTTGAGGGGGACTTGTCCATTAACACTAGGGTTAGTCCTTCTTAACCAGTTAAGGAAGAATTAGAACCCTAATGCAAGGCCCAAGTTACAAGCTTGATGTCTTGATGATTATTAAGTGAGTTGATTAAAGGAGTTAAACACATTAAGGGTTTAACACTTAGGATTAAAGTTATACACTCCATCCTAATAGAAGGATGCAGGCATAAGCTTAATCACAAAGCCTTAAAGCCTTTAGGGTTTTGTCCCTGATTATGAGGTGAGAAGAGAAGACTCAAAAAGAGACACAAAGGTAAAACTAAGTGGGGAGACTAATCAAAACCCTAATCATGATCATGCTTGGTTGTTCCTAAGGTTTGTGAGGTTTACAAGAGAAGATCTTCAAAGGAACCACCAGGAAGCAGATGAAAAGATCAGGAGAAACAAAGTAACTTGCTTCATTCAAGAAGTCAAGTCACTTTGAAGAAAGAAAGTGGGAGAAAAAGAAAGAGCAAGCTCAATCTCAAACACATACAAAAATGCAGCAAGTATGCATAAAAGAGATGAAGAGAAGTTATGAGAAGTGAAGGCAAATTCACTTCTCAAAGCCACTTACCACCTGAAAAGTTAGAAAAGAAATGCAATGCAATGCAAAATGGGATGAGATGACATGATGAGAAACAAAACCAGAAGTACATACATGATGTTAATGATGCTATGAGATGTTACAAACATGAGGCAGCACATGGAAATGATCATACAAGCTCATGAATGCAAATGAAGCAAGTTAGGAACCATGAACATACATGAAAAGTTATGAAGTGCATATGGCATGCAACATGGCAAATTCAAGATGCAATGATCAAACATGCTTCTAACATGTCTTATGATGTCAAATGAATCAAATGGATGCTTGAAATGTCAAGGTAAGTCATGCTATGCAAGCAAATGCAAGATGAATGCATATGGAAACCCAAATTAGGGTTTATGATCAAGGCAGCAAACACAAACCAAAATCAGAAGCAGACAACATTATAAAAAATTGAAAATGCACTCAAAGGACCCCTAATCCTATACTAACTCACTTCCCAAAGGAGAGGTTTCAACTCTCAACCAAATTCAAGTTATGATTTTTCTAAGTTTTCTAGGGTTTTAGGGTTCCTTAAAAAGGAAAATGCCAAACAAATGGAAAATGAAAGATCAAATCATGGCCATTTAATCTCACAAACTACATGCTAAACACAATGCAATGCAAAAAGAATCAAGGTCCAACTCTTTAGGGTTAGGCAGAAATGATTTTTGGAAGTTTGGACCAAAATAATGCATAAAAATGATTTTAATTCAATAAAAAATTCTCAAAGTGCATCAAGACCAAAAAATAAATTTGGTTTGAAGGTTGGAAAATGTTTCCAAATGTTTTTAAATGCTTCATGAATTTTTTGGTGATTTTTAAATACCTAAAAGTATTTTTAATAAATTAATTTTCATTAATCAATTAAAAATAAACTTTTAAATATTTAAAAATACTTTTTAATGCTAAAAAATAAAAATAAAAATATTTTTGTGTTTTAAAAATTAATGAAACTCTTGACAAAAAATTTCATAATTTTTAAAGCATTTTTGCTATTTTTAATAAATTGTACAAATTAAATGAGAAAAAGAGAAATTAAAATCAAAATAAATGGAAGTATGCAGGATGGAAGGCTGAGATTGAATCTGGCAGGGAAAGGGTTGACTGCGCGCCAGATCTGATGGATCACATTCAAACTTGGTTAATCTGAATTATTAATTAATTAATTGTGATTAGGGTTTCTAATGGTGAATCTCAGCCACACACACGCGCGCCAAGTCAAACAAGTCCACTGATCCAACGCACGGAATTCAAACTGCCTTAATTACAGGATTAAAACCCTAATCATTTTCAGGTGGCCGGAGAAGACCTCCGGTCGTCTTCTCCGGTGGGAACCCCACCTGAAAATTTCTAAAACTCTCAAAACGTAACTAAAATGAAATCTAAGAACACAGAAATGATTCCCACAACCCACTGGATCAAAACCCTAACACAAACACCATTTATATTTCATCAAACACATGAATCGAAACAAAAGAAAAATTAGGGCAAGACTTTCAGAACACGATTACATCCTTATTTTTCCACCATTTTCAAAACCAATGACATCAGAATGATCAGGAGAACATATAGAATCTATTTAGAACTTAAAAAAGGATTTCTGGAAAAAATGTTCTTGAGCTACCTGAGTTTTGAAGCTTTCAGTTCACAGCTTCCTGGCCTCTCCTCTTTGTGCAATCCACTCCCTTTGATCCCCTGATGATGTCTGGATGCTTAGAAGGAGTTTTTGTTGGCTAGTTTGAGAGGTTGAACAAGTTCTGTTCAGTGAAGTGAAGGAATCGTGTTTTGGATTCAGGCTGTTTCAGGCAATGGTGAGGGGTTCTTTGTGATCAGGATGATGATTTGAGAAGGTTTGTGAAGTTTGTTTTTATGTTTGTAGCTTGTATGAAGAGATTCGAAGGTTTTTGCTCAAGGGAGTGAGAATGAGGATGCTGAGTTCTAGTGTGCTTCAGGCTTGCTTGTTATGTTGCTTGGCTTGCCATTTGTTTGTATAAATTAATCCCATTGGTCAGAGGATGTGACTTGTGCTGCTGTGATAGGTGTAGCTACTTTTGCAAAATGTCCACTCTTGTGTAAGAGAAGCATGGGTTATGTTCTAGGCTAGTACAAGTGGTGTGGGTTGCGCAGCATGGTGTGAAGGAAAGGCTAGAATGGTTCAGCCTTGTAGGCAGCAAGTGGATGGAAGTGTGATGATGGTTTTGCAACTTGCTCACTTTTAGTTCACATGGAGATATCTTGCTCCCAAGTCCATGAAACATGTGATCTTTTGGTTCAAATCTGATTTTTAGAACTTGTATGATGCTTGCATATTGGTTTGATATGAACTAGAAGTCACAAATGCCTTGGTACAAAGTTTTTGCAAGTTTCTCATTTGGTGCATATTTTGAAAATTAGTGATTTTTGCCAACTTTGACACACCATAACTTTTGATCCAAAATGAATTAGGTCATGTTCTTGTACTTTTTGAAAAGGGAAAGATATAATCTACAACTTTCATGACCAAAGTTTTTCCATTTGAAGCACTTTTGGATCAAAAAGTAAGGGTCGAAAAAGTTGCATAAAATGACATTTCATTAAAAGTCAACCATGCCCAAAAAAGTCAACTTTGCAAAAACTTGTAATTCTTGAATTTTGTGAACTTCAAACCTCTTCCATGATCAAATAAAGATCTAATACACTCAAAATGATGAAGATCACCCCTTGGTTGGGTCATTGGGGGCCTCAGATGCCCTGATTTTGCACTGACTTGTCTAGAAAGTCAACTCTTGATCAGATGACTTCCCCATGGAATTTCTTCATAAAAATTGATATGCATACTCCCTATACCATATAGAGACCAATAGAAACAAGAATGACCAAAAAATTTGGAGTTATGGCCTCTGAAACCAAAACCCTAATTTTAGGTCAACTGCAGTTAAACCTGGCTCTGCATCCATACCAATCCCAGTTCTTGTGACTCTTTGGCATTCTTGACTTTGAGAAGATGTGATATGATACTTGAACACACATAGAACCTTTTGAAGTGATTGATGACCTTTGGAGTGGCTCAAGAAGCTCTTGGATTGCTCAGATCACAAACCCTAGATGCAGATGACTTAGAACCAATGCAATGAATCAAAAATGTGATATGAGATGGTATGATTGAGCTCATGCATATGAAATGATCACAAGCCATGGTGTGAATGGGTGAGGGCAAATTTGGGGTGTTTACATCAAGCAACCGGCTTTGCGATCAAGCTTCGTATGCATCATCGTTCTACTTCATGCTTGGACACTTTTGTTTAGGTATATCAATCCCTCTTTTAAATTGATGTACAAGTGTTCACGCATTCAATCATATGTTAGAATATTGCATAAAAAACTTTGCTTAATTTTTCAAACCGCTTAACACTTTTTGAAAACTTTTTGTTTCTGTTTTTAACAGTGTTAACCGGTTAACCTTTTGGTTAACCGGTTAACGGGTTCAAATTTTCAGCAAACCAGTTAACGTTTATAGGCGTTAACCGGTTAACCATTTGGTTAACCGGTTAACACTATAATATTTTTGAAAAATATTTTCTTTGAATTTCAAATTACACCTTTTGATTATACCTCTTCTTAAATTATTTTGTTTCATAATTTTCATACCTTTTCAAAAGGGTGTCTTGAATAATATACAATCTGAACTTTTCAAATTCAAAAACACCTCCTACAATTTTTTATGAAAATCACTTAAATCAAATTCACCAACATTCAAATATTTTCATATTTCCAAAAGTGTTCATAAGATCTTCATCTTTCATAATTCATGTTTTGAACACTTGTATTGAGATTTGAAAAGTGAATTGTATACATAGGAGAAGATCTTTATTGATATCCAATCTTTGTATTACTCACTCAATATTATAAAAGTATAGAAAAGTATTTCTATTTGTGACTTGTGTTCCAAGGATTGTTTGGACATAAGGGTGAGTGTGGCAAGAGGATTGTTCTTGCACACTTGATAGTATAGTTTGTTAGAAAGTATGCCTCACCATTGAAGGTGTGATAGGTTGTACTTTTTCTAAAAACTAGTGGAAATCTCTTTCAAATTGAAAGGGGACTGGATGTACCTTCGGACTGTGAAGGGAACCAGGATAATTCTCTGTGTCACTTTTATTTTCTGCCTTACTGCTTTCCTTCCATACAAACTTAAAAAGAAAAATTCTATCCATCAAAGAAAAAGAATCGAGAAAAATTATAAACACCTAATTCACCCCCTCTTAGGCGCATTCTGATCCTACAATTGGCATCAGAGCATGTTTAGGTAACCTGTTCCTATAAGATCCTTATGGCTTCCGCAAACTCAAATCCTGTTTTCAAAGATGGTGGAAGTAGAAACAAGCCTCCGCTCTTCTCCGGCGAATACTTCGATTACTGGAAAATCAGAATGAGGGCACATCTTGAAGCCCAAGGAGAAGGCATATGGGAAGCAATCGAAGAAGGTCCGCATAATCCCGTCAATGTGATCAACGGTGTTGGAACGGCGAAGTTGAAGAATATGTATGATGAAGATGATAAAAGGAAGATCCTAAATGAGAAGAAAGAAATCAAAATACTTCAAAGTGCTCCTAGTATGGACGAATTTTTTCGTGTATCACAATGCAAATCGGCGAAGGAGATCTGGGATACTTTGGTAGAAACACATGAAGGAACAACATAAGTTAAAAGATCAAGGCTTAACATGTTGAGTCAAGAATATGAAATGTTCTGCATGCAGCCCGGAGAATCTATTGTGGCTTTACAAAAAAAGATTTGTTCATCTAACCAACCATTTGATTGCACTTGGAAAGACCTTCACCAACGATGATCTTAATTTGAAAGTTCTAAGGTCTTTGACAAGGGAATGGCAACCGAAAGTGACCGCAATCTCGGAGAAGAAGAGTCTCTCAACAATGACATCCGCATCTCTATTCGGCAAACTTCAAGAGCACGTGTTGGAACTTGGAAGGCTCGAGAAGCATGAAAGTCAAGAGAATAAGTCCAAAGGAATTGCTTTGAAGATTGACACGAAGGATGACAAAGATGACGAGATCTCCGAAGATGAGAACTTCATGCTTCTTGTTAAGAAGCTTGGTAAGTTTTATAAGAAAAATAATAATTCTTCTTTTCCTAAAAAGAATAAACATTTCAGGAAGAAGGATGCATCCACATCGAATCAAGAAGTTACATGCTATGAATGTGGAAAGCAAGGTCACATAAAACCGGATTGTCCAAGACTTGCGAAGAAAGGAGGATTCAAAGGCAAGAAGGAATTCAAAAATAAAAAGGCGTATGTAGCATGGGATGACAATGAAATTAGTTCCTCATCAGAATCGGAAAGCGACGAATGTGCAAATATGGCATTAATGGCGTCACATCACTCCGATGAAGAAAATGACGAGGTTAGTAGTAACTTTTCAATTTATGAAAATGATGCACAAGAAGTCATAGATGAACTTCTAAAGGAATGTAAGACTTTGTACAAAAATATTTCATCCCAAAAGAAGAAAATATTATCTTTAGAAGAACAAAATGCATCTTTTGAAAAATACATTGAAAATGAAAAACAAAAGATAAAGGATGAAAAACAAAGCCTTACATGTAAAAATTGTGAGTCATTGTCCTTTCAAATTGTTCAACTCAAAAGAGTTTTAGAAAGATATGAAAAAGGTCAAATTGGCTTGGAGGAAATTCTTAGGCACCAAAGATATCCAAATGATAAAAGTGGCCTAGGATATTCTAAGTTTTCCAAACCAAGCACAAGTGAAACCGTTTTCGTAAAAGCTAGTGAACAAATTGTTAAGGAATAGACTAACAATGCTAAAAATATGCATCAAAGTCATAAAAGGAAAAGGATTATTAAGAAACAAAAATATGTTCCTAAATTTAAAAGTCAATTTCAACCTATTTGCTTTTATTGCAGAATCAAAGGCCATACACCTAATGCTTGCTATGTGCGCAACATTGGTGTTGCTAAAGGGCATTATGTGTGGGTTGAAAAGGGTAATAACTATCAAGGACCCAAAGCAATTTGGGAACCTAAAAAAAATTTACTTTGTTTTATAGGTATGCTTGAAAACAACTTCTACGCAATGGTATCTCGATAGCGGTTGTTAAAAGCATATGACGGGCGATATCAACAAATTTTCAAGTCTAACACTTAAGGCCAAAGGATACCTTACTTACGGTGATGATAATAAAGGAATAATTCTTGGAGTTGGAACCATTGGTGCATCTCCTTATACAATCATCGAAGACGTCCTTTATGTGGAAGGCCTTAAACACAACCTTCTTAGCATAAGTCAATTGTGTGACAAAGGGTTCCGAATCAACTTCACAAAGGAGGAATGTTTGATAGAACATGAAGTCACTCATGAACTCTTGCTTAAAGGTAAATGATTTAATAACATTTTTATGATTTCTTTTGATGACTCTCTCTTGAAGGTGAAGTGCTTAATGGCAAACAACAACGATGCATGGCTTTGGCATAAGACGATTGCTCACATTCACATGGAGCATTTAAATAAATTATTAAAGCATGATCTAGTTGTTGGTCTTCCAAAGATGAAGTTTATCAAGGATAAGCTTTGTGACGCATGTCAAAAAGGGAAGCAAACCAAAACATCCTTCAAGACCAAGAAAGTGATATCTACTACAAGACCACTACAATTGTTACATATGGATCTTTTCGGTCCATCAAGAACAAAAAGCTTCGGAGGTAACGTTTTTGCACTAGTTATTGTTGATGATTTCTCTAGATATACTTGGACTTTGTTTTTAGTGCAGAAAAGTGATGCCTTTAAAGCATTCAAGAAGTATGCCAAGCAAATTCAAAATGATAAGTAACTCTCAATTGTTTCCATAAGAAGCGACCATGGTGGCGAATTTCAAAATTCATCATTTGAAGATTTTTGTGAAGAGCATGGAATCTCTCACAACGTTTCCGCACCTAGGACTCCTCAACAAAACGGTGTCGTAGAAAGGAAGAATAGGGAACTAGTGGAACTTGCAAGGACAATGCTTAGCGACTCAAATCTTCCTAAATATTTTTGGGCGGATGCGGTTAGCACAACTTGTTTTGTAAGTAACCGTGTCAAGATTCGACCTATTCTCAAGAAGACCCCTTATGAGTTGTTCAAGGGAAGGAAACCCAACATATCCTTCTTCCACATATTCGGATGCAAATGCTTCGTTCTCAACAATGGTAAGGACAACCTTAGTAAGTTTGATGAGAAATCCGATGAAGGTATTTTTCTTGGATATTCTCTATCAAGTAAAGCTTTTAGAATTTTCAATAAACGTACTCTTACCATTGAAGAATCCATACATGTTTCGTTTGATGAGACTAACCCCTCGAAAGAGGAAAATATTATTGTGGATGATGATGATGATGTAGTAGATCTATCACAACATCAAAAGGAGATATCAAAAGAACAAGCAATATCACAAGAAGATAAGTCACCAACCATTGAAGAACATCAAGATCTTCCAAAAGAATGGAGAACTCATAGAGATCACCCGACAGATAAAGTGATTGGTGATATTAGCCAAGGCGTTACAACTCGATTAAATCTCAAGGATGCTTTCCTCAACATGGCGTTCGTGTCTCAAATTGAACCATCAAAAATCGATGAAGCCTTAGGCGACGATCAATGGATAATAGCTATGCAAGAAGAACTCAACCAATTCGAAAGGAACCAAGTTTGGACTCTTGTACCAAGATCGGACAACAAACATATCATAGGCACAAGATGGGTGTTCAAGAACAAACTTGACGAGAATGGAATCATATTTCGTAACAAAGCAAGATTAGTCGCACAAGGCTACAACCAAGAAGAAGGAATCGACTTTGATGAAACATTCGCTCTGGTAGCAAGGTTAGAAGCAATTAGATTATTACTTGCTTACGCTTGTTCTATGAATTTTCAGTTGTACCAGATGGATGTCAAAAGCGCTTTCCTAAACGGCTACATCAATGAAGAAGTCTTCGTCAAACAACCTCCGGGTTTTGAAGACTTCAAGAATCCCTCTCATGTCTACAAGTTGAAGAAGTCTCTCTATGGCTTAAAGCAAGCACCAAGGGCTTGGTATGATCGCCTTAGCAACTTCTTATGTGAGAAAGGCTTTACGAAAGGAAAGGTTGACAAGACTTTGTTCATCAAGAATCTTAAGGGTAACACCTTACTTGTTCAAGTCTATGTCGACGACATCATCTTCGGTTGAACAAACAAAGATCTTTGCGAAGAATTCTCTCTTATGATGCAAGGCGAATTCGAGATGTCCATGATGGGAAAGATGAACTACTTCCTTGGTTTACAAATCAAGCAAACAAAGGATGGCATCTACATCAACCAATCCAATTATTGCAAGGAGTTATTGAAAAGATTTGATATGGACAATTGCAAAGAGATGTCTACTCCAATGGGATCCTGAACGTATGTTGATCAAGATCTTTCCGACACTTCAATAGATATTACAAAGTATCGAGGTATGATCGGTTCACTCTTATATTTGACGGCGATCCGTCCTGACATTATGTTTAGTGTTTGTTTGTGTTCCCGCTTTCAAGCCAATCCGAAGGAATCACATCTCACTGCCGTGAAGAGGATCATGAAGTATCTCAAGGGAACGACGCACGTCGGACTATGGTATCCTAAAGGTAGTACATGTTCTTTAATTGGTTATTCTGACGCAGATTATGCAGGATGTAAGACCGATAGAAAGAGTACAAGTGGTACTTGTCACATTCTCGGGAATGCACTAGTGTCGTGGGCATGCAAGAAGCAAGCATGCGTTGCACTTAGCACGGCTGAAGCAGAGTACATTGCAGCAGGAAGTTGTTGTGCTCAAATCTTGTGGCTTAAACAACAACTTCTCGATTTCGGTATAGATCTCGGTTGTATCCCTCTCCGGTGTGACAACACAAGTGCCATCAATATCACGAAGAACCCGGTCATGCATTCAAGAACAAAGCACATAGATATCCGACATCATTTCCTTCGAGATCATGTTTTACACGGAGATGTAGATGTTACGTTCGTGGATACACATAATCAACTCGCCGACATATTCACAAAACCGTTGGCTAAGGAGCAATTTTTCAAGATTCGACGAGAACTTGGTATTCTCAATGAAGGTGACATCTGATCTTAACCTAAAAATTGATTGTTATATGTTTTTATTGCATTATGTGTGTTTATATGTGTTTTTGCTCACTTTTATGTCATAAAATTCTAGCACTCACATTTCACTGTTTTCGGTTTTTCTCACTTTCGTATACTCGAAATCAATCGGTTTCAAAATATTTTTTGATCGAAAGTTGCGGAATGACAAGGGCTAACACTTTATGAAAAATCTTTTTGAAAATTTCCTCCCAATTTTCCCCCCCAAAGCTGCTGGACTTTTAAAATTTTTTGAAATTTTTTGTTCGTTAACCGGTTAACAGATCGGTTAACCGGTTAACACCTTCAAAACAGCAGTCCCTGCCTGCGTGACAGGTTCTGTTACTTTTAAAAATTTTTGTTTTTGTTTTTTTTTCTTTTATGTTGTCTTGTGTTTTTTTTATGATTAATTGATGCATGGTATCTCTTTCCAACACCTCATAAATCTATTCCTCTTCCTTTGACCTACCATTAAACTCCACTTACTCATTCTTCCAAACCTTCCATCTACTCCATTAAAACCCACTACATTGTAACTCTCATAAAAACTCCATCTCTTTCACTTCACTCTCCACTACAACAAACCCTAATCCGAAAATACTCTCCCTCACCCTCAAACCTAAGCTTCATCTTCATGGCTTCAAGAAAGGGAAAAGCTCCAGTGTCAGCATCAAGGTCTAGCAGTGAAGAAGACATGCCTATGGAATCTACCAAGAAGAGACGATTGGATTTCCGTGTTCGGGTTCGACATCTCCTCAAGGGTAAGTATGTGAACCTGAAATCTTTTGAATCGTTTAAGTTTCCGGCATTACTAGAATATCAAGGAATGTTAGATTTTATTGCCGATAATGGAAAGGTATATCCGGATTTGGTGAAGTCTTTCATGAACAACATGGCTCTCAATTGTGATGATAATGATAAGCATCAACTTTTTGCTACTATTAGAGATTGTGAGATTGAGGTTGACCTAGGTACTCTTGCTACCTCTTTGTCTTTACCATACTCAGGAGTGTTTCTCCGAAAGGGTGTCAACCATGATGAGGGAAAATGGGCTAATTATGATAAGATGGAATACTACTATCACATCTGTAGGTTTCCAAAAGCAGCCGTGATATCCGGCCAGCGTACCTCTTGGGTACTTTGCTATGCGAAGAATCTCTCCGTGGATGACCGAATGCTTCATTATTTTCATTTGCCATGTCTTGCTGCCCAAAGACTCCAATCAATCCCAAATAAATGATTTGGAAATGCAAGTTCTCTTTGCCATCAAGAACAAGATTAAGATTAATTGGCTTCCTACCATGCTATATCATTTGAAGCAACAACTCTCTTTGTAGACTCGCTTAACGTATGGCCGCCTCCTCTCAAGGATTTTGGAACTTACCAATATGGAAATCGGTCGAGAACCGTTTATTGCTATGACTACTACGGGAAATGAAATCAACGGAGTCACAATCATCAAGAACACCGACATTGTTCAAGCCAATGATGGAACTTATAAGTATGATGACGGATCCTCCACCTCCATCCCACATATTCCGGAAACCGGCGTTACCAATGACTTCCTCTACTCAACCATGATGTCACACCACCATGAAGTTATGCGTGTCATCAAAAGCCTTCGGAACCTTGTCCGAAGCTCCCGAACCACCACCGAGCATGTTGATGAGGATGTGGACGGTACCGAAGAAGAGGAAGAAGATGATGAGGATGTGTCAGATGAGGAATGAGGACCATGTCTCCATGCTGTTTTTATTATGTTGCTTTATCTTTTAATCATGCTATGTTTTGTACTCTCAAACTCAAGTCCTAAGTTTTTAGACATTTTTGGTTTAATTGCATTATGTTTTCGTTTTATATGTGTTTGCTTGTATGTTTGCTTGTGTGATGCTATACTTTTCATGTCTATGCTTGCTTGTTGGTCCCTTCATTTTTGCTAATGCCAAAGGGGGAGAAGACCTTGTTTCTCTAATGCCTCTCGATGCAGAATTCCTTTGCTACTGCCGCTATCATTTAGGGGGAGTTGATGTCCATAGGGGGAGGATTTGCTTAGAGAAACATTGATCAAAGCTCTCGCAGAATTTTCGGTTGTCATCATCAAAAAGGGGGAGAATGTAGAAGCACGCCTTCAACCTCGAAGATTTTGATGAAGACAACACGGCACATGTTTTTCAGATCTGCAAAAAGTCAAGAGCTCCAACTGATCAAGCTTCAAGCAACCGGCTTTGCGATCAAGCTTCGTATGCAACATCGTTCTACTTCATGCTTGGACGCTTTTGTTTAGGTATATCAATCCCTGTTTTAAATTGATGTACAAGTGTTCACGCATTCAATCATATGTTAGCATATTGCATAAAAAACTTTGCTTAATTTTTCAAACCGTTTAACACTTTTTGAAAACTTTCTGTTTCTGTTTTTAACAGTGTTAACCGGTTAACGGGTTCAAATTTTCAGCAAACCAGTTAACGTTTATAGGCGTTAACCGGTTAACCATTTGGTTAACCGGTTAACACTATAATATTTTTGAAAAATATTTTCTTTGAATTTCAAATTACACCTTTTGATTATACCTCTTCTTAAATTATTTTGTTTCATAATTTTCATACCTTTTCAAAAGGGTGTCTTGAATAATATAAAATCTGAATTTTTTCAAATTCAAAAACACCTCCTACAATTTTTTATGAAAATCACTTAAATCAAATTCACAACCATTCAAATATTTTCATATTTCCAAAAGTGTTCATAAGATCTTCATCTTTCATAATTCATGTTTTGAACACTTTGAATTGATATTTGAAAAGTGAATTGTATACATAAGAGAAGATCTTTATTGATATCCAATCTTTGTATTACTCACTCAATATTATAAAAGTAGAGAAAAGTATTTATATTTGTGACTTGTGTTCCAAGGATTGTTTGGACATAAGGGTGAGTGTGGCAAGATGATTGTTCTTGCACACTTGTTAGTATAGTTTGTTAGAAAGTAGGCCTCACCATTGAAGGTGTGATAGGTTGTACTTTTTCTAAAAACTAGTGGAAATCTCTTTCAAATTGAAAGGGGACTGGATGTACCTTTGGACTGTGAAGGGAACCAGGATAATTCTCTGTGTCACTTTTATTTTCTGCCTTACTGCTTTCCTTCCATACAAACTTAAAAAGAAATATTCTATCCATCAAAGAAAAAGAATCGAGAAAAATTATAAACACCTAATTCACCCCCCATATCACTATGAGATATTCTGCCCCAGTATTTTGAACCATGGATAGGTGCTTCTGATTGACCATCTTCGGGAGAAAGTAACTTCTAGTGCTCTTGGGGTGGCCTCCCCCAATACAAGCATTGAAGTGATCACCTCTAACTGACTGTTCTTTGAAGAAAACGCCCATACTACATACTCCTGGAAAGATTTGAATCTCGACGTGATTGCCCCAGTTTGGTTGAAATTTGGATGAGTTCCACTGACTGATGGCTCTTTGAGAGATTTGATCTCAAAGTGATTGCCCCAGCTTGGCTAAATTTTGAATGAATGCTCGACGTGATTGCCCCAGATTAGTTGGCTCTTACCACGACTATTGGGAAAGTCCCTACTCAATGGAGTTTTCTTGAAAAGTGAACCTTAACAAATTGTCCTTCGGAAGTTTCAAACTTCTCAACTTGGCAAGATTAAGCTTCTGGACTGAAGTTTCGTATGTGAATTTTTATGATGCCAAACAAATGTATGCAAGCAGAAAATGTTTATTTTGAGAATGAAACTTCTAATGCAAAACACGTGTTAATCTAGAAGTTTTACCCTAAAACGATGTTGCCAACCTTTGTGAGTGAATCACTGGTTAAAATACGACATTGGTTTTTGATAAACGAAGCATGAACATGCAACACCAACCCAAATCTTTTAGCACAACTCATAGGAGTTAGGAACGCGGTCTCATGGTAGTACGCTCTAAAAAATAACCCTGTTTTAGTTAGGACTTTTGAGGGTTGTATCGTGGCCTGGTTCACGGTTATAGAAACAAATGATATAGGCTCGAAGTTTTTTTGTGCCCACCCATCTTCGTGATGTTCTCCATTCCTATGTTCAACTAGCTTTCACAAACACTAACCTCTCAAAAAGGGTTTGTGATGGTTAAGGAACCAAATACACTAACGGTTTAAGCACCAATCAGGTTGTCGTTGGGAGTCATTCACCCTTTTTTTTGTCTTCCGTGTCTGTATCACACGACTTGTTTTTGTTTAAGGATCTTTCTTGTGTACTCCTTTTCGTCTTTCGTTCTTACATTATTTTGCTTATCCCTAACTTTTTCCTGGACTGATTCTTGTGAATCTTTGATTGCAAATTCCAGCGGGATGCCCTAATTTTTTCCTAAGTTGCTTGTTTTCATGTTTCGACTTAGCAGGCTTTTCATTTCTTTCTTTTTTTTCAATTCTTTTTTTTGAAAAAATTGTGTGACACTGTTAGTCTTGATGGATTTGAAAGGGTCGTGACTGTCTCACTTTTCAGTTGATGAGGGATAACCATTGTGGTTTCCGGTCTTTCGACCTCTTGATTGGGATAACCTTGGTGGTTTCTGGTCTTTGGACCTCTTGATTTGGTACAACTAAAGGTAATGTATCCTCAAATGTGCACTCATTTTTGAAATTCGAACGCTCGATCAAACTAACTGACGCCTACCTTGCCCCTGGTTAAATGCAAGGTTTTTTTCATGCGAAAAGAAACTCCTACTTTAAGGCTCAAAAGGGTTAGAAAGGGTCTATCTCCCTTATATCTCTGGTGTTTAGGATTTGAAACAATGCCTGTACATCGTCAATAGGGTCTTTCTCAAAAGCACACAATTAGAGATTTTCACGTTTTCAATTTGTCATCCTCCCTCACAGAGTTTAAGCACAACGGTTGGTATTGCAATGCACATACACAAAATTATGAGTGAATAAGAATGAATTACTTCAAGAAAAAACATGTTCATTTTATTATGGTTATCATTCAAAAACAAATAAGTTCAATGCATGCATACAAATGTTTAAACAAACAACAGAAACTACAAATGAAAATGCAGTAAAGAAACTGAACATTGCCGTCATTGAGGAGACTTGACTCCGTATGGACTTATTGCTTCTGAAGATGCCCTTGAAAACTAGTATGTCAATTTGATTATGAGACTTCAATATGTGGGCAGACTTTCTGGCATGATGACCTTTGAATCAATCAAATTTTGCACCTTGTGCCTGAACACATCACAGTTGTCAAATGGTATGCCTAAATGCCCATGAGTGGTACTTGTATCTAGCCTTCACATCATGGTGGTCATTGTTGAGGAGATTTGACTCTGTCTGGACTTATTGCTCTTGGAGACTTTCAACAGTCAGCAGTCTGGATGTTCATTCCATTACTGTTTTGGTGCCATATTCCCACTTTTACCTGGTGTGAACACAATAGTCTTGTAGTCAATAAAATTCGGGACCCTGTCTTTACCTTTGCCCCCTAAAAGATTTGCAATCTTCAATTAAAACACCAGGTGCCCCAGAATGGTAGTCATACTTGGCATTCAACATTGAAACCCCAAAAGAAGCTTTGTCGGAAATGACTCTGATTCGACTAGCTCAATCAGTTTGAATATGAGAAAATGAGGAAACCTGTTGCGTGCACGACATCGGAATATGATCAAACTTCTTCTCAAGCTGTTATGGCCTTTACCTTTATGCTCGTCCCCTAGGACTCTCTTGGGAAGCTGAAATTGGATGCCGAAAAATGACATCTGGAGGGAAGAGGTTGATAAATAAAGTTTATAAAATAAGGTTGCTCGAAAAGATCTTGCACGATCTCATGCCTACGTATCTCCATTGACCAATGGTGAATCAGAGCAGCGTAGTTCCCCTCACTAGGGATGAAAATAACTTCGTTTCCTTGACACGACATTCAGGATTACCAAGCTCATCTGAATCTTCATTTGGTTGACTTCTTCTTTCAGCAGTTTCTGGTTCTGAAATAAAGCTTGTACCTCTGCCCTGATTGACCTCAGCTGGGTCTTCTTTTGATTACCTCCACCCGAAGTTATACCTTGATAGTTGTGATTCAATTTGGCCACTTTGATGAGAAATCAAGTCAGGATAATTATCTGTCTCTGGACACCTATAATGAATGCAATGATGTATGCAAATGCCATGTTCGGTTATTTCTAGGAATCTATCTACTTTAGTTCACCTTTTGACACAGAAAAATTCCAATGGCATGATTCAGATATGTGATCCTCGGAAATTACTGAACATGTATGCTGGAATTATATGATGTCATGTATGCAGCATGCATGTGATCAATGGTCTGACGTTAGCGTTGAGCAATGAACCAACTATCTGTATAGAACCAAAACAACAGTACCAACTCTGTGTAGAACCCCATAACTGAGAACCCAATAACTGTAGAACTGGATCACATAATAGAACATTCACTGATGGTATTAAAGTTGAACAACGAGCCAAGTGTCTGTGGAGAGTCATAATAATATAATAGTTTCTCTGAATAGAAATCCCGGATATCATCACCAAAGGACCATGTAGGACTAGATTGTAATACCCCAAAATTTGCCCTCTTATTTATTATCAACCTCGAGCGATTTACGCTTCATTCTTGCATCATTCCGCATATCATTGCATCGCATTTGAAAAATACATAAATAAATAAGTCATCATCCTTTGCATACGCATGAGGTGTATCGTCGATCGAGGCTTGCCAAACCTTGGAGTTCAAGAGAAAAATAATATCCCAAAAATAATCCAAACCATTTCCAAGCTAACCAACCCAAAAAGGGAAAAATTCACCTTTCCCTCCATTTTCCTTCAACTTTTCCTTCCACTTTCCTTCCACATTTCCTTTCATTTCTTCCCCTTTATTTTTCCACTTCAATTCCACTCCTTTTCCCTTGGATTCTTCTACCATGTTCTACAACCTCCTAGAGTATTCCATGGAATATTCCCTCTCCAACCCTAACCCTAATTAACTACAAACCTAACTACATTCCTAAACCTAATTCCATTCCCAAACCTAGCTCCAAGCCTAGCCTCTATATAACCATTAATCACTTCAATGCAAAGGTTCCCAAGTTTTTCACAATTTTTCACTTTCTCACAATTTCTAGAATCACTTTTTTCTCTCTCACTTTTCCTCCATTTTCCCTTTTCACCAAAGCTTTTTGAAGAAACTCTTCAAGTTTCACATTGAAACTTGAAGATCTTGAAGCTTAGCCTCCAACCTCCATTGATTTATGGATTGTGGAAGAAGAAGCTACTGATTTTTGTGAGGATTTCGACTTATCGGAAGTGCGTGAAGGTTCAAGCATCAAGAACACATTTATTTTGCGGATTCACGGTTTTCTTGGTTTTCTCTTCGATCAAGCTTCGATTCTTGCAAAATCCACCGAAGCACTTCTCCGCTTCGTAGGTTAGTGATCTAAATCATTTCTCCTTTAAGTTATTCTCTTCATCTCTCCATTTCGACATTCTTTAAGTGCTTTTTGCTTTGCTTGTAATCAATTACGTTTTCGTTATGTGTTGCTTGCGATTTGTGATTTGTAATGGATTAGAAGTTAAGGTGTAGATAGTTATAGGATCTAGCATGTGTAAATAAGCCCCAATTAAGTAGAAATTAGTGTTAACATGTTCCTAGGTGTGTTAGAGATCATTAGAAGTGAGTTTGTGGCCAAAAGCACTTATTTCTAAACTTTTTTTTCACATTTTGATCAGTGTTAACCGGTTAACCATTTGGTTAACCAATTAACGCATGCGTTTTAGCCACAAACCAGTGTTGTTTTAGGTCCGTTAACCGGTTAACCATTTGGTTAACCGGTTAACGCTGTTAGATTTTGGAATTTTAGCTTATTTGATAGCTTAGTCTTGCTTTCTAGTGCCTCTAATGTTCATGTATGTTTAGGTACTAATTTTTGGGAATTTTCGAGGCTGGCTTCGACATCTCATTCCCCCATTTCGAGTCGTTTCGATGTGTTTCCATTCATATTGCATATTATGCGTTTATGTGTTCCTTTGTATATAATTTGATTTCTTGCATTTTGTTGCTATGTTTATGCATCATTTGGCATGTGAATAATCATGTTGCATTATATTTTTGCATCTTTCGTGTTGCGTTAAATCATTTTGCATTTCATTATATCAATGTATGTTGCATTTCACATAATCATGTATGTATGTGCATTTGGTTGCATTTGGTTGCATGCTTGATCATATTATTCATATCAATTGAATTCTAAATTTTGCATTGAGCTTGGCATTCTTGTTGATCCATCATATTGCATGTTCATGATCAATGCTCATTGTGTTCATATGCCATGTTCATGTGCCATATTTTGCATACTTGTTGCACAATCAATCATGTGGTGCATTCTTGCATAATTCTCTCAAAAATGCTCATGTTGTTTCAATTATGTATGTTGATTTATGTTCAAATGCATATTCATGAGGAATTGGTACATGTGTTCATTGAGTTTGTGCATTAAAAAAGAAAATAATCAAATCTGTATTTTACATTTCATAGCTGACTTTGCATAAAGGTGCTGTAAAATACATGTTGTTTGTTATGTTTGCATGTTGTATGTGACTTCTTACACCTATCTTTTCATGTTGTATGCTGGCTGTAAAAAGTTGCTTTGTGTTATGCATTGTTTTCATAGCTGTTTTAGTTTAGGGGTTGTAATAGGTGTTGAATCTTTGTTTTAGAATTTTTTTAGTTCCTTTAGAATTAAGATAGAGTCTAGAAGTTAGGTCCTAGAATTAGTAGGATTTAATTTTTGTGTGTTTTCCCTATTATTTTTAATAAAATGCAACACTAATCTTTGTTTTGTAGGGAGGGAAAGGTATGTTTCCTTACACCTTATCCTTTTATTTTTTATGCATTTCTTTATGCATTTAATTCACTTTTTCCTTCTATACTTGTGATTGGTATGAACCCCCTTTGTGAGGATCAACTTATCTTCCTTAGGAAGTAAGTTGCATCCTTTTTCTTCTTTCTTTTCCTTTTCTTCCTTAGGAATAGAAAAACCTCATAAACCATTAGGATCTCCCTTTTGTGCATAATAAATAAATTAGGGTTGGTCTTAGTCCCCCTTAGTTTTTTGTCCTTTTCCGATTTGAGTCTTCTTCTCTCATCTTCAAACAAAATCTAAAAGACACTTAATAAAAGATTGAAATAGTCTCTTGCGCATAACCTTATTCCATGGGACACTCATATTCATTCCATCTTGGAATAGTATGGGCTTGTCTAGCATGACGTACAAGTTTAATCATGAGACTATTTTCATAAACGAAACACTCAAAACACTTCTCATAAAAGACAACAAACAAAGACATCGCGTCTTCTCTTCTCATCTCTTACTCTTTGCGGACGAATGCGACTTGCCTCGACAGTTCAAACAGCAATACGGTAAACACCCTCGAGTCAGAGCCGGTAACACCTGAGGTAGAGCTATGGTAACGTCATCCTACAAAACACAAACAAAGTTCACGCCTTAGTTAGGCGAACTACGTCGACTCTGATCCTCATTTTCCGAATAAGGTACGTAGGCAGTGGGGTAGGGCCCATTCGAACGTATTCATTATTTTCCCTACATTTTTCCCTTCCTTTTCTTTTCCAGTTCCCTCTCTCATTTCAGTTCTATTCCAGTCAGCGGTTTTATTCAGCAGCATTCTTATTTCTCACCCTTTGAAACAAACAAGCAAGCGTGGATCTCATCGGCTGGCGACTCTACCCTTTCCGCGCCACTTTCTCGTTTGTACTAGGATGAAAATCCCGGGAGCGACAGCTGGCGACTCTGCTGAGGAATGAACCCCGAATCTCTGGTTTCCCTTGTAGAGTCAATCCTAGCGCTTGTCTGTTTTTGTTTCTTTGGGTGTTTATCTGTTCTCTGTTGTGTGCCTTAGTTTAGCTTTACTGTTTTCATTTACAGTTTTACTTTACAACTTTACTTTACAGCTTTATTTACTACTTTCAGCATTTATTTTCACATGCATCATATGCTGGACTGTGCTGGTTTCATTTTTTCTATGGGACGGGGTTACTGTGAGATGAGCTCGTAACTGGAGCTCGAGTGCACCCTAGGACTTAGAGTGGACAATCACCCTGGCTTCATGGAATCTTGCTATGTTGATAGTAGTGAGTTCCACACCTTGACTTGCGACCTTCTCGGAAATGTATTGATGCCGGAATCTTTCCGGGGAAATACACAACCTTGATAGTTATGTGCAGTCAGGGGACCGATCATTGAAAACCTTTGTGGATACATCCCTCTCTAGTGATGACAGTGGTATACCACATTTGTTGGCAAACCCACTCGCATCCAAGGGCCCACAGGGAACTCGCATAGGATGGCCTGGTTCTCTCATAGGAATCCAGTTAAAGCAAACTGTTCATATAACGATAGTATTGTACCCTTCGGGACGATTGTACTATTGTTTCTCGATTCAGTGCTTGAAGTTGAGGACTTATGAGGGATGCTTGTTTTCCCCGTACTCAGTTGAGACCTCCCTGGGTAGTATATAATGCCAAACCGATTCCCTGATTTGGTCATGAGCCATTTCTCGGAAATGGTTAACGCATTATTGCTATCCGACTTTGAGAGTCTGTGATGTTGACTCGGTGTATCATACCCATGAGATGGGAGGGGTTTACAGGTTTGCAGGAACCCTGAAACTTCTAACATACCCATTTGCCAACATTGTTCAGTATTATGATCAGGTTCTACATAGTCCTTTGGTTTTGAAATCCGGGATTTCGGTGGTACTGTTATTACGATTCTTCAATAGCACATGACTGTCTTCTCAACACTAATGTCAGACTAGTGATCGCCAGACCTTTGATCACATGCCAGTGCATTGCATAACATCCTCTGCATGCTTGCATCACTAACACATGCTTACTCATTTGCAGGGTCGCATGTCGCATCCTCATGAACATATCATACGCATTTACTGCATGATTTGCATATTTTGCATTTTTACAGGTTATTCGGACTTCCTAACTTATTCAACTTCAGGCAATATAGGTGGTCAATACGTTCACCGGTATCCAACAAAAAGAAACCGAGTGAGAATGGCTGAACGAATGCAGACTGATCTCAATGAGCTCCGATAGAGGATGGATCAGTTCATGGAAATGATGACCGTCATTGCTCAGAATCAAGAGCGTCTCAGGTTGATGGTTGAGCAACCCCATGGGAATGCTAATACTGGAACACCGACTGAGAATGTGGATCCTAACGCTGCCCGTAACAGAGGGCCAAATCTAAATGGGACTGCGGCCCGTAATGAAGACACTCAGGAAGACCAGTTCACTCTACTAGATGCTGATATGGGTAATATGAATGAGGTCAACAATCGAAGGTATGAAGAGTTAGCAGAGAAGATTAAGGCCATGGAATGTCAGTATTTCCCTGGGCATCGATGTAACTAGTCTTGGATTAGTTCCAGGAGTCAGAATCCCTCCCAAGTTCAAGGTGCCATCATTTGACAAGTACAACGGCAGCACGTGCCCTAGAACTCACATTCATGCATACTTTGGAAGAATCTCGGCTCACACTAATGACGAGAAACTTTGGATGCATTTCTTCCAAGATAGTCTATCTGGAGCTTCATTGAGCTGGTACATGAAGCTGAGCAGGGTCTCTATCCGATGCTGGATAGATTTAGCTGAAGCTTTTCTCAAGCAATATCAATACAATATTGATATTGTTCCAAACCACACTCAGTTGCAGAATATGTCTCAAGGACCCAAGGAATGTTTTAAGCAGTATGCTCAGAGGTGGCGTAAGCTGGCCTCACAGGTTCAACCTCCATTGCTCGATCGGGAAATGGCTGATATGTTTATGGGCACCTAGCAAGGTGTTTACTTGGATCGTCTAGCCTCCTACCCGTCCATTGGTTTTTCAGATATTGTCATCGCTGGAGAAAGGATAGAAAACTTTCTGAAATTGGGAAAGATTCAGGATGCAAGCAGTGCTATTTCTTCTGGTGTGAAGAAACCTTTTGGCAATGGCCAAAGAAGAAGAGAAGGCGAGAACAATGCTGTGTATAGGTGCCGAGACAGAGGTTGTTCTACGGGTTACTACCAAACAGCTGCAGTGACTATTACGCCACAGGTTCAACCATAACCTCAAGGTCAGCAATATCAGGCACAAAGACCAAATCAGGAAAGAACAAGAGCGAGAAACCGCATACTTGATCCTATCCCATGCCCATATGCTGTATTGCTTCCAGAGCTGATAAAGATGAACATGGTCGAGCTTCATACCATGAGAGCTCCTTCTCCTGATAATCTACCTCAGAACTTTGATGCAAATTCCAGATGCGAATTCCATTCGGGCGCCCAGGGGCACAATATTGAGAAATGTTAGGCTTTTCAGAACAAGGTACAAGACCTAATTGACTCCAAGGCGATCAATTTTGCGCCTCACCCAAATGTACTCCAGAATCCAATGCCTAATCACAACGGAGCCGGTGTCACGGTTGTTTTACCAGATGGTTCACGTTAAGCTGGAATCTTCAGGAAGCAAATAAAGCCATCGGTATTCAGATACTCTCAGCAATGGCAATTGTTTGTTTGTTTTTCTTCATTGCATTTTCATCCCTATTGAGGGGAACTATGTCGCTCTGATTCTTCATTGGTCATTGGCCAATGGAGATACGTAGGCAGAAGATCGTCAGGTCTTTCCGAGCAACCTTATAAGACAACTTTACTCTCCAGTTCACTCTTTCCTTCAGACATCTCGTGTCAGAGTCAGAATAAATAGAAGAAGAGGTTTGATTGCCATGGTTGGGTATACGACGACAACTAGAAGATTACAAGTCTGTGAAAGAGCTATTGATCACTGAAAGTATCCAAGACTGACAGGTCCAGACGGAGTCAAACTTCCTCAACAACAACAATATTCAGCTTCTTTACTACATTTTCATTTGTAGTTCCTTTTATTTGCAAAACAGTTGTATACATGTATGAAATTTGTTTACTTTTGAATGTTATCAATAATAAAAATCACATGTTTTCTTGAAGTAATTCATTTGTCAATTTAATTTTGCATATATACATCGCAATACCAATTATCATGCTTAAACTCTATGGGGGAGAATGACGAAACAAAAACACAAAAATCTCTAATTGTGTGCTCTCGAATAAGACCCTGTTAACGATGTACAGACTTTGTTTTGAATCCCTAAACACTGGAGATATAAGGGAGATAGACATAGACCCTCGCTAACCCCCTTGAGCCTTGAAGTAGGAGTTTCTTTTCGCATGAAAAAACCCTTACGTTTAACCCAGGGGCCGGGTAGATGTCAGCTATTTAGACCAAGCGTTCAATCTTTCATAAAGGAGTGCATTTGGGGATCTATTACATTCCACTATGCTAATCATAAGGTCCAAAGACCAGAAACCACAATGGTTATCCAAGTCAAAAGGTCCAAATATTGAAAACCACAATGGTTATTCTTCATCGACCAAAGAATGAGGCAGTCACAACCCTCACAAAGCAATCAAGACAAACAGTGTCACACGATTTGTTCAAAAAAAGAGAGAAATGAAAAATCCTGCTAAGTCGAAACTTGAAAACAAGCGACTTATGCAAAAATTAGGGCATCCCGCTGGACTTCACAATCAAAGATTCACAAGAATCAGTCCAGGAAAAAGTTAAGGATAAGCAAAATAACGCAAAAACGAAAGACAAAAAGGATTACACAAGAAATATCCTTAAGCAAGAACAAAGTCGTGTGGCACAGACACGAAAGACAAAGGGGTGACTGACTCCAAATAACAATTTGATTGGTGCCTAAATCGATAGAAACAATGGTTCCTCAACCGATATGAAACCCTTGTGAAAGGTGAGTGGATGTGAAAATTAGCTGAACATAGGAATGGAGAACATCACGAAGAGGGGCGGGCAAAAAAAATTTCGAGCCTATATCCTTTGTTTCTATAACCGTGAACCGAGCCACGATACAACCCTCAAAAGTCCTAACTGAAACAAGGTTAATTTGAGAGCATACTACCACGAGATGGCGTTCCTGACTCCTATGAGTTGTGCTAAAAGACCTTGTTGGTATTGCATGTGAATGCGTTCTTTCAATAAAAAATAATGTTGTATCTCAACCAATGATTTGCTCACAAAGGTTTGCGACCCCTTTTCAAAACTTCAAGATTATCATGTGTGTTGCATTAGAATTTCCATTCTCAGAATAAACATTTTCTGCCTGCATACATTTGTTTGACATCATAAATGGTTCACATGCGGAAATTCAGTCCAGAAGCTTAAGCTTGCCAAGTTGAAAGGTCTAAAACTTCTGAAAGACAGTCACATCGAGGTGCACTTTTCCGAGAAAACTCCATTGAGTAAGGACCTTCCTAACCAGTCATGATAAGATTCAACCAATCTGGGGCAATCAACTCGAGAGCAATTGGTCAAAGACTCATACTGGGCCAAGCCGCTCCAATCGCACGAGGACTCATTCTTTCCTGAAGACAGATAATCGGAAGTCAGAATACCTGGGCGATTATACTCCTGAAGAGTTTAAAGACACCAAGTCTTTTGTAAAATCCTCTTAAGGTAAATCCCGAATCAAAGAAAATGATCCCTAGCACGAGACTACTTGAAATCTTTCCTCCTCGGCAGGACGCGGTTCGGTTTCGTTATCCCCAACAGACGCATGAAAGTTATCCCCAGTAAAGTCGTCAAACTTTTCTTCGGCAGGTTTCCTTGATCTTATTTCCCAATGGATATCAAACCAAATCCTTCTCTTCCCCAGCAAAGCAATATTCCCAACAGATCTCAAACCAAATCCTTCTCTTCCAGCAGAGCAATAAGGATCATCCCTAGCAAGAGTCGTCTTCCCATAGTGAAGCACTTCTTACAAGAATCTAGAAATTCCCAGAAGTTAGCTGAACGGTTCCCTTCCCCACAGAGGTTTGGAAGATTCAGGTAGACAAAAGAGTTCTCCTCAGCAGAGCCTTGACAGGTCTTCCCCCAGCTAAGTCAAAACGTTGTCGATTCCCCAGTGAAATCCGTGGGGTGAGATTCAATCCCCAGCAATTGAGGCATCCCATAGCAGGGTTTCAAATCTAAAGTCTAATTTATTTTTGGCAAATGTGATAAGTCGAGACAGACTAGTCACGCTCTTCTCCAGCAAAAATATCGGCAATCATCTGTATTCCCCACAGAGTCAGCAAAGATTTGTTATTTCCGCGTCAGGAATTCCCCTTGTATCTATCCCCCAGCGTCATGGGGCATTATTTAATGCAGTTCAATGTATGCATGCTCAATCCAAGGTTGATATCCAAAGTCCACCCGCAGTGTGGCAATTTATCCAATGTCCAACCGCATATTGGCCAAAGACCATCCTCCGGGTGAGAATTCTTAAAATCTCCCGTAGCGAGCAGCAGCCCCCGTAGTGTGGCAAAACATTGAAGTCTCCCGTAGTGAGCCAAAGTCTCCAGTAGCAAGCAACAACCCCCGTAGTGTGGAAAAATATCAATGTGCCCCCGTAGTGAGCAAAATTCTCCCGTAGCTGAGCAATGTGCCCCCGTAGTGTGGTGAGTTTCCACAGTCTCCCGTAGTGAGCAATCAGCCCCCGTAGTGTGGCAAAAAATTGAAGTCTCCCGTAGTGAGCAAAAGTCTCATGTAGTGAGCCAAAGTATCCCGTAGCGAGCAGCAGCCCCCGTAGTGTTGCAAAGCATTGAAGTCTCATGTAGCTGAGCAATGTGCCCCGTAGTGGGGCAAATTTTCAAAGTCTCCCGTAGCTGAGCAATTTTCCCCCATAGTTTGGCAAATTTTTGAAAGTCTCCCGTAGCGAGCAGCAACCCCCGTAGTGTGGAAAAGCATTGAAGTCTCCCGTAGCTGAGCAATGTGCCCCCGTAGTGGGGCGAATTTTCAAAGTCTCCCGTAGCTGAGAAATGTGCCCCCGTAGTGTGGGATAGTTTCTGAAAGTCTCCCGTAGCGAGCAATAACCCCCATAGTGTGGAAAATTTTCAGAAGACCACCCGTTGTGTGGCATGTACTTAATAACCCGGCAAAAGTCCACCCGTAGTGTGGCAAATCAGCAATCTCCCAATGTTATTCCAAAGCATTCACCGATTCACTACTCTTCTCATCCGAGTTCTCCCCAAGCAGAGTTCAGATGGTTGGGTTTATTTCCCTTTTCTTTTCCACAGAGTGCAAATTTTCTGGTTGTTTTTAGTATTCAATCCCTGTATACTTCAAACGTCTGAAAGCGACTACTTTCATCCATTCAAGTCTACAGTGATTGAATAGGGGCAGCTGTAACACCCCAAAATTAGCCCTCTTATTTATTATCAACCTCGAGCGATTTACGCTTCATTCTTGCATCATTCCGCATATTATTGCATCTCATTTGAAAAATAAATAAATAAATAAGTCATCATCATTTGCATACGCATGACGTGTATGGTCGATCGAGGCTTGCCAAACCTTGGAGTTCAAGAGAAAAATATTATCCCAAAAATAATCCAAACCATTTCCAAGCTAACCAACCCAAAAAGGGAAAAATTCACCTTTCCCTCCATTTTCCTTCTACCTTTCCTTCCACTTTCCTTCCACACTTCCTTTCATTTCTTCCCCTTTATTTTTCCACTTCAATTCCACTCCTTTTCCCTTAGATGCTTCTACCATGTTCTACAACCTTCTAGAGTATTCCATGGAATATTCCCTCTCCAACCCTAACCCTAACTAACTACAAACCTAACTCCATTCCTAAACCTAATTCCATTCCCAAACCTAGCTCAAAGCCTAGCCTCTATATAACCATTAATCACTTTAATGCAAAGCTTCCCAAGTTTTTCACAAATTTTCACTTTCTCACATTGATTTGTGGATTATGGAAGAAGAAGCTACTGGTTTTTGTGAATATTTCGACTTATCGGAAGTGCACGAAGGTTCAAGCATCAAGAACGCATTTATTTAGCAGATTCGCGGTTTTCTTGGTTTTCTCTTCGATCAAGCTCCGATTCTTGCAACATCCACCGAAGCACTTCTCCGCTTCGTAGGTTGGTGATCTAAATCATTTCTCCTTTAAGTTATTCTCTTCATCTCTCCATTTCGACATTCTTTAAGTGCTTTTCGCTTTGCTTGTAATCGGTTACGTTTTCGTTATGCATTGCTTGCGATTTGTGATTTGTAATGGATTAGAAGTTAAGGTGTAGATAGTTATAGGATCTAGCATGTGTAAATAAGCCCCAATTAAGTAGAAATTAGTGTTAACATGTTCCTAGGTGTGTAAGAGATCATTAGATGTGAGTTTGGGGCCAAAAGCACTTATTTCTAAACTTTTTTTTCACATTCTGATCAGTGTTAACCGGTTAACCATTTGGTTAACCGGTTAACGCGTGCGTTTTAGCCACAAACCAGTCTTATTTTAGGTCCGTTAACCATTTGGTTAACCGGTTAACGCTGTTAGATTTTGGAATTTTAGCTTATTTGATAGCTTAGTCTTGCTTTCTAGTGCCTCTAATGTTCATGTATGTTTAGGTAATGATTTTAGGGAATTTTCGAGGCTGGCTTCGACATCTCATTCCCCCATTTCGATTCGTTTCGATGCGTTTCTGTTCATATTGCATATTACGCGTTTATGTGTTCCTTTGTATATAATTTGATTTCTTGCATTTTGTTGTTATGTTTATGCATCATTTGGCATGTGAATAATCATGTTGCATTATGTTTTTGCATCTTTCGCGTTGCGTTAAATCATTTTGCATTTCATTGTATCAATGTATGTTGCATTTCACATAATCATGTATGTATGTGCATTTGGTTGCATTTGGTTGCATGCTTGATCATATTATTCATATCAATTCAATTCTGAATTTTGCATTGAGCTTGGCATTCTTGTTGATCCATCATATTGCATGTTCATGATCAATGCTCATTCTGTTCATATGCCATGTTCATGTGCCATATTTTGCATACTTGTTGCACAATCAATCATGTGGTGCATTCTTGCATAATTCTCTCAAAAATGCTCATGCTCTTTCAATTATGTATGTTGATCTATGTTCAAATGCATATTCATGAGGAATTGGTACATGTTTCATTGAGTTTGTGCATTAAAAAAGAAAATAATCAAATCTGTATTTTACATTTCATAGCTGAATTTGCATATAGGTGATGTAAAATACATGTTGTTTGTTATGTTTGCATGCTGTATGTGACTTTTTACACCTATCTTTTCATGTTGTATGCTGGCTGTAAAAAGTTGATTTGTGTTATGCATTGTTTTCATAGATGTTTTAGTTTAGGGGCTGTAATAGGTGTTGAATCTTTGTTTTAGGATTTTCTTTAGATCCTTTAGAATTAAGATAGAGTCTAGAAGTTAGGTCCTAGAATTAGTAGGATTTAATTGTTGTGTGTTTGCCCTTATATTTTTAATAAAATGCAACACTAATCTTTATTTTGTAGGGAGGGAAATGTATGTTTCCTTACACCTTATCCTTTTATTTTTTATGCATTTCTTTATGCATTTAATTCACTTTTTCCTTCCATATTTGTGATTGGTAGGAACCCCCTTTGTTAGGATCAACTTATCTTCCTTAGGAAGTAAGTTGCATCCTTTTTCTTCTTTCTTTTACTTTTCTTCCTTAGGAATAGAAAAACCTCATAAACCATTAGGATCTCCCTTTTGTGCATAATAAATAAATTAGGGTTGGTCTTAGTCCCCCTTAGTTTTTTGTCCTTTTCTGATTTGAGTCTTCTTCTCTCATCTTCAAACAAAATCTAAAAGACACTTAATAAAAGATTGAAATAGTCTCTTGCGCATAGCCTTATTCCATGGGACACTCATATTCATTTCATCTTGGAATAGTATGGGCTTGTCTAGCATGATGTACAAGTCTAATCATGAGACTATCTTCAGAAACGTAACAGTCAAAACACTTCTCATAAAAGACAACAAACAAAGACATCGCGTATTCTCTTCTCATCTCCTACTCTTTGCCGACGAATGCGACTTGCCTCGACAGTTCAAATAGCGATACGGTAAACACCCTCGAGTCAGAGTCGGTAACTCCTGAGGTAGAGCTATGGTAACGTCATCCTAAAAAACACAAACAAAGTTCCCGCCTTAGTTAGGCGAACTACGTCGACTCTGATCCTCATTTTCCCGATGAGGTACGTAGGCAGTGGGGTAGGGCCCATTCGAGCGCATTCTTTATTTTCCCTACATTTTCCCCTACCTTTTATTTTCCAGTTCCCTCTCTCATTTCAGTTCTATTCCAGTCAGCGGTTTTTTTCAGCAGCATTCTTATTTCTCACCCTTTGAAACAAACAAGCAAGCATGGATCCCGTCTGTCGCTCCCACCAAATGACACCTGGCCAAGAGGGGTACAGACGCGAACGGTCGGCGAAAGGAGAAGAACACACAAGGGTGAACTGAGAAGAAAAGAGTCGCCAGCTAGGCATTTTTATCCCGAAGGAAAGGTAATGCTGCATAGACCTAGAAAGATATGGATAAGACGGCCGCGAACCAGAGAAACTGAGAAAGGGGGTTGGTTACAACCTGGGAAGGTATTAGCACCCAGATTGTCCGTCGTACTCGACGGTATCCACGCTTGATAGATTTGTGTTTAAAGGGGTAGTGTCAGTGCAATCTGTGTATCGAAGTTGTAAAGAATGCAAGTGTCAGTGTAAAAGAGATTTGAAGTGGAATGAAAAGAATGTCAGTGTAAAGAAAGAATGTAATGCCCAAGACAATGAGGCTTAAAGAATAATGCTGGAAGAAAGGGGGATATACAGAGACTTTTGTTCGATAACTGTTAAGTTATGCCTACGTATCCTCTCGTGCAATGAGGAAGTCAGAACACCGTAGTTCGACTCAAAGAGACTGAAAGATAAATTGACTTGTGAACTGGTTACTTGTCTATGCTCAAGTGTGTGACCTGTCTGGCTCAGGTGCAAACTGTCTTGCATTAGACGGAAGAAGCGAGTCCTCGTTTGTGAGTGAAGGTGATGAGAAAAGAATCCCGAAGGAGACGATTATTGTTTGTTTTTGGTGTTTTCAATATTTTATTGCCTTTGGAGTTTGTCACAAGAAAATGAGCTTAAGCCTAAACCAAGGGTTGGTAAACTCATCACATCTTCCCTCTGATTAGGGGTAATGAGGATACCTTAAGTATGAAGTAAACACCTCACACATAATCACCATGATGTAGGATTAAGATCATTAACCTACTTGCATTTATTTAGATGTTTTTGGAGTTTTTGTTTAGTGTTAAGTAATGATTTTAAGTCATAATCAAGGATTTAATGGTCTCATTACACCATCCTAATAGAAGGATAATAGATGAGAACATTAAAGCTGAGAAAGGCTCCTCAACTTAACCCATGATTAGGGATTAACCTCATGACAAAACAAAGCCTTTATTAAGAAGTGAATATTATGGTTTGTAAGACAAACTTGAGGGGGACTTGTCCATTAACACTAGGGTTAGTCCTTCTTAACCAATTAAGGAAGAATTAGAACCCTAATGCAAGGCCCAAGTTACAAGTTTGATGTCTTGATGATTATTAAGTGGATTGATTAAAGGATGTAAACACATTAAGGGCTTAACACTTAGGATTAAATTTATACACTCCATCCTAATAGAAGGATACAGGCATAAGCTTAATCACAAAGTCTTAAAACCTTTAAGGTTTAGTCCTTGATTAAGAGATGAGAAGAGAAGACACAAAGATGACACAAAGGTAAACTAATGGGGGAATAATCAAATCCTAATTGTGGTCATGCTTGGGTGTTCCTAGGGTTCATGAGGCTTTCAAGGAGATCTTCAGAGAAACAACCAAGGAAGGAGCAGGATGAAGGAAGGAGAAGCAAGAAGAAGAAAGAAAACTTACTTCACTTAAGAAGGTAAGTTGCTTGAGGAAAGAAAGAGAGGAAGGAGAATGAATGAGCAAGCCCACTCTAATACACAAGTAAAAAATGCAGCAAAGATGCATAAAAGGGATGAGAAGAGATTATGAGAAGTGAAGGCAAATTCACTTCTCAAGGTAACTTACCACCTGAAAAGTTAGTGAAAGGAAATTAAATGAAATGAAAATGGAATGAATGCAAGGATGAAAACCAAAACCAGAAGCATATGCAAGATGCAAATGATGCTAAGGGATGATGCAAATATATGTCATGAAGTGTGGATGATCATATAAGTAATGAATATGCAAATGAGACATGTAAGAAGCATGAAAGTTCATGAATGCCTATGACATCAGATGAAAGCAAAAGCAAGGAAAATAAAGGATGCAATGATCAAACATGATTGCAATATATCCTAAGATGTCTTATATGTCATGTGGATGCAAGAAATGTCATGGCAAGTTCATGTATGCAAGCACATGAAAGATGAATGCAAATGAAGGCAAAAATTAGGGTTTACATACAATATGCAATGCAAAATTCAAAATCAGAAGTAAATAACATGATAAAAAATTGAAAATGGGATCAAAGGAACACTAACCCTATACGAGTTCACTACCTAAAGGGGAAGACCTAACTCTCAACCTAATGAAAGTTATGATTTTCCTAAGTTTGCTAGGGTTTTAAGGCACTTGAAAAGGAAAAATGCAAAACAAATTGAAAATGAAATATAAATTCATGCCAATTTTATCCTAGAAACTACATGACATGAGGAATGCAATGCAAAAAGAACCATCATCAAATTCTTCATGGTTAGGCATAAAGAATTTTTCTAAGTTAGGGTAAAAATATTGACTTTTAAGAACCCTAAATCCAAAGAAAAATGTCAAAATAGGTCAAGAACTAAAAAGAAATTGGTATGAAGGGTTTGATAATGTTCCTAAATGTATCAAGATGCAATGTGATTTTTTTGGTGATTTTTAGAAACTTAAATGGTATTTTAATTAATTAATTAAGATAAACATTTAAATATTTTAAAAGTACGAATTTTATGCAAAAAATAAAATAAAAATTATTTTCAGAATGAGAAAAATATTTGAAAGAGAAATGTAAAAGATAAATTTTTTTGAAAGTGTTTTGCTATTTTTAATAAAATGTACAAAGAAATGCAATAAAAATGAAATTAAATTGTGAATTAATGGAAGTATGCTGATCCAATGGTCCAGATTCAAATGGGAAAGGGAGGGAATTGACTTCGCGCGCTATCCAAGGGCCAGAATTCAAACTACGCTAATTACACAATTAAACCCTAATTTGAACCCTAATCACTTTCAGGTGACCGAAACAGTGTTCCGGTCATCTTCTCCGGCTAGCTTCTCACTCAATCTCCCTCAATACGCAACCCCAAGCCCTTAAACTCTCCAGAAATGATCCCCACCCCATTCTAAACAAGAATCAGCCATCAAACAGAATTTATTTCACATGAACAGAGAGATTCGAAGCAAAACGGAAAATCTTTCAGAAATTTCAGAAGCTTCATACATGCTTAAAACTGAATCATTTTCAAAACCAAAAGGTGCAGTGTGATCAGTGAAGCATGGAGAACAATCTAAGAACTTAAGAAATCATTTTTGGAAAAAATGTTCTTGGTGATACGTGAACTGAAGCTTTCGAAAATGACATTGGTTGGCTGCTTCTTTGCTTCAAATAAGCTGCAATGATCCTCCTGAAGAGTTTGTGATGCTTGGTTGGAGTTTATGTGGCCTCTAAGTGATGTTGGTTGAAACTCAGTTCAAGAAATGTGAAAATTGTGTTTCTGATTCAGGGTGTTTCAAGGCATAATGAGGGGTGGGAAATGGTCAATGATGATTGTGGAGTTGTTCTATGGAATTTGTTTTGAGGTTTGAAGCTGGTGTGTTGAGTTTCGAAGGCTCTTGCAAGTTTTAGGGATTTTGTGTATGCTGAGGATTCTCAAGTCTTAGGCTGCAATGTTATGTGCTTTTGCTTGGTTTTGATCCACATGATAAGCTATGATAGGTCAGAGGGTGGGTGGTGGCCTTTATTGATTGGTATGGGGCAAAATGCATAAAGTCAAGAGTTGGTGTACTTGAGGTATGGGCACATGGAAGGCCAAGGACAATGGGGTGTCCTGCGCAGCTGGCTTTAGGGAGGTCCATGGGATCAATTTTGAGGCAAGGCAGCAAGAGAGAAGAAAGTTATGGGGGTTTGCAAATCATGAAACTTGAGAAATCTTTGGGAAATTCTGAATTTTATGTCATGTATGATGTTTGTGTAATGCTTAGACATCAATTAGAGGTCACAAATTGCCTTGGTATGAGTTTTTGCAAGTTTTCCCTCTTTGGTGCTCAAGTGAAATTTTGTGATTTTTCCCAACTTTGCAAAGCCATAACTTGAGTTCTATGATGAATTAGGTTAAGTTCTTGTACTTTTTGAAAAGGGAATGATCCAATCTACAACTTTCATGACCAAGAATTTTTCATTTGAAGCCTTTTTGGTTAAGAAAGAGGAGGTTGAAAAACTTTCCCAAAATGGCAAGTTTGCATTACAAGTCACTTTCCCAAAATGGCAACTTTGCAAATGGCTTGAAATTATTCAATTTTGTGAACTTCTAACTTCTTCTAAGATCAAATAAAGATCATATACACTCAAAATGATGGAGAAGACCCTTTGGTTGGATGATGAGGGGCCTCAGATGCCCTGATTTTGCACTGACTTGCTCAAGAAGTCATCTATTGATCAGATGCCTTCCCCATTGAATTTCTTCATGAAAATTGGTATGCATGAGCCTTACATCATATAGAGACCCATAGAAACAAGAATGACCAAAAAATTTGGAGTAATGGCCTCTGAAACTAAAACCCTAATTTTAGGTCATCTGTGTAGTTAAACTTGGCTCTGCTTCCATGCCTTCCTCAATTCTTGTGATCTCTAATTTTCTTGATCTTGGGAGGATATAATATGATACTTGAACATACATGGACCCTCTTGAGATGATTGAAGACCTTTGGAGTGGCTCAAATGGCTCAGGGATTGCTCAGATCACAAACCCTAGATGCAGATGACTTAGAACCAATGTAGTGAAGCAAAAATGCACTATGAGATGATATGATTGAACTTATGCAAATGAAAAGGATCAAAAGCCATGGTGAAATGAGTGAGGGAAAATTTGGGGTGTTTACACCGTCGGGTACGACGGACGGTCTGGGTTGATAATACCTTCCCATGTCGTAACCGACTCCAGAACCCAGATCTTTGGTTTGCAAGGCCTCGTCCTTTTCCTTCTTCCTCAGGTTTGTACAACATTACCTTTCCCGTTCTTTTGGGATAAAAATGTCTGGCTGGAGACTCTACCTTTTCCGCGCCACTTTCTCGTTTGTACAAGGATGAAAATCCCGGGAGCGACACATATCATATCACAAAACAACACTGGAAAAGTGGGTATGTTGAAGTTTAGGGTTCCTGCAAACCTGTAAACCCCTCCCAATATCACAGGTGTGCTACTCGGGTCAACATCACAAACTATCAAAGTCGAATAGCGATAATACGTTCACCATCTCCGAGACATGGCGCATGACAAAATCAGGGAATCAGTTTGGCATTATGTACTACTCAGGGAGGTCTCAGTTGAGTCCAAGGAAACAAGCATCCCTCAGAAGTCCCCAACTTCAAGCACTGAATTGAGAAACAATAGTACATTCATCCTGAAGGGTACAATACTATCGTCATACGAACAATTTGCCTTAGCTGGATTCCTATGAGAGAACCAGGCCATCCCATGCGAGTTCCCAGTGGGCCCTCGGATGCGAGTGGGTTTGCCAACAAATGTGGTCTGCCACTATCATCACTGGAGAGGGATGTTTCCACAAAGGTTCTCAATGATCGGTCCCCAGATGCATATAACTATCAAGGTCCTATCCCGAACTGGAGGAAATCCCCACACAAGATATTTCCAAGACGGTTGCAGTCTGGGTGTGGAACACATCGCCACTCATCATGTAACCATGCAGGTACAACGTGTCCACGCTAATCCTAGGGTGCACTCAAGCCGGGTATTTGGCTTATCTCACAGTAACTCCCATCCCGCATAAAAAATGAAAACCATCACAGCCAGACAATCCATTATAATATGATGCATGGAAAATAAATACTGAAAAAAGTAAATAAATGCTGTAAAGTAAAGCTGTAAAGTAAAATTGTAAATGAAAACAATAAAGCTAAACTAAAGCACACAATAGCAAACATATAAACACTCAAAGAAACAAAACCAAACAAGCGCTAGGATTGATTCTACGAGGGAAACCAGAGATTCTGGGTTCGGTCCCCAGCAGAGTCGCCAGCTGTGCTCCCGGGATTTTCATCCTAGTATAAATGCGAAAGTGGCGTGGAAAAGGTAGAGTCACCAGCCATGCATTTTTATCCCGAAGGAACAGGAAAAGTAATGCTACACAAACCTGAGGAACAAGGAAAGGACAAGGTCCTGCGAACCAAAGATCTGGGTTCGGGAGTCGGTTACGACCTGGGAAGGTATTAGCACCCCAAATCGTCCGTCGTACCCGACGAGATCCACGTTTGCTTGTTTGTTTCAAAGAGTGAGAAATAAGATGTTGTTGAACGAAAGAATTGCTAACTGGAACTAGAATGAGAAAGAGAATCAGAAAGGAAAATGGAAAGAAAAGGGGAAATGTAGGGAAAATAAATAATGTGCTCGAACGGGCCCTACCCCGCTGCCTATGTACCTCATCGGGAAAATGAGGATCATATTCGACGTAGTTCACCTAACTAAGGCGGGAACTATTTATTTGTGTTTTTTTATGTCTGGAAATGCGTATGTCTATGCTCAAGTGTTGCAGGCTCGTCTGGTACGAATGCGTTTACCGTATTGTATGCGGGACAAGTCGTCGCAAGTTCGCGTTGTGTGTGAATGAGATGAGAAAGAGAAGTTCCCGCAGGATAGTCGCATATTGTTTGTTTTTTTGTCTTTTATAAGAAATATTTTGAATTTTTTTGTGAACATTCTCATACTAAGACCTATCCATCGTGGTAAATACTTACACCTCGCCCCGAAACGGGACACGCATAAGTACTCCACAACAAAGTCTCATGTCGTATGAGAACATTCAACCTTTATTAGGTATTTTATTATCTTCTTTATGGGATGAGAAAGAATGACTCAAGTGGAAAAAGGGAAAAAATAAGGGACTAAGACACAATCCTAAGTTAGTTATTATATTCAAAAGGTGATCCTAATTGTTTGTGAGGTTTTCTAAACCTAATGAAGAAAGGAGAAGAAGAAAAGAGAATTAGAACTCAACTCACTTCCCAAGGAAGTTATGTTTGTTCTAAAGAAAGGGAAAAACCTATGAACAAAGCACAAATATGAAATTTAAAGCAAGTGAAAATTAAATGTATAAGAGATAGGAATGAAGTGAGGCTTACCTCAATCTTCCCCCTACAAAACAAAAATTAGCATGACAATGCATAGTGAAAGTAAAATCAAAGCATAAAAGCGATTAAGTACCATAAACGTCCTAGAATGGAACTAGGGTTCAAAGTAAGACCTAAGTCTAAAGGTGAAGGTAAATAAAGGTTATATGACTTCTAAACTCAGTAGCTACATGCTATAGGTCCCTAGGTATGCTATGATACCTCACAAGATCAAACTATATCAAACTATGTACAAAACGTTCACCTAAGTTAACCTAAATGCAAGTTAGGGCTCATGGATGAAGTATGAATGCGTATGGCTTACAAGCATGAATTAATACATGAAATGAGTATAAAAGTCAGTAGTGGATGCTTATGAATGATGATGAATGAGCATACCATCATGGATGCAATGGTTTAGTCCTATGGAGCAAGGAGAAGAAGATGTGAGAACAAATGAGCAAACATCGCATAAGATCACAAACGATGCAAGTTAAGGATGAATGCCATATGAATATGCATGAGATGATTATGGGTCAGTAGCATACAAGGTATGAGATGAAATTAGAGTTCATGAATAGCCATTTATTATTTCTTCATAATTCATGTTAACAATTAGAGGAGAAGGGAAACAAGTTTAAGTTAAACATATTTCGAATAAGTATGCACTTTGAAACACCAAAACAAACCAAATGAATATGGTTCAAGAAGTGAACTATAACTAGAATTAAGGACATAAAAATGACTTATAATAAACCCCTAAAATTAATCAAAAAGTCTCTCAAGCCAATGGCATGAATGCCTTGCTAAATCCTAGGATAGGGAGCAAATAAGCACATAATCAAACCTATAATCTAGGTGACATGAAAAATAACAAAAAGGCTTTAAGAATTATGAAATTGAATCCCTGGAATTTTGAAGTCAGTATCTAACATGTTATAAAAGGAGTTTACAAAATTATGCACCAAAGTTCCAAAACAATTACTTGATGAGCAAGGTAACAAGGCATGATCGCCGAAAAACAACTCCACAAAGTGGATAAAAAATGGCACCAAAAATTATGAAAAAAATTCCTAAGGAGCATCAAAATGTCACAAATTACAGTGGTTAATCACACACAAAAATACGGCTCACACCTATGGGACAAATTATTTTTTGGTCCCTTATGTCAATACCATTCCTTTTGGGACAACTTGTAATCAAAAATCCAAATTAATTACTAAAACCCTTCAAATCTGGAAACAAAACATATGACAAAATTAATTAAGAGGATGAGGATCACTCATGTATTTTTCCAGAATTTTATCACACATAAAGCTATTTTTAATAATTGCGACGAAATGGGCAAAAACGGTGTTTTAAGGGAAAGCAAAAGGAATCAGATTCTATTGTTTGTAACCTAATCCCTAAGCTCCGAAATCGACATATAACATCATAAATCACAAATAAATCCAGTGCATCAGGTGGGAGGGCTCAATATGCACCGTAAGTTATATGATGCTAAGCCGGATACTACTAAAATGATGCATTAAAGTCGAAAAATGTCGAAATTACTTATTTGATTGAAGTGACGATTCTTCATATAAAAGAAATCCAAAAACTTCATGTAACGGCTTGTAATCTTACATAAGAAAAATAAATGCTTATCTTCCATAATCACTTTGTGACGATCCACAATATCCGAAATCGATCCAAAATCGATAAAAAAAACTCATGAAGAACTTACATCAAAATTAATCCAAAAACAACATTAAAAAATCTCGATAAAGTCCTAATTAACAATCAACAAGAAACTAATCAATGGATTAATCCACAAAAATAGTTGACGAGAAAATTAATTAACGATTTTTTATAAGAAAAAAAATTAACAAAAAACTCTAAAACACAAAGAAACAGTGGGTGTAATTAAAATCCAGTGGCTGTGAATAAGAAAACGATTGGCCCAAAGCCCAATAACTCTTAAACAATCTGCAGAAGGGGGTGTCCTTAGTGAAATGAAGGGTCTGAATAGAGCTTCTATGGAGTCTTGGCCCATTTCTCATTTGAAGCCCATAGAAAGGGGTGGTATGATATGAATTGTGAGGTGCGAAAATGAATCCATTGTCATGGAAGATTTGTTAGGCCTAAACCCGATCTGAACATTAAACCTAATATGTGAAGAGTGAGATTCCAATACCTACCCACTGCATTCTTCTTCTTCTTCCATGAAAACAACTTCGTCAGCCTCACTCTCCTTCTTCTCTCAATGATCTGCCCCCACCATGGCTTCCTCACCTCATCGTCGCCAGCGTCACACCATCACCCTTTACATTTGATGCTCTCTAAAGACGTTGCTCCCTGAACCATCCATCGCCACGACTTTACATGTATCATCTTCATCACGGTGTCGAAGAAAACGACACAGACTCCGCCGCCATGACTTCATCATCTACTGCGAAACCCTCGTCGTTAACAACGATGGCCTCACCATTAAAGAGCAGCAACATCGCCGTCCTGTACTTTCACATACACCGACAACTGCTTTCAACATTCAATCGACTAAGACTCGATCATTCCCAATCGATATCCATGAAAATCGAACCGTGCAATGTCGAAGGATATGTGGATTATGTAGCAGCGATAATGGTGGCTCTATGCCCAGGTACCTCCATTTTTTGCTCATAATACTCTTCTTCTAATCCTTTATGCGTTTTTACTTTTTTGATATCGTTGTTTCTGCGATCATTCTTCTTTCTCGAGATTCTTTGATATGAATTTCTTGTTCTTATGTTGTAGTTGTTGATGCGAATTGGTGATGATTCGCCTTCAACCCAATGAAGGTTTTGTGATGTTTGATGAGGATGCGATGGATTCAGGGAGGGTGAAGGTTGGAGTCGATGAAGATTGATGATGCTGGATCACATGTATGATCTTGAATGCGGACTCTTTCTCTACGCTAAGATTCTGCAGTTTCTCCTTCTTCTTGATTACAGAAACTGAATTTGTTGTCGATGTTGTTGCGTTCTTGCAGGTTCGTTGTACTCGACGAATGCTTCGTTTCGGTGAGATTGTTGAAAATGGATTGTTGATTAGGAGAATATTGGAGGATTGTAGAAGAAGATTGAAGTGCTGAGTTTGAAGAAGAGGGATTGAGAGGTTGAAGAGCTTGGAGATTCTGGTTTTTTGTAACTGTTTTCGGTTAAGAGCTTTTTCTTCCAATATCACCTTTTAACTGATTTTATGTTGTTAATCTCAGTATTGGTGTAACTGATTGTTTTCCTCATCATTTTCTGATTTCCAATGAGCTTAAAGATATTGAAACCCTTCTGCTATTTTGTGAGGGTTTTGGTTGGAGTTTTTTTTTGTTAGAACCAAAAATCATAGATAAAAATGTAATTCTGCTATATTAGAAGTTCAAAGAATGGAAATCCCTCCAAATATGTTATCCCTACAACTAATTTTTAATAAGTTATTTTTCTGTTTTTCCATCCAAGAAAATCCCCAGTTATGGGAAAACTTTGTAGTGACATTTATATTTTTTAAATGAATTGAATCCTTCAACCGAGGTTGTGAAAATAACCCATATTTCTTTCCATCCTTATTTTGGTATACATCAATTAGACATCCATATATTACAATAAAATTGGTCATAATGATAATTAAATGCCGGTAGAAATAATCAAGCTAACCCTCTTCATATTATCCGATATCCAACCGAGATTTCTATTTGGTTTAACTCTCCATTGTTAGACGCTGTGGCGAGTGATCTAGAGGGGGGGGGGGTGAATGGATCACTCCCTTGTTTTCACGGATTTAAAACGTTTTTCAGAGTTTTCAAAGTATTATGGAAGCAAAGGTCCCAAATAGAATAAGCGTCTATTCTGAACTGGCCACTAGAAGACCAGACAAGCGATAACGTGCTGGATTTAACGATTGCTATGATAAAGAATAAAACACACGATATGAAAACAGTTGAATGCACCTATCACTAAATCAATTTCCAATGAATCGAAAAACAAATTTAAAACGAAAGTAAAGATAGAGAGGAGAAACAATACGCCGAGATTTGGTAAGGAAGTTCCCCACGGTCGTCCTCGCGTGTGGGTACGTCTCCCTCTCAATTTCAAATCGAAATTGAGAATTCTTATATCAAAATTGCTGAATCCGTTGATTACAAGGTTCGAATACAAAATCCAGAATTCTAAACTCCTAGAATTTCCTATTGTATCAACCTCCACTCGATTTGAGCCCAATCGAGATTTCCCGCAAGTTATACAATCAATCCACCGGTTCCACGACTCTCGCTGCGGCTGAATCTGACTTGTACAACATGACTCACAAAACCCTCAAGAACACGCCCGTTCTTGAAGGAAAACCCAGCTGGTTTTTCCCTTGAAACCTTCTATCAATCTTCAACTCAGCTGGATCTACGATCGTACCACTGAACGTTGTCTCGAAAGTCTTCAATTCACAGGACAGCAAACACTCTTATTGATGTTCTTGAATAAGATCTTTGAGAAGATGAGGAAGATGTCTTGATTCTAGGTTCCAAGCTTGCTTAACAAATTGAAGTTCCAACACTCCAAAAACCCTATCTTGATGTGTTCTTCAATGTTCAATCACTACAAAATTCGTCTCTACAATTTCTGTAATTTGTGATCTGTATGTAAAATGAAAAACAAACACATATATATATTGCAGAATCTGTTAGGCAAATAACAGAAGAATGAATCGATTCAAGCTTGGATGAATCGATTCATACTGATTGATTTTTAGAAAAACAGAATTAGTTAAACTGTATGAATCGATACATCAAAGGATGAATCGATTCATTTTGCGAAAACCAGAATCCACACTACAACATGAATCGATTCAAGCCATAATGAATCGATTCATTATGCGTATTTTTCAACAAATGCATAAACAATGAAGACTAAGAAAACCACAACAGCATGAATCGATTCAAGCCATAATGAATCGATTAATTTTACGTATTTTTCAGCAAATTCATAAACAAAGAAGACCAAGAGAACCAAAGTGATAAAAGCATATGTCTTAACATTGAACAATCACAAAACACTTTAAAATTCATAATCGATCAAAAACTAAGGGTGCTCACAAACTCCCCCTTTTTGATGATGACAAATTTTGAAGTGTGAGAGAGAACTCCCCCTGAGTTTGTGCTCATCATTGTTGTCACACGTTTTCTCCCCCTTTGTCAACAACAAGAAAGGGTTATAGATGATGGGCGAAAAACAGCAAAACTAAGATACAATGGCAAAAGTCACTCACAAATAATGAAAAAGAAAGCGTAAACAATTGAAACAAAAGCAAATGACATAAACAAGCAGTGAAATTGTCTAGAAAAGATACGAATTACAAAGCCAAACCTAAACAAATTGTTCAAACATGAAATGCAAACTATGTCTTAAGCAACACACAAATATGAAATGCAAAATGAAATGTTTCAATGAGGGGTATGACCACCACACGACTCCGCATCATCACGGTCAGGGTCACGGAAGCTTGGAGGAGGCGGTGGAGGAGGCATCTCATCTGGATTCTCCCCCATGAACGCGTAACGCTGAAAACGCCTATGGACTTCGGTACTTTGAAACCTTTCCATAATGCCCGGGTGCGAACGGCAGTCATCCATAAAGCCTGACATCTCATTATAAAACACTTGATGCCACTTAACTAGCTCCGTATGCCAGGAATATTGATTGTGGTACATGCGAGTATTTTCGTCGTGCCACTCACGATGCTCCTTATGCCATTCAGATTGCTGGACATGCCAAGCACGAGCTTCCTCATGCCGGGCATTGTTTGCCACTTCCAATTGTGCAAACATATCGGTGAGATAAGCTGGAGCAGCAGTGGAGGAAGTCGGTGCAGCCGTCGAGGGAGCAGGATCATAATTAGTGGGAGACCACCTTTGTGGTATCCACTCACCCCAACCGGTGTTTGCCGGTGCACCTAGAGCAGGAATTTCAGCTTCTTCCATATCTTCATCTCTAATTTCTTTTACATATATGTGTTCAGCCGGGTTATCAAAGTTGTAAATGCGAGTACGTGTGCTACGTTCAAAGAAGTAATAACAGCGCCGCTCGATGTCCCATCGATACCCCATATGAGAAAGTGTAGCATTGTTGAATTCCTGCACACTTGAGACTGGTAGAAGAGGCACAGAAGGAAAAGTAACTTTCCAAAACTTTAGAATCCTCATGATTTGAGAAGCGTAGGCAAGAGGTTCTTGGAGATGTTTCGTGTCAGGAAGATGCGTTTGACAAATTAATTGCCCAATTTAATGGAATCTTTTTCTGCAAAATATATAGCAAATGAATATCCGGCTTGTCCAGACGAGAATGACCACCGGACCTTGGACGCAATATGTGCGAAAGAATCCAATGCAGGATTCGTGGTACACTTTTGATCATCCCTGAAGTTAGTGGCTCATCATCAGCAAGGGGTCTATCCAACTTAGAAATGGATGCACAGAATACCTTCAAATTAAACTCAGTTTCGAAATTCTGGTCATGCCACATTTGCAAATCTTCCAACTCAGATGGCATACCGAACACAGTGGCCCAGTCAGCAGCTTCAAAACTATATGTTCTTGTTCCAATTAGACATTTAAACGTATATCCTCTTGCAGTTCTCACACCAGCATAAAAAGCACGTATAAAATCCTCAAGATACTCATCTTTAACATATAAAAAGAAACCAAGGTTTTGTGCATCAACCAAATCAGCAACTTCTTCTAATCCTAGAGTACGAGCATCACTAGGATCAAACATATGAGGTTTCAAATTATTCAATGACAGCCGGATGAAGGATAGCAGCCCCGGATGGAGGGATTTCAGGAACAGGAGGAGCTTGAGAAGAAGACCCAATATGTTCCTTTCCTTTTCTCTTGCTTCTTTCTCTTGGGACCATGACTCTTGGAGGCATTGTGAAGTTTTTAGGGTTTGAGAGAAGAAGAGGGGTTTTTAGGTTTATGATGCAAATTATGTAACTGATGTCAATGAGATAATGAGAGAGATAATGGAGATAATGGGACTTTGAAACAGTTACAAATGTAATGGAGAATGCTGATGTGTCGATTCATTAAAGAAAAACTGAAATTTCGTCAGTTTGAATCGATTCATTGATGTATGTATCGATTCATTATTCGAATTTTTTAAAAGGTAAATGCTATGAATAGATCCAAGAGAGTATGTATCAATACATATTGTAACTGTCTTAAAAAAAATTGACAAAATTAATTCATGAATCGATGCAAGCTAGTTGGGATCGATTCATATTGCGAACTTTTGATTTTGTAAATGAGAGTGAATCGATCCAAGTGAGTATGAATCGATTCATATTGTAACTGAATTTTAAAAAAATCTACAAAATTAAATCATGAATCGATTCATATTGCGAAATTTTGAATATTTCAGTGATTCTTCAAGAATTGACACACTTATGCAGAAGCAAAACACTCATTATGCATTTAAATGAAATACAACAAGGTATGCAAGCTTAAGAATACCAAAAATCAAAGATCAAACACTCATATGAACAGAAGTTCATGTAAACAAATGATCATTATTCAAAACATACATTGATCATACAATATTATCAAGGAGAGGAGAGGAAACGATATTACCTCCATCGTAGTATTCGCATAAGGCACTATTGAAGACTACAATCAAAACTTAGCAAATATGATGAGATAAGTGGAATTAATATCAATCAAGCTTAAGACAACAAAGCGGAGAGATCAAGAATTCCCAACTCGCGACGAATGTTGAAAAACGGTTCAGTTGCCAAAGGTTTAGTGAAAATGTCAGCAAGCTGATTTTTAGTATCAACATGCTCAAAAATGACATCGCCTTTTTCAACATGATCACGAAGAAAGTGATGTCGAATCTCAATATGTTTGGTGCGCGAGTGTAAAATAGGATTCTTAGAAAGGTTAATGGCACTAGTGTTGTCACACTTAATTGGAATATGTTTCAGTTCAATATCAAAGTCTTGTAGTTGTTGTCTTAGCCACAAAATTTGAGCACAACAGCTACCGGCTGCGACATACTCAGCTTCTGCAGTAGACAAAGCTACGGATACTTGCTTTTTACTATGCCAACTTATCAAAGAATTTGAAAACAGATGACAAGTGCCACTAGTGCTTTTCCTATCTGATTTGCAGCCAGCAAAATCAGAATCAGAATAACCTACTAAACTACAATCACTTCCTTTGGAATACCAAAGCCCATATTTAGGTGTTCCATTGAGATACCTAAATATACGCTTGACTGATTTTAGATGAGATTCCTTAGGATTTGATTGATATCTTGCACACATACACACACTAAACATGATGTCTGGTCTAGACGCAGTAAGATACAAAAGAGATCCGATCATACCTCTATACCTCTTGACATCAACACACTTACCATGTTCATCTTTATCCAAGTTTCCATTGGTAGGCATAGGAGTGTCAATTGGTTTAGAATCATTCATTCCAAATCGTTTGAGCAACTCTCTACAGTATTTTGTTTGACATACTGTCGTACCTTCATCAAGTTGCTTTATTTGGAGGCCTAAGAAGTAATTCAACTCCCCCATGAGACTCATCTCAAACTCACCCTGCATAACATTAGAAAATTCCTCGACCAAGTGTATGTTAGTTGAACCAAATATGATATCGTCTACATAAACTTGAACTAAAAGAATATGTTTTCCTTTGTGTTTGATGAAGAGTGTATTATCCACTTTACCTCTAGAATATCCATGATCAAGTAAAAATTTACTAAGTCTTTCATACCACACACGAGGTGCTTGCTTAAGACCATATAAAGCACGTTTTAACTTGTAGACATGATCTAGATATTCAGGATATTCAAAACCAGGAGGTTGTGAAACATATACCTCTTCATTTATAACACCATTTAAGAACGCACTCTTTACGTCCATTTGGTAAAGCTTAAAATTCATGGAACACGCATAGGCAAGCAAAAGTCGTATAGCTTCAAGGAGAGCAATAGGAGCATAAGTCTCCTCATAATCTATGCCCTCCTCTTGGTTATACCCTTGTGCTACCAAGCGTGCCTTATTTCTAGTTATCACTCCGCTTTCATCTAGTTTATTCCTAAAAACCCATTTAGTGCCTATGATGTGATGATCTCGCGGGCGAGGGACAAGTTCCCAAACGTCATTTCTTTTAAATTGATTTAGCTCTTCTTGCATGGCCATTAGCCAAAATTCATCAACCAAGGCCTCTTTGGCGTTTTTAGGTTCTACTTGTGATACAAAAGCGAAGTGAGAACAAAAATTACTTATCTTAGAACGAGTCAAGACTCCCTTTGAAATGTCTCCCAATATATTGTCTATGGGATGGTCTTTAGAGGATTTCCAAGCTAGTGGAAGATCCTTTACTTCGGATGTTCCTTCCTCTTTATCTTTTTCAATACATGTATCTTCCTCCTTCTCAATAGCAACCGCTTCGGATTGATCAATTTCCGAACCAGCTTCTTTGAGTATGTCTTGTGTAGATACACCTGCATCATTAAAAGAGATACCTTTTCCGAAATTTTTGGGTAAGACTCATCAAAAGAAACATGGACAGATTCTTCGACAGAAAGTAAACGCCTATTATAAACTCTATATGCTTTGCTTGATTGAGCGTAACCTAGAAAAATGCCTTCATCAACTTTGGCATCAAACTTCCCAAGGTTTTCCTTACCGTTATTCAAGACAAAACATTTACAACCGAACACATGAAGATGAGACAAGTTGGGCTTTCTACCTTTTAGGATTTCATAAGGAGTTTTATTCAAAATAGGACGAATTAGAATACTATTGAGAACATAACAAGCCGTACTTATTGCATCGGCCGAAAAGTATTTTGGTAAGCCACCCTCATTGAGCATTGTTCTTGCCAATTCCTCTAAAACTCGATTTTTGCGTTCCACAACACCGTTTTGTTGTGGAGTTCGAGGAGCTGAAAAGTTATGCTCAATGCCATACTTTTCACAAAATTTATCAAAGAGGTGGTTTTGAAATTCACCTCCATGATCGCTTCGGATTGTAACTATTTTAGAATTCATTTTATTTTGGGACAGCTTTGCAAAACTTTTGAAAGCAGAAAAAGTTTCATCTTTGCTATGAAGAAATATAGTCCAAGTAAATCTAGAGTAGTCATCTACTATTACGAAACCGTAATAGTTTCCACCTAAGCTCTTTGTCCTAGATGGTCCAAAGAGATCCATATGGAGAAGCTCAAGGGGTCTTGAAGTTGAAATTATATTTTTAGATTTAAAAGAGACCCTTGTTTGTTTTCCCATTTGGCAAGCATCACATAGGTGGTCTTTGGAAAACTTTATTTTTGGAAGACCTATCACTAGATCCTTGGATATAACCCTGTTAAGCAAATCGAAATTAACATGCGCTAAACGTCTATGCCATAGCCATGAATCATCATTTAAGGCAACTAGACATTTAGTGCTTGTTAAGGATACACTCAAAAGATCAAGCATATATATATATTGTTTACTCTAACACCCTCAAACACAACATTTTGTTCGGTATGTTCAATTTTGCAACATGTTTTTGTGAAAGACACTTTATAACCTTTGTCGCATAGTTGACTTATACTTAACAAATTGTGTTTAAGTCCCTCTACAAGATGTACATCAGAAATAGTAGTGGTAGAGGGATTACCTACACTACCTTTACCAAGTATTGCTCCTTTGTTATTGTCTCCATAAGTAACATATCCCTTTTTCTTTGCTTTGAAGTCAATAAAAAGTGATATGTCACCCGTCATGTGCCTTGAACACCCGCTGTCCAGAAACCATCTTCCTTCCATGGATGCAAGACACTCATCCTACAATATCAAAAGAGAGAAGTAGGTACCCAATCTTTATTGGGTCCAAGTGGGTAAGTAATAACATGGTTGCCTTTAGGCTTCCATTGGTAAATGCCTTTAGGAACAAAAAATCTTCTAAACTTGCATTTCTCAATGGTATGGCCAACACGACAACAATAGTGACAAACACTACGATAATGATAATGTTTACTATTAGTCTTTAAATCCTTTGGAACAAAAGAATATTTTGCATACGGAGTATTTAATGACTTTTTGAACAATCTAGTATCAACGGCATAAGTAATCTTAGGTTGCAAGGCTTTCTCCAACTTGGCTTTAAGAGAGATGACCTCTTGTTGCCAAATGTGGCACCTTTCACAATGCCTAAATTTACTACAACCATCAATATCAATAGCTTTTGAATTTTCTGCAATACTAGCTTTTAAGCATTCTAAATCTTTTTCAGCATATTGTACTTTACCTTCCAAGTAAGAAAAAATTCTTTTATCGGAAGCTAACCTTTTAAATGCTTCTTTAGCTTCATTATGCAGTTTTTCAAAAGCTACTTTTAATTCAGAAAAAGACAAGGAAGAAAAGTTGTTATAATAAGCTTGTTTTACCTTTTTATCATCACTTTTCTTCTTATGATGGGACTGATTTTTGGTGTGAGCCATAAGACACAAATTTGCGGTTTCATCGCTATCACTTGTGCATTGTGTACTTGATGAATCACTATCACTTTCCTAAGCAATGTAAGCTCTTCTTTGCTTATTATTATACCTTCTTGGAGGAGCTTTTCCTTTATCCTTTTTCTTTAAAGGGCAATCCGTTTTATAATGATCGGACTTGCCACAATTAAAACAAGACCCTCTTTCTCTATTCTTCTTAACCTCTTCTTGTTTTGTATCCATAGATTGTCTTCTAAAGTTTATAAGATTTTTGTCGGAATGCTTTATTCCATTCTTTCGAATGAATCTATTATATCTCCTAACAAAAATTCCCATTTCTTCGTCACCGGAGTCTTCGTCACTACTTGACTCATTGTTGCTTAACTCTTTTTGTGAGGACTTTGAGTTTGAAACCATAAGAGCTATAGGCCTCTTCTCACCCTTTTTGTCTTTGTTATTCTCTTTTCCCTTTTTACTTTTGTTTTCAAACTTTTCTAGACTTTCTAGTTCTTGCTGATGTACCTTCAGCTTTCCAAACAAAGTAGTCATTGTGAGTGTCGTTAGATCATTGGCTTCCTTGATAGCTGTCACTTTAGGTTGCCATTCCCTGCTAAGACATCTCAGAATTTTATTAGTAGAAATATCATTGGAAACCGGTTTTCCAAGTGCATTCAAACGATTAATAAGATGAACAAATCTCTTTTGCATGTCGGGAATTGATTCTACTTGTTTCATGCGAAAGAGTTCGAACTCTTGATTAAGTGTGTTAATGCGGGACTGTTTTACTTCAGTTGTACCCTCATGAGCAATTTCTAAAGCATCCCACATTTCTTTAGCTGTCGAGCAATGGGAAACTCGATAATACTCATCTGCACTAAGTGCTGAAATTAGCATATTTCGAGCTCTCCAATCACTTGACCACTTTTTCTCATCATTTTCATCCCAATCGTCTTCTGGTTTAGGTACTATGGCTCCTGCCTCATTCATCATGGTAATTTGAAAAGGACCATTTTGAATGGCAGCCCATACGCGCCTATCAACAGAATTTATATGTACTCGCATGCAGTCTTTCCAATAGCCATAATTTTCACCGTTGAAAACAGGAGCTCTATTGTACGTCCCCTTTGGTTCAGAATCCATAACGTTACAGGCAGCCACAAAGCACCAGCGAACCGGTGCTCTGATACCAATTGTTAGACGCTGTGGCGAGTGATCTAGAGGGGGGGTGAATGGATCACTCCCTTGTTTTCACGGATTTAAAACGTTTTTCAGAGTTTTCAAAGTATTATGGAAGCAAAGGTCCCGAATAGAATAAGCGTCTATTTTGAACTGGCCACTAGAAGACCAGACAAGCGATAACGTGCTGGATTTAACGATTGCTATGATAAAGAATAAAACACACGATATGAAAACAGTTGAAAGCACCTATCACTAAATCAATTTCCAATGAATCGAAAAACAAATTTAAAACGAAAGTAAAGATCGAGAGGAGAAACAATACGCCGAGATTTGGTAAGGAAGTTCCCCACGGTCGTCCTCGCGTGTGGGTACGTCTCCCTCTCAATTTCAAATCGAAATTGAGAATTCTTATATCAAAGTTGCTGAATCCGTTGATTACAAGGTTCGAATACAAAATCCAGAATTCTAAACTCCTAGAATTTCCTATTGTATCAACCTCCACTCGATTTGAGCCCAATCGAGATTTCCCGCAAGTTATACAATCAATCCACCGGTTCCACGACTCTCGCTGCGGCTGAATCTGACTTGTACAACGTGACTCACAAAACCCTCAAGAACACGCCCGTTCTTGAAGGAAAACCCAACTGGTTTTTCCCTTGAAACCTTCTATCAATCTTCAACTCAGCTGGATCTACGATCGTACCACTGAACGTTGTCTCGAAAGTCTTCAATTCACAGGACAACAAACACTCTTGTTGATGTTCTTGAATAAGATCTTTGAGAAGATGATGAAGATGTCTTGATTCTAGGTTCCAAGCTTGCTCAACAAATTGAAGTTCCAACACTCCAAAAACCCTATCTTGATGTGTTCTTCAATGTTCAATCACTACAAAATTCGTCTCTACAATTTCTGTAATCTGTGATCTGTATGTAAAATGAAAAACAAACACATATATATATATTGCAGAATCTGTTAGGCAAATAACAGAAGAATGAATCGATTCAAGCTTGGATGAATCGATTCATACTGATTGATTTTTAGAAAAACAGAATTAGTTAAACTGTATGAATCGATTCATTTTGCGAAAACCAGAATCCACACTACAACATGAATCGATTCAAGCCATAATGAATCGATTCATTATGCGTATTTTTCAACAAATGCATAAACAATGAAGACCAAGAAAACCACAACAGCATGAATCGATTCAAGCCATAATGAATCGATTCATTTTGCGTATTTTTCAGCAAATTCATAAACAAAGAAGACCAAGAGAACCAAAGTGATAAAAGCATATGTCTTAACATAGAACAATCACAAAACACTTTAAAATTCATAATCGATCAAAAACTAAGGGTGCTCACACCCATTCGGTTTAACTCAAAACTGCACAACTTGTCTTGAGCTTGGATGTGGCTAATTGTTCTCAAAAATCAAATTTAAACCAAACCTTGACTCAAAACTTTAATACTGATTATTTGAACCACGCTTAGAAACAATTTGAAATATCTTGAAGTAAACCTGAACATAGCTTATAATCAACCCATTTCGTGAGATGCTTTAACCAACAACTCCAACATAATTGAAACATGGAGGATCACAAATCAGATTTTGAATTCACGGCATATGGTAAGTTTAATCCAATTATGTTATTATACTAAATTTCAAATGAAGCTTTAATTCTCATCTTCCATTCATAAATAATCGTATTTCACGTAAACTAATAGGCCACTGAGAAGATGAAAAATGAGTCTACAATTAGTCTCTTGTATTACATCCCATCATTTTGTAAGATGTTTGCCTTGATGGCCAAGGACCTTAACACACACCATAATAACATCATGAGGTAGCCCAGATTCAACTTTGGATAAGAAAGTCTTGATTTTTCTCGAGACCTCTGAAAATGACCTTGTATCTTAATAGAGGAACGCTTTGTACCCAGATGAATCATGACAAAGAAAGTGCTCATGATAATGTGGATTCAAATCCTTGCTTTGACTTAAGTGTAAGAACTTCAAACCACCAGAGAGTACCTCGATCCCCTGCTTTAGGAGCTATGAAATGCATGATTGCAACCGTTATGAACTAATGAGAAATGCAGATGAATGCGAACATAAACCATTTAGATGGTAATAAATATGAGGGAAAATTTTGGGGTGTTACAACAGGTCATCTACTTCATCATTTTCCCATATGACTAGATAGGATAAAAATAGAAACCATGAAGACAAACACACTAGATAATGTCCTAACACCAATTAGAAGATCTTCCAAACACCAAGACCTCATTACTAATAATCTTGATGTGCTCCACCAACTGGACTTACTATAGCATAGTAATCTAAGAACTGAAAATCTTCACCAACATTGTGCCACCAACTTTAATCAGAAATCCAGAAAGAGAGATAAACTCCCACCCACCTTCAAGAAGAACAAATCTCCTTGAGGCTTTAACTCATCACTCTTCTGCTCAAGAGCAACTCGTTCCAAGACAATCCTCAAGACCAACCAGCTGCCACACTCTGATTATGTTGATTCTTCTAATCCACTATAAAGATCAATCATTTTCCAGGTTTTTATCATCTCATTTAGGAATGCTCATATGAAAAATCCAACTTCCACACCCTGTCTTCTTCACGTATATTATAAATCATTCAAAGATATCTTAATCAATAAAATTGATCTCCAGCAAGCTGTCAAGATAACAGTCATTTTGAAGCATTCAATCCCTGTAGACCATTCTATCTTAAATTGATGTGCCACTTCACCAATTGAGATTCTGATGTTGAACTAGATGTTAGAACATTTTTAGTCCACATCCAACTATTAAATTCAACTCCTTCTTCTGCCACTTGAAAGAACCTCCTTCCTTAACAGAACAAGAGTTCCATGCTCTCATAGACTTGATTCATCAACCAAGTTTGAGTAGACAACCTCCATTCTGTTGATTATGCATAAATTCCTATCAATATCACATATTGTTAAGAAACTCCCATTGTTTCTCCAAAGTCTTCAAACCTGCCATTGTCTGAATCTTCAGAAGGAATAGTTCAGAACTACACCTTGCGACTATACCAAGGATGACACTTCTCCTTGAGTAAAGCAATCTTCACAAAGTCCTGATGATTTTGTCAATTATAACTTCATGATTCTAATCACCTTCTTTGTAATGGGAAGAACAAAAACTCCAACTACATTTATCAAAAATAGTATGCACTCTTTTATCATTAGACCACAGATAACACTTCTTAACTCCCCTTTGCAAGAACAATCAAATCTTCTTCTGAGGATGAACATCACTTACTCAATACACTTTATGAACCTTAAGATTCAGAATGTAGATATGCATAGCACTTAGATAAATACTAAGTCTCCTGTCAAAGTATCCACCTTTATGGATCATATAAACAACAGATAAATACCAAGTCTCCAGTCACATATTTACTATTGGTCAGATTAGATTACCTTCTCACACAAGATAGGACATGTAATCTGACTTCTTCTTCTTCTATAGACATCTGACACTTTCTAAGATGATGTTTTAACATTCCTTCAGACATCACTATCAGTCACATACACCTCCACACAAACACATGCAAGTGAACATAGGGGAATCAACCATCAATAGTTGATCAAGCTATCAGACCAAAACAAAGACCTATGCAGCAGCTAGAACACTTCAATAGACTTCCACTTTAGACTCACTATTCAGACTGTCTGATTTGAGATGTCTTCACACATAATATATCAACTGATCAACTATATACACATTAATCAACTCCACAAGTTGATATAGCTTGACCTTCAAGTACAAAGAGTCTCTCTGAAATAATACTCCTTGAAACTCAAGTACTTCACTCCTGCAACAAGGACCATAAATAAACTGTCCTCAGGAGAACAAACATATGTTGATCACTCCTTGATCAACACATACAATTAAGAAGAGTTCTAGGTCCAGAACCTTCTTAGACACACCATACAAATGTCTCATCTTCCAGATCAGGAGTAGCTTCCAAACATGTTTGATATAACCATAATAGTTTAGCACCCAAGCATCTATACAACCAACCCTTAGACAACAGAATCAAACCTAATTATGATGTGATGTTTTATCAAATTATAGGACATCATTCCAAGGATCACACAAAGATATCTACAGACAGAGATAGGTCTTTTTAAAAAAATCTTTAGATCTCTAAATAACCACTTCTCTTCACAGTACCTTGAGTGGACTTGAAAAAGAGTCTCCAAATATCATTAGCACAGTTGATAGAAGCAGATAGACATATATCCCCAACACCATAGGATATATCTCTAGAGAAGAGCAACCTTCTCACACAAAAGGAGTTATTAGATCAATAAGCAGCAGATACAAATTCCTCATAAACTTCAAGTCTCACAAATTAGCCCTAGCAATATCTCCAGGTGACACCAACATGCTACCACAATAGTAGTACACCACCAAGCTAGCACAATAGAATAGTCCATCTTCCACTTCTAGGGACCATTCACACAACAAACAGCTATTCAATAGACCACTTCTACCTTGACCATGAACCATAAAGTATCCCCATTTGATCTCATCCATAAAAAGACTAGGATGCCTGCTCTGTTACCAATTGACATTTGGGTAAGACAGACTCTGATGTTGAATACGATGTTGAGACATTTGATCTATTACTAATGAACATGGCTAGGCACAAACATTCTTCAGGATGTTTAGACATCTGATATGACTTTCAGCACACATACTGCATAAAATAAAACAAAAAAGTTGTAAGAAACACACTCAAATTGTTAACCCATTTCGATGCAAACTCATCTACTCTGGGGGCTACCAATCCAGGAAGGAAATCCGCTATGTAGTATCAATTCAAAGACTTCTCAGCAAACACCTACAGTTTACAGTCTTCTCACTTAATCACTACCAATGCAACTTCTACTTAGGAACTCATAAATATGAGAAACTCATCCTCACTTCCAATCACCTCAGTGATGTCTCGCAGTCCCAACACTTAGTTGTAGATATTGACAACTCTTTTCATAACCAACAATTAAAACCAGAAGTCACACTTCTATGACAACATCTAAGAATTGCTTAAAAGCTTCCTCCAAGAAAACAACTTCTCTTGCTTAAAAGCTTCAAGACTCACAAATAAAACAACCACAACATTGAACCTTGTTACGCACAGCTTCCACAAGAACACAACCCTAATGATATGATCTTTACATCTTTGGTTAGTTAATAAACCTAGGTTACAAGGTTTCTTTTTATAACCTATTCCCAATTAAATTTTGAACTAAATAATACATCATAACAGCTGCTACTATAATGCAGAAAAATCTGCTACAAATAAAAAGATCTCCAAATAAACAACTTCCTAAAGTATCTCTAAATATAGAAACTCTATATTTATTCAAAATTTGAAATTTGTCTTCAATGCAAATTTGATTCTTCATGATCTTTTAAAATCAGCGCCACTTGGATTGCTTCAAATCTTCTAAATTATTTTGTTTCTGTTAAAACATAACAGAATCTTCAATCCATCTTCAGCAGTTCATGATGTCAAATGAACAGTCTTGACATCTTCTTCGACCTGTTGATCCAGATGTTGAAACACTTCAACACAACATGTTTGGACGCACAAATAAGACTCCTTGCTTAAATTGTTCTTTATTTTGCAAAGATCCAATACATATTACATTGCTGCTATATTTGTTTTACAAAAATAATGCCAACCTTAAAAATACAGAACTTACAATAATACATAATTATAATATATTTTTCCCCATATTTACTAAAGGAAAATAAAATATTTATTCACCAACATAAGTACAAAAGTTTGCAACAAAACTATATATTAAATATAAGCACAAATGACTTCTATCTTGTATCCAAATATTAAGCAAACATGAACATTATTTACATAAGAAACCAATATATTGCAAACTATATAACACAATCATTGTTAGTTTGGTGAATAAATCTCATTAAAACAAGACGTCCAATGCATACGTGTTTACCCTGAAAATTGTAAACAATCGCTAGTCCTCTAATAACAAAATGTTCTCAGTTGTAAACACCCCAAATTTTCCCTCACCCATTCACACCATGGCTTATGATTCTTTTCATTTGCATAAGTTCAATCATAGCATCTCATATCACATTTTTGATTCACTGCATTGTTTCTAAGTCATCTGCATCTAGGGTTTGTGATCTGAGCAATCCAAGAGCCTCTTGAGCCACTTCAAAGGTCATCAATCACTTAAAAGGGGTCCATGAATGTTCAAGCATCATATTATATCCTCTCAAAGTCAAGAAATTCAAAGAATCACAAGAACTGAGAATGGCATGGAAGCAGAGTCAGGCTTGACTGCACAGATGACCTAGAATTAGGGTTTTGGTTTCAGAGGCCATAACCCCAAATTTTTTGGTCATTCTTGTTTCTATTGGTCTCTATATGATATTAGAATCATGCATATCAATTTTCATGAAGAAATTCCATGGGGAAGGCATCTGATCAAGAGTTGACTTCTTGAGCAAGTCAGTGTAAAATCAGGGCATCTGAGGCCCCCTTTGACCTAACCAAAGGGTGTTCTTCATCATTTTGAATGTGTATGATCTTTATTTGATCATATAAGATGTTAGAAGTTCACAAAATTGAAGGATTTCAAGCCATTTGCAAAATTGCCTTTTTGGGAAAGTGACTTGTAATGGAAACTTGCCATTTTGGGAAAGTTTTTCAACCTCCTCAAATTGATTCAAAAATGCCTCAAATGAGAAAACTTTGGTCATGAAATTTGTAGAATGGATCATTCCATTTTCAAAAAGTACAAGAACTTGTCCTAATTCATTTTGGATCAAAAGTTATGGCTTGTCAAAGTTGGGAAAAATCACATAATTTCAAGTTTTGCACCAAAGAGGCAAAGTTGCAAAACCTTTTGTCAAGGCAAATTGTGACCTCAAAGTGACTTCTAACCTTTGCACAAACATAAACCAATGCCTAAAATTCATAATGCACCAAGAGTTTGTCCATTTTCATGACTTGTGCTTTAAGAAATCACAAAAGGGCCAAAAAGTCACAAAGTTGCAAAACCTATCACAAACCCTAATCCACTTGCTGCATTGCTTCTAATCCATTTCCATGGCTCTCCCTAATCCCAGCTGAGCCAAACCACGCCCCTATCACAGCCTCACACTTGCCCATACCTCAAGTACACCTAACTTGAACTTTATGCAAAAACACCCATACCAATCCCACAGTGCCACACCAACTTCTCTGACCCATCCAAATGTGATAAGTGGACCAAAAGGGACTCAACACAACAGACACACAAGCCTGAAACATCCCCCAAGCCATAGCTCCAAGTTTTCACCTCTTATGCATTTTTCATCGAAACTCATTACACAAGACACAAACATCAAAACTAACTTCATAGAAACTCTCAACATGTTCCACTGATCATCCCTGACCCTTCACCTTGCCCTGAAACTCCCTGAAATCAAAATACGATTTCTCTCCCTCTCTGAACAGAACTCCATAAAACTCACAAATCAGCCACTTTCCAATCCAATTAAACCTCAAAGCATCTTCAGGAGGTCCATTGGAGAAACTTTGAAGCAAGGAGGCAGGCTGAAAGCTCCAAAATAAAAGCTTCACTTCAGGTAGCTTCGAAAATTATTTTTTCCAGAAACCTTGTTTTAAGTTACTAAACTGATCTACATGCTTCCCTGAATGCAATGAGCTTTGAATTTTTGAAAATGATGTAGAAATGAAGATGTATGGTCTGTCTGAAACTTTGCCCGTGAATTTGATTTTTTCTTGTTCTTCGTGATTCATGAAAAATAAATAAGTTTTGTTGTTGGATTCTTATTTAGGATATTTGGTTGAGTGGATCTGGAGATTTTGGCACGTTTTAGTGAGGTTTTGAGAGAGATAGGTTGAAGGTCTCGCCGGAGAAGACGACCGGAAGTCTTCTCCGGCCACCTGAGGGTCATTAAACCCTAATATGTGTAATTAATCAACTTTGAATTTGGACCCTGGATTCTGTTGACTTCCATTGACTCCCGCGTGAATGAACGCACCAGATCTTTCATTAAACCCTAATTCAGATTAATTAGGTTAATTAATTAGGTTTAAATTTGAATTTCCCAAAAGCAATCTCAACCGTCCATGAGCGCGCGCAGTCTTCCCCTCCCTCCTGAGTTTGAATGCTGGCCCTTGATTGCGTTGACTTCCCCCTTTTATTCATTTTAATTTCTTTTCTTTTCATTTCTTTTCCTCATTTTATTTAAAATAGCTAAAATCATTTAAAAATTATGAAATTTTTTGTCAAAGATTTCATTAGTTCTTAAAACCCAAAAATATTTTTATTTTTATTTTTTGCATAAAAAATTATTTTTAAATCATTTAAATGATTATTTTTAATTAGTTAATGAAAATTAATTAATTAAAAATACATTTAGGTATTTAAAAATCACAAAAAAAATTCACATTGCATTTAGAAACATTTAGAAACATTGTCCAACTCTAAAACCAAATTTCTTTTTTGTTCTTGATGCCTTTTGATCATTTTCATTGGAATTAATTTCATTTTTAGGCAATATTTTGGTTCAATCTTTAAAAATTTCATTCTGCCTAACCATTGAGAGTTGGATGATGATTCTTCTTGCATTGCACTCTTCATAGCATGTAGTTTATAGGATAAATTTGGTTTGATTTGATCTTGCATTTTAAATTTGTTTAGCATTTTTCTTGATAAGGTACCCCAAAACCCAAGCAATCTTAGGAAATTCATAACTTACACTAGGTTAAGAGTTGGATCCTCTCCTTTGGGCAGTGAGCTTGTATAGACTTAGGGTATCTTTGATTGTATTTTCAAATTTTTATCATGTCATTTTCTTCTGGTTTTGAGTTTTTGCTTTGCATGTTGTATGTAACCCTAATTCATGCTTTCCTTTGCATCCATCTTTCATTTGCTTGCATCCATTGACTTGCCATGACATTTTGTGCATCAACATGATTCATAATACATCTTAGGACATATTAGAATCATGTTTGATTATTGCATCTTTCATTTGCCATGTTATATGTCCATTGCATTTCATAACTTTTCATGTACATTCATGGTTCAAAGCATGCTTCATCTGCATCCATGCCCTTGTATGATCATTCTCATGTCTTGCCTCATGTTTGTATCATCTCTTAGCATCATTAACATCATGTAAATGCTTCTGACTTTGGTTTGCATCATGACATTTCATCTCATTTGCATTGCATTTCATTTCTTTTGGCTAACTTTTCAGGTGGTAAGTTGTTTTGAGAAGTGGATTTGCCTTCACTTCTCACAATATCTTCTCATCTATCTTGCATCATTGCTGCATTTTATCTTTGCATTAGAGTGAGCTTGATCATTCATGTTCATCTCCTACTTTCTTTCTTCAAGCAACTTGTCTTCTTAAGTGAAGCAAGTTGTTTTGCTTCTCTTTGCTTCTTGCTCCTTTCATCTGCTTCCTTCCTGGTGGTTTCTCTGAAGATCTTCTTGCAAACCTCATAAACCCTAGGGATAACAAAGCATGATAATAATTAGGGTTTGATTAGTCCCCCATTTAGATTTTACCTTTGTGTCATCTTTGAGTCTTCTCTTCTCATCTCATAATCAAGGACTAAACCCTAAAGGTTTTAAGGCTTTGTGATTAAGCTTATGCCTGCATCCTTCTATTAGGATGGAGTGTATAACTTTAATCCTAAGTGTTAAACCCTTAATGTGTTTAAATCCTTTAATCAATTCACCTAATAATCACTAAGACATCGAGCTTGTAACTTGGGCCTTGCATTAGGGCTCTAATTCTTCCTTAATTGGTTAAGAAGGACTAACCCTAGTGTTAATGGACAAGTCCCCCTCAAGTTGTTTTACAAACCATAAAACTCACTTCTTAATCTTACCATTAAATAAAATCCACTTTAATAAAAGTTTTGTTTTGTCATGAGGTTAATCCCTAATCATGGATTAAGTTGAGGGGTCTTTCTCAGCTTAAATGTTCTCATCTATTATCCTTCTATTAGGATGGTGTAATGAGTCCATTAAATCCTTGATTATGGCTTAAACTCATTACTTAACACTAAACAAAAACTCCAAAAAAACATCTAATAAATGCAAATAGGTTAATGATCTTAATCCTACATCATGGTGATTAAGTATGAGGTGCTTACTTCATACTTAAGGTAGTCTCATTACCCCTAGTCAGAGGGAGGATGTGATGAGTTTACGAACCTTTGGTTTAGACTTAAGCTCATTTTCTTATGACAAACACCAAAAAGCAATAAAAGACTGAAAACATAAAAAACAAACAATAATCGTCTCCTTCGGGATTCTTTTCTCATCTCATTCACTCACAAACAAGAACTTGCTTCTTCCGTCTAATGCAAGACAGTTTGCACCTGAGCCAGACAGGTCATACACTTGAGCATAGACAAGTAAGTAGTTCACAGTCAATTTACCTTTCAGTCTCTTTGGGTCGAACTACGGAGTTCTGACTTCCTCATTGCACGAGAGGATACGTAGGCATAACTTAACAGTTATCGAACAAAAGTCTCTGTATATTCCCCCTCTTCCCAGCATCATTCTTTAAGCCTCATACTCCTGAGCATTTCACTCTTGTTCTTACACTGACACTTCTCTTATACACTTCACATTCTTTTTACACTGACACTTGCATTCTTTCCAGCTTTAGTACACAAATAGCACTGACACTACCCCTTTAAAACACAAATCTTTAAAGCGTGGATCCCGTCGAGTACGGCGGACAATCTGGGTGCTAATACCTTCCCAGGTTGTAACCAACCCCCTTTCTCAGTTTCTCTGGTTCGCAACCGTCTTATCCATATCTTTTCTAGGTCTATGCAGCATTACCTTTCCTTCGGGATAAAAATGCCTAGCTGGCACTCTATTCATTTCCCTCTCTTTCGCCGACCGTTCGCGTCTGTACCCTATTTGACTTAGCCTCATTTAGTGGGAGCGAGAGCTTGGCGACTCTGCTGGGGACCCTTATACTGTAACCAGGGCTTCTGGTTCTTTTTGTGGGTTCCTCCTAGCGCTTATTTGATTTGTGTTTACTGGGGTGTTATGTGCTAATTGTGTTATATAGTTGCTTTATTTATTGCTTTATGTACAGCTTTATTTATTGCTCTCTTTACAGTTTTTCATATTTCATACTGTCATTATCATTGCTGGATCTGTTCTTCTATCTTTGTGGGTGGGGTTCTATTGAGAGTTTAAGGTCCTATACCTGGGACCTGAGTGATACCTAGGTTAGAGTGGTTCATGTTCTTTCCCATTCCATTTAGGTCTGGTGCGGTAATATGAAACACGGTTCAGATGTGGGTTTCTTCTTGAGAACTCTGTGCTACAGATTTCCTGTAGTGCCAAGGCTATCTGGGAAGCCTGCTAAGTCTGGATGACCTTTATTATGACCTTCAGAAACTGAGGTGAATTAGAGGAGGATCTTTTATGGTTATTGTAAACACTGTACCTCCGGGTTAGAAGTGTTTACACTTCTCATAACTGATCCAAGTCTGAGGATCCTTGTTCTAGAACACTACCTGTGAAGGGGTTAGGCTGTTTACAGGTTTGCAGGTACCACTGGCCACATCATACCCTGATACTTGTTTTGATTAAGAGTACCTCATTTTGAACAGTTCTTGTGATTTAATCCTGGACATGTGACTCTTTATTTGAGTCCCCCACCTTGGTTACTGGATTTCTGGACCTCCATCTAGACTTCTTTAACATACAGGGACCTATATCAAGACAGATAGATCAGATCCAGCTTGATCACAAACCCTTGCATATCATTTGCATACATCATCATTGCATCATTTAACATTTGTTTATTTGTTTTTCAGGGTATCCACATTGTATCTGGCTTGGTTTTGACCCCTTCATCTGCATAGACCTCTGTTTCATCAGTTATCTACTTCAGCTATCTTCATCAGTTTTTTGCTTCAGTTATCTTCTCCAGTACCAGTCTTGATTTTCATCAGCACTTGTCTTCAGCTCTTCATCAGCAGTCATGGCTCCTCCCAGGAAAAGCAACATTTCATACCATTTCTTTGAGCCTGTGTTGACTGGTATCAGGCAGGTCCAGTCACTTATCACTCCAGACCACATCCCATTATTCAGAGAGCATTATGGAGGTATCCTTGACATGGTTATGGACCTGGATCCTTCTTAGAGGAGCATGATCCACACTTGCCTACAGTTTTATGACCCTCCTTTGAGATGTTTCACATTTTCAGACTTTTAGCTAGGACCTTTGTTAGAAGATTTTTCATCATTGATTGGAGTACCTGTTAGGGGTGGTGTCCCCTTCAACCCAGAGATGACTTCTCCCAGCAATGGAGAAGTGGCAAAAGCACTGTACCTGGAGCCTACTTTGATTGAGCAGAATATGACAACAAAGGCTGGGATCCCTGGTTTGCACTTAGACTTCTTGATTTCTCAGGCCATCCTGAAGGCCTCTTTGGGAGAATGGAGGGCAGTCTGTGTAGTGTTAGCCCTCAGCATATATGGGGTTATACTGTTTGCAGATGAGCCCAAATTTATCAGCAAGAATGCCATTCATCTTTTCCTTCTGAGGAACCCAGTACCCACATTGCTGGGAGATTTTTATTACTCCATTCATCAGAGGAATGAGAAACAAAGGGGGAAGCTAGTGAGATGTTGTGCTCCTTTGTTTCACACCTGGTTGCTCAAACACTTGCTTAAGACAAATGCCTTCCTGAATCCTCACCAACAGAAGAATTGGGCTAAGAGACTTATTGCTTTGACTTCAGATGACATCAGATGGTGTACCCAGAGCACCAAAGGCAAAGATATCATCACTAGCTGTGGGCAATACCCAAATGTACCTCTGATAGGAGTAAAGGGTTGCATCAACTACAATCCTTTAATGTTTAAGAGACAACTGGGCTATGCTTTGGTTCACCCTCCTAGAGTGCAAGACTTAGCTGAGACCTTGTATTGTGAGATAAAGCCTAATCTAGCTGTTGTCAGACAAGCCTCCTGGGCTTGGGACAACATCCATATCAAAGGGATGGCCATTCTCGGGAGGTGCAATAATGTGGCTTCAGCTCAGTATTATGAATGGTCTCATGCTAGAGCTCAGATTTCTGGGATGCCTTTCACCATTGAAGACATACCTGGACCATCCACAACACAGCCACCAGCCACTGTCAGCCTGGAAGAATTTGAGAAGCTAAAGGAAAGGAATGAGAATTTGTCTCAAGCTCTGAAGAAGACCCTCTAGGAGAGGAGTGATGGTCGTCTAGACATTGAGAGGTTGGAGAAGCTTAAAGTGGAGCATCTAGCCAAGATTGAGAAAGCAGAGGATTACATCAAGAAGTCAAGAGCTGGAGAACAAATATTGAAGAATGCCTGCAAAGAGGCCAAGTTTCAAAAGGCTAGGACTGATCTCTATCTGCAAGAAAGTCAGGCTAGGTGGGTCAGGATCACTGAAGCCCGGACACAAGAAAATCAAAAGACTCAGGCCAGGATTGAGCAGTTAGAGGCCAATGAAAAGAAGCAACAAGAAGCTTTGCTGGCAGCCCAGAAGGAGATTTCAGAGTTGAAGCTTAGGGCTGGTTTGAAGAGGTCAAAGGACCAGGACAGGCACAAGAAGCTGACCACTGCCATTGCCACTAGAAACCTCCTCATCAGGAACATCACAGAGCATCCGGCTGGTCCTGTAACTGAAGCACTTTTGAAGGAGGTTAAGGAGGATGAGTTTGGCTTAGATGTTTGACTTCTTTGCTTGTTGTTATTTCCACTTGATGTACTTTTCTTTTTTGTATTTTGACCCTTCAGGGGCATATGTTGTAAAAACAAATTATGTATGATCCACCATTTGTAATGTATTTGTTAGTTTGTTTCAATGAGTTTCTTTTCTCAAGCAACATCAAAGCATCTTCCTCAGGGTCTGGAAAGGTCAAAACCAAGTACGAAGCTGGATACCTTGGGAACAAATAAGCATACTGCATTGCATACTAACTTTTGTTTTGTTTTGTAGGTTTTTTGTTATTGGTTTGTTTGTTACTAACTATGTTGTGGTTCAGGAACTATTGCTCGCCGCTGGGTGTTCCCTCTCAACCGTCCGCACCGGTATCCTACTCGCAACAACCTTCCTGGTATCCAAATGGACCAAGTACAGCAAGATCTGACAGAGGTCAGAACTCAGATGGCTAATGAAAGGCTGGAGATGAGAAACCAAATGACCCAATTCATGGAAGTAATGAATGGCTTGGCCCAAAGTCAAGAAAGGTTGAGGGCATTGGTAGAGAGACAAACCCCAGAAGAACCCCATCTGGAAACTGGAGGAACAAGAAAGGGGTCAGCCTCATGTTAATCCACCAGTATTTGGGCCTCATCTACATCCGGAAGTCAACATCCAGGGTAATGTGCAAGGAAATACTACTGGGGGAAGGATCTTACAAGAAGACCCCCAAGAAGAGCAGTTTACTGTAATGGGAGCTGGGGATGAAGTTTATGATAGGAGGTTTGATGAAATTGCTGAGAAGTTGAGATCTCTGGAGTCTCAAAATTCCATGGGCTTCGATGTAATGGATATGGGGTTAGTGGATGGGGTAAGGATTCCCCACAAGTTTAAACCCCCGTGCTTCGAGAAGTACAATGGAACTTCCTGTCCACGAACTCACTTGCAATCCTTTCTAGGAAGACTTAAAGCATATACCATGGATGAAAAACTGTGGATGTTTTACTTTGAAGATAGTTTAACTGAGGCTTCAAGGGAGTGGTACTCACACTTAACCAGAGCTACTATCAGATGTTGGAAGGATTTAGCTGAAGCTTTCATCAGGCAGTACCAATACAATCTGGACATGGTCCCTAACAGGACCCTTCTGATGGGAATGTCCCAGTCCTCCAGAGAAAGCTTCAGGGAATATGCCCAAAGGTGGAGACAGCTTGCTGCTGCTGTCCAACCACCCATGTCGGAAAGAGAAATGGCCGACATGTTCATGAATACTCTGCAAGGGACATATATTGATAGGCTAGCTGCCTTTTCTTCCACCAGTTTCGCTGACGTAGTCATAGCTGGGGAAAGGATTGAAAGCCTTTTGAAAATGGGCAAGATTTCTGATAATGGTGCAAGTTCGTCCAGTAATCCCAGGAAGCCTTTGTGGGACCTAGAAGAACCGGTGAGACAAATGACATTCATGCCAGCAGGGGCAGACCTCAGTATGTTCATAGATCAGTGGCAGCTGTCACTATTCCAGCTCCGATCCCTCAGCAACCAACATATCAACAACCACAACAACCACATTATCAACAGCAAGTTCAGTATCCGCCACAGAGGAACTACAACAATAACAACAACAATCAACAACAAAGACCCTTTCAGCAAAGACCATCACAGGAAAACAGTGTGATTGACCCTATCCCTATGCCTTATGCTGCATTATTGCCACAACTCCTGAAACTCAACTTGGTTGAATTAAGGACATTGGCGCCACCAGATCCCTCCAATCTTCCAAGGAATTATGATGTCAACGCCAGATGTGCTTTCCATTCCAATGCACCTGGCCACAATACTAAGAAATGCAGGGCTTTACAAATGAAAGTACAAGATCTGGTGGATTCTAAAGCCCTCAACTTTGCACCCCCTACAAATGTCAACAAGAATCCCATGCCCAATCATGGAGGGCCAAGAATTAATGCCATTAGGAAGACAAGCCATCTTTCTTGATAACCAGTGTTGGACAGATTCGAACACCTCTGGTTGAAATTAAAGCTCAGCTCCTAGAGTGCCAGATGTTCCCCGGGTGCGAGCTCGGTTGTGGGTATTGCAACATTGCAGTCAATGGGTGTGATAACTTGAGAAGCGACATAGATGGTCTTATCAAAAGTGGTATACTTCAGATCTCAACAACGGCGCCTACAAATCCATCAATTCCTTTGGCAACAACTCATGAGTCTCCTACAACTGCAGCAACAATCATTCCAACCAATTCATCAATATCATCAACAATGGCTCCACCCATCACTTCAACAAATCAAATGTCATCAACCATTCCTTCTACAACATCAGCACCCATTTATTCAGCAGAATCTTCTACAACATCAGCAGAAATTGATGAAGATATCTCAGCAGTCACCATCTACTATGATCCGTCAAATGTTCCTCCAAACAACAACTTTCAACAACAAACAGTGGCACCTCCTACCAGATCGCCAGTCACAATTTACTACGATCCGCACACCATTTCAGTACCCTCCGCTGCAGCAGTCAGTCCAGTTACCATCACGGTACATCAAGAAGTACCATATGAAAGCAATAATGTCATACCTTGGCATTATGGTTCTGACCTCTACTGCAACGGGGAGAAAATCACTTTGGATTCTTCAACCTCTTCTCCACAAATTGATAATGTTGGGGGAGGCGGAGGCTTCACCAGAAGCGGACGCCTTTTTGCCTCACAGACTCAAAGACCTAATGCCGAAGCAGAAGCTGCTGCCAAAGCAAAGGGAAAGAGTGTGGTATTTGAAGAGTCGGCTGTCAAAGAAACTCAGAAGACATCTTTTGAGCAAGATGTAGACGAGTTTATGAGAATCAAAAAGAGAAGTGATTACAAGGTGGTGGATCAGCTTCACCAAACTCCCTCAAAAATCTCCATATTATCCCTGTTGATGTGTTCTGAAGCTCACAGGAATGCATTACTGAAAGTCCTGCACGCAACATACGTGCCAGAGGAGATTACCGTTAATCAGCTAGAAACTGTGGTAGCAAATGTCAATACCAGTCATGAACTGGGTTTTACCAATGCTGACTTAACAACTAAGGGACGTAACCACAACAAGGCTTTACACATCACTCTAGAGTGCAAGGGTGCTGTTTTATCTCATGTACTGGTAGACACTGGGTCGTCACTCAATGTTCTACCAAAGAAAGCCTTAGTGAAGCTGGAGTATGATGGCTTGGCATTGCGTCCAAGTAATTTGGTGGTGAGAGCATTTGATGGCTCTAAAAGATCAGTGCTTGGGGAAATTGATCTGCCTGTGATGATTGGCCCGCAGACTTTTAAGATTACCTTCTATGTGATGGACATTCAGCCGGCCTACAGCTGTTTGTTGGGTAGACCCTGGATCCATGCCGCTGGCGCTGTTACGTCTACCCTTCACCAGAAGCTGAAATTCGAGTGGGAAGGCCAGATCATCACCGTCTGTGGGGAAGAGGACATCTTTTTTAGCCATCTGGCTACGTATAAGTACATAGAGATGGATGGAGAAATCCATGAAACTATGAGCCAAGGGTTTGAGGCCCTAAACATAAATGAAGCATCTGCTGTACTGGGAACCTCCATGACATCTTATCAGCAAGCCAGGAAGGTTGTTGAAGAGGGTACTGCCCAAGGCTGGGGCAAGCTGCTACCTGTGGAGAAGAAGGAGGACAGATTTGGGTTGGGTTACAAACCAACTCAACAAGATCAATCAGAGGCTGCCAAGAAGCCCAACTTTGTCAGCGGGGGGATGCTCACCCCGGATGCTGTGAACAACTTGGAAGATGAGTCGGAAGATGAGCGCAACCTGGAGTGCTGGATACGTCCAAGGACCCCGGGGAGCCATATCTCAAACTGGTCTTCCCAGGAAATTATAAGGGTTACTCCTGCAGAGTAATTATTATTTCCTGTATTTTTAAGCATGCATCAAAGTCTTGCATCTTGCCCAAGATGTCAAGACTCATTTGGTAATCGGGCCATCTTGTAATTTTGTGCAAACAGATCAATCAATTAATATCGGACATCTTTTGCAAATGAGTCTTTTCCTTTTCCGCTCACTGTTTTCCATTTTTCTTTTTGTACAAAAATAAAATGGCAATGTTTTCCAAAATGATAACTTCATTTCACTTTTTCTAAACAAGATTAAAATCGATCACTAAAATGAACAATCTAAACCCTTGCAGAGATTGCCTTTCAGACTGCACCAACAACAACACAGCTATGACTTCGTATGACTTTGACAATCCAATCAATCAAGCCGATGAAGGGGTTGAAGAAGACTATGAGCTGCCTGAAGAGCTAGCTAGGTTGTTAAGGCAAGAGGAGAAGGTTATCACTCCTCATCAGGAGGAGGTCGAAACGGTTAATCTTGGTACGGAAGAAGATGTGAAAGAGGTTAAGATCGAAGCTTGCTTACAAGATTCAGTAAAGGAACAACTGATTGATATGCTTCGGGAGTATATGGATGTCTTTGCTTGGTCTTATCAGGATATGCCAGGGTTGGACACCGATATTGTCATGCACAAGCTGCCTTTAAAAGAAGACTGCCCACCGGTGAAACAGAAACTGCGCCGTACTCGCCCAGATATGGCAATGAAGATTAAGGAAAAGGTACAAAAGCAGTGGGACACCGGGTTCCTTGCTGTAACTAGCTATCCACCGTGGGTTGCTAATATTGTACCTGTGCCTAAGAAGGATGGCAAGGTAAGGATGTGTGTGGATTACCGGGACCTGAACAGAGCCAGCCCGAAAGATGACTTCCCTTTACCTCACATTGATGTATTGGTTGATAATACGGCTCAGTTCTCAGTATTCTCCTTCATGGATGGATTCTCAGGATACAATCAGATCAAAATGTCACCTGAAGACATGGAGAAAACCACTTTCATCACGCCCTAGGGCATGTTCTGTTACAAGGTGATGCCATTCGGACTGAAGAATGCTGGTGCTACTTATCAACGGGCTATGGTAACATTATTCCATGACATGATCCACAAAGAAATTGAATGTTATGTGGATGACATGATTGCCAAGTCCCTCACAGAAGAAGACCACCTGGTAAATCTGCTGAAGTTATTCAAGCGTCTGAGGAAATACCAACTGAAATTAAACCCCAACAAATGCACATTCGGGGTGCGATCCGGTAAGCTGCTAGGATTTATTGTAAGTGAGAAAGGGATTGAAGTTGACCCTGATAAAGTCAAAGCCATTCAGGAAATGCCTGCACCAAAAATTGAAAAGGAAGTTCGAGGGTTTTTAGGTAGATTGAACTACATTTCACGGTTCATATCTCACCTTACAGCAACCTGTGAGCCTTTGTTCAAGCTGTAAAGAAAGGAACAAACGGTCAGGTGGAACGAAGACTGCCAGAGGGCTTTTGATAAAATCAAGGAATACTTACAAGAGCCTCCAATCCTTATGCCTCCAGTTGAAGGAAGACCTCTAATTATGTACTTAACAGTATTAGAAGAATCAATGGGGTGTGTGTTGGGCCAGCATGACGAGTCTGGTCGAAAAGAGTATGCAATATACTACCTAAGCAAAAAGTTTACCGACTGTGAACAACGCTATTCACTGCTCGAGAAAACTTGTTGTGCTTTAGCGTGGGCTGCTCGCCGACTAAGGCAGTAATGTTGACCATCACTACCTTGTTGATTTCCAAAATGGATCCAGTTAAGTACATTTTTGAGAAGCCAGCACTTACCGGACGGGTTGCAAGATGGAAAATGATCCTCACAGAATATGACATTCAGTACACATCTCAAAACCCCATCAAAGGCAGTGTATTGTCTGATTATCCTGCTGAGCAGCCCATTGATGATTACCAGCCTATGAGATTCGACTTCCCTGATGAAGACATCATGTTCATAAAAGCAAAAGATCATGAGGAGCCTATTCACACTGAAGGGCCCGACCCGGAAGAAGAATGGACTATGATGTTTGATGGGGCTGTTAATATGAATGGTCGTGGTGTTGGTGCGGTACTCATAACACCTAAAGGAGTTCATATGCCTTTCTCGGCAAAGCTCACTTTTAACTGCACTAACAACGAAGCTGAATACGAAGCTTGTATTATGGGTCTTGAGGAAGCCATTGACCTCAGGATCAAGACTTTGACTGTGTTCGGAGATTCAGCTCTGGTAATTAATCAAACCAACGGCAAATGGTACACCCACCAGGATCATCTGATACCTTATAGGGACTATACAAGAAGGTTATTGACTTTCTTCACGACAGTCAAGCTTGAATATATCCCTCGAGATGAGAATCAGTTTGCAGATGCTCTGGCTACCATTTCATCAATGATCAAAGTTCAAGCTGCCAACTTTGTGCCTCGGATCTCAGTATCCAGACTCGACAGACCAGCATATGTATTTGCAGCAGATGTTGTTAAAAATGATAAGCCTTGGCTCCACGACATCAAAAGCTTCTTGGAGGATCAAACATACCCACCTGGGGCATCTTCCAATGATAAGAAGACATTAAGAAGGCTAGCTGGTAGTTTCTTCCTGAATACTGACGGTTCCTTATACAAGAGAAACTTTGATATGGTACTTCTCAGATGCGTTGATAGAACAGAAGCAGACTTGTTAATGCACGAGGTGCACGAAGGATCCTTTGGTACCCATGCCGGAGGGCATGCTATGGCTAAAAAGTTGCTAAGATCAGGTTATTACTGGATTACAATGGATGCAGACTGTTGTGCTTATGCCAGAAAATGTCATAAATGCCAGATTTATGCGGATAAAGTGCATGTGCCTCCGAATCCTCTGAATGTGATGTCTTCACCTTGGCCCTTTGCTATGTGGGGCATTGATATGATTGGCAAGATTGAACCAACTGCTTCAAACGGCCACAAATTCATCCTGGTTGCTATTGACTATTTTACCAAGTGGGTTGAAGCGGCTTCGTATGCAAATGTTACAAGGCAAGTGGTAGCCCGATTTCTGAAGAGGGATATCATCTGTCGGTATGGAGTACCCGAACGAATCATTACTGATAATGGTTCCAACTTGAACAACAAAATGATGGCAGAACTATGCCAGGACTTCAAGATCCAACATCACAATTCTTCTCCTTACAGGCCAAAGATGAATGGCACTGTTGAGGCAGCTAACAAGAATATCAAGAAGATTGTGCAAAAGATGGTGGTTACCTACAAAGACTGGCATGAAATGCTACCGTTTGCCTTGCATGGGTACCGAACGTCAATCAGAACATCTACTGGGGCAACGCCGTATCAACTTGTGTATGGTATGGAAGCAGTCCTACCTGTTGAAATTGAACTACCCTCCCTGCGGGTACTAATGGATGTTAAGTTGAACATAGCAGAGTGGGTCCGGCCCCGATATGAACAACTAAGTCTGATTGAAGAAAAGAGATTGGCTGCTATTTGTCATGGGCAACTATATCAGAAAAGAATGAAGAAAGCCTTCGACCAGAAAGTCAGGCTCCGAGAGTACCAAGTGGGAGATCTTGTGCTGAAAAGACTCCTCCCTCCTCATACAGACCACAGGGGAAATTGGACTCCGAATTATGAAGGACCATTCGTAGTAAAGAAAGTTTTCTCAGGTGGAGCACTCATGCTCAGTACTATGGATGGTGAAGATTTCCCGTCCCCTGTTAATTCAGATGCAGTTAAAAAATACTTCGCATAAAATGACCCGCTGGACATAAAAACAGAATGTAAGTCCAGTAAAAAATAGGGCATCCCGACGAGTCAAAAACAGAATAAAAGACTCGGGAAAAAATAAGGGAAAATAAACAAAAAAAATGTATACCCGCTGAGTTGAAAAGCCGCATTGGACAACTCAGGCAAAAATGGGTATCCCGGTGGATTGAAAACCTGAAAGGGCGGTCCACACAAAATAAGGGAATAAGCAAACGATTGCATTCTGAATTCATCTGTATCACTTACAACCTGACAAGTTCCGAAAGGTTTGAGCGTCGATCAGAATCAACCTTCTCCAGAAAGCAAGACGAGAATAACGTTAAATTTCATACGAGTCATAGCAAAAGGGAAGCCCCTTGAAGCGTCATCAACAATCTCTTCATTTCAGGGGATTTGTTTCTCAATTTGTAACAATCTCTTCATTTCAGGGGATTTGTTTCTTTGATTGTATCTTGCAAATTTAGGGCACACGAATTAATAAAATCAGATTTTCAGTCATGTTTCGTCTCGTACATTTTATTTTCATTTGCAAAATGTCCGATGTCTCTAAGATATGGATTGCATAAATACAGATGCTTCTCTTCTAAAAAGTACGTGCTTACAGGAAATATATTTACTCCCGGGAGTGTCTGAACTCTTATGACGGAACTCCGTGAGAGATACCTCGGGGATACTTGTACGTTTTCTTTGTCTTTACAGGATTGCAGGTGTTTAGAGCGCAACATGGCGCATGAAAGCCTCTCCCTAGTAGGTTGCCCGAATCATTATTTCCTCAGCACACCTTCCAAACAGCACCAGAAGGTGTTCACATTCCCCAACTGAGTTGTCAAGTATCATCCTCAGCAGGATACCCACAAAAATCTCTAGGAAGATCTTTCAGTGATCTTTCTTCTTCCCCAGCCAAGTGCATATACAGGGAACCGTCTTCCCACAGTGTTTCGGCCTTTATCCAGAAGAGCAACGCCTGAAGATCTCACGACAGAGTGACGAAAGCTTCTACAAACCCCAGCTGGGTGCCTCATTACTGAGATAGGTCTGTCAGTGATCTATTTCCCCATGCAGAGTCATATATGTAAGATCTACCAATGATCTCATCCCCAGCTGGGATATCCACTTCAAGCAGATTAGCCAAAAATCTTCACAGCAACGGGATCCGAATCCCGGATCGGTATCTTTGCAAGATCATAGCATTCGCACCATATTTCACCACAGAGCGTAGCATTCCGTCTAAATACGGAGCATTACGGCAAAAATCAAACATATTGCATAATCATAAGCCATGTTTGGAATCGAACACTTGTGAATACTGACAATCCATCAACAACATACAGAAAACTCCCCAGATTCCCCGGCAGAGAGCCAAGGCACTTTCCGTGAAGATACAAATACTTCCTGACACCCGTCCGTGTCATATCCCCAGTAGAGAGCCAAAGTGTCCCCTTTGCACTCACAGATACTTATACACAACTTCCTTGGTAAACCGTACACTTGTTTATATTACACTTTCCTCTTTTCGACACTCGTCCGTGTCACTCTCCCCAGCAAGTTAAACACTCGTCTGTACACCTTTCATACTTTTTACTCATACAGGTACTCGTCCATATCTTGTATACACCACTTATATCCCCTCAAATTCGACACCCGTCCGTGTTCTTTGTTAACCAGTTGGTACTCGTCCGTATCATCATCTCTGAACATGCGTCAGTGTTTGTTTCTACTGATACTCGTCCGTATCATCATCTTAAGGATGCTCGTTCGCATCTTTATTCCATACACAATGTCAGATACCTTTACCTCTTTTTAGGATTTAGACACTCGTCTGTGTCTATTATTCCCCCAGAAGAGTCCCCTTAGATCCGACACTCGTCCGTGTTCTTTGTTAACCAGTTGATACTCGTCCTTATCATCATCTCTGAACATGTGTCAGTGTTTGTTTCTACCTGATACTTGTCCGTATCATAGTCTTAAGGATGCTCGTCCGCATCTTTAATCTATACACCGTATCAAACATTTATACCTCTCATCTCTTGGATGTAGACACTCGTCCGTGTTTACTTTTCCCCAGCGAAGTCCCCAACAAACTTGTTAAACTATTTCTTTTCTATCTGACATTCGTCCTATGTCATGGTACCTTTTCGGCAACCGTACCCTGCTAGGTGATCGTCCTTGACCTCTTTGATGGCCATCCTTCATCAACCCCCAGTGGAGTCTCTATCCATTAGAACCCCTTCTTATCCGACATTTGTCCTATGTCGTGATATTTTTAGCAGTCGTCCCCTGCTAGGTGATCGTCCTTCACCTCCTGATGATCGTCCTTCATCATTTTATCTGATGGCCGCCCCCATCGTTGATCTTGTTATCTGACATTCGTCCTATGTCATGATGAACCCTGAGAGCAGCCGTACCCTGCTAGGTGATCGTCCTCCACCTCTTGATGATCGTCCTTCATCATGCTTATCCGATGGCCGTCCCATTCATCGACCTTTTTTCCGGCATTTGTCGCGATACTTTTTGGCAACTGTACCTTGCCCGGTGATCGTCCTTCACCTTAGATGACAGTCCCTCATCTTATCCCCAACAGAGCAGCCGTACCCTGCTAGGTGATCATCCTTCACCTTTGATGACCGTACCTCATCATTTTATTTCGTTTTCCTATTATTCCCCAGAGAGTCTTATATCTTTATTTGATGGCCGTCCCCATCACAATCTCTCATATCCCCAGCAGTCGTCCTCTGCTCGGCGGTCGTCCTCCGTCGCCCGCACTTTATAATTATACTTTATTTTCTTTTACAATCTATATCCCTTTTCTTCTTCATTCTGTGAGTGAAAATTTTGGACTGTCTTTGGTATTCAACCACAAGTTATCTTGTTTGCCTGTTAAGTCGTTGCTTACATCCTGCACAGCTAACTCATGCTTGAATAGGGGCAGCTGTAAACACCCCAAATTTTCCCTCACCCATTCACACCATGGCTTATGATTCTTTTCATTTGCATAAGTTCAATCATAGCATCTCATATCACATTTTTGATTCACTGCATTGTTTCTAAGTCATCTGCATCTAGGGTTTGTGATCTGAGCAATCCAAGAGCCTCTTGAGCCACTTCAAATGTCATCAATCACTTCAAAGGGGTCCATGAATGTTCAAGCATCATAGTATATCCTCTCAAAGTAAAGAAAGTCAAAGAATCACAAGAACTGAGAATGGCATGGAAGCAGAGCCAGGCTTGACTGCACAGATGACCTAGAATTAGGGTTTTGGTTTCAGAGGCCATAAACCCAAATTTTTTGGTCATTCTTGTTTCTATTGGTCTCTATATGATATGAGAATCATGCATATCAATTTTCATGAAGAAATTCCATGGGGAAGGCATCTGATCAAGAGTTGACTTCTTGAGCAAGTCAGTGTAAAATCAGGGCATCTGAGGCCCCCATTGACCCAACCAAAGGGTGTTCTTCATCATTTTGAATGTGTATGATCTTTATTTGATCATAGAAGATGTTAGAATTTCACAAAATTGAAGGATTTCAAGCCATTTACAAAATTGCCTTTTTGGGAAAGTGACTTGTAATGGAAACTTGCCATTTTGGGAAAGTTTTTCAACCTCCTCAAATTGATTCAAAAATGCCTCAAATGAGAAAACTTTGGTCATGAAAGTTGTAGAATGGATCATTCCCTTTTCAAAAAGTACAAGAACTTGTCCTAATTCATTTTGGATCAAAAGTTATGGCTTGTCAAAGTTGGGAAAAATCACATAATTTCAAGTTTTGCGCCAAAGAGGCAAAGTTGCAAAACCTTTTGTCAAGGAAAATTGTGACCTCAAAGTGACTTCTAACCTTTGCACAAACATAAACCAATGCCTAAAATTTAGAATGCACCAAGAGTTTGTCCATTTTCATGACTTGTGCTTTAAGAAATCACAAAAGGGCCAAAAAGTCACAAAGTGGCAAAACCTATCACAAACCCTAATCCACTTGCTGCATTGCTTCTAATCCATTTCCATGGCTCTCCCTAATCCCAGCTGAGCCAAACCATGCCCTTATCACAGCCTCACACTTGCCCATACCTCAAGTACACCTAACTTGGACTTTATGCAAAAACACCCATACCAATCCCATAGTGCCACACCAACTTCTCTGACCCATCCAAATGTGATAAGTGGACAAAAAGGGACTCAACACAACAGACACACAAGCCTGAAACATCCCCCAAGCCATAGCTCCAATTTTTCACCTCTTATGCATTTTTCATCGAAACTCATTACACAAGACAAAAACACCAAAACTAACTTCATAGAAACTCTCAACATGTTCCACTGATCATCCCTGACCCTTCACCTTGCCCTGAAACTCCCTGAAATCAAAATACGATTTCTCTCCCTCTCTGAACAGAACTCCATAAAACTCACAAATCAGCCACTTTCCAATCCAATTAAACCTCAAAGCATCTTCAGGAGGTCCATTGGAGAAGCTTTGAAGCAAGGAGGCAGGCTGAAAGATCCAAACTGAAAGCTTCACTTCAGGTAGCTTCGAAAATTATTTTTTCCAGAAACCTTGTTTTAAGTTACTAAAATGATTTACATGCTTCCCTGAATGCAATGAGCTTTGAATTTTTGAAAATGATGTAGAAATGAGGATGTATGGTCTGTCTGAAACTTTGCCCGTGAATTTGATTTTTGCTTGTTCTTCGTGATTCATGAAAAATAAATAAGTTTTGTTGTTGGATTCTTGTTTAGGATGTTTGGTTAAGTGGATCTGGAGATTTTGGCACGTTTTAGTGAGGTTTTGAGAGAGATAGGTTGAAGGTCTCGCCGGAGAAGACGACTGGAAGTCTTCTGCGGCCACCTGAGGGTCATTAAACCCTAATCTGTGTAATTAATCAACTTTGAATTTGGACCCTGGATTATGTTGACTTCCATTGACTCCCGCGTGAATGAACGCACCAGATCTTTCATTAAACCCTAATTCAGATTAATTAGGTTAATTAATTAGGTTTAAATTTGAATTTCCCAGAAGCAATCTCAACCGTCCATGAGCGCGCGCAGTCTTTCCCAACCTCCTGAGTTTGAATGCTGGCCCTTGATTGCGTTGACTTCCCCCTTTTATTCATTTTAATTTCTTTTCTTTTCATTTCTTTTCCTCATTTTATTTAAAATAGCTAAAATCATTTAAAAATTATGAAATTTTTTGTCAAAGATTTCATTAGTTTTTAAAACCCAAAAATATTTTTATTTTTATTTTTTGCATAAAAAATTATTTTTAAATCATTTAAATGATTATTTTTAATTAGTTAATGAAAATTAATTAATTAAAAATACATTTAGGTATTTAAAAATCACAAACAAAATTCACATTGCATTTAGAAATATTTAGAAACATTGTCCAACTCTCAAACTAAATTTATTTTTTGTTCTTGATGCCTTTTGATCATTTTCATTGGAATTAATTTCATTTTTAGGCAATATTTTTGTTCAATCTTTAAAAATTTCATTCTGCCTAACCATTGAGAGTTGGATGATGATTCTTCTTGCATTGCACTCTTCATAGCATGTAGTTTATAGGATAAATTTGGTTTGATTTGATCTTACATTTTCAATTTGTTTAGCATTTTTCTTGATAAGGTACCCCAAAACCCTAGCAATCTTAGGAAATTCATAACTTACACTAGGTTATGATTTGGATCCTATCCTTTGGGCAGTGAGCTTGTATATACTTAGGGTATCTTTGATTGTATTTTCAAATTTTTATCATGTCATTTGCTTCTGGTTTTGAGTTTTTTCTTTGCATGTTGTATGTAACCCTAATTTATGCTTTCCTTTGCATCCATCTTTCATTTGCTTGCATCCATTGACTTGCCATGACATTTTGTGCATCAACATGATTCATAATACATCTTAGGACATATTAGAATCATGTTTGATTATTGCATTTTTCATTTTCCATGTTATATGTCCATTGCATTTCATAACTTTTCATGTACATTCATGGTTCAAAGCATGCTTCATCTGCATCCATGCCCTTGTATGATCATTCTCATGTCTTGCCTCATGTTTTTATCATCTCTTAGCATCATTAACATCATGTAAATGCTTCTAACTTTGGTTTGCATCATGACATTTCATCTCATTTGCATTGCATTTCATTTCTTTTGGCTAACTTTTCAGGTGGTAAGTTGTTTTGAGAAGTGGATTTGCCTTCACTTCTCACAATCTCTTCTCATCTCTCTTGCATCATTGATGCATTTTATCTTTGCATTAGAGTGAGCTTGCTCATTCATGTTCATCTCCTACTTTCTTTCTTCAAGCAACTTGTCTTCTTAAGTGAAGCAAGTTGTTTTGCTTCTCTTTGCTTCTTGCTCCTTTCATCTGCTTCCTTCCTGGTGGTTTCTCTGAAGATCTTCTTGCAAACCTCATAAACCCTAGGGATAACCAAGCATGATAATAATTAGGGTTTGATTAGTCCCCCATTTAGATTTTACCTTTGTGTCATCTTTGAGTCTTCTCTTCTCATCTCATAATCAAGGACTAAACCCTAAAGGTTTTAAGGCTTTGTGATTAAGCTTATGCCTGCATCCTTCTATTAGGATGGAGTGTATAACTTTAATCCTAAGTGTTAAACCCTTAATGTGTTTAAATACTTTAATCAATTCACCTAATAATCACTAAGACATCGAGCTTGTAACTTGGGCCTTGCATTAGGGTTCTAATTCTTCCTTAATTGGTTAAGAAGGACTAACCCTAGTGTTAATGGACAAGTCCCCCTCAAGTTGTCTTACAAACCATAAAACTCACTTCTTAATCTTACCATTAAATAAAATACACTTTAATAAAAGTTTTGTTTTGTCATGAGGTTAATCCCTAATCATGGATTAAGTTGAGGGGTCTTTCTCATCTTAAATGTTCTCATCTATTATCCTTCTATTAGGATGGTGTAATGAGTCCATTAAATCCTTGATTATGGCTTAAACTCATTACCTAACACTAAACAAAAACTCCAAAAAAACATCTAATAAATGCAAATAGGTTAATGATCTTAATCCTACATCATGGTGATTAAGTATGAGGTGCTTACTTCATACTTAAGGTATTCTCATTACCCCTAGTCAGAGGGAGGATGTGATGAGTTTACTAACCTTTGGTTTAGACTTAAGCTCATTTTCTTATGACAAACATCAAAAAGCAATAAAAGACTGAAAACATAAAAAACAAACAATAATCGTCTCCTTCGGGATTCTTTTCTCATCTCATTCACTCACAAACGAGAACTTGCTTCTTCCGTCTAATGCAAGACAGTTTGCACCTGATCCAGAAAGGTCATACACTTGAGCATAGACAAGTAAGTAGTTCACAGTCAATTTACCTTTCAGTCTCTTTGGGTCGAACTACGGAGTTCTGACTTCCTCATTGCACGAGAGGATACGTAGGCATAACTTAATAGTTATCGAACAAAAGTCTCTGTATATTCCCCCTCTTCCCAGCATCATTCTTTAAGCCTCATACTCCTGAGCATTTCACTCTTGTTCTTACACTGACACTTCTCTTATACACTTCACATTCTTTTTACACTGACACTTGCATTCTTTCCAGCGTTAGTACACAAATAGCACTGACACTACCCCTTTAAAACACAAATCTTTTAAGCGTGGATCCCGTCGAGTACGGCGGACAATCTGGGTGCTAATACCTTCCCAGGTTGTAACCAACCCCCTTTCTCAGTTTCTCTGGTTCACAACCGTCTTATCCATATCTTTTCTAGGTCTATGCAGCATTACCTTTCCTTCGGGATAAAAATGCCTAGCTGGCGACTCTATTCATTTCCCTCTCTTTCGCCGACCGTTCGCGTCTGTACCCTATTTGACTTAGCCTTATTTAGTGGGAGCGACATCAGTCACTCGCAAGATCGACCAGATTAATCCTAGGACATGTGATATAAATAGGTTTTAATTGGTTTTTCAGGAATAATGTCATAAACTCTTCGACTAACTTTATGAAGTGTTTTTAGTAAAAAAGAGAAAATAAAATAAAACAAGACTAAAAAACAATTGAAGTTGAAAGTAAAGTGCAGTGAAAGTGTAAATTGCAAACAAGCGTAACGAAAGCAAGTAAAAAAGACAATAAAATACTGAATAATAAACTTGCTCAAAAGTAAAGAGAATGCAATGTAAAAGGACATTAAAATAAAATCTTGAACATAAATGGAATTGATATGAAATAAGGTTGTGATCTCATCACATACATTCTCACCTTCACTCGTTTCTCTACACATGGGCACTCTGAGTGTTTATGGAGTAACTTGTACAGTATGATTCACACCCAATTCTAACACTAGAACTATTTTATTTATACAAGTCAAAAGTAACCGCTATTGGCAGTTTACTCTTGAAAATATGCCACTTGACACTTTGCATGTTCTTGGACTTCCAATGTGCGTCACTTGTCTTTATTCAAATTTGAAAGAAACATAACTTTCCCTCCAATATTGATCTCAACTGTTGCACGTTTGCCACTCCAAGGATACTCAGTTGAAGCTAATTCTTTTATGCTTAGAAAATATTCTAAGTTCACATCCTTATATTCCTTGTGTATTTGACTCAGGCTTCTTCAGCTTTGATTTAGTCAAATCCTTCTTATTTCTTCCAAAAACATGATGCTAAAGTCAATGCTTCCGAAAGTCAACTAGGTGTAGAAATTAGGAGCTAACAAATTGCCCCCCAAAAATGTCCTTTCGACCTAGCTGATAGAAAGGTCATTTTTTATCATGGCTTTCGACACCCATCTTTTGACGACACAAAAGTATGGTCATAACTGACCAATCCACGATCAAGAAACTTATTCAGTTTCTAACAACCACGTTCATGATGTCATGCGATAATGATTTTTACAAAACGTCTCTTCAATATCCACTTTATCACTAGCCATCATTATGTTTTTCCTTGAAACCATACCTATGCATTCACATTATAACTACCATCGTCCAAAGAAACACCTCAAGAGGACATGCGTCCCACTAACACAATTTGTCTAAATGGTGATTTGATAACCATTAGTGTTCCGAAAGCTTATATATCCGATTTTTCACACTTTAACACTCTTACGCTTCCAAAACATTTGCAACCTTATTTCCTTCTCTCAGAACTTCAAGAAATCATAAAAATATTTCACCTTCAAAACTTTCTTCATTGGCGTCCAACCAAGAAACTTCTCAAAACAAGAAGACTCCAAAGAACAAAGGTTTTCCAAGCACCATTTCACTTCCTCCGTTTACCTAGATTCCTGGGCCTAAGTTAGTGAAGAATCAATAGTTCGCACCGGAACCTCTTCAAGAGGAGAGGATACACATCTATAAGTTACAAGTAATAATTCCTCTCATCATTTTTGATAAACAAACTGCTATTTCTGGGCCCTTGTCCAATGTTCCTATTGATGACTCTAAGTTGGGTGAGTTCTTCCCATCATACCATAATACTAAGCCTTTAGTGTAAAAGAATAAAACAACTGAAGGAAAACCCCCAGCTGAGGAATTTTCCCTAGATTTTTCATTTCTAAATGAAAAATATTGATTGGTGAAAGCAACCCCTTTCTGTCAAGGTTTCGACTGCTGGTTGGCTAAGGTGGAAAATGTCAAGGTTGATGAATGGAAAAATATAGGGATCTATGTCCTTCTGATGTTGTCAAATATTGGTCTCCCGTATTTCTCGAATATGTTGATGGCTTCTTTGTACTTTTGGGATAACACCCATTATACCTTCCATTTACCTTGTGGGATGGTGACTCTCACACTCTTCAACATAGCCGCTATATCAAGGCTTAAACCTATTGGTTGTACATATGACCTAGAAGTTCAAAATGGAGATACCATAGGCTTTGCCTCATGCAAACCTACTTAAGGTATCTTCATGAAGTATCACTTCAAAACTTCGACTGAAACCATTTCCGACAAAGAGCACATTGCCTTTTAACTATGTGGCTTTGTAGATATGTTTTTTGCTCTAAATCCCTGCAGGTGGCCAAGAAATATTTGTCTTTGACCAACTAAATACACAACAACGTAGGAATGTGCCTAAGTGAACTAATCTTAGCCTTGTTTTATGAATCAAAAAGTGAGAGTGTTGCTGGCCTGAAGAACGTGAGTTCGATTGGGGCTTTTCAATTGGCTGGACCCATCTGGCTACTCCAATTGTGACTCAACACCACCTTCAAGAAAAACATACCTATAAAAGGAGTTATTGATGAGGACTCATATGAAATCAAAGACGGGAGATTCAAAGGGACTTGCCTAGTACAACTAACCCTTACCGACGAGGGGAGGACCCTTCGAGAATCTTTCTCTGGCTACATTATGATGTTTACCAAGAGATATGACTTCAGTCCCACCATGGCTCCTTTTGCTAGGAGAAAGTATGGACCGGAATATTTCACTAGATCATTTCCCCTACATCCAAAAATCACCAAGAAGAATAAAAAGCAATCTGGGAGGCCTTTTTGGTTCCTAGATTAATAGTCCACAAGCTAAATCATCAAAGGGGCATGTAATTTTTAATTTCCTTCCAGCCCAATCTAGTCTCTCGACAGTTTGGGTTGACTCAAAGCTATCACAAATGTCTATATGACAAGAAAGAACATATCAACCTTTTGATGCTAACTTTGATGAAGGGGACACTTCTCTTCGACTTGCTCGACTTGCCAGTCCAACCCAGCCTTTCGTGGTCCAATTCGACCCTGACTTTCTTTGCACACAAGAATTCTATCAATAGTGGTCGAAGTACTACCAAGAGAAATTCCTTGATGCTTCTACCTTTTCCCAATTACTTAACCATAGAAGTCACCCTCGCCACCATCCATAACTCATTTTACAACTACACCATTGTTTATTGTTTTCTTCCCTTTTGTCTATGTTTCAGTGTAAACTTTATATTCGTTTACAAAGTATACGTGTTATTCATTTGCATGTTGATGAGGGTCTTCGTACAAACTTCACAAATGGAGTTTTTCAGGACTTGGTGCAACAATGCCTGATAATTGTTGCTTGAAACATGCATGAAAATATGCATGTGTGTAACCAGTCGATGGTTGTTCACCTGTGCTTTGAAAATAGTAGGTATTAAAAGCCTTATTTTAGAGAAAAAATCATGGTTAGAAAAGGCAATAAGTATATTCAACCAAAAATTAATAAATACTTAATTTAATAAAGTTACACAAGATATGATTTAACTTCAACGCAATTAATCGACACGTGAACATAAGCATATTGCATTTTTCAGAAAGCAAATGCACAATCGTCTTTCTAGTAGGATGACCGAGACAACCGAAAACTGATAAGGTGAATTGAATTCTTTTACTAAAGTGAACTTCGTTCCTTATGAATCTCAGAGTCAACATCATATGATTCAATTCTTTCACTAAAGTGAACTTCGTTCCTTATGATTCTCAGAGTCAGCATCATGTGATTCTCGATGCAAGTAATATGCACATATTGATCCCTCAACTCTTGCCTTTCACTAATCGCTTTGAATCACCCACTAATTGTTTAAATGGATACATCCATCTATATTAAATATGTTCATTAAGGTAAGATTTATAAGCAAGATTCACAGGGAGATGCTTAACATGGCGAAAGTATTTATTCCAACTTGCAGAGAATGATAGGAATATTTTGGTCCAATTTTATGATGTCATCTACTCTTAAAGTTGACGCACAAATGTCTTAAAAATTGAATAATCTCAGTTAGTGGATTAAAAACATACTTGGGAAGTGAACTAAATGCAATTGGAAGCAATCGTTCCATGAAAATATGACAATCTTGACTTTTCATTTTATGCAGCTTCCTAGTTTTTGCGTCACCACATCTTGCCAAGTTATAAGAATAACCACCAGACATCCTCAACTCATTTAACAATTGATAGACTGCTTTTTTTTTCTCGGGGATTAAGAGTGTAACAAGCCTTGGGTTTGAATAATTTTTCAAAAATACTTATACCCACGACACTTTATCGTAAGTACAACAAATTATATGTCACAAAAAATAGAATTTTACCTACGATAAAGTGCCATAGGTATTTCAAGATATACCTATGGTAAATATACTTTTACCTACAAATTTTGACTGTCACTAGAAACATGTACCATCCCAATTCGCACTTATGTATAACTTTATAGTACATGCGCCACTTTGAATGGCTACTCCTTTTACGTTCATTTTTTTTTGTTGAAAAGTTGTTACTTTAATAATTTATTTGAAATGATGGTTATTTTGGTATATAAATTGAAAAAGGTGGTTATTTAAAAAAAAATCTCAATTTACCTCCAATTTATATTATATAATTTAGAAAAATAAAATAAAATTATAGTTGATATTTTAATTACTACACAAGAGTGATCCCTATTTCTTATTCTCCCGCTAATTTTTTATTCTCTCCGAGAACAGAATAAAATCTTAGAAATAATCACATACTCTCTTTTCTTATTTCACGACGCTATTCAAAAGTCTTATCTTACTTGAAGTTTGCAAATTAAAATTCCACTTTAAATGGCCCAAACAGATTTCTTTTGTAATTAAGTGAATAAATGGAAAGTAATTTTGCAAATTAAACTTTGTGAAGACATGCCTAAAAGTGTTTTTAAAAGTCACCATGTAAGCTCTAAAGGACTATCAAGATGCCTTGACCAATCCCTCGTAGTAGGATTTAGGTTTAATTCATCTTTAGTACCTTAACTTAATTTATTTATTTTTTGTCTTTTAATTTAATTTTTTTACAATATAGTCCCTTTAAACCGTGACGTTAGTCTAAATAGTCTCTGCCGTTAATTTAGGAGAAAAAGCTAACTACTGTCTACGTGGAATTACTGCTGCCTTTTTAAAATTTGACACGGTATTTTGTTTGATATTCTTAAATATTATTAATTTACTTATTTTTAGTTTTAACTAGCAGGATTCTCGTGCCATCGCACGGGTACCCGTCGGTGACGCGCATTTGTTTCCAGTTAAAATTTGGAAAAAAATTAATAAAATTTGGTAAATATAAAAAATACAATTTATATTTTACATTTACTAAATTAATAAAATTTAGTAAATATAAAAAATTATCTGATGATGGGTTTGAACCCCAATATCTACATTTTTATTATATACAAAGTTGAATGGCACACCCAACATATAATCTCGGGTTGGTTTAAAACCAAGGTAATAGCCCTATTTTATTACGGTGTTTTTATTTAAAAAACAAGGGGTGAATTTTTTGTATATTTTTCATTTGTACGCGAATTAAAGAAGCATATCAAAGAATACATAACCATACTTTACAGATTTATGAAACTTAAACATTGTAACTGCATTACAAAACCATATTATAGAAGAACAATAGTTTACACCAAATGAAAAGCCAAAATTGGACAAAAATTTAAACCAATTTTATGCTAAGATTTTGCACCGTTCGTTAAAAAACCTATTATTTCAACAAAAATTTAAACCAATTAGGATAGTCAACAAGAACATTAAATTTTTAGTAAAATGAATAAAAAAGAGAAAAATGAATAATTATAAATTACTAATTGTCATAAAACATTTACTTACTAGTTTTCCCATATTCCCTCTTTATGATCACAACGAATAACATGCACATAATCTGAGTTATAAAGCCATCTTAAAGAATTATCTATGCAGGTCTCATAGATTTTTACTTAATCTTTGCTAGTGAGGTTCCAAATGAAGAACCTAGATATTACAAGGAAGTTATGAGGAGTCGAAACAGGATTAAATGGATGAAAACCATGTATGATTTGATGAAATTTATTCATGAGAATAACACCTGGGATTTGATCGAGAAACCTGCAGGGGCTAGGCTAGTCAGCTATTACTAGATTTTCAAGGTTACAGAAGGAATACAAGGAGTAATGTCGAAGCAATTTAAGGCATGATTGCTTTCTAGGGGGTTCACTAAGAAAGAAGGAGTCGAATTTTATGATACGTTCTCACCTATTTTAAAGAACATATCCATTAGAATATTGTTAACCATGGTGGAAAAGTACGATCTAGGACTTGAATAGATGGATGTGGAGACCGCCTTCTTGTATGGTGATCTAGATGAAATAATTCGGATGAGACAACCTGGAGGTTATGCAGAAAAAAAGATTAAGCTTGCAAGTTAAATAGGTCATTAAATGTCTTGAAACTATATCCTCGACAATGGAATAGGAGATTCAACAGGTTGATGATACATATAGGTTTCACTACGAGCTAGTTCGACCATTATGTTTACCACAAATTTCGACCTCATAGTTCACTTTTATTTTGTTGCTTTATGTGGATGACATCCTCATAAAAAGAAATAGTGTCAAGGATGTTATAAAGGTAAAGGATGAACTCGATAAGGAGTTCAACGTGAAGAATCTGGGATATGCCACAAGGATTCTTGGGATTAACATCTGGAGAGATACAAAGCAGTCAGGATTATGCTTATCTCAATAGACATGCCTAAAGAAGATTCTAAACAAATTTGTGTAAACACCTCAAATATTCCCTCACTTTTTCTCACACAATGGCTTATGATCTTTCATATTGCATTTGCATAAGCATATCATCTCACATTGTATAATTGTTTCACTACATAAGTTGCACAATTAGGGTTTGTGATCAGATGAATCCAAGAGGTGATCTGAGCTATATCAAAGGCCTTGAAGCTTGTCAAGAGGGTCCATATGTGTTCTATGATCATAATATGCTCCACAGGGTTCTTAAAAGTCAAAATGTCACAAAGCATTACAAAGGTGTTAAAGCAGACTGAGCAGTTTCTACATAGATAACCTAAAATCAGGGTTTTGGGTTTGAGGCCCTTAAACTCAAATTTTTTGGTCATTCTTGATTCTAAATGTCATTATATGTTATAAGAATCATGTGTACCAAATGTTATTAGAAAATTCACTGTGGAAGTCATCTGATCAACTGGTAAATTATTGTGCAAGAAAAGTCAGAATCAGGGCATCTGAGGCCACCACCAATGGTACCAAAGGGTCACTCTCATCATTTTGAGGTTCCATGATATTTATTTTATCTTAGAAGTGGTTAGAAGTTCACAAGATTTAATAATTTTGAACCATTTGCAAACTTTCTATTTTTGGACATGACTTGTAATGAAAACATTCCATTTTGGGAAAGATTTTCAACCTCCTCTTTCTTGATCAAAAAGGCTTAAAATGGAAAATTTTTGAACATCAAAGTTGTAGATTGTATCTTCCCATTTTCAAAAAGTACAAGAACTCCTCTTGATTCATCCTAGAACTCAAGTTATGATGATTCAAAGTTGGAAAAAATCTAATAATTTTCAAGTATGTGCCAAAGAGGGAATTTTGCAAATTTGATTTCCAAGCATTCTAATGACCTCTAATCCACCTCTAAGCATCATAACATGATAACACAACTTTCCTTTACCAAATTTGTGTCTTGGTTCAAAAGAATTCATGCCTTATTCTTCAAGAAAATCCAAAGTTGTGAAAGTGCAAAAGCTATGTTATCTCATGATCCAAGTTAGGGTAGTGATTAAGATGTTATTCACTTGTAATTTGTAAATCCTAACTTTAGAGAAAGTGAAAATAATTTTTTTTATAACCAACTCTCTCTCTCTCTCTCTCTCTATTTTTGTGTGGCGTTTGTCACATCTCTCTCTCTCTCTCTCTCTCTCTCTCTCTCTCTCTCCCCGTTTTGTGCAGCGTTTATCATATCACTGTATTTTTTTTTTTAAAATTAATAAGTTGTTGATATTGTTTTTTTATTTTCAAATTGTTAATTTTCGTTTCAGTTATTTTCAAAAGCATGTTTATATTTTTCCATCTTCTTACAAAATATATTTTCAAAATATATGTTATCTAAACATGTAATTGATCCATGTCCTATGTGCTATGAATTCAAAGATGTTATGTATGGAGCTTCCATTGACTTTATGTCTAGGTAGTTTGAATCAACACAAGGCCAAATATCAAAATGTCACTAATTATTTGCTTGTATATTTAAGTGTCTGATTTTTGTTGTTAATTAAGCCTGTTGTACCCCTCTCTTAATTTTATTTGTTTATTTAAGCATATGGTGCTTTGTCATGGTGTTGTGTATATTATACTTAGAAAAATGGTAAAACTGAGAAACAATTTGAGAAATATAAAATACTTATTCTAAAGAATCCTCCTTATAAAGAGTATCACAATCATGTGTTCTCTTATATAGGTTTTCTTAACTCAACTTGTTTTGTTTTTCTTTTATAACGATGTTAATACTCTCTGCCTTAGTTTTTTCATTCTCAGAAGTTCATGTTTTAGGGGAATGACACCATTTTAGGTGATTATCTTGCTTCAGGAAAATGTTGTCAAGATCTTGAGAGTTAGATGAAGAAAGGATCTTCTTTACTAGTTTTTGCCAATATAATTTGTTTCTTGAATATTTGATTTTTTTCATGATGGAAAAGTAAAACAAACAATACACAAAATATTGTTCTCGAGTTTAGTTTTAAGACACACATGGCTAACACACTTTATCTTTGTGTGATTTGTGTGACTCTAGATGGTTTTGTGTAGATATGTCTAGATAGGTCAAAAAAGCCCTAGCTATATGATGAGGCCCAAATATTTAGGCCTATATTTAAATCTTTTATTTAGGCCACCTATTAAATGAATTTTTTTTGAGAATTTCTTATGGCACCCTTTGTAACTTCTAAGTGCGCCTAAGAGGGGTGGATTAGTTTATAAAAAATTCTTCGAACTTTTTACCGATTCTTGATACTTATTTTCTTAAGTTGTTAAGTACTTGAAAAATAAAGTGTGGAAAGTAAAGTGACATAAAGGATTATCCTGGTTCCCCTCATAATTCGAGAGTACGTCTAGTCCCCTTTCAACTGAAAGAGATTTCCCTATAGTTAGAAAATCGTACATCCTAATCACACAATTGGTGATGCTTAATATCTAACCTATAGGTAAACCAAGTGCTAGAAGAACAATCCTCTTCATACCATACACTTATTTTCAACAATCCTGAAAGCAAGGTAACCTTACTAACTTATCCCTAATAAACCTAAGGATAAGTAGTAATAATGATACAAAAAATAGAGATGTTTTTGAATATATGAATAATGATGAAGTCTTGAACTTTAGCAATAATATTGATCTTCTCCTTGCTTGAAAAAATATCACTCTAATATAATATGCAAGTGTTCTTGAATGTATGAGATGAAACAATGATATAAGTGAAAATCTATGAAGAGTTTCTCTCAAAGATTTGAAATGAACACTTAAAGAATTTTTTGAAAGTGAAGAAAATGAGTGAAATTTTGATTATGAAAATTATGAAGGAGGTGGTGTAAAAACTATGAAGTAAAATTTTATATAATGTGCAACATACCCCTTCAAAAGAGGTATCATAAAAATGAATCAATGCCATGTTTTAGAAAATATGAAATCTAATTTATTCATGAAAAAATACACATTTTCTCATGCAGGTACAATGTTAATCGGTTAACACTTATGTTAACCGGTTAACACCTCTCAGCATAAAATCCAGAATTTGAAATTTGGCTTGGTTAACCGGTTATCTAATCCGTTAACTAGTTAACACTGAAGGATTTTGTGCAGAATGCATTTTAAATGTTGTAGAACAAATGACAATGCTTCCTAATAATCCTATTATGTATGATGCATAAAATGAATTTTTAGAACACTTGTATAACCATATTAACCAATATTTGTTATACCTTTGAAGTTCCAATCAATTCTTAAAAGTTGTTGAAGCATGTTTATATGATAGTCTTTAAACTTTGCATAATGCTTTGAAACACATGATTTGAAGCTTTGATTCAAGACTTCTTTCTTCCTTTTAAAACATTTACATTGGTTCCATAAATTTGTTTGTCTTCATCAAAACATTTGAAGGAAGCTTGCTTCTACAATCTCCCCATTTTTTATGATGACAACCTATGTTGAAAGTTAGTTTTGAACTTGTTTCTCTTAACCAATCTCCCCTTGATTGAAGCTCCCCTCAATTAAAGAAGGTAAATTTTCTGCACTTAGAGAACATGTTAGAGAAACATCAATCCTTCTCCCCTTTTGTCATTATCAAAAAGGAAGAAGAATAAAAAAAATGGATATGAAAGTTGTAATGAAACATAAACATAAAAGACATAAACATGCATAACGCTAAACAAACACATGAATGTGAAACGAACATTCAACGAAACAACATACTTTATATTAGGTACGAACACATAAACGAGTACGAAAAACACATAATGCAATGAAAAGCCAAAATGCCTACATAGTAGGACTTAGAAAACCTAAAAAAAACATAATTTTTAAGAGAACACAAATATGATTAGTCATCATCCTCAGACATCTCTTCCACATATTCCTCCTCATCTTCTTATTCTCCCTCATCATCCTCTTCTTCTTCTTCTTCAACTTCATTCGACTTATGCATTGAGAGAACTAGTTTCCAAAAAGAATTTATTGCATGAGTGGTTTCTCTATGGTTGTTCATCATTGCTGTATAGAGAAATTCATTGGTAATTATGCCTTCCATAATTTGAGGGATGGAGGAGGAAGAACCATCTTGGTACCTAAAAATCTCATCGTCACCACATGCAATACCGATATTCTTAACCGCGGTATAGTCATTGATCTCATTAGATGTTGTGATCTTCACACAAGGTTCCCATTTTGGATCAAGTTATGTTGCCTCCGAAATTATTGAAATAAGGCGAGCATAAGGAAGGGTATCGGAAAGTGAAAGAGTTTGCTTAAGATGGTACATCATGGTAAAATTCCAATTCACTTGAATCTTATTCTTGATGGAAAACAAGGCTTGCATTTCCAAGTCATTGATTTGAGAGTGGTTTGAATCCTTTGGAAGCAACACATAGCAAATGATGTGTAAACACCCAAATTTTCCCTCACTTTTCTCACACCATGGCTTGTGATCTTTCATTTTGCATTTTCATAAGCATATCTTCTCACTTTGCATATTTTGTTTCAATGCGTGACTGCACAACTAAGGTTTGTTATCAGATGAATCCAAGAAGTGATCTGAGCCATCTCAAAGGCCTTGAAGTATGCCAAGAGGGTCCATGTGTGTTCCATGATCATATTATTCTCTCCAAAGTTCATTAAAGTCAAGATGTCACAAAGGATTGCACAGAGGTCCAGGCAGACTGAAGATTTCCTACACAGATGACCTAAAATTAGGGTTTTGGGTTTGATGCCCTTAATCTCAAAAATATTGGTCATTCTTGATTCTAATAGTCATAATATGTTATAAGGAGCATGTGTACCAAATTTGATGAATAAATTCACTGTGGAAGTCATCTGATCAACTAGTAACTTATCGTGCAAGAAAAGTCAGAATCAGGGCATCTGAGGACCCCACCAATGGTACCAAAGGGTCACATTCATCATTTTGAGGTTCTATGATCTTTATTTGATCTTATAAGGGGTTAGAAGTTCACGAGATTGAAGAATTTCAAGCCATTTGCAAACTTTCCATTTTTGGACATGAATTGTAATGAAAACATTCCATTTTGGGAAAGATTTTCAACCTCCTCTTTCTTGATTAAAAATGCTTCAAATGAAAAATCTTCAAGCATGAAAGTTGTAGATTGGATCTTCCCATTTTCAAAAAGTACAAGAACTCCTCTTGATTCATCCTAAAACTCAAGATATGATGTTTCAAAGTTGGGAAATATCTTGTAATTTTCAAGTATGTGCCAAAAAGGGATTTTTGCAAAACTGATTTTTAAGACTTTGTGTGACCTCTAATCCACTTCAATGCAGCATAGCAACATCATACAACATGCCATAACCAAGATTCAGCATTGAGCAAGCCATTTCCATGACCAAATGTCTCAAAATGTACAAAGTTGTAAAAATGCAAAACATATGTAATCTCACCATTCATTTATCAGATTTTTGCAAAACTGATTTTTAAGACTTTGTGTGACCTCTAATCCACTTCAATGCAGCATAGCAACATCATACAACATGCCATAACCAAGATTCAGCATTGAGCAAGCCATTTCCATGACCAAATGTCTCAAAATGTACAAAGTTGTAAAAATGCAAAACATATGTAATCTCACCATTCATTTACTTCTGATCACTCTAAACCATCCCATGGACATCCTTGAAGCTAGCTGAACTCAGAGCAACCCTAAAAAATCTTCTGCCATGGCCCATACTCAAGGACACCAACTATTAACTTTTTGGCCAATTGCTCCATACCATTCCCACAGTGCTATGCAGTCTTTCTGACTCATTGTATTTGTTTATTCATGCCTCAAGGATCATAAAACATAACTCACAATGGCTCATAACACACACCATAATCAAATTGCCCAAAATTTCCAAAAACCTTCAAGTCTTCTATTCTCTCTGCACAACCAACAAAACTCAAAACTTTCTTCACCATTCATCTTCACATCACTCATAGAACACAAACCAACCATTGCAATGGCGTGAAACACTCCATAACCAAAACACGATTTCCACCTCTTAGAACTGAATCTTCAAAAACAAGCCATTTAAACTCTTGCAAAGCTTCTCAATAGCACAAGGGGACTCAAAGGAGGTGTCTTGCACATGAGGCATGCTTTGGAGGTCAATATTTTCTCAACTCCAGCTCAGGTATAACACAAGAAAAAATTTCTTAGAACCTTGATTTTAAGTTACCATTTGATAAAGTTTGTTTCCCTGATCCTTATGCGCTTTGAATCATTGAAAAGGGTTGAGTATGTAGGATGTATTTAGCTTCTGAAATTTTCGTATGTTTTCCGTTTTGATTCGTTTCTCATGATTCATGTAAAATAAATGTTGTTTGTTGATGGATTTGTGTTCAGTGATGTTTAGGGATTGATTCTGGGCATCTTTTAGGGCTTGGGGTAGCCTAGGAAGGAAGTTGAGGTTTTGGGTGACCGGAGAAGATGACTGGAGATTCCTCCGGTCACCTGAGAGTGATTAGGGTTTTAATTAGGGTTTAAGTGTCAGTTTGAATTGTGGCCCTTGGATTTGTTTTGCCCGCACGTGTGAATGGCTAGGATTGGATCATTAAACCCTAAACCTAATTAATTAACTTAATTAATTTAATTTAGTCAGGATTAATATCAACCATAGGATAGCGCGCGCAGTCAACTTGCTTTGAATCTCAGCCTTAGATGTTGCTTACTTTCATTTTTTTTCTTTTATTTTTCATATTTCTTTTCATATATTACTAAAAATAGCAAAAAATACTTTTAAAAATCTCATTTTCTGCATTTTCACTTCAAATATTTTTCTTAACTCAAAAATATTTTTATTTTTAATTTTTGCATGAAAAAAGTATTTTTAAATCATTTAAATGTTTTATTTAATTAATTAATTGATTTTAATTAATTAAAAATACATTTAGGTTTCTAAATATCACCAAAAAAACTCATGATGCATTCTTAGGCATTTAGAACAATTTACAAACTCACCATACAAATTTCTTTTTAGGTTTGATCATGTTTTCACAATTATCTTTGAATTAGGGTTCAAAAATTTCACATTTTTTAACCCTAACTTGAAAAAATCATTTCTGATCAACCATGACGAGTCTGAACTTGGTTCTTTTTGAATTCTTTCACACATTGCATCTAGTATCTAGGTTATTTAACTCATAATTTTGCATTACATTTTCAAATTTTTTGGCATTTTTCCTTTAGAATCACCCAAAATCCCTAGTAAACTTAGAAAAAACCATAACTTCCTTTAGGTTTAGCTTCTGACCTCCACATTTGGGGAGCGATCTTGTATGTGTTTAGGGTTTGTTTGATTTCATTTTCAAATTTTTTCATGATGTATGCTTCTGTTTTGATCATTTGCATCTCATACATTCATAAAACCCTAATTTCTCATGTTCATTTGCATTCATCTTTGCATCTCATCATCATATGAACTTGCCATGACATTTCAAGCATTTGATTGACATCTTAGACATCTTAAGACATTTCTTCATTCATTTCATGACACATTTTAAGACATTGCTTGATCATTTCTTCATTCATTTGGTATGCTTTGCATTCATTACATTTCATGTTTATCCATGTGTTTTCAAGCTTCTAACATGCTTCCTTTGCATCTCATCTCTTGTATGATCATACATAAGCATCTCACATATCTTTGCATCATCTCATGAGACATTTACATTGCATATTCACTTCTGGTTTTGGTCTTTGCACCTTCATTTTCTTTATTTCCTTTTGCTTTGCATCTTATGCATCTCACACTAACATTTCAGGGGCTTATGGTAAGTTGTCTGGGATGTGGATTTGCCTTCACATCCCACCTCTTCTCATCTCTTCATATGCATTCTTTATATGTCTTTGAAGTGAACTTGTTTCACTTGTGCTCTCTTGCTCCTATCTCTTTCTTTTAGGTTACTTATCTTCTTCAGGAAGTAAGTAACCTATTCTCCTTTCTTTTCTCTTTTCATCTGCTTCTTCTTCCTTGGTGGCCTCCTGAAGATCTTTCTCTTATGCCTCACAAACAATAGGAATATCCAAGCATGATAATCTTAGGGTTGTATATAGTCTCCCCTAGTCTTTTACCTTTGAGTCTCCTTGATTCTCTCTTCTCATCTCAATAATCAGAGGCTAAGCACTTAAAGCTTTAGGACTTTGAATTAGGGGTATGCATGTATCCTTATCTTAGGATGGAGTGTATAACTTTAATCCTTAGTGTTAAACCTTTAATTTGTTTACACCTCTTAATCAAAACACCTAATAATGATCAAGCCATAAGCTTGCAACTTGGGCCTTACATTAGGGTTCCATCTCTTCCTTTTGGTTAAGAGGGACTAACCCTAGTGTTTAATGGACAAGTCCCCCTCAAGATAAGTCTTACAAACATAAAACTCATTTATTAATCTCATCCTTTAATTAAAATCCACTTAATAAAGGCTTGTTATATAATGAATTTAGTCCCTAACCATGGATTAAATTGAGGAGTCTTCCTCAGCTTAAGTGTTCTCATCTATGATCCTTCTCTTAGGAAGGTGTAATGAGTTCACTAATCTTTGATTAGAGATTAAACTCATTACTTAACACTAAACAAATATCCAAAAACATCTTAATAATCACAAGTAGGTTAATGATCTTAATCCTGTATCATAAGGGTAATTAAGTTGAGATTTTCATCTCACACTTAAGTAGACTCATTATTCCTAATCAGGGAGGATATAATGAGTTTACAAACCCTTGATTAAGGCTTAAGCTCATTATCTTATGCAAAACACCATAAACAATAAAAAACTGAAAGCACAAAAACAAACAATAATCGTCTCCTCCGGGATTCTTTTCTCATCACCTTCACTCTGAAAACGAGAATTCGCTTCTCCTGTCTAATGCAAGACAGTTAGCACTCGAGCCAGATGAGTCACACACTTGAGCATAGACGAGTAAGCAGCTCACAACAAAATCATTCCAGTTTCTTTGAGTCGAATTACAATGTTCTGACTTCTTCATTGCACGACAGGATATGTAGGCATAACTTAACAATTATCGAACAAAAGTCTCTTTGTCATCCCCCTCTTTCAGCTTTCTTTTCTAAGCCTCAGTCTTGAGCATTTCACCCCTTCTTTCTTTTGCATTAACACTCTGTACTTTCTTTTCTCCCTAGATTTTATATACAGTTAGCACATACACTACCCCTTTTAAATACAATTAGGTAAGCGTGGATCCCGTCGAGTATGACGGATGATCTGGGTGCTAATACCTTCCCAGGTTGTAACCAACCCCCTTTCTCAGTTTCTCTGGTTCGCAACCGTCTTATCTATACCCTTCCAGGTTTATGCAGCATTACCTTTCCTTCGGGATAAAAAATGCCTAGCTGGCGACTCTATTCAACCTCAACCTCCAACATCACCGACTGTCTGCGTCTGCACTGGGACGAGAGTTCGGGGGAGCGACAGCTTGGCGACTTTGCTGGGGAAAAATTTGCAACCAGCGCTTCTGGTTCTTTTGAGGGTTTCTTCTAGCTCTTGTTTGATTTTGTTTACTGGGGGTGTTATGTACTATGCGTGCTTTTGTTTTTTCTTTATTTATTGATTTCTGTACAACTTTATTTACTACATTTACTTTATCGCTTTCATTTACTGTTTCATGCATTTCCTTTATTATTGTCCTATCATGTGTTGTATTCTCTGGTTTGCTTTGGTGGGAGGGGTATTCCTGTGAGAAAGGTCCAACACAAAGGCCTGAGTGACAGACATAGGATTAGAGTGGATTCACATTATTTCCTATTCCATTTCGGTCTGGTGCGGGAATATGAAAACACGGTTCAGACATGGGTTTCTTCTTGAGAACTCTGTGCTATATATTTCCTGTGGTGCTAGGGCTATCTAGGAAGCCTGCTAAGTCTGGATGACCTTTTTAGATGACCTTCAGCATCTGAGGTGAATTAGAGGAGGATCCTTTATGATTAGGGTAAACATTGTACCTCCGGGTTAGAAGTGTTTACACTTCTCATAATAGATCCGAACCTAAGGATCCTTGTTCCAGAACAATACCTGTGAGTTGGTGGGGTTGTTTATAGGTTTGCAGGAACCCTTAGCCTCAACATACCCTGTTACTGGATTTGTTTTAAGGTCACACTACTTTGGACTGATCCTATGAAACCCTGGACAAGTGACTCTTTATTTGAGTCCCCCATCTGGTTACTGGTTCTCAGACCTTCATCCGGAATTTTGAATACTTATGGACCCTACCAAAAGCAACTGAAAATCCAACACCTAATCACAAACCCTTGCATATCATTCAGCATACATCATATTGCATCATTTAACATTTTGTCTATTTGTTTTACAGGGTATCCACATCTTCTTTGGTTTAGTTTTGACCGTTCTTCTGCTTCATCCATCTTCATCAGATATCTTCTTTAGTTGTCTTCTTCAGCTATCATCTTCAGTTATCTTCATCAGCACCCATTGTCAGTATAGATTCAACCAGGAAGAGCAATATCACTTACCATTTTTTTGAGTATACCCTGGCAGGCATCAGGAAGATATAGGCTCTTATCACTCCTGATCATGTCCCCTTATTCAGAGAGAATTATGGTGGTATCCTGGACATGATCATGGACTTGGATGCATCACAAAGGAGTATGATTCATACCTGTCTTCAGTTCTATGACCCTCCCCTCTGTTGTTTCACTTTCCTGGATTTTCAGATAGGTCCTCTGTTGGAAGAGTATTCTATGTTGTTGGGTGTCCCTATCAGAAGAGGAATTCCTTTCAACCCTGAGATGATTACTACTAAGAATGAAGACATGGCTAAGGCTCTATATTTTGAAGCCACTATCATTGATGAGCATATGACCACCAAGGTTGGAATCCCAGGTCTTCATTTGGACTTCTTAATCACTCAGGCTATCAATCATGTTGCAGTAGGGAAGTGGGAAACTATTTGTGCTCTCCTGGATCTTAGCATCTATGGTATCATCTTGTTTGTAGATGAGCCTAAGTTTGTAAGCAAGAATGCCATCAACATATTTATGCTCAAGAATCCAGTAACTACCTTGCTAGGAGATTTCTTCTACTCAGTTCATCAGAGGAATGAGAAACAGAGGGGAAAACTAGTTAGGTGTTGTGCACCCCTTTTCTACAGTTGGTTGATGAGACATATGCCGAAGACGAAAGCTTTCCTGAACCCACATCAGTCAAGGAATTGGGCTAAAAGGATGATTGCCCTTACTTCAGAAGAAATCAGGTGGTGTACTTAAAACACCAAGGACAGGGACATAATTACAAGTTGTGGACAATATCCTAATGTACCTCTTATCGGAGTGAAGGGTTGCATCAACTGCAATCCACTGCTTTTCAGAAGAAAGTTGGGGTATGCCCTGATACATCCACCTCATGAGCAGGTCTTAGCAGAATCTCTTTACTGTGCTGTTCAGAATAATCATGTCACCGTCCGACAAGAAGCTTGGGCTTGGGATAACATACAGACTAAAGGGACTACTATTCTGGGAAAGTATAACAACATAGCTTCTGCTCAGTACACTGAATGGTCTCGCATCAGAGGACAGATCACTCGCATACCATTCACCCTGGAAGATGTGCCAGGGCCATCAGAAGTAGAGCCCATAGCTACATTCAGTCTGGAGGAATTTGAGAAGCTGAAAGAAAGAAATGCCCAACTTGCGGATGCTTTGAAGAAGACCCTTTGGGAAAGGAATGATAGTCGTCTGGACAATGAGAGGTTAGAGAAGCTCCATAAGTGTTAAGATAATACTTGGGACATATCATATCATTCTTTTAGGCAATTCTTATCATGCCAAATCCATCTAATGCGTACTCGTATTTTATCTTGGCATAATCCTTATCTTCATAAAATCAGTTTAGTTCATACAATGAATAAGGTATAGTTGACTTTCCAGGTAAGAGAGGTGGACTGTAAAGGACATAGCCGACCAAGTCTTTCCTTAGCCAGAATCCAACCAAATACAACTACTCAATGTATACAATTTCCCTTCATTTATTGGGGATCTAACACTTAATATCTAACTATGTCGTTTCTCTCCTTAATAGATCATTTTCTTAGTCTATCAATCACAATCATTCAAGTATAAATAAAATAACAATTAAAAAATTAATCAAATAATACGATCACAATACCGCCTCAATTTATCATATATTACTCCTATGATAAATAATTAAGGTCGGCGTAAACTCGTATAATGATCCGTGAAAATCATTATTCGAGAATAAGCTCTTCTTACTTATTTATCGCTAGTAGGGCTTAGGTCATCACTACATATATATATTTATATATATATATATATATACACATATATATATATAAAGCTATTTTACGCTAACCGTCCCAACATATACGAAATCTTACCCCCACCTTTTGTTAATGAGCATTGTTGAAAGTCCACAAATGTTTTCTCTGATCTTTGTCAAGAACCTAATTTACGATAATCGTTGAATTGTATGAAATTTACAAAATGATTAGAATATAATTTTCGGTTAGTTAAACATAATCCTATTGCAATTTGAAATATTATTAAAATATTTATTAATAGTCTCCACTATAATTAAAAGATTATTAAATTCATATATAAATTAGACTATACCCTCGTTTAGATTTGTTCATTTTAGAAAATTATCAAGAGTATATTTCTAATAATATTTTAATTTAAAAATAATACTTGGGCATTATAACGACTTAAAATGGTAATTTTATCCTGGACTTTATAACTTCAGTATCTCGACGTCTAAACGAAATTTAAATAGAAATCTTTAAAATAACTTTTGTAAAAATAACATAATTAAAATAAAATGGACATTATAACGACTCACCGGTTACTTATGAAAATGATTTTGGGAGAACTTTGACGTATTAAACTCCTTTGAAAATTTCTAAGAACATTGACCGCAAAATAACTCTAAAAGTTACAAACCAATATCGTGAGAACCTCGATAACTAAAACTAATATTGCTATATGAAGAACTAGAGAAAGAAAGAAGTAGGGATGTAAGAAAGATAGTTTGTGAATGAGTGAATGAAAATGGAATGGGAAAGGCCCCTATTTATACTAGTTGTAAAATATTAAAATAACATAAATGCACCTTCTTTTGCCCATACCTTCTAACTTCTCAACCCTTCCTAGTAAATATGTCTTATCAAAGATTTACAAGTCTTTCTTCAATAGTTCCATAAATGATCTAGTATGACTTTGTTAAAATAATTTTTAAGAAAGATATGGAAGCTTGATTTTATGATGTTTTATGACATAAGATCATGTAGGAAATTAATTGAAAAGGGGATATATATTTCTTTTATGAAATAAAATGATAATAATGATAATAATATAACTAGGATAATTATTCGGTATCTTTTTTAACTTAAAATTGTTTTATTTACTAATAAATTTGTAGACTAAATTAGTGTTATTCCAATAAAATAAAATCCAATAATAATAATGAGAAAAACACCATAAATAATAATAATAATAATAATAATAATAATAATATGGATAATTAATTAACTTACAATTTAGTATTTTAATACTAATTTCAAAATTTTGTTTATAAAATAAAACGATGATATTCAAATCGAATAGTAATATTAATAATACAAATAAAGGGTGATTAATTGATAAATTAATTATTATAGGCACTAGTTTCAATGTTTAGTTTGTAATATTTAGCGATTTTAAAATCTCAAATATAATCATATATATTAATTAATTAATGCATGAAAAATTAGGATGTTACATTACCACCCCCCTTAAAGAAAATTTCGTCGCCGAAATTTAGCGTACCTAAAACATATGAGGATATTTCTGACGCATGTCTTCTTCTCTTTCCCAAGTAGAATCACCAGTTAAATCATCCCACACAACTCAGACCAATGGTATTTGTTTTCCACGAACTTCCTTAATTCAATGATCTACAATCTTGACAGGTAAAGCCTCATACTCCGAGTTATCTCTAAGTTTCACAGTTTCAGGCTCAATGACATGTGAAGGGTCAGGGTAATACTTCCTCAATTGTGATACATGGAAAACATCATGAAGATTAGACAGGTTTGGCGGCAAAGCAATTTGATATGCTACAAGTCCAATCCTCCATAGAATTTGAAAAGGTCCGATAAACCTTGGTGTTAATTTCCTAGTTTTGATTGCCCGTGCGATTCCCTCTATAGGAGTTACCCTAATGAACACATGATTTCCTGCTTCAAATTCCAAAGATCTTCTCCTCTTATCATTATAACTCTTTTGACGATCTTGTGCAGTCTTCATCTTTTCTCTAATAAGCTTAACCTGATCAGTCATTTGTTGCACAAATTCTGAACCCAATATTTTATTTTCTCCAATTTCATACCATCATGAAGGTGTACGACACTTTCGTCCATACAATGCCTCATATGGAGCCATTCCAATACTTGAGTGAAAGCTATTGTTGTAAGTAAACTCAAATAATGGTAACAACGCATCCCAACTTCCTTTGTGTTCAAGAGCACAAGCTCTTAAGAGATCCTCTAATGACTGAATCATTCTTTCAGACTGGCCATCTGTTTGGGAATGATAAGCTGAACTTAACCTTAGTTTGGTTCCTAAATCTAAGTGCAATTGACGCCAAAAATTTGATGTGAATCTCGGATCCCTATCACTGACTATACTTGTAGGTATTCCATGTAATCTAACAATTTCCTTTACATACACCTGAGCTAGTCTCTCTAAGCTAAACGTCTGATTTATGGGAATGAAATGTGAACTCTTTGTCAACCTATCAATTACTACCCAAATCGTATCATGCTTTTTCTGAGTCTTTGGCAAAGCATTTACGAAATCCATACCTATACCGTCCCACTTCCACTCTGGAATGTCTAAAGATTGTAACAATCCGACTGGCTTTTGATGTTCAATCATTGCCTTCTGACATACCAAACAACTTTGAACATACTCTGCTATATGCTTCTTCATTCCAAACAACCAAACCATTTTCTTCAAGTCTTGATACATCTTTGTGGCTCCAGGATGAAAACTCATCTTAATTTTTTGACCTTCTTCCAAGATCATCTTTCGAATATCCTAGTTTTGAGGTACATACAACCTTTCTCTAAACCTCAAGATTCCATCACTTCTTATATTAAAATCTCTGTTTTGACCATCATTTATTGTTTCCTTTATGTTCATTAGATAGTCATCAAGTTGTTGTTCATCTTTGATCCATTTTAGAAATTCATTAGACACGACAACAATGCCCATGAATATACTTCATCCATTATGTTGTACTCCTATGTTTAAATCCATAAATTGGTTAATCAACTCTACTTCCTTTAACATCATTGCTGATACATGAAGTTTCTTTCGACTCAAAGCGTCTGCTACAACATTGGCCTTCTTTGGGTGATACTGCAACTCAAAATCATAGTCCTTCAAGAATTCCATCCAGTGCATTTGTCTCATGTTTAGATCTTTCTGATCAAATAAGTACTTAAGGATTTTTTGATCACTTAACATGGTGAAATTTGATCCATAAAGATAATGCCTCCAAATCTTTGAAGCAAACACAATTGCTGCTAACTCTAAGTCATGAGTCGGGTAGTTCCTCTCGTGCACCTTCAATTGTCTTGATGCGTAAGCTATCACTTTCCTTTCTTGCATCAACATACAACCAAGACCTTGGTATCATGAATCAAAATACACATCAAATTGTCCTGCTGGGTCAGGTAATATGAGTATTGGTGATGAAGTCAATCTTTCCTTCAACTTCTAAAAACTTTCTACACACTCCTTTGTCCATTCAAAGTTTTTACCTTTCCTCATTAACTAAGTCATAGGTAAAGAGATTTTTGAAGATCCTTCGATGAACCTCCGATAATATCCAGCTAGTCCAAGAAAACTTTGAATCTCGCCAACATTCTTTGGAATCTCCCACTTTGTTACTGCTTCGAGTTTACTGGGGTCTACTGCAATGCCTTCTTCACTTATTACATGACCAAGAAATTGTACCTCCTTCAACCAAAATTCACATTTTGAGAATTTCGCGTACAATTGATGGTCCTTTAATATTTGTAGCACAATTCTCAAATGTTCTTCATGCTCTACCTCATTCTTGGAATAAATCAAAATGTCATCAATGAAAACTACAACAAATTGATCTAAGTAAGACCTAAAGATCCTATTCATGTAATCCATGAATACTGCTAGAGCATTAGTCAAACCAAATGGCATAACCAAGTATTCATAGTCTACATAACGGGATCTAAAAGCTGTTTTTCGAATATCATCCTCCTCCACCCTGATCTAATGATATCCAGACTTCAAGTCAATCTTCGAGAATACCGATGCTCCCTTCAGCTGGTCCATGAATTCATCAATTCTAGGCCAAGGATACTTGTTTTTCTCAATGGCTTTATTAAGCTGTCTGTAATCCACACAAAGTCTAGAAGAACCATCTTTCTTCCTCACAAACAAGATTGGAGCTCCCCATGGCGATACCCTTGGTCTAATTAATTCCTTCTCTAACATCTCATCCAATTGTTTCTTTAACTCAACAAGCTCTGAGGGTGACATTTGATAAGGAGATATAGAAATTGGTCCAGTTCCTGGAACCAAGTCTATAGAAAACTCCACTTTCCTAACCGGTGGTAAACCTGGAACATCTTCTGGAAAGACTTTCGGGAATTCACACACCAGTGGAAAATTTTCAACACTAGGAGTTTCTCCCGCTGTCATGGAGAATAACATCATAAATTTTTGAGTGAGAGTTTCAGTCTTTCTGATTTCTCTGTTATCTTCCCCAAATGTTAAGATTTTATTTTTACACCCCAAGTTTACATCATTGGCTGATAACCAATCCATTTCTAAGATAATATATAGGTCTTGTAGCGGGAGTACCACAAGATCTACTAGGAATCTTCTATTTTCTAAGGTTATTGGGCAATCTACACAGATTGAACAAGTTACCATTCTTTCTCCTAAGGGAGTTGTAATGGTCAACTTATACTTTAGATCAACAATTTCAAATCCCAACATTTCAGCACAGGATGCAGATATAAAAGAATGTGTTGCTCCTAAATCGAATAATACTGATACCAGCTTATCTCTAATTAAACACATACCTTGAATTAACCCATCTGTCTTTGAGATCTCAACTCCCCTAATTCAAAATACTCTTCCAGTGGTTGGCTTATTGTGATTCTGAGGTCATTGACCAACATTTGGGCATCCGTTCCTTTCCCTCCCTATATTATTATTGTTTATTAGACCGCTCTTCTGGCCTGTTGGTTGATTTTTTCCTTGGGGACAGTCTTTGAGAAAATGTCCCTTCTGACCACAACGAAAACAAGCTCCAATATTTCTATTTGGACAATCTTTGTTAAGATGTGCCCCTCCAAATCTGTAACACTTGAACATTAACCTTCTAGGATCCTGGTTATGAGATGGTGTAGGTCTTTGATATGGCCTGCCCCCTTGTCGGGTACTTCCTCCATGGCCTCAGTTAAAATGGACCTTGTGATTGTTGTTTCAGTTCGTTCCTCCTGATCCATATTGATTCTTCCTATTGTAAATTCCTTCCAATTCCAGACAACTTTCTGTAAGCTCACCAAAGCGCACGATATGCAGAGGTAGAACTTCCCTCTGAATATCATATTTCAACTCGTCTTGATACTTTTCACACATCCATTCTTCCCTTGGATGCAAGCGGTAAAACTCAAAATACTTTAGCAATGATTCAAACTTCCTTGTATACTCTCCAATTGTCATCACACCTTGATGCAGGTTCTGGAATTCTCTATCCTTATCTTTCCTACATAACTTTGGAAAATATTTCCCCAAAAATTCTTCTTTGAATAAGATCCAATTGATCTTTCTTCCTTCCTCTTCCAACAATCTTTGTTTTCCTCTCCACCAGGCTTCATCATCGCCTGTTAGCATGAATGTTATGTAACCGACCCTTCTATTTTTTCTAAAGTGAGTAAAAGAAAATATCTTCTCAATCTCTTGCAACCATTTCTTAGCACCCTCTGGATTAAAGTCACCACCAAACTGTGGTGGTTTTCCCTTCAAAAACGAGTTTAATCTCGCATCTTCATGCATTGTTTCCCTTTGTTTTTGCTGAAAAAGTTGTTGATCTCGAGTGATTTGCAGGATTTGAGCATTTTTTTTGTGTTTGAACTAACACAACTACAACAAGTTCACGAACATCTCGAGTGTCAGCTTGAGAGTTCGTTCTAGTTTGGGAATGATCCTCTCGACCTATGGGAATGGTAGGTACTCCTTCGGGAGTAACTTCATCACTCGCATTTCTATGTACCCCTCTAGTAGTGCCTCTACCAGCACTCCTAGCTCGCCTCGCGTTTCTGACATTCTGAACCATAACTTCCTGAAAGGATAAGTTATTAGGTTCAATCACTCATAAGACATAAAGAACATAACAATTATGTATATTTATATCCCAATGAATGATTCATCGATAAGGATTTGTCATCTCTCATATGCAAGGGATAACTATGTCTAAAAGGTCGAATTAGGCATGATTATATCTATAATTCGGTCAAACTTAATCATGATTTAAAAAGAAATGTCAATTTATTCAATAACAATGATTACAAAAACCATGACCATGTTTCATTCAAAAACCACTATTCCAAAACCAAGCTAAAACTAGTAATAGTAAAACTATAATTATCATTATCGCTATGAAATCTTTACATAATTCTTCATGCTTGGTAATACCAATTAGAAACAAGATAATAACAAGAAGAGTTATGAATAAAAGAAAACATATAGCCATTTGAAAGTTATAGATAAATACTTTGAAATTGATATGAAAGTAATGAATGAGTATGAAGTATTTAAAGAGATAATTTTGTGAGCTGTCTGTTACGTTACCGTGGGGTTTGTGACCATTTGGGAAGAAACAAAAGGTCAAATGTGTTAAAGACGCTTCCTAGATTAATATATTAGAAGACTCTTGAGACAAAGACTCGACGCACAGAAGAAAAGCTATCATCCAGTTTGGAATCCAACTTAATACAGTCAGTATAACTCTAGACACTTACGGTCCGAGCTGAATCGACCAACTCTGATACCATTTAATGAGACAACCTATTCCCATTAGTGAAATTCTAACAAAACTTTAAATATAAATACACAAAATTTGAAAATTTTACAAAACAAGTCTGAATTAATAAAACATACATATGCTTCAAATATATCTTACATAGAGTTTGACATTGTTAAGATTAATGGACTTGCCACATAGATAAAACTTAAAAGAAAAGTACAGAAAGGAAATCAAAAGAAAGCATAGTGAAAAGGACCTCCAACGCCCAACGAGACTAACACTTATACTGACTGTAATACTGATACGATAAGTGTTTAGACAAAATTGTAATAGACTCCAATCTTGATGTCATAGAAAATCCATATCCTCGTCACTTCATATCCTTCCCACTGGGACTACCGAGCTCGTCGTCTGATCGTTATAGATTAACCCAAAAATACAAGACAAAAAGGACACATGGCTAAGATTAATGTACACGTTTAAAAGTGGGAATGAGTGTGTAAAATAATAATATATATGACAACCACAATTACTGAAACAAGCATATCCTCAACCCATAATTACATTTATTATATCTCTATTTATTATTATGCATCCTTGAACTATATGCTGACACATGCCACTAAACGCTGTCAATGATATCTATCCCTTTTACCAAGATTGGATATCACCAAACCACATTCCACCAACGTACTCCCAATTACCAAGAGCTACGTCACCTAACTTCACGTGGAGTCTAGGTGTTATAAGTTGATCGTCCCTGAGAATTCAGGCCAAGAACTTCATCTTGCCTAACATGCATAGATAATAATCCCCGTCGGGATTGTAGGTGACCAATCAACCTCGTACGTCCCATACCGCACAACAGTGGACTTATACATTCCTCAATGCAAGTCTATATGATCACTCAATCATCTTGTGGCAACTCTCAACCATAATTGTTAAGATAATACTTGGGATATATCATATCATTCTTTTAGGCAATACTTATCATGTCAAATCCATCAAATGCTTACTCGTATTTTATCTTGGCATAATCCTTATCTTCATAAAATAAGTTCAGTTCATACAATGAATAAGGTATGGTTGACTTCCCAGGTAATAGAGGTGGACTGTAAAGGACATAGTGTCACTCCCACTAAAAGACACCCGGTCAAATAGGGTTCAGACGCGAACGGTCGGCGAGAGGAGAACATGAAGATGAACTGAAAAGAGTCGCCAGCTAGGCATTTTTATCCCGAAGGAAAGGTAATGCTGCATAAACCTAGGAAAAGATGGATAAGACAGTTGCGAACCAGAGAAACTGAGAAAGGGGGTTGGTTACAACCTAGGAAGGTATTAGCACCCAGATTGTCCGTCGTACTCGACGGGATCCACGCTTGAAAGTTTGTGTTTAAAGGGGTAGTGTCAGTGCTATCTGTGTGTAAAAGCTGGAATGATAAATATACAAGTGTCAGTGCTGGAAAGTGAAGTGAAAATGCTCAAGAATGAGGTTTAAAGAATAATGTTGGAAGAGGGGGAATATACAGATACTTTTGTTCGATAACAGTTAAGTTATGCCTACGTATCCTCTCGTGCAATGAGGAAGTCAGAACACCGTAGTTCGACTCAAAGAGACTGAAAGATAAATTGACTTGTGAACTGCTTACTTGTCTATACTCAAGTGTATGACCTTTCTGGCTCAGGTGCTAACTGTCTTGCATTAGACGGAAGAAGCTAGTTCTCGTTTGTGAGTGAATGAGGTGAGAAAAGAATCCCGAAGGAGACGATTATTGTTTGTTTTTGAGTTTTCAATCTTTTATTGCTTTTTGGAGTTTGTCTTAAGAAAATGATCTTAAGCCTAAACTAAGGGTAAGTAAACTCATCACATCTTCCCTCTGATTAGGGGTAATGAGAATACCTTAAGTATGAAGTAAACACCTCACACTTAGTCACCATGATGTAGGATTAAGATCATTAACCTACTTGCATTTATTTAGATGTTTTTGGTATTTGTGTTTAGTGTTAAGTAATGAGTTTAAGCCATAATCAAAGATTTAATTGACCCATTACACTATCCTAATAGAAGGATAATAAATGAGAACATTTAAGCTGAGGAAAATACCTCAACTTATTCCATGATTGGGGATTAACCTCATGACAAAACAAAACCTTTATTAAAGTGGATTTTAATTAATGGTAGGATTAAGAAGTGGATTTTATGGTTTGTAAGACAACTTGAGGGGGACTTGTCCATTAACAATAGGGTTAGTCCTTCTTAACCAATTAAGGAAGAATTAGAACCCTAATGCAAGGCCCAAGTTACAAGCTTATTGTCTTAGTGATTATTAGGGGAATTAATTAAGAGATTTAAACACATCAAGGGTTTAACACTTAGGATTAAAGTTATACACTCCATCCTAAGAGAAGGATGCAGACATAACCTTAATCACAAAGCCTTAAAACCTTAAAGGTTTAATCCCTGATTAAAAGATGAGAAGAGAGACACAAAAGATGACACAAAGGTGAAACTAATGGGGACTAATAAAACCCTAATTATGATTATGCTTGGGTGTTCCTAGGGTTTATGAGGCTTGCAAGAGATCTTCAAGAAAAGCCACCAAGGAGAAAGCAAGATGGAAGGAGGAGAAGCAGAAGATGCAAGTTAACTTACTTCACTTAAGAAGATATGTTACTTGAAGAAATAAAGTGAATGGAGAGCTTGAGTGATCAAGATCACTCTAAGACAAATACAAAATGCAGCAAGAATGCATAAGAGAGATGAGAAGAGATTGTGAGAAGTGAAGGCAAATTCACTTCTCAAAATGCTTACCACCTGAAAAGTTAGCATAAGGAAATGAAATGAAATGAAGATGTAATGAATGCAAAGGTGCAAACGAAAACCAGAAGCATATTTATGATGTTAATGATGCTAAGAGATGATGCAAATGCATGTCAAGAGTCATGGATGATCATACAAGTGATGAGAATGTAAATGAAGCATAAAAGAAGCATGAAAGTTCATGAATGCTCATGGAATGAAATGAATGCATAACACGGAAAATGGATGAATAAATGATCAAGCATGATTCTAATGTATCCTAAGATGTCTTATATGTCATGTGAATGCATAAAATGTCACAGCAAGTTCATGACAAAAAGGGAAAAAATGCAGAAGAAATTTATGACAAAATTATGCTAGAAACTACATGTTAAATGAAGATCAATGCAAAAAGAACCATTGTCATACCATTCTTGGTTAGGCAGAAAATAATTCTTGAAGTTAGGGTTCTAAAATAGGAATTTTATGAACCCTAAATTCAAGAGAATTATCAAAAATGGTTAAAAACCAAAAAGAAAATTGTGTGGATGGTATGACAATGTCTCTAAATGTTTAAAGATGCAATATTAATTTTTTGGGATTTTTTAGAAACCTAAATGATATTTTAATTAATTAATTCTCATTAATTAATTAAAATAAACATTTAAATATTTTAAATATTAATTTTTAATGCAAAAAATAAAAATAAAAATATTTTTGGGTTAAGAAAATTATTTAAGATAAAAATGCAGAATACAAATATTTTTTGGATTTTCTATCTATTTTAAATAAATCATGAAAAATAAATGAGAAAAATTGAATTAAAAATTAGAAATAACAAAAGTAAACGCAAAGAAAGGCTGAGATTAAATCTCGGGTTTCTAGGGTTGACTGGTGCCACATCCAATGGTCAGCATTCAAATCCAGCTAATCCTATTTAATTAATTGAATAATCCTAATTAATAACTAATGAAATGATCTGGTTCATTTAACACGCACGGGAAGCTCAAGTCAGACGGCTCACATTCAAACCTAGCCCTAACCCTAATTAAGACATTAATGACTTTCAGGTCACAGGAGAAGAGCTCTGGTCGTCTTCTCCGGTGACACCCTCACCTGAAAATTCCTAACTTCTTCCCTAGGTTATTTCTGGAGCTCTAAAGCTCCAGATTTACTCCCTTCACTCCCCTAAACTCAAATCTACCCTCAAATCACATTTATTCTCACTCAAACTCATGATTCGAAAGGAAGAACAAAAATGGCAGAAATTTCAGAACAATCATACAAACTTATTTCTACACCATTTTCGAAAATTCAAAGTTCAGTGTGATCAGTGGAGCATGCTTTATCATATTGTAACATGAAAAGAGAATTCTGGAAAAATGAATTAAGATGGCTACCTGAGATGAAGCTTTTCACCTTTGAGATTTCTGGCCACTTCCTTGGTGCAAAAAGACTCCTTTGAACCTCCTGAGGCAGTTGCAATGCTTGGAAAGCTTTGTGGATGGCTGGTTTGAGTGGTGGCAATCCAATTGGTCAGAAATCGCGTTTGGTGTATGGGGTGTTTTTGACTGTTTCAATGGTTGGTTTGTGATCAGTGAGTGATTTAGAGATGAATGGTGGTATTGGTTTTGAGTTTGAGTCAGTGAGCTATGAGTTTCGAAGGAAAAGGCAAGAGGGAGAGATTTTGGGAACTTGAGGATTCTTAGGTTTCAGCTTGTGTTCTTGTGTGTTATGATCAGCATTTGGTCCACATATAGAGTTGTTATAGGTCAGAGAAGTAGTTGTGACCTATGGTGATTGGTAGGGGCTTCTTGCAAAAAGTCACCAACTTGTGTCCTTGAGGTATGGGCAATGGTGTAGTTGGCTTTTGGGCATGTCCATGCGCAGCTGACTTCAAGGATGTCCACAAAATCAATCTTGAGGTATTTTTGCAAGTGGAATCAAAGTTATGGGACCTTTTGCAAATATGTGAAGTTTTGGCCCCTTTGAGAAATCTTGATGTTCAAGGCATGTAATCTTGCAATTCTTTGGGATATTCTGATCTAGAAGCAATGTACTATGATGTTATGATGTATTGAAGTGTGTTTGAAGTCACAAAAAGCCTTGGCAAGTGGTTTTGCAAAGAATCTCTTTTGGTGCATTCTTGAAAATTATGGGATTCTGGCCAACTTTGACAAGCCATATCTTAAATTCCAAAATGAATTAGATCTTGAAAAAGAGGAGGTTGAAAAACTTTCCCAAAATGGAAAGTTTACATTACAAGTCATTTCCATTTTTGGAAACTTTTGGTTTAGCTCACTTTTCTTCAATTTTGTGAACTTCTAAGCACTTCAATGATCAAATAAAGATCATATAACTTCAATTTGATGAAAAATCCACTTTGGTGCCATGGATGGGGGTCTCAGATGCCCTGATTTTGCTCTGACTTGCTCAAGAAGTTACCCAATGAACAAATGACTTCCACAATGAATTTCTTCATCAAACTTGGTACAAATGATCCTTATAACATATTGAGACCATTAGAAACAATAATGACCAAAAAATTTGGAGTTATGGCCTCTGAAACCAAAACCCTAATTTCAGGTCATCTGTGCAATTAAACCATAGCTCTGCTTCCATGCTTTTCCAGTTCTTGTGATTCTTTGACTTCCTTGATCTTTAGAGGATATAATATGATGATTGAAAATACATGGACCCTCTTGAAATGATTGATGGCCTTTGGGATGGCTCAGATGGATCTTTGGATTGCTCAGATCACAAACCCTAGATGCAGATGAACTTGAACTATGCAGATGAAACAAATACGCAATATAAGATGATATGCTTAAATTAATGCAAAGATGAAAGATCACAAGCCATGGTGTGAACTTGGTGAGGGAAAATTTAGGGTGTTTACAGCTGCCCCTATTCAAACATGAGTTAGCAGTGCAGGATGTAAGTGACGGGCTTAATAGACAAACAAGATAACTTGTGGTTGAATACCAAAGACAGTCCAAAATTTGCACTCACTGGGGAGAAGAAGAAAAGGGATATAATTTGTGAAAGAAAGTATAATATGATTATCAAATGTAGGCGATGGACGATCATCGAGCAGAGGACGACTGCTGGGGATAAAGCAATGACGGGGACGGCCGACATGCTGGGGAAATAAAGAGACCATGATGGGGACGACCACCAGGTAAAGAAATAAGACCTTATGGGGATTAAAGATAAAGGCGATGATGGAGACGACCATCCGATTTGCAAAGAAAAGTAAACAACGATGGGGACGACCATCGGTTCAAAGAATAAATAAAATATATGATGAGGGACGGTCATCAAAGGTGAAGGACGATCACCTAGCAGGGGACAGCTGCTCTTTATCGCGACATAGGGCGAATGTCAGATAGAAAAAGGTCGACGATGGGGACGGCCATCGGATAAGCATGATGAAGGATGATCATCAAGAGGTGAATGACGATCACCTAGCAGGGGACGGCTGCTCCCGGGATTCACCATGACATAGGACGAATGTCAGATTAACAAGATCAACGATGGGGATGGCCATCGGATAAAATGATGAAGAACGATCATCAAAAGGTGAAGGACGATCACCTAGCAGGGGACGACTGCTAAATATCACGACATAGGACGAATGCCGGATAGAAAAGGGTTCCAATAATGGAGACTCCGCTGGGGAAAAGGATGAGGGACGGTCATCCATAGGTGAAGGACGATCACCTGGCAGGGTACGGCTGCCGAAAGTATCATGACATAGGACGAATGTCAGATAGAAAAGAAGTTTTGCTGGGGACTTACTGGGGAATAGTAAACACGGATGAGTGTTTACATCCAATAAATAAAAGGTATAAGTGTTTTGACGCTGTGTATAGATTAAAGATGTGGACAAGCATCCTTAAGACCATGATACAGACGAGCATCGGTAGAAATAAACATTGACACATGTTCAGAGATGATGGTACGGATGAGTACCAACTAGTTAACAAAGAACACAGACGGGTGTCGAATCTGCGGGGCACAAGTGTATATACAAGATACGGACGAGTATCTGTATAATTATAGTGAATTATGAGCAAGACACGGACGAGTGTTCCACTTGCTGGGAAAAGCGACACGGACGAGTGTCAGAAGAGAAAGTGTATAAGTTATGAACTTATGAGTGTAAAAGGTGTTCAGGTAATTTGTGGGAATGGGATGACACGGACAGGTATCAATGAGAGTGTATTATAATAAGTGTTTGGGTAACCATACTGGGGAATGGTGACACGGATGGGTGTCAAAAGAGTATGTAAGTTTTTGTATTCAAAAAGGATATTTGTGGCTTATATCTGTAGGGGGATGATATGGCACGGACGAGTGTCGAATGAGTATTTATAAGCATGTATTTGTGTTGGAGCCTGCAAAGGGGACGCTTTGGCTTTCTGTTGGGGAAATTGAGAGGTATTTTGTGTATTGCTGATGTGGTATTGTCGGTATTTACAGGTGACTGGTTCGAACCTGACTTGTGATTATGCAATATGTTTGATTTTTGCCGTAATGCTCCGTATTAGACGGAATGCTACACTCTGAGGGGAAATATGATGTAAATGCTATGATTATGTAAAAGATACCGATCCGGGACTCGAATCCCGCTGTGTGAAGATCTCTGATTGATCTGCTTGAAAGGATATCCCAGTTGGGGATGAGATCATTGGTAGATCTGATAAGATGTATGACTCTTCTTGGGGAAAGAGGTCACTGATAGACCTATCTTGAGAAAACCCAGCTTGGGATGAGGAAGCTTTCGTCACTTTGTTGTGTGAGAATTTCAGGCATTACTCTTCTGGGAGAGGCTGGAACTCTGCGGGGAGATGATTCTTTTGTCTTTGAGAGGATGAGAGATCTAGTACTCTGTTGGGGAAATAAAAGATCACTGAATGATCTTACTAGAGAGCTCTGTGGGGATCCTGGCTAGGGATGAGGAGGCTTGACAACTCAGCTGGGGGAATGAGCATTTTATGATGCTGCTTGAAGATGTGCTGGAGGAGTGGTGCTTTGGCAGCCTTGCTGGGGAAATGCATTCCAGATACTGCAATCCTGTTAAGACAAAGAAACACACAAGTATCCCGAGGTATCCCTTACCGGATTCCGTCATAGGAGTTAGATATCCCTGAAAGTAAATACCTATCCTGCAAGCATGTGATTAGAAAGGCACATGTGTTTATATGCAAACATTATATCAAGGATATTGGACATTTTTTGCAAATGAAATAAAATGTACAAGACGAAGTGTGACTGAAAATCTGATTTTATTAATCTGGGTGCCCTGAATTGGCAAATACAGTCAAAGAAACAGATCCCCTGAAATGAGGAGATTGTTACAAAATTGAGAAAAGTAAAGGTACTGGCAATGTTGACGACGCTTCAGTGAGCTTCCCTTTGCTATGACCCGTATGACCTTGACGTTCTTCGTATCCTGCTTTCTGAAGAGTGTTGATTCTGACCATTGCTTTTAACCTTTCGAAGCTTGCCATGCCGTAAGTGATACAGACGAATTCAGAATGCAGTTGTTCGCTTATTCCCTTACTTTTGCGTGGATCGCCCTTTTGGGTTTTCGATCCACCAGGATACCCATTTTTGCATGAGATGTCCAATGCGGCTTTTCAACTCAACGGGTGTACACATTTTTTTTCAATTCTCCCTTATTTTTGCCCGAGTCGTTTATTCTGATTTTGACTCGCCGGGATGCCCTATTTTTGCCTGGACTTACATTATGTTTTTATGTCCAGCGGGTCATTTTATGCGGAGTATTTTTAACTGCATCTGAATTCATAAGGGACAAGAAATCTTCACCATCCATAGTAGTGAGCATCAGTGCTCCACCGGAGAAAACTTTCTTTACTATGAATGAACCATCATAATTCGGAGTCCATTTGCCCTTGTGGTCTGTATGAGGAGGAAGGAGTCTTTTTAGCACAAGATCTCCTACTTGGTATTCTCGAAGCCTGACTTTCTGATCGAAGGCTTTCTTCATTCTCTTCTGATATAACTGCCCATGACAGATTGCAGCTAATATTTTTTTCTTCGATCAGATTCAGTTGATTGTACCGAGATTGGAGCCATTCTACTTCGTTCAACTTGACATCCATCAGTACCCGCAAGGAGGGTAATTCAACTTCAACAGGTAGGACTGCCTCCATACCGTACACAAGCTGATACGGTGTTGCCCCAGTGGACGTTCTGATAGAGGTGCGGTACCCATGTAAGGCAAATGGTAGCATTTCATGCCAGTCTTTATATGTAACCACCATCTTTTGCATAATCTTCTTGATATTCTTGTTAGCCGCCTCAACAACGCCATTCATCTTTGGCCTGTAAGGAGAAGAGTTGCGGTGTTGGATTTTGAAGTCCCGACACAGTTCTGCCATCATTTTATTGTTCAATTTGGAACCATTATCAGTAATGATTCGCTCGGGCACTCCATGCCGACATATGATGTCTCTCTTAAGGAATCGGGCTACCACTTGCCTGGTGACATTTGCATACGAAGCTGCATCAACCCATTTGGTGAAGTAATCAATGGCTACCAGGATGAATATGTGTCCATTTGAAGCATTCGGTTCAATCTTTCCGATCATGTCAATGCCCCACATGGAAAAGGGCCAAGGTAAAGACATCATGTTCAAAGGATTTGGAGGCACATGCACCTTATCCGCATAAATCTGACATTTATGGCACTTTCTGGCATAAGCACAACAGTCTGCATCCATTGTGATCCTGTAGTAGCCTGATCTTAACAATTCTTAGCCATTGCATGTCCTCCAGCATGGGTACCAAAGGATCCTTCATGCACCTCGTGCATCAACAAATCTGCTTCCGTCTTATCAACACATCTGAGAAGAGCCATGTCAAAGTTGCGCTTGTATAATGAACCATCAGTATTCATTGGATGATGCCCCAGGTGGGTATGTTTGATCATCTAAGAAGCACTTGATGTCATGGAACCAAGGCTTGCCATCTTTAGCAATGTCCACGGAGAATATGTATGCTAGTCTGTCAAGTTTGGATACTGAAATCCGAGGCACAAAGTTGGCAGCTTGAACTTTGATCATGGAGGAAATGGTAGCCAGAGCATCTGCAAACTGATTTTCATCTCGAGGGATGTACTCAAGCTTGATTGTTGTGAAGAAAGTCAGTAATCTCCTCGTATAGTCCCGGTATGGAATCAGATGCTCCTGGTGAGTGTACCATTTGTCGTTGGTCTAATTGATCACCAAAGCTCAATCTCCGAATACAGTTAAAGTCTTGATTTTGAGGTTAATGGCTTCCTCAAGACCCATGATACAGGATTCGTATTCAGCTTCGTTGTTAGTGCAGTTAAAGGTGAGTTTAGCCAAGAAAGGCATGTGAACTCCTTTAGGTGTAATGAGCACTGCACCAACTCCACGACCATTCATATTGACAACCCCATTAAACATCATTGTCCATTCTTCTTCAGGATCAGGTCCTTCAGTGTGAGTAGGCTCTTCATGATCTTTTGCTTTTAGGAACATGATGTCTTCATCAGGGAACTCAAATCTCATAGGCTGGTAATCATCAATGGGTTGCTCAGCCAGATAGTCAGACAGTACACTGCCCTTGATGGCCTTTTGAGATGTGTACTGAATGTCATATTCTGTTAAAATCATTTGCCATCTTGCAACCCTTCCGATAAGTGCTGGTTTCTCAAATATGTACTTGACTGGATCCAACTTTGAGATCAACAAGGTAGTGTGGGTTAACATATACTGCCTTATTCGGCGAGCAGCCAACGCTAAAGCACAACAAGTTTTCTCGAGCAGTGAATAACATTGTTCACAGTCGGTAAACTTTTTGCTTAGGTAGTATATTGCATACTCTTTTCGACCAGACTCGTCATGCTGGCCCAACACACACCCCATTGATCCTTCTAATACTGTCAGGTACATTATTAGAGGTCTTCCTTCAACTGGAGGCATAAGAATGAGAGGCTCTTGTAAGTATCCCTTGATTTTGTCAAAAGCCTTTTGGAAATCTTCATTCCACCTGATTGTTTGTTCCTTTCTTAACAATTTGAACAGGGGATCACAGGTTGCAGTGAGGTGAGATATGAACCTTGAAATGTAGTTCAATCTACCTAAGAACCCCCGAACTTCTTTTTCAGTCTTAGGTGCAGGCATCTCTTGAATGGCTTTGACTTTGTCAGGGTCAACTTCAATTCCCTTTTTACTTACAATAAATCCTAGCAGCTTACCAGAACGCACCCCAAATGTGCATTTGTTGGGGTTTAGCTTCAGCTTGTACTTCCTCAGACGCTTGAACAGCTTCAACAGATTTACCAGATGGTTTTCTTCCATGAGGGACTTGGCAATCATGTCATCCACGTAACATTCAATTTCTTTGTGGATCATGTCGTGGAATAATGTTACCATAGCCCGTTGATAAGTGGCACCAGCATTCTTCAGTCCAAATGGCATTATCTTATAACAGAATATGCCCCAGGGTGTGATGAAAGTTGTCTTCTCCATGTCTTCAGGTGACATCTTGATCTGATTATATCCTGAAAATCCATCCATGAAGGAGAACACCGAGAACTGAGCCGTGTTGTCGACCAATACATCAATGTGAGGTAAAGGGAAATCATCCTTCGGGCTAGCTCTGTTCAGATCCCAGTAATCCACACACATCCGCACTTTTCCATCCTTCTTAGGCACAGGTACAATGTTAGCAACCCACGGCGGGTAACTAGTTACACCAAGGAAACCGGCGTCCCACTGTTTTTGCAAATCTTCTTTTATCTTCATGTCCATATCTGGACGAGTACGATGTAGCTTCTGTTTTACTAGAGGACAGTCTTCCTTCAAAGGCAGCTTGTGCATAACAATGTCGGTATCCAGACTTGGCATGTCTTGATAAGACCAAGCAAAGACATCAACGTACTCTCGAAGTATGTCAATAATTTGTTCCTTCACTGAATCTTACAGACGGGCCCCGATCTTCACTTCTTTCATGTCTTCTTCAGTACCAAGATTAACGGTCTCAACTTCCTCCTAATGAGGAGTGATAACCTTCTCCTCTTGCCTTAACAGTCTGGCTAGTTCTTTAGGTAGCTCATAATCTTCTTTAACCCCTTCATCGGCTTGATTAATCGAATTATCAAAGTCATACGAAGTCATAGCAGTGTCGTTGTCAGTGCGATCTGGAGAGCACTCTCTGCAAGGGTTTAGATTGGTTCATTTTAGTGATCAGTTTTATCTTGTTTAGAAAAAGTGAAAATGAAGTTTATTATTTTGAAAACATTGCGATTTTATTGTTTTGTACAAAAAATGAAAAATGAAAAATAGTGAGCGGGAAAAAAGGAGACTCATTTGCAAAAGATGTCCTGATATTCATTAATTGATCATTTTCACAAAATACAAGATGGCCCGATTACAAAATGAGTCCTGACACCTTGGGCAAGATGCAGGACTTGATGCATGCTTAAAAGACAGGAAATAATAATTACTCTGCAGGAGTAACTCTTATAATTTCCTGGGAAGACCAGTTAGAGGCTTGGTTCCCCGGGATCCTTGGACGTATCCAGTTTTTCAAGTTGCGTTCGTCTTCTTCCTCTTTTTCCAAACTGTTCATCGCATCCGGGGTAAGCATTCCCTTGCTGACAAATTTGGGCTCCGTTGCAGCCTCCGCTTGATCTTATCGAGTTGGTCTGTAACCCAACCCGAATATGTCTTCTTTCTTTTCTACTGGCAGCAGCTTGCCCCAGCCTTGGGCGGTACCCTCCTCAACAACCTTCCAGGCTTGTTGATATGAAGTGATGGAAGTTCTAGATACATTAGTTGCTTCATTAATGTTGAGGGTCTCAAACCCCTGACTCATAGTCTCATGGATATCCCCATCCATCTCTATATACTTGTAAGTAGCCAGCTGGCTAACAAAAATGTCTTCCTCCCCGTAGATTGTGATGATCTGGCCTTCCCACTCAAATTTTAATTTCTGGTGAAGGGTAGATGTAACAGCGCCAGCGGCGTGAATCCCGGGTCTACCCAACAAACAACTGTAGGCCGGATGTATGTCCATCACGAAGAAATTAGCTTTAAAGATTTGTGGGCCAATCATCACAGGTAAATCAATCTTTCCAAGCACTGATCTCTTAGAGCCATCAAATGCTCTCACCACCAAGTTAATTGGACGTAATGCCAAACCATCATACTCCATCTTCACCAAGGCTTTCTTTGGGAGGACATTGAGCGAAGAACCAGTGTCTACCAGTACATGAGAAAGAACAACACCTTTGCATTCTAAGGTGATATGTAAAGCCTTGTTATGATTGCGCCCCTTCGTCGTTAAATCAGCATTTGTGAAGCCCAATCCGTGACTGGTATTAACATTTGCAACCACTATTTACAGCTGATTAACCGTAATCTCTTCCGGCACGTAGGCTGCGTGCAGGACCCTCAAGAGTGCATTCCTATGGGCTTCGAAACACATTAACAATGATAATATAGAGATTTTGGAGGGTGTCTGATGAAGCTGTTCCACCACTTTGTAATCACTCTTTTTTATTATTCTTATGAACTCGTCTACCTCTTGTTCAAAAGACGTCTTCGGAGTTTCTTTAACAATTGGCTCTTCAAGTACCATATTCTTCCCTTTTTCCTTAGCAGCAGCTTCTGCTTCAGCATTGGGTCTTGGTGTTTGTGAGGCAAAAAGGCGTCCGCTTCTGGTGAGGCCTCCACCTCCCCCAATATTGTCAACTTGTGATGAAGAGGTTGATGAATCTAGAGTGATCTTCTTTCCGTCGCAGTAGAGATTAGAGTCGTAGTGCCAAGGTATGGCATTACTGCTTTCATAAGGAACAGGTCCAGGTACCGTAATGGTGACCGGACTGATTGCTGCAGCGGAAGGAACAGTGATGGTATGCGGGTCATAATAAATCGTGACTGGAGATCTGACAGGAGGTGTTGCAGTTTGTTGTTGGAAATTTTTGTTGGGATGAACATTTGTTGGGGCATAATATATCGTGACCGTTGAGACATCTTCATTAGTGTTTGCTGGTGTTGTAGGTGTTTCCGTTGATAAGATGGGTGCTGATGTTGTAGAAGAAAATGTTGTTGAACTCTGATCTGTTGAAATAATGGATGGAGTGATTGCTGGAGTTGTGGATGAATCAGTGGGAATGATAGTTGTTGCAGTTATAGGAGGATTTGTTATTGCTGAAGAAAGAGTTGTTGATGTTGAAGGAGAATCCATTGTTGCTGAAGAAAGAGTTGTTGATGTTGAAGGAGCCGTTGTGGTAATTTGCATGATTCCATCTCTGATGAGGCCATCTATGCCAAACCTTAGCTTTTTACAACCATTAATAGCAGTCTTGCACGATTCGCAGCAGGCCTCACAGCCCGGGAACACCTGGCATCTTAAGAGTTGAGCTTTGACTTCTGCCAGTGGTGTTTGAATTTGTGCAACATTATCAATTAGTGCAGATGGTTGATCTTCCTCTATGGAATTAATCCTGGGCCCACCATGATTAGGCATAGGATTTCTGTTAACATTCGGAGGAGGTGCGAAATTGAGAGCTTTGGAATCGACCAAATCCTGAACCTTCATTTGCAAGGCTCTACATTTCTCGGTATTGTGACCAGGCGCGTTGGAATTAAAGGCACACCTAGCATTAGCTTCATAATTCTTCGGGAGATTGAGGGGATCTGGTGGAGCCAACGTCCTTAACTCAACCAGATTAAGCTTCAAGAGTTGTGGCAGTAGAGCGGCATAAGCCATAGGGATGGGGTCAATCACCCTATTTTCCTGAGATGGCCTCTGTTGAAAGGGGCGTTGTTGTTGGTTGTTGTTGTTATTGTTGTTGTTATTGTTGTACGTTCTTTGTTGCGGAAAATGAGATTGTTGTTGGTAGTGATGTTGTTGTTGTTGTTGAGGAAATAATGGCTGTTGTGGCACTGGAGCCGGGATAGTAACGAATGCTATTGATCTGTGAGAATACTGGGGTCTGCCCCTGCCTGCATGGTTATCATTTGTTTCACCTGCCCTCCGGGGTCCTGCAAATGGTTTTCTGGGGTTGTTGGAGGAACTTGCACCATTGTCAGAGATTTTGCCCATTTTCAAGAGACTCTCAATTCTCTCACAAGCTATAACTACATCGGCAAAACTGGTGGAAGAGAAAGCAGCAAGTCTATCAATATAAGTTCCCTGCAAGGTGTTCATAAACATGTCAGCCATTTCTCTTTCAGACATGGGTGGCTGGACAGCAGCAGCAAGCTTCCCCACCTCTGAGCATAATCCCGAAAGCTTTCCCTTGAAGACTGAGACATGCCCATTAGAAGAGTTCTATTGGGAGCCATGTTAGGTTGTACTGGTATTGCTGGATGAAGGCTTCGGCCAAGTCTGTCCAACATCTTATAGTGGCTCTCGTCAGATGCGAATACCATTATCTTGATGCTCCAGTCAGGCTGTCCTCAAAATAGAACATCCATAACTTCTCGTCCATGGTATAAGCTTTAAGTCTCCCTAAGAAGGATTGCAGATGAGTACGCGGGCAGGAGGTACCATTGTATTTTTCAAAGCACAGGGGTTTGAATTTGTGGGGAATCCTCACCCCATCTACCAGCCCCATATCCATTACGTCAAAGCCTAAAGAATTCTGGGATTCCAAAGACCTCAGTTTTTCAGCAATCTCATCCAGCCTTCGGTCATACACCTCTCCCTATCCCCAATAACTGTGAACTGCTCCTCCTGAGGATCTTCTTGCAAGATCCTGCCTGCAGCAGTGTTTCCTTGAATATTCATTGGGATATTAACATCTAGGTTCAAATGGGACCCAAACTCTGGTGGGCCGATACGAGGCTGCCCTCGTTCATGATTGCTGGTTCCTCCTGTTCCAGGGTGGGGCTCTTCAGGTGTCTGCCTCTCCACCAGCTCTTTCAGCCTCTCCTGGCTCTGAGCTAAGCCAGTCATCACAACCATAAACTGGGTCATTTGGTTTCTCCTCTCGACCCTTTCGTTTGCCATTTGATTTCTTACTTCATTCAGGTCCTGCTGTACCTGATCCATTTGAATGCTTGGAAGATTGTTTCGCGTTGGGTACCGGTGTGTATGGTTGACAGGGAACATTCTGCGACGAGCAATGTTTCCTGAAACCACAACAAAGTGAGAAACAAAATAACAAAAAAAAAACCTACAAAACAAAGAAAATGTTAGTATGCAATGCAATATGCTTATTTGTCTTCCAAGGGATCCGGTTTGGTTCTTTGGTTTTGACCTTTCCAGACCTCGAGGAAATGCTTGATGATGTTGAGAGAAAGCCCACCAAAATAAAACAAACTGATATATTACAAATGATGAAAATACATAGTCTGTTTACAATACATGCCCATGGTGGGTCAAAAAATACAACAACCAAAAGAAAAAGTACATCAAAAGAAAAGAAATACGGGCAAAGAGGAATCAGACATCCAATCCAAAGTCATCCTCCCTGACTTCCTTCAGGAGTGCCTCAGTCACCGGACCAGCTGGGTGCTCTGTAATGGTCCTAATGAAGAGGTTCCTGGTAGCAATGGCATTAGTCAGCTTCTTATGCCTGTCCTGATCCTTGATCTCTTTAACCCCGCCCAGAGTTTCAATTCTGATACCTCTTTCTGAGCTGCCAACAAAGCCTCCTGCTGCTTCTTCTCATTGGCCTTCAGCTGTCCAATCTTGGCCTGAGTCCTCTGGTCTTCTTGTGCACGGGTTTCAGTGATCCCGATCCACCTATCCTGGCTCTCCTCCAGATAATGATCAGCCCTAGCTTTCTGAATCTTGGCCTCCTTGCAGGCATTCTTCAAAACCAGCTCTCCTGCTCTTGCTTTCCTTATGTAGTCATATGTCCTTTAAATCTTGGTCAGATGCTCAGTCTTGAGCCTTTCCAATCTTTCAATGTCCAGACGACTATCATTTCTCTCCTAGAGAGTCTTCTTCAGGGCTTCAGATAGCTGATTATTCCTCTCTTTCAGCTTTTCAAATTCCTCTAGGCTAACAGTTGCTCTAGGCTGTACTGTAGAAGGTTCAGGTGTGTCTTCCAAGGTGAAAGGCATCCTGGTGATCTGAGCTCTAGTACGGGACCAGTCAGAGTACTGGGCTGAAGCAATATTGTTGCATCTTCCAAGGATGGCTGTCCCTTTGGTCTGGATGTTGTCCCAAGCCCAGGCAGCTTGTCTCACAATAGCTGAGTTAGGTTGAACTTCACAGTATAGGGTCTCAACCAAATCTTGTCCTCTGGGAGGATGAACCAAGGTATATCCCAATTGTCTCTTAAATAGTAAAGGATTGTAATTGATGCAACCTTTTACTCCTATTAGAGGCACATTAGGGTATTGCCAACAACTGGTAATAATATCCTTGCCTTTGGTGCTCTAGGTGCACCATCTGATATCATCTGATGTTAAGGCAATGAACCTTTTGGCCCAATTCTTTTGCTGGTGTGGGTTCAAGAAGGCATCTGATTTAGGCAAGTGTCTGAGCAGCCAAGAGTAAAACAGAGGAGCACAGCATCTGACTAGGTTCCCTCTTTGCTTTTCATTTCTCTGGTGAATGGAGTAGTAAAAATCCCCTAGCAATGTAGGCACTAGGTTCCTCAGTAGGAACAAGTGGATGGCATTCTTACTCACAAATTTGGGCTCATCTGCAAACAATATAGACCCATATATGCTGAGGGCTAAAAGTGCACAGACTGCCTTCCACTCTCTCACTGCAGCCTTCAGGATGGCCTGAGAAATCAAGAAGTCCAGATGTAAACCAGGAATCCCAGCTTTTGTTGTCATGTTTTGCTCAATGATGGCAGGCTCCAAATGCAATGCCCTAATGTCGCTCCCACCAAATGACACCCGGGTCAGAAGGGGTACATACGTGAACGGTCGGCGAAGGAGAAAGGAATGAAAAGAGTCGCCAGCTAGGCATTTTTATCCCGAAGGAAAGGTAATGCTGCATAGACCTAAGAAAAGATGGATAAGACGGTTGCGAACCAGAGAAACTGAGAAAGGGGGTTGGTTACAACCTGGGAAGGTATTAGCACCCAGATTGTCCGCCGTACTCGACGGGATCCACGCTTGAAAGATTTGTGTTTTAAAGGGGTAGTGTCAGTGCTATTTTGTGTGTCAAAAGCTGGAAAAGAATGCAAGTGTCAGTGTAAAAGAAATTTGAAGTGAATAAAAGGAGTGTCAGTGCAAGAAGAGAGTGCAATGCTCAAGACTATGAGGCTCAAAGAATAATGCTGGAAGAGGGGGAATATACAGAGACTTTTGTTCGATAATTGTTAAGTTATGCCTACGTAGTTCGACTCAAAGAGACTGAAAGGTAAATTGACTGGTGAATTGCTTACTTGTCTATGCTCAAGTGTATGACCTGTCTGGCTCAGGTGCTAACTGTCTTGCAATAGACGGAAGAAGCAAGTTCTCGTTTGTGAGTGAATGAATGAGGTGAGAAAAAATCTCGGAGGAGACGATTATTGTTTGTTTTTTTTGTGATGTTTTCAGTCTTTTATTGCTTTTTGAAGTTTGTCATAAGTTATTGAGCTTAAGCCTAAACCAAGGGTTAGCAAACTCATCACATCTTCCCTCTGATTAGGGGTAATGAGAATACCTTAAGTATGAAGTAAACACCTCACATTTAATCACCATGATGTAGGATTAAGATCATTAACCTACTTGCATTTATTTAGATTTTTTTGGAGTTTTTGTTTGGTGTCAAGTAATGAGTTTAAGCCATAATCAAGGATTTAATGGACTCATTACACCATCCTAATAGAAGGATAATAGATGAGAACATTTAAGCTGAGGAAGGCTCCTCAACTTAATCCATGATTAGGGATTAACCTCATGACAAAACAAAGCCTTTTATTAAATGGATTTTAGTTAATGGTAGGATTAAGAAGTGAATTTTATGGTTTGTGAGACAACTTGAGGGGGACTTGTCCATTAACACTAAGGTTAGCCCTTCTTAACCAGTTAAGGAAGAATTAGAACCCCAATGCAAGGCCCAAGTTACAAGCTTGATGTCTTGATGATTATTAAGTGATTTGATTAAAGGATTTAAATACATTAAGGGTTTAACACTTAGGATTAAAGTTATACACTCCATCCTAATAGAAAGATACAGGCATAAGCCTAATCACAAAGCCTTAAAACCTTTAGGGTTTAGTCCTTGATTAAGAGATGAGAAGAGAAGACACAAAGATGACACAAAGGTAAAACTAATGAGGGACTAATCAAACCCTAATTGTGATCATGCTTGGTTGTTCCTAGGGTTTATGAAGCTTACAAGAGATCTTCAAGGAAAAGCCACCATGGAAGAAGCAGGATGAAGGAAGGAGGAGCAAGAAGTAGCAAGACAACTTGCTTCACTTAAGAAGACAAGTTGCTTGAAGAAAGAAATTGGAGAAGTAGCATGAATGAGCAAGCTCACCCTAAGACAAAAGCAAAATGCAGCAATGAATGCATAAAAGGGATGAGAAGAGATTATGAGAAGTGAAGGAAAATTTACTTCTCAAACACTTACCACCTGAAAAGTTAACAACAAGAAATGAAATGAAATGAAAATGAGATGAAATGCAAAGATGCAATCCAAAATCAGAAGCATATTCATGATGCAAATGATGCTAAGAGATGACATAAATGTATGTCATGAGATGGGGATGATCATACAAGTAATGTAGATGCAAATGAGACATGAAAGGAAGCATGGAAGTTCATGAAAACTTATGAAATGCAATGGATGCATAACATGGTAAATGGATGATGAAATGATCAAACATGATTCTAATATGTCCTAAGATGTCTTATATGTCATGTGGATGCACAAAATGTCATGGCAAGTTCATGTATGCAAGCATATGAAGGATGAATGCAAATGAAGGCAAAAATTAGGGTTTATGTACAAGGTGCAATGCAAAATTCAAAATCAGAAGCAAATGACAAGATCAAAAATTGAAAATGGGATCAAAGGCACCCTAAACCCTCATGATATCACACCCCAAAGGAGGAGATCTAAAGGGAAATATGCAAAACAAATTGAAAATGAAAGATAAATTCATGCCAATTTTATCCTAGAAATTACATGATATGTAGAATGCAATGCAAAAAGAACCATTATCAAACTCTTCATGGTTAGGCAGAAAAGATTTTTCTAAGTTAGGGTCAAAAATATTGATTTTAAGAACCCTAAATCCAAAGAAAAATGTCAAAATGGATCAAGAACAAAAAGAAATTTGTATGAATGGTTTGATAATGTCTCTAAATATTGTCGCTCCCGGGATTTTCATCCTAGTACAAACGCGAAAGTGGCGCGGAAAGGTTAGAGTCGCCAGCCAGACATTTTTATCCCGAATGAATGGGAAAGGTAATGTTGCACAAACCTAAGGAAGAAGGAAAGGACAAGGTCCTGCGAACCAAAGATCTGGGTTCGGGAGTCGGTTACGACCTGGGAAGGTATTAGCACCCCAGACCGTCTGCCGTACCCGACGGGATCCACGCTTTCTTGTTTGTTTCAAAGGGTGAGAAAATATAACTGCTGCTGAATAAAACTAACTGACTGGAACTGGAATGAGAAATGAGAAGGGAACTGGAAAAGAAAATGGAAAAAAAGAGGGAAATGTAGGGAAAATAAAGAATGTGCTTGAACGGGCCCTACCCCACTGCCTACGTACCTCATCGGGATAATGAAGATCAGAGTCGACGTAGTTCGCCTAACTAAGGTGGGAATTATTTGTTTGTGTTTTTTATGTTGGAACTGCGTATGTCTATGCTCAGGTGTTGCAGGCTCGTCTGGTACGAGTGCGTTTACCGTCTTGCATGTGAGACAAGTCGCCGCGAGTTCGCGTTATGAGTGAATGAGATGAGAAGAGAAGTTCCCGCAGGATAGTCGCTTATTATTTGTTTTCGTCTTTTATGAGAAGTTTCTTTTATGTTTTCTTTGTGAAACAACCCCTTGATGAGACTTGTACATCATGATAGACGAGCTTACACCACTCCAAGATGGAATGAATGCAATTGCTTCATGGAATAAGCCTATACACAAAGGATCCTTTCATTTATTTGTTAATTATTTTTTTGGATTTTGTTTGAAGATGAGAAAAAATGACTCAAATTGCAAAAAGGCAAAATCTAATGGGGAACTAAGACACACCCTAATTTTATTTGTTTATATACAAGACATCCTATGGTTTGTGGAGTTTTATAAACCTAGTGAAGGAAAAGGAAAAGAAGAAAAAGAGAGCTAGAAACTAACTTACTTCCTAAGGAAGTTAAGTTGTCTCTAAAGAAAGGGAAAGCCTAAAAGCAAAGCACAAGGTGCTAAGGAAAACACAATTATAATGCATAAGATATAGGAATGAAGGAATGATTACCTCAATCTTCCCCCCTACAAAACAAAGGTTAGCATGACAATGCATATTGAAAGTAAAATCAAAGCACGAAAGCGATTAAGTACCATAACCGTCATAGAATGGAACTAGAGTTCAAAATAAGACCTAAGTCTAAAGGTGAAGGTACCTAAAGGTCACATGACTTCTAAAGTCAGTAGTGAATGCTTATGAAGATGGATGAATGAATATACAATCATGGATGCAATGGATTAGGCATATGGAGCAATGAGAAGAAGATATGAGAAGGAACGAACAAAAATCGCATAAGATCGCACATGATGCAAACTAAGGAAGAATGGCATGTGAATATGAATGAAATGATTATGGGTCAGTAGCATACAAGGCATGAGATGCAATTAGAATGCATGAATAGGAATTAATGATTTCCACATAATTCAAGTTATTATTTAGAGGAGAAGACAATCTAGTTTAGGTTAAAGTTAATTCACATAAGTATGCACTTTGAAACACCAAAACAAACCAAATGAGTATGGTTCAAAAAGGAGCCTATAACTGGAATTAAGGACCTATAAATGACCTATAATTAACTCCTAAAAGTTACAAAAAAAGTATTCCAAGCAAATGGCATGAATGCCTTTCTAATATCTAGGTTATGGAGCAAATAAACAGATGAATCAACCTAGGATCTAGGTGACATGGAAAAATAGCAAAAAGCCTTTAAAAATTATGAAATTAAATCCATGGAATGATATAGTGATTATCTCACATGGTATAAAAGGATCCCACAAAATTATGCACCAAAGTGCCAAAACAATTCCTTGATTAGCAAGGTAACAAATCATGATCACCGAAAAACAACTCCACAAAGTGGATCAAAAAGGGAACCAAAAATTATGAAAAAAATGCATATGGAGCATCCAAATTTCACAAATTACAGTGACTAATCATACACAAAAAATAGATTTCACACCTATGGGGAAAATCGATTTCGGTCCCTTATGTCAAAACACTCCGTTTTGGGACAGCTTGTGATCTAAAATCCAAATTAATTATTAAAATCACCCAAATCTGGAAAAAAAATATGACAAATTAATTAAGAGGATTAAGATCACACATGAATTTTTCTAGAATTTTATCACACCTAAAACTATTTTTAATAATTGCGACGAAATGGGCAAAAAAGTGGATTTTAAGGGGAAGTGAAAGGAATCAATCCTAATGGTTCGTAACCTAATCCCTAAGTTCATAAATAGACACAAATAAACATAAATCACAAATATATCCAATGCCTCAGGTGGGAGGTCCCAATATGCACCTTAAGTTATATGATCCTAAGCCGCATACGACTAAAATGATGCGTAATCGTGGAGAAGCGAGATTACTTACTTGATCAAAGTGACGATTCTTCATAAAAGAAATCCGAAAAAAAACCTTAAGAAAGGTCTTGAAATCTCCTATGAGAAAAATAAATGCTCATCTTCCATATCCACTTTGCGATGCCTCACCATACTCGAAACCGATCCAATATCGATCAAAACACTTATGAACCATTTAATCCAAAATTAGTACTAAACTATAATTAAAATTATGAAAATATCTAATTGAAAAAAATTATTAAGAAATGGATTAAAATATTAATCCACAAAAATTGATTTAACAAGAAAAACTAATTAACAAAGAAATTTTTTAAGAAAATCAATTAACAATTCTTATGAATAAAATATAAAGAACACATGGAGGTGTATATGGAATTCAGGTTGCAGCAAACAGCATAATAAACTAGCCCAGGCCCAGTCCTCTTTATTATTGGCGCAGAGGGGGGGTGCTGAAGTGGAAATAGCTGCTGTCAATAGAAATTTTCATGGGCTCGAGGCCCAATTCTTTCACAAATTTCGCAGGGGAGGTTGTATTAGCAATCTGCGTGTGTGGAGAGAAATTCCATGGATGAAAACCCAGGGCCCGATCCAATAATCTTTTCATACAAACCCTAAATACCCAACTCATCAACAAATTGAAAAGAAACCTAAATCCCCTCTCTCAAATAGGCGTTCCTTCCCTCTTTCTTCACTTCCGTATCGGCACCGTCAATGCTACTGGATCTTAACCATGAAATCGCCGGAACCATTTGTGATGTCCTTCTCCCTCAACGCCTCCCATCAATCTCACCGCGGTGTTCTATAGCCACCTCCATCCTTGACCTCGCGCAAGAATGTCGCGGACACAAAATCTTCATCGCGGTATTCCTTTCTCTGATGAAACATCTCCGTCATTCTCACAAATTCATCTCCGCCCACACTTCTCAGAGAGCCTTCATCGTTTTCGTCTTCGCCTACGTCTCACTCAACAACCTGTCCTGGCTCAAATCTAACTTCAAACAAATCAAAAAATAATCTCAATGGAAATCGCTCACCGAAAGCCCTTCAAATCAACCACCAATCCCCAAATTGGGAACACCGCAAACACGAGAATTAAACAAGGAGATAGAGTCTTGACCCACCTCCGATTCCGTGATTCGCTCTGGTTATACATTAGAAGATGGAGATAGAATTCAACGGTTCAAGGCCACATAACTTTCACATAAGCTATTGTTTTGCTACTCTTCTGCTCGCTTCTCGCACTTTTTCCGCTTTCGATCCTCTACGATGTTGAATCATTGTTGTTGAAGATATTGCAATGTACTTT